>LR990499.1:3557257-4757257 GCA_905147785.2 Thyatira batis
GAAATCACATTGGCCGTGTGTGAAGTGTCCCGGGATAACTATTATTATAAACCTGGTTTCCAAAATTATTTTCATCGAATGTCAGTTATCATTCTGATTTAAAAACGTTTAAAATACAAAGTAAACATTTAACAACATATAAAAAAATATCTGAAAAACTAGATACTCAATGTAACAATTTATATAAAGTCTAAGTATCCTCAAAATCAATTGATGACCCTCAAAGCTCATCCAAGATCTAAAACAAACAATAAAACATGACCTCAGCAATACCAACTTAACCCATCACTCGTAAACCTTAACAACACTACTTAAAGTTCAAAATTGAATGTATTTAAGTCTAACTTACTTTGTTATGTTAACATACTTCGGAAGTAACACCGGATATTAAGATTAAGGGTTTCAATGAACGAGGCGTTTTATTTTAATGTTGGTACAACGGTTACCTTCAAATGAAAATTATAAATATTTTCACGTACCTAGTAGAAACGGACATGTTCATGTAAAATGTTTGTAATGAATGGGACTCGAACCAACGATCAAAATAACACATCAACATAAAAATCAGGTTCATTAACTGACTATAAATTTTCAACAAAATAATTTTTAAAAACATCATCCTGCCTTTTCTGTCGCGCTGTCGGAAAAATAGGTACTAATTGCCTACCTAGGTACATTAAATTTTTTACTTTAACGACCAAAAATTTTAAAAGCAATGCCATGTTGCGGGAGAATTGGGAACTAAATTATTAGAAGAACTTCATTAGGAACAGTCATTCTAGCCAGTACCTTCGTTGTTAGCCTTATTTTTCTGGACAGACTTTAAAATGGACACTAATTTTACAAGTGGACAGAGTTTACATGTAAAAAAAACCTCATAATTCATTCCCAAGCTTACCTAACCTAACTAATCTCAGTCAGACATTAGTCGTTTCCAACAGTAATAACGTTGCTACCAGACGGCACAATTTGTTTGTACAAAACACAAATCACAAAGTGATTGCCGACACTTCATTATTCATTGTTCAGATTTCTGAATGCCTGTGGGGGTGAGGGCACGCGTCCTGTGTTAAAGCTAGGCTATGCCAAACTATGTAACATGACATAGCTCTAGGTGGTAAAGGAAAAATTGTGTATTTATATGGGATTAGATTTGCCCTGTGCGAAGAATAGTCAGGATTGTATGGTATAAATAAATGATAGTTAATTTGAATAAACTACACATAGAAGAAAATAGAGTGGGGATCAAACTCACGATCTAAGGAGGGTTAACCACGCATAATAATCATTGAAATAAGATACAAATCAATGACCTATTCCAGAATCTCCTTAATCCAAAGCAAAATCCTAGCTTGTAATCATCGCACAGCTTAAACGAATAAAAAGACAACTCATAAATAAAAAAAGTCATTAGATTTTTTTTTTATACCACAAAGGTGGCAAACAGGCATACAGTCCGCCTGATGTTACTCACGCGTTGCCGACCCTGTAAAAATCTCTTCACTCCCTTCTTGAAGAACCCCATACTGTACTCCATTGGGAAATATTTCGAAGATATAAATAATCCACTTACATTCAAAATAACCCCGTCTTCACAGTCAGCTAAAAAATATAGGCTTATTAGCTTTCGTATAGCGTCGCTACCACTACACACAAGCATAACGACCAACATTGCGAAGGCATCTACAATTTCATGGTTCCCTAACGTTTTATTAGGTCGATCGTATGCAGAGACAACGGTTCTGATAGTTTTATTGCGTGTCCGATCTTAGCTGATAAGTTTTGTTACTGAAACAACGTCAAATAGTCACCACAAGGCAATCAGCCTAAGTGTTTTTAAGTTTACAACATTTGCAATAGGTTAATGTTGCTTCAATATCAATTTAAGTGTTTTTTTTGCTTTCTCTATGATGGGGCGCAGATAGATAAGGAGGTTTGAGTTAAAATCGAATAGATTTTTTAAGTCTTCCAAAAATAAAATTTAAGATTTACGCGCATGTGAACCATGTTTGTAAACAGCAATAAATTAATTTGGTTTAAATTTGCTTGCTTACAACCTTTAAGATTTCACTGACAAAAAGTAGCCTTTATCCACCTCTGTCTGTAGATATAGGTACCTACAGTGATATACCTATAGATCTATCTGTACAAATTTTCACTTTTACATTATTACACACCACGCATTCTTATTGCAAAAAGAAACAGATTTCTATATAACCAATCCACACACAAATCAACTTGGTTCCCGCGGTTTCACCCATATTCTCAATCTTTAATAATCCCGGTATTTAAAGTAGCGTCATTCCACAACATATTCTAACTGTGCCAAATTTCAACGCGATTCCTTTAACCCTTCTGCCGTGATAAAGTAAAAAACATACATCCATACATTCTCGCAAACTTTCGCATTTATGTTATTAGTATAGGATATTTTATCACCTCTACCTACCTAAACTAGATCTTTCAAACAACCAAGTTCAGTTGTTTAACCTTCGTTATACCTTATTAGTGATTATAAGCTCATATTTACCGGCAGATGTTCCGGCGTGTTCATTGTTCGTCCAAATTGTAGATAATCTGCGTTGCGCAAGCGCAGCCACTGCCGGAGTACTGTTGGGGAAAAAAATACATTAGTAAAAGGGAAAATGTCACACTAAACTGTGGGCAGAGGTGCTCTAAGATTCTGACAGAAATTAATAAAAAAATAATATAAATAATGAGCTAGTTTTTTCTCAGATTACTAAATATGTATTACTTTATATGATGTGATATGGAAAAATATTCATTCAGATATGTATATGTCGCAAAAACGAATAGATAAATAATTGAGCCGCCACTATGTATAACAAACAACATATCGGTGTGTACTAATGCAGATAATCTATACTAATAAAAAACGGTTTGTCTGTACGTAAATTTTTAAACTGCTACTCCTGCTACTGCAATAAATCCTGGAACTGCTACTACATAAACTCCACGTGACACAATTCTCGAATGACATACGACAAAAAAAACACTGTTGAATAAAACCTACGTGGGTATATTTAAATTTTTTTTATAATTTTTGAAACATTTTTTTAATTTATTGTTATTCGCATTTATAATATAAATAGTATGATACCTTCATCCCGTAAAAACAATTACTCCTTAAGCATCCCAAGCGAAGCCGCAGTATTAAAGATAGTAGGTACCATAATAAAAGTCCAACGAAACAGATTTATCGCAGTTTTCTTTACATGTTCACGCGTCGTTAGCCAGCCAAGCTAGCATGACGGGCCTTGACACGTCGCCCCAGGTCTCAAACATACTGCTTTATCGTTCAACTAGTGGCTCCCCGCGGTTACACCCGCGTTCCCGGGAGATCTTAAATTTTCCCGGGGTAAAAAGTAGCCTATATCCATTCTCAGGCTTCACACTATCTGTGTACCAAATTTCATTTGAATCGGTTCAGTAGTTTTAGCGTAAAAGCGAGACATACAGACAGAGTTACTTTCGCATTTAATCTACGTGCAAACTTTTATTTAATCCCAAACCGTTTACCTTTGGAGGTAAAAATCTAACTTATTGCTAATAAAACATAAAAATATAATCATTTAAATTTAATAAAATACAATGTGTAAAACTAACAATTTAAATAATAAAAAGTATTTTATTCCGCGAGTGTCCACGCCTTACAAAATGGCGGATAATTCTGGCACGTGCCTACATACATGACGTTTGGATTGCTTTTGTTGTCAAATGAGAATAGAAGCTGTTTACGAGTTTTACGACAGATTAACATTTGTACTAACCAACAGCTTGTTACATAAGTTAACACTTCAAGTAAGACTAGCGAGCCGCCCCGGCTTCGCACGAGAATGGGAATGGGGATGGAATATTAGTAAAATCTTGTTTGTAACTGGTAGTGTGGTTTCGAAATACTCTTCATCAATTTTTAGGTACCTCTTTACAATCAAAATCTACATCTACACTATAATATTATAAAGAGGAAAGATTTGTATTTTTGTATGTAACGAAACTCAAAAAGTAGGTACTGGACCGATTTTAATAATTCTTTTTTCATTAGAAAGCTACATTATCACTGAGTAACATAGGCTATATTTTATCCCTGTATTCCCACGGGAACGGGAACTACGCGGGTAAAACCGCGCGGAGGCGCATTACTATATATAGACATAATAGGTAGTATTTTCAAAGGTTACCAGACAAAATTCAAAGAATAATAAAGTAATTTCTTTTACGAAATCGATATAGATACTTTAAGAGTTCCATATTTGGATTGGTATTGATCGAGAAGAATGAAAATCGATATCAATTGACACGTGAATAGTATCGATATTACTGTAATGATAAATCGATTTAAATGTCAAAATGTTTATAGAGTATACTTATCTAAGTATGAATTGGTTTACGTAACGAAAGATGTATTTCTTTTGATATTTTCCTTTTGAAATAGAATCTGCGGTATATCTTTGTTTGAGATAAATTTGTAATAGGCTCGTACTTTGGTAACCAGAGAGCTAATAATATTACTTATAGTACTTTTAAATTCATACTCAAATATATGTTTATATCCAGACACAAAACGAAGAAATAGAAGACATGTTTAATCTTTATGTACAAGTGTTGGGTTGGATTCGAACCCCCGACCGGTCCCTTGATAGTCAGGAATATTAACCACAACACTAACCACCCATTCTACGTAAAGATACATTACTAAAAGAGACTGAGTCTCTATTCATTTATATTAGTAACAGTAAAAAACAGTATTTTTAATGCTCAAAAAGCATGATTAAATGAATGAAAGTATTATGATAAATTTACTATTAATTTGTGCTGCGCTTCTACTTAGATTCTTCAGTGATCTCTTTACAAAAAGTATCCTATATATTGATCCAAAACATATTCTATCTGCGTCCTAAATTTTATCGTTGAACTTTCGCCTTCAAAATTTCACAACAAAATTAATATAGTGTGATATAACAAATATTGTAACTTAGATAGGATCTTGTTGCATTTTGAACCTTAATAACAGGGGGAGATGACACCAAATGTCATGATTGCCAAACCGATCGTGCTGTCGATTGATATCGTTGACAAATTGGTCCAGGGAACGGTACAATTACAACATCGTATACCCGGTAATGATTCTATCGATGGGTGCAATGACATCTCATTTGGTACAATGATTGTGGAGGTACTTTTGAATGTCTGTCATTATTTTTTGGAGAAAAATCTGTGTTAGTCCCACGAAGCTATTTTGTTACCTACCTACTTACTTTTAAAAACACATGCGGCGTTTTATTACTTAAGTGTTTAAATAAATATCCCGGGACATTTTGCTCACACGACCAATCTGATTCTAAGCTCAGCAGAGATTGTATTATGGTATCAGATATCTGATATGACCAGTGACAGAATAATCCTTAAACAAATTAAGCAACTGCCTAGGGTATCACGTCTGGGGGGGCACCAGAAGACGTTTAAAAAAATCCATCCTTAGGGCATCACGTCTCACTCTCACTTCACCAAAAACCGCACCAAAAATGGAGGATATCCCGGGAAAATTAAAGATTCCCGGGAACGCGGGTAAAACCGCAAAACAAAAGCTAATACTGCATATATTACTTTGAAACATAAATACTTACATAGATATTTACATTCAATACACTAACTTTTAAACTAGACAATCCTGTTTCAATAGCAATCCTCCCATTCGATGTCCAATAGTAAATATTATTTTATGATTTGCAAGTTCATTGTTAATCAATCATGTGGCGTGAATCAGTGAACCACATCCGTAATATGGTAGGAGGAATATTATCAATGCAATAAAATGTTTGTAGAAAGTAAATGTAGTAAATTATTCATTCAAATGGGTTGGATAGTTATGTACCTATTGGTGTATATTTAAGTGAAATAAATATGTGAGCTTACTTAAAATTTACTGACTATCTTATATAATACTAGCTCCTCCGCGCGGTTTTACCCGCGTAGTTCCCGTTCCCGTGATCACAGGGGTATCAAAAATAGATGTTAGCCGATTCTCAGACCTACCGAATATGCATATAAAATTTCATAAAAATCGGTCAAGCCGTTTCGGAGGAGTATGGCAACGAAAACTGTGACACGAGAATTTTATATATTAGAGATAACCTAACTACTTCACTGTGAATAAATTTGTTTTATATCTACTGATTACTAGTGTAGTGAGGCGAAATTACCTTAACAGTCTACGCCCCAACACCAAAACGCATGCAAAAAATAACACTTACATTACTGTACCATCCACGGCCGAAGCTAGGGGCGGGCATTGTGGAGCAATGCCCTACCTTAAAATCACAATGCCCTTTTACTTTATTACCAAAACCAAAAATTACTTTAATACCAAAATTGAGATAAATTGTTTGTCTATACAATTCATTCATTGTATCACACATGGTGATTGATTTAGGAGCCCGTGCTTGGAGGACAGATCATTTTTTATAATCTTTTACTTCCGCCCTGCCAGTAACCCATGCCCTACCTCAAATTCGACTAGCTACAGCCCTCATACCATCTCCAAACCTACCTATCATATCGTGCCAATTAACCAATCATAACAAGATAAGTTGACGACGCAACTCGCTCGCAATCGCTCGATCAATCGCATTTCGCATCGCATCGTGACTGAGGAAAGCCGGCTAATGCATGGGAATACAACCGGTGCCGAATAACGGAGCGTTTCGCAACCGATCTCGGATTGATAACTGCCGGGTTGTAGGAAGTCACCTGTTGTACTGGTTAGGTTATAGGATGGGCATATGTCAGTGTTTGTGAACAGTCTTCAGTGAAGACCATAGAGTGAAAAGCATGGCTGAATTTAGTTGTCTATGTAATATTTTTCATGTTAATGGTAGCTGCTCTGTATGAATGCAAAAACATACAGTATAAACATTATAACACAAGCCGCGGGTCGTGGGTTCGAATCCCACCCAGGACAAACATTTGTATGCATGAATATGTCTTTTTGTCCTGTGTCTGGATGTAAATATCTATATAAGTATGTATTTAAAAGTAGTATATGTAGTATATCAGTTATCTGGTTACCATATCACAAGCCCTGCTTAGTTTGGAATCAGATTGGCCGTGTGTGAAAAATGTCCCAGGATATTTATTTATTTATTATTTACAGCTTTCACAATATGACGTATTTACCATTGATGATTTTTTCGTGGTTTATAAAGTGTTAACGATAGAGGTTAGTCTCTCATAGGACTCACTCTTCTGCTACCTACCTGTCTACAAGTTTATTTGAAAACTCACCGACTATCTTAGTATTTTAAAACGTGTGGTTTGGGTTAAAAACAAATATATTTTTGGTGCTGGAAATCAATTTTCCACCGATACATTTTTTTTTCGACAATATCTCCTTTCAATTTGCTCCTATCACTTGTTTGGATATTAAAATTTCGTATATACGTCAATAATAAAATACAAACGTTTACAAACACGCTTATGGCTTGAGCCGTGAACTATTTCCATTCCGTGTAATCATTCGGTAGCGTGGACCGACCAACTGCAGGTCGAAAGCACACCGCCAGCTTCTGAAGTTAACTTGGTAACTTGCTAACGTTTGAACTTTGACTGCGCACGCCTCCCAGACCTGCTCGATTACCGTGTACCGTTTCATTGAATGAAATGTATGATGATTGCCAAGCTGTGTTTAACAGTGTAGTTTGGATTGTAAGATCAAATTATGGGATGTTACACCAATCTTTGTGAAAGAAATGCTTGTGGTGAAATTAAATTATACATCGACGTTGCATCCTCGAGATTTATTATAATTTACTATGTAGTCCACTTTTCAATGCACTGGGTATCGAGCACAATTTTAGAGCTTTAAAATAAAAAGGATCTGAAATGACTAAATTTCTTACCACTTACATTTCCCGCCAACGATAGTAGGTGGCGCCCTCCCGCTCCGTCACATTCGCCTCATTCGCTTTTTGTGCTCGGGTATCGTAGCATCTCACCATTAATATTTTTAGATGAATTTATTTTTAGGTTACTAAGTTAAGTGAATTTGGTGCAAGTGTTTAATTACTTTAGGTAAACGTAAACGAAATTGAATTGAGAATCTCAAGAACATATTGAGAGTAAAATTCGAAAATTGGAAGACCGTTTGCGACGCAGACGTTATATTTCGGATTCGAATAATACCAATCAAAGTAAGTGATATTTTTTTTACAAATAATCATATAATATTACATGTTTAAATAGTTATTGTTGATACCTGATAAATCTAGATCACATGATAATATCTTACAAGTAAGATGAAATGTTCATTTTATTCTTGAACCACCCTCATTTTTATAATTATTCCGAATAATTGAAGAACATAAGAGAAACCGATTTATTGAATGATTTATGATTGATGAAACTACCTACTATGAATAATATTAATAATTATTCCTATAAACAAATGTGCCTTGGTATTATGATGCGATCATAATCGTGCACTAGTACTACGTCGCGAACGTAGTCGTGTTTAATCCAAAAGTACCATGATGCGATCTTGGTCAAAATACAAAATATAAACATTTCGTGTCATGACGAGATCATGACCTTTGTTTATTGTTCTGGTCTAAGCCATGACTGTAATTGGAGCCCAGCATATGCCCGTCATGAACGCGACAGTCCAGCTATCGAAATATCAGATGTGCATACATCCAGCCCTCAACATATGCGATCCATAGTTAACATCATTGATGACGTTAACTAATAATATGATGCCGGCAGCAGATATTGCAGTAGTACTGGGGACGTCCAAACTACAGCAGTTCCCTCAACATCGGCCGTTGAACCGATACATTCTTCTAGCCGGCAAAATACGAATGCATTCATAGTTAATAGCACGGAAACTACCGCTACCAGTCTACCCGCTGATATTTTGGAACTATTTCGGAAAGCAAAGAAAAATTGGAAACCTTCGGGCCAAAACTTCAAGAGGATATCTCTAAACGTTGGGGAGTATTCTATGTGAAGGACTAAACAAGGAACAAAATAAATGAATAACTGAAAACTAGTAAAGGTACCTATATTGAATCCTGAAATAGCGATAAACGCATAACGCTTATGGAAAGAGCTCAAAGCTATCTTGGCGTAGGAATTTCAGAACTAACAGTTCTAATTTTCTCTTTTATAAAAAAAAAAAAAAAAAAAAAAAATTAAAAATTTTGACAAAGCTGAAATCGTTAAACGATTGTCAGCGACAAATCAAATAGTAGGTACTAGATTTGCATTATCGAAATACACTTATATATCATAGAAAAGAGTACACTGGTTATTTATACTGATTACTCAACAAGTAAACTGATTACTTATACCTACACTCTACAAGCAGTTTTGGGGCATCGTTCAAGATGTCAAAAAAGATTGCTATCTCTTTGGAGATAATCTGACGAAAAAATAAGAACTTCTAAATCTGCCGAGAAATCAGGGCTTCAAATAAAGAAAGTTAATGCATCAGATGTATCAACAAGCGACCAAGTGCGAGTCGGACTCGTTCATGAAGGGTTCCGTACCAGCAAGCAACATAATATAGAAGTTCTTGTAGTTCGTTGTAACTTTAAACGATGTTTTAATTATAGTGTTGCGGTTTACGATTTATGAGATATTAGATCTCCCTCAAACCATTTTTCGGTGGAAGTTTGCATGCAGTGAAACTGGAGGCCCTTCCCGTCGAGCTCAACGCGGTAACAGACAGGGTGGAGCCCGAAGCCGACCGACGACATACAGCTCCACACGACCGCGACCACCGCCAGCGCCTATCGCCGACCGGTACCAATGCTCGACGAAGAACGGCCGAAACCACACTCCAAGACCCAATAGAGGTACAAAACCACACTTGTAGACTCAAATATTTGATAAAAAATTGAGAATTGATTACAAACGATTCCATTATTAGGTATTAATATTTAAGGTTATAAAAATACCATTTTATAGACCAGTTAGTCAAGCTCTTTTTTCTGAATCAGACAAATTCCATAAGCTGCGTCAAATTGGCGCACTTGTCATAATCAGCTATACTTGTCATGATGTATCGATACAAATCTAAAATCTTTTTTATTCCAAAGCCAGAGGGCAAGCACAGATTTACTCATAACCTTAAATCTCTAAATAAGTTTATAACAATGCTCCATTTTAAAATGGAGGACTGTCACAGCGTCAAAACTAATTACCTATCACATCACAGCATCCAAATTAATTACCAAACTAATGCCTATTTTCTAGTAAAAGTACATAATTTAATATCTAAGATTTAAGTTTGGACAAACGATTGAGTTTCAGTGCCTTCCGTTTGCTATATTTCCACAAAACTGCTTACCAGTCGTATCAATTCTCAAAAATAAAGGCTTACTTATCTATTGGTAATTAATTAGACGATTTTCCATGTTTAGGGTTATCGTAGGGCTGCCCGAACTGTGTTACCGAAAAAATGAATTTATTAATTCGATTGGGCTTTGTGATAAACAATGTCCAAGCCAGTGTCGTAAATTTCTGCGATTCTAGATTTTATTCAGTAATTATGTCTATTGGCTCATCTAGTGAAAAATTACAAAAAATATTTAATCTAGTCAAAAGTATTTCAAATAGAAAACAAATCCTAATTCGCGAGTTAGCTAAATTCTTAGGGGTAAGATACGTTGACTTGCCCAGCTGTTGTGTATGGCTGGCTGTACACTAATATAGGTAAGCTTACCATTATTGGCATTGAGACAGTCACGTCACAACTACGACAGTAAAATGATTATAGAAAAAATGTTGCAGTACGAATTCATTTGGTGGAAAAACCACATAATATATAAACCAATTCATCGTGGTCAATATGTTCTAGAAATATTTCGGACCCTTCGTTAACCTGATAGGGTTTGATATGTAAAGGCGAACAGTCGCATGGGTTTTGGGATGCAGCCGAGGCTAAATGTCACATTATTATTTATTTTTTTTAGAATTAATGACAGCATTTATAGCCATGTTTTTCTAATAAAATACGCAATGCTGAAATTTTATTACGATATGATAATACAGTTGCTATTTCTTACATCAACAGAATGAGTACCCACATTTAAATAAAATTACACGTGATATCGGGAAGTGTTGTAAGGAAAGAGATATTTTTATATTTGCCTCTAATATATAAAATAAAATATAACGTAGAAGCTGATGATGGTTCTAGATACACAAACATTGATAGTTGATACGGAATTAGATTTTTTCTACAGAATTAAACAGAATAGTTTTAAATTTTGAAGAGCCCGAGATAGACCTTTTTCGCATCACGGCTCAAATCTAAATGCTAATTAATTATATGTAACGTGGAAGAGAGATCCACTCGCATTCAATGCTGACGCATTTACTTTATATTGGAGTTCATTCTTCTTTTACACTTCCACCCCTTTCTATGAGACTCAAATGCCTTCGCAAAATAATAAACGACAGGGCCACCGGTATAATGGTTGTTCCTTATTGCTCAAGCCAAGCTTGGTATCCTTTATTTTTTATCTCTTATGATGCCGTGAACCGATCTATTTTATATATTTATATCTAAATTATATCCTAACGAAAAATTTGTATTATCTCCTTCCACCTTGATATCGTGCCAGCTCTTACACAACAATCATTGGAACATCGTTTTCAGATAACTCCCTAAACCAATACAATGTGGCATTGAAAATATGGTAGCTATTCTGCAAATCAAAACACAAAAACCCAAACAACATATCATTCTTATTAGAGTTGTTTATTTAAGAATATGACAGTGTAGCTAGTTACTCTAGCTTAAATACTTACTGTTCAGCTTTGGCCTTATTATTTGGGAAATCATTTAGTAAGAACGACATGGTCATTCGATTCATGAGAGGAGTTTTTAGATTAAGACCCAGTTTCCCACGATATCAAGCTACCTGGGACCCTAATATAGTTCTTTATTTTGTGTCAGATCTTTTCCCAAACGAGAACTTAAGATTGTTTCAAATCACCTTTAAAAACGAATGTTCTGCTTGCATTGTCGTCAGAACAACGGGTCCAGACTCTGTCTGTCTGATTTGTGAAAAGAAATTTCGAAGCTAGTATTAAATTAGTTTTTAATGACGTAATACAACATCAGCGCCCAATCACCCAATGCCACGTATATTAATAAATTTTTCTTTTCCCAATATAATAGAAGGTTGACCTGCAAGAACTCTTTTAGCATACAATGAAGCTACAGCAAATTTTCGTTCTGAAGAGAACACTGACCGTTAATCGAACGTTAATCCATCAACTATTAGTAGATGGATAAAAACATAATGGACAAAAATGGTAGAAATACAAACGTTTTCACGGCGCATATGACGAGGTATGTCTATAGATCTTATGAAAAAATGCGCAGACTAAACCGACATTAAACTCATGCCGTATATATTTGCCAAATCTGCCATTTATAATATTAATTAAATTTAATATATTGATTTATTAATTGATCTTTCAGAAAGTTATTTTATCATAAATTGTAATAATAATATTTATCATAGAGGTTAGCTTCAAATGATAAAATTTCGCAATATTATGCTCTGAACATCTACATAGTAAATTATAATAAATCTCGAGGATGCAACGTCGATGTATAATTAATGGTTAAACAAACTTACCTTGTGACGTTTGACCATAATTATGCTAGACGTTGCATCCGAAGAGATTTACAACCCTCCCATACCCTAATTTACTATGGGTAAATTTATTCCCATATACCTAACATTGCGAAATAAGTCTCTAAAACAATGAGGCGAATGTGACGGAGCGGGAGGGCGCCACCTACTATCGTTGGCGGGAAATGTAAGTGGTAAGAAATTTAGTCATTTCAGATCCTTTTTATTTTAAAGCTCTAAAATTGTGCTCGATACCCAGTGCATTGAAAAGTGGACTACATAGTAAATTATAATAAATCTCTTCGGATGCAACGTCTAGCATAATTATGGTCAAACGTCACAAGGTAAGTTTGTTTAACCATTAATTAAATTGACATCTTGGGACATTTTTCGCACTTCGCCTGTTGCCTGTTCGCACTCTGACTTTGCCTGTTGGAACAAATGTTTGTAACTTATGATTGTATAAATACCTATTTGAATTACCTATATTCTTTAGAAATGGGAACGACACTAAAAATAAATAGAAACAAGGCTGAATAATAATAATAATAATAATAATAATCCTTTATTTCAGGCAACTAGGCCCATATTATAAATACCTTAAATCTAAGTATACATATGTTTATATTAAAATTACAACTAATTAGTTAGGCACGTAGAGACGGCGACGTGCTCGCCAGCGAGGTTCGTATTGTTCCGCGAAAACGCCGAAATACGACACCCTTCGGCCAAAAGTCCTCCTTCGTGAAGGTCTCGAGATGTTGAGTCGGAACCCGCACCACAAACGAAGTAAAATTTACGCTGTGACGCGATTCCAGCTTCGTGACCCTCAAGTTGAATTTAGCTTTCTTTTCTATGTACTCCACAACCTCCTCAGCCTTTGTGGAATACAACAATCGGGATACATACAGCAGCGTCGTCGGAATAGCGGGACGCAACAGATGGTTCGGTCCTGTCGGGGCAGTACCGCACTGGTTGCGACAAGTAGGCTTCTTGCGTTTCCGCTCTACTTTAACGAAGCCGTCCTTGTCAGCTCGTCCTCTGCAGTACGCCTTCGGTGCCGGGTTCGACTGGGTCGTCGGCACCTGCTCGGGTTGAGGCCGCGGTTCTTGAGCGGGCTTGGCGACAGCTGCTGCGTAAGCACGTTGTGGTGTTGACTTACGCACGCTGAGAGTCGGCGACACGATCACAGGTGACGTGGGGCAGGCGGGGCGGGGGGCGCGCGCCAGTGCATTGCACCCGACGGCCGCCGGTGACGAGTCAAGTTTCGCTGACTCGAAACTTGACGATGATGCATTGAATGCACCTCGACGCGTATTTACGTTGGACGCCTCGTGTGACCTACATTCTGAAATATTGTGACGTAAGTCCACTACCTCAGAACGCAGTTCACAGATGGTACTCTGTGAAGCTTCCAACTTCAGCTGCATCTCGGCCAGGCTCGCCTTCATGGATGTAATATCCTTTAAAAGCCTGGTGACGTCTACGTGGTCGAATGTGACGGGGGGCAATCTCTGTAGATCCTTCGCCACAAAGGTCGGCACGTCATCTGGGTCAACCTCCTTCAGCAGGTTGATAATATCCTGCAAGCTTCTTGCGCCTTTTTCGTCCAGCCTACGCAATGGCATTCGGTCAGCCCTGCCGACCGACTCGTACAGCAGCTTCTTGCCAATCTGGATCTCGTCCTCCCTGAAGCTCGAGGTACAGATCTGCATCATGCTGATTTCGTCCATGACATCCATGAATGTTACACTATTTTTTATTAACCAATCTTCGTCGAAGAAAAGAATCATCAATCACAATAAAACTAATTCAATGATAAAAATAATGTTTTAAAAATATTCTATGCGAGTAATAAACTTTGTCACTTGCACCATACCTCAAAATTTTATTCCAATAGGAAAAACTTTTTTATTCACTCTGCTACTCAACAACAGATGGCGCTAGTTGTAGACCAAACATACAATAAAGTGAAACTGTATAAAATCAAGTTGTTTGTTCTTAACTCTTTTCTAAGCGAACTCTAAATGTGTTCTTATAATATTTTATATCTATTAATAATAAATAAATACGAATAAAATAACAGCATGATTGAAAAATGTCAAGTCACTGATTTGATACATGATAATACTACTCGTAATAAAATATTAGATACTTTGACAGTTCAACATTTTCTTTGTATTTATTCATCTATATGGTATTTAATCGTTTATTTTTTAAAATTTGTTAATTACAAAAATAAATTGAAATGTATTCCAAAAAAAATAATGGATTGACTTTTAAACTTTGTAATGTTGTTAAAAAATATAAGTTTCATTTCGAGATAAGATTAAAATCGACTGATGTTGCAAATGTGATTAACCTACCTATTGATTTATTTAATTTATAGGATTGATTATAAATACATACATTGATTAATTCATCGATCTTTATATAAAAATGGTTTTTCCATATTTTAGGAAATTCAAAAATTTCTAAATTTCGCACGAGCACATCGTAGCCAAAATTGTTTTTTTTTTCTGAAATATAAATAGGCAAAGGTAGGTGCAATATTTTACAAATTGACAAATTTATATAACTATAAAGCAAGGATTAAGGGTATTTTTAATGATAAATTAATTCTCCCGGATTCACCCGCTTTCCGCTTTCTTTTCTCATGTCTGTTTCCTAATATTTTTTTTTTATAAGATGTAGGTATATGTCCGTACCCACTTAGTAGGTAGGTAGGTAGATGTGATGTTTTTGGTTACTGTAGTAAAAACTTTACGTTGGTCTGAATCAGATTAATCTCAGATGCATGAAAAAAATGTTCTAGGATACATTAACTTTACTACTTAATACCTATAATAAATGCAAAACTTTGTGAGTACGGATGTATGAATGGATATCCATCCATTGTTTGTTACTCTTTCACGCAAAAACTACTACTGTACGGATGTAGATGAAATTTGTAACACAGGTAGTTTTTAATCTGGATTAACATATAGGCTATTTTTATCCTGGGAAAACTAAAGCTTCCCGAGAAACGCGGGTGAAACTGCACGTAGCCACTAATACCTATACCTATACTTATCTACTTAAAAAAGGTGTGTGATATTGTATGCTCCCTGAAAGCTTGACACGTGATAATTTTTATCGAAATAAAAATATTTCTGAGAAATAGCTCTACAATGTATCTCTCTATAGTATGTAATAACCTATGTACCTACCTACTTTATTATTATCAGCCCATATTAGTCTACACTGGTATAAAAATATTGAGTTATTCTACGAAGGTTTTTAATACTTAAGTAGGACGTCAACATGCAACAAACCTTCTACTAAGCAATCTAAGTAATCATTTATTTATCTGTGGTCCTGGTACTATTCAATACTAGCATTTAATTAAAAAGATTTTTGAAAATAATTATAAGCAGTTGGGTTATGAACTTATGATAGTTTAAAGATATTTTCAACATCTAGTAAGTAGGGTACCTTTAAGGGATTTAAGCCGTTATTGTCGATTATAATATAGGAAATCAAAAACGCGTCCTAAATAGAGTAGGTATGTACCTATTATACTATCTATGGTTTTTCATGAATTTTAATCGCGTTCCAGTACCTATTGCACGAGAAGAGGCTTAGACTCATTTTGTCTACCAGTAAACTTTTTCTATTTTATCCTGAGTCGGATTCGTCACCGATTTAAAAAAGCGGGTGGTTCTCAATTCAACTGGTTTTATTTTAGTTACATAGACTCTTGCTATAGAACGAACTAGGTATATCACGAAAATTCTCCTAAAAATAAGACTACGACTAGGCACTTACTAACAATATTTCCCGTGCCCCAAAAATGTATTTGAACAAAGAGGTAGTTTGTCTAAAATAAGTACCTAAGTAGTAAGCAGAGCAAGCTATGATTTCTGAATGTTTACAAATAATATCTAAGGCTTATGTTAGGTTATTGGCGATAGCACCTACCTCAAAATAAACACCTAAGTGTAGGTATGCCCTAACCCTTGAATTATATTTCAAAATTTCGCTTTTATATCATACTAGTGGCTCCCCGCGGCTTCGCCCGCGTTCCCGGGCGATCTTCAATTTTCCCGGGAAAAAAGTAGCCTATATCCTTTCTCAGGCTCTGGATTATCTGTGCACCAAATTTCATTTAAATCGGTTCAGTAGTTTTAGCGTGAAAGCGTAACAGACAGACAGACAGAGTAAAGTTACTTTCCCATTTATAATATTACTATGGATTCAAAACTACATGAGTTATCCAAATTTAAAAAGACCTAAATTTTTTTGTACTTACTAGGTACTGTGATCCAAATCCACCTCAGATTTGATGGAGCTGTTGATGCAGTTGACTCGTACCCTGACATCAAGATCATAGGTCCGATTCATCAAATAGGAAGCATCGTATTTATCTACATCAGCTACCTATATCTTGGTCCTATGTCTTGCTAAAAATATTTGTATTAATCTTAACGAGCTTCTAGTCATTAATTAACTTTCATAAATGTAGTAGTATCAAGTAGGTGTCTAATGATTTCAACAATGCTGTATGCCTATGTTTGCCACCTTAGTTACATAAAAAGAACTGATATTATCACACCAGTATTTTCTTCAACATCCAAACAAAACGTGTTTAGGATCCAGAAATAACTACGCTACTGTGACACGTTTCCAATGACATCAATGTTACCTATATCAAGACGTAGTTTTATCAATACGGAACGATCAAAGTATATATATCTAATCAGTAGTACTTACGTAAATTCTCGTTTCACTCGCCGAATATTGTTTGAAACTTGACCGATTATTACGAAATCTTTATTGGCGTAATCATTTATCTATCGTTACCTGACTATTTCTGGTTACTGATTAAAAGCAAGGCTAATTGCTGACCAATGCATTTATAAGATATTAAATGTTAGGTTTAATACGTATGTGATTTGTTTTATTTTTCAGTCATGATTGTTCTACATGATTTCCCAGCGCACTTCCACCCTGATGTTTGTGACATTAATTCAATTATTATTGAAATATTCATAAAGTTTAATTTAATATTTCCCATAGTAATCTTAATGAACTATTTTTACAAATTCAAAGCATAGAAGTCCATAATATATTCCTATTAATCCATTGTTTAAGGATTGAAAAATTTAATTTCAGCTCATGGGTTTTTATGTATGTCATTATTACAAGGAATAAATCAAACAACAAATTTTGATTAACAAATCGTGGATATTTATTGAAATAAAAATAATAAAAATGAAAAATAATAAAAACAGTTCATCTTTCACGTAGTTACACAATAAAATTTGTCTTAGTTTTTTTTTGTTTAGTCTATTTTGTGTCCATCTGCCATCCTCTGTTTTATGTTATAAGTAGCCATCCATTATAATTTATTAATCTATTTTTACAGAAATTATCTAGATAGTGGAAATGTACATAAACACTTACATAGTAAGTTACATTGGAATAAGAAAATCACACACATTCGGAGGACGAAGGAATCTTTATGAAGTGAAGTAAACTTTGTCATTTTAACATTTTTTATTAAGAATTATTTAATTTTATATCTTTAACTGACTTTATACAAATATTATAACCAAGGAGTCATTCTAAAATAAAAGCATTATTTTATTTTTGAAAGTAACTTCTTGGTTCTATATATTTTGAAGCGCAAGGTCTTGTTCAGGTGACATAAATGAACCAATCCAATTATGAAAAAGATTTTGTCTCAATACATCATCTGTAGAAGATCTTACTTGTATTTTTTTACCAAACTATCGATAACTTGCCAATTTGTCGGTAGTTGTCGACAGCACTAGCTTAATATGTTGGGAGACAGAAATGGACAACAAAATTGATTCTATTATAATTTACTTATAATTATCTAATATAAATTCTATTATAATTTACATTAAGTACGTATACTGAAAGATTTCACGCTTGGACTAAATTTAGGTACGAGTGAAGTTCATCCCAAGAATCACAATGATACATTAATTTAAAAACAAAACTGGAATATTTTTGTTCAGTCTTAATAAAATAACTAGCTTTCACAAGCACAGAGACGACGAGTGAACTCCTCACATGATAGTTAAATTTTAGTTAATTTAATCACTAATTAAACATAGAAATACCTTTACGAATAACACCTACCCTTAAAATTGATTCCAATTTTGCTTTCTACAATGCTTAAATAATTTATCGATTACAGGAAACTCACCGTATTTTCACCGAAATTTTTGTTATAATTTGCGAAACATCACCATCGTGTTTATAAATTATGAACATCAATAGGTAGGTACTCGATTTACACATTACATTTACATCGATTATTTACACAAGTTTTCTTTTATCTAGGATAGGAAACATTTTGCTTATTATTGTACACAATATCCTAAAAATTACGAAACAACTTACGCGTGAAACACATACTACATCAAACTATGAAGATCCTAGAAAATACTGGAAAATTCTATTATAATTGACAATATACAGCTTAAAAACTAAATCGTAAGATAAAATCAACATAGCTAACTTTGGCATTGGTTTCCACATTTTTTTTTCTATAAATAAAAACATGTCAAAACAAGATCGAAAGTACGTAACGTAAAGAGCCGTAGAGAGCACTACGACTCCTAAAATCAAACAAAAAATCCTTGAAATACTAACATCAACAATGCAACGGGAATTGTTCAACACTCGCTCAGTACCTACACAAGGGATATGTCACCTAAGATATAATAACTAAATTAATGCCCTTCGGTGCAATTAACTTTTGGGCTTATATATTGCAGTTCATAATTATAAACAATAATTTAGTCAAAATCCAATTCTTAAGACTAGAAATGAACGAAAGTCGACCTGGATCAGCTCGCAAGCGTTTCGTGCAAATTAATTGCGATAATCTAAGAGGTACGATATGCAACGAAGGCTTTGATTGCAGGAGAAATTGGCCTTAGAAGATCTGACTGGGCGGGAGAGGTGGTGGCAAGCGGAGGCCACCCCACGGGTAGAGTCACGAGGCCTCGTCACGGCACGCGTTAGAGTCATCGGAGAGAGCTAAAGGAGCACCATTGCTTTGATTCACAACACATTTACGCATATGCTTCTCCAGGGTCGACGGCACAGAGAAAGGCATTTCACAAAACCGACAACGGTATACGTCCTTCCCTAATCGTCCATGGGTCTTCATATGTCTCGTTAGCTTCGAGCTCTGAGCGCACGCGTACGAACATAATTCACATTTGTAGGGTTTTTCTCCGGTGTGTGATCGTCGGTGTACAGTCAAATTGGAGCAATTCTTAAAGACCTTTCCACAAAACTCACACGTGTCATTTCGTCGTCCTTCTTTCTTCAGTAGAGGATTTTGTAACAAACCGTTTCCACTATTCTTGAGACCATCGAATATGTTTTCGGGAGGCCTTTGAGAATGTAATGTAGGGAGCCACCATCCGTCACCTCTTTCCATGTCTAATTTCAAACGCTTGGAAGCTTCAAAGGGATTCTCAAAAGGGTTAAAGAGAGGATGCGGTTGCGGTGGCATCTTTGCAAACTCTTCTTTCAACCGTAGAGCAGCGGTAGGTGGCATCCCATTAGGTTTGTCATTAGGAGGGCCGTTGTTGTTGTCGCGATCTTTTGCCATTTGCCATTTAAGCGAGTTTCCCGATTCTTGAAGTGCTTGTTTGAACGCTTCACTATATTGAGCAATATTTGATAAACCGAACTTATCCATTAGCTCACCGACAACTGATGCAGACGGTGGGTGCGCGGGAATCGCTGGCATTGGTTTTCGTATCGGTGCAGATGGAGCACTGCTATTTGATACTGTTAAATCTTCTGCTTCTTCAACATCATCATTTTCTTCATTATCCTCATCTTCTTCACCTTCTAGATCTTCATCATCAAGCTCATCTTCAGAGTCGTCTTCACCGGTATCACCACCAGAGTCGCCTTCTTCTGTATTAGTATCAGTTCCTCGATGAACTTTCATGTGCTTTTTTAGTTTAGACGCCTTTTCGAAAGATTCATCGCATTCTGAGCATTTGAAAGGTTTTTCACCTGTATGTGAACGTCGATGAACAATCAAATTGTTTTCAAAACGGAATTTCTTGCCACAGAATTCACAAGAATGGATAGCTTCGTCGTTGTTGCGCTTGACGGATGGAGTCGAAGTCGGGCGCTCTGGAGGCGGCGCGTCTGCCGCCATAGGTTCGGTCCGACGCTCTGGTGACGTTGAGCTATGAGGCCTCGTGGCTTCTCGAGGCGTGTCCACCGTTCCGGGTCCGGCGCCCGCCGGTGGAGTCTGACCGACTCGGGAGGGCGACGGGGAAGCGAACGGAGGAGAATGCTTCCTGGGGCTAGGAGAGCTCGAATTGCCTGTGGCCGCCCCTGGACTGGTCGTACCGGCCAGTTGCCGCAAGCGCTGCGAGTAAAAATCCAGCTGGGGTTCAAGTGAGAGTGGTTGTGATACGGGCGGTGCCCTTTCTCGACCTGACACGGACGTAGGCACGATGGAAGGCCTATCCGCCGGTGATGGGAATGCTTGATGTGGAGGTAGAGAGTTAGCCGCCACTGCTGCTGCTGCTGCAGCTAGGTTTAGTCCATGGTGACGAAACTGCTCTGAGACAAGCTGTTCCATTCTAAACCGGTCGTGATGATTTGGCCTCGCAAACATAGGTGCTGGAGGAACCGATGGATGGGCTAAGGGCGGTAAGCTACCAGGTAGTGGCATTCTTAAAAGCCCACCAACTCCAAAAGGGGAATGCATATCCGGAGGTGGTAATAATGGATGGTGTCGTAGTGACGGAGGTGGTAGTGGTGCACCGGTAGACGAACACCCAGAGCTGGAAGAGGAAGTACTCGAGGACGAGTGATTCTGCTTGTTTGTCAGCTGCTGAGGCATCGCCTCGACGTAGATCTTCACGCCATGCACATGTTGCACGTGCTGAAGCAGCCTCCAAGCCGAATGCACGCGAGCCTTACACGTGGAGCACACGTAGTTGCTAGGTTCTGTGGACAAGGAAAAAACACCTGTTAAAACATGCAGCCCTTAAGTGATAGCGGCGAAGATGGAAACGGTTCCCGTTAGAAGATTTACAGCAATATTAACACGGGCAAAGTGTCTAGTAATAGCTCTCACATATCGTAGTGTTGGGCCTAGGGTGTGTGCGTGGTGTGCATGCTAAGCAGGTAGAGGTCCAAGGGTTCTGTGCGTCGGCAGCGGTGAGTGATAGCCCCTCCGTGTCCCGCGTGATTCATGCACCTCTAAAATCTTATGAAATATACGCGGTTGGGAATCACGTACGCACGCGCGGGCTAAGACTGTTGATATTGAAATCCATATATGTAACGCTATACCGGTAAGAGAAAAATGAATAGCGAGTCTTATTTTTTATTAAACGAGATGTAGGTTACATAAAACGATAATGTCTGTGGCTATTTTTTATAGTTTACGCTAATGTAAGTAGTTTGATTTATTTTCATATAAGTTTGCTTGAAAATGTATGCATGTCGTAAGTATTAAGTGCAATTCTTAGGTCATAGATACTAAATGTCAATGTGATCAAATATAATATATGTATGAAGGTATGTAATATGAGGTCATATGGTCAAGGCGCGTCCAAAAGGGGAGCGGGTTTTGACTGTAATTTGATTGTTCATTGTGATCTCGAGACAAATTTTATTGAGGAGACAATCGTGTCTCGGCGAGCTTTTAGTGACGTACAATGTATGAAAACTAGATACTCCACCCCGGTTTCACTCGTTTATGGGTGATCTAATTTTTTAGCTATGTGTTATGTCAATTGTGAAGCTTTTTAATATTGGATTCAATTGTAATCACACATTTTTATATCCATGTCTAAAAATTATTTATCTATTCAATTTTATTTAGATAAATCTTATGATACATTTAATCTACTTTAACCTAATTGATCTTTAAATAAAAATAAAAAATACCTAATAAAGGATTATCTTCTGAATATAATGTAAAGCACAAATGAAACACCTACGCAAAATGTTCAAAAATAACAAATATCGATACATCGACCGGCCCCTCACTATAGTTATAAGGCGAGGCTCGATAAGCGATCTCTGCTGTTAAGACGATTATTGAAATGTAACGGTCAGATTGTGACCGTCCCGAAAGAAGATATCTACAGTATGTTTTTAATATATCATAATTTGATCATTCACTTGTTACAGTTTCCCGGATTCACCCGTGTTTTCCGAGGGACACAATTTCCCTCGTAAGTGGAGGCTATGTAGTACTACGAAAGAAATTTAGTACGAGGGAGTTTTTATCAGTGAAAAGATAAAAAAATCGAAATTATTACTTACAAATTACCTACTATTTTATAGTAAATATTTTTACGAATCCTACTCAAATAACAGATGTAAAAAGAAAATGGATTAAACACGCTCAAATGGGGTCAAATATAATAACATATTAATTTTCTATAATTAACATCATCCTTTATACTTAAAGATATATCTTGATATCAATATTGTGACCTTTTTGTCCAGAGCATTGTTCATTGTGTTGCGTTTTGGTCATCATAGTGTACGGACAGCCAACATAATCCGTACTAATATTTGGTACTGAGATGGTAAATGGACTAGAGTTTGGTAAAGGACATGTACTTTTATCCCGGGAAAAGTGAAGATCTCTCGGGAACGTGTGTAAACCGCTGGTCGGTAGCTAGTAAACACATAAATTGAAAACTGGTTTTAAGATTTGTGTATATGGAACATGTAATTTGTTTTAATTTGATTTTGTAATTTTTTTTATGGACGAAGCCTATCCTATTAGAATATATTTTATACTGTGGATGTATGTAACTACGGTATTAAGTTTAAACTTGGATGACCAAATATATTTTTTCGGATATATTTTGCTGACGTTACTAAACCCCGTTTAAAGTAGGGTCAACAAAAATAGAATCCAACGGCTTCAAATTCGATTGATACCGGCTTACACCGATTACCGTGTGCGTGTAATTTCAACCATTGATAAGATCTGCTATGTATGTGTGCGTGTGATAATGGCTACGTGAATGGAAGAAAGTTTGATTGTGTGTGGGTGGTCGGTATTAAGCAGTAAAGATTCAATGTATTAGCATATTATGCATGCAATAGCCAGTCAAGAATTTTAATGTGATGGAGAGATAATTCATTTTGATATGATGAATGAAATGATGTGCCATACACGTAGTATTTGAGAATTGCAAGACCTATTAGAATATGTTTTTAGTAACTAAAAGTGTAGATAATAAAATTTGGAAAAGACTGAAATTTCCTGATTATAATAAAATTTTAATGAAGTTATATACCTCAATAAACGTTGCCAAGACGACGACCGACGTATCTAAATCATTGTTTCATTTCAAAATTTTTTTTTATTAATTAATGAAAATCGAAATATTTTATTATATCTAATACAACCTTATCCAATAAAGCGGATACAATTTCCCAACATAGGTTATATCCAGCATACAAAAAGTTTAACAACCGTTTCGATTTCAAAAGGCAATCGCTGATTACTGGCCATTGTGTGGGCTGGGATTCAGTGGGGGTGAAATTTTTAAACACGGGGGGGGGGGGGGGGGCCAGGCACCGTACCCCCCCATATCCGTGGTTCAGGGGGGGAGGGGGGACCGCTTAAGCGCGGGCAGTGCCGGGAAAAGCGCTTCCTGTCGTATTTGCTTTATGGACACTGGATTTCTCTACTTTATAACTATATGCGTGTGTGTTAAGGGTGATATTTTTTTAAACTGTATCTTTAAATTGCTTCTAGAATTATATTTCTGTTATCGATAATTATGGCTGTAATATGCGTATTTATTCGAGAAATAATATCAAAATATGACATCCAAGCTATCATTCAATAACTTATAAAAATATCTATTTGTCAAGCAAAACGAAACATCTCGCATAAATCACAAAAATTGTGCTTAGAATTTTTCACAACAATAGCGTGACACAAACAAATCCTATATTTTTAAGCTTATACAGAGTGAGGGAATAAAGTCTGAAACTGGAGCTGAAAATGCGAAATTCCTACGGCCCATATAGAACATTCCTGGACCGGAAGCCGCCGGCGCTGCTTCCGGCGACGACAACAGTTGTTAGCACCCCAGCGCCTCTCGCGGACACCACTAGAAACTACAGACAGCCTGACACGCTACATATTATGTTGTTTATGGTTTTATGTCAAGTCTGAAAATCTTTCACATAACATGAAGAGGTTTTCATAAGCCAAAAATCAGTGTTCGATTTTTTTAAACATTCATTCTGACAATGTCTTGGGACGGCTGTCATATATTTTTAACCCCAATGAACATGAAAAAAAAACCAAATTGTTTTCATTGTAGAATATAAGATACTATTTTGAATATCATAACTTTTTCGCGGAGTACGACAAAGAAGATCCGATTACAATTACTTACTTATAGACTCTTATCTTACTGGCCGTATAAAAAAACTAAGAAAACAACAAAAAAAAATTGGCGAAAAAAAACCCAACCAACCAAACGTGAACTATTTTTGAATCTATGCGAAATGTGAAATAAGAACGGCAGCGTTCCAGACTCGCCATCGACTTGTTATGCGGCGGATGTCCGTCGCGCCGCTGCGCTGAATGACCGCCTTCCCCTTAACCCCTCCCCCCATCCCCCACCGACCCCCCCCTGGGGTTCGTCTAGACTGTTCGCGAACAGCGATTTGAGTTACAGCCAATTGAAGGGCAATTCGAAGCTTAAGCCACTTGATATGTCAATGTTAGAAGCTTTAGTTTATTAGATATACGTAGAAAATGCCATTTAAGATTTTAATAAGATTTCAATTTTACTTAGTAATCTTAGAAGGTTGAGTCAATATCACTAATGCTGACTCAACTATCTTATTAGATAAAGATACTGAGTCAATGTTTTTATGATTCGTTAAAAATGGGATAATCTTTTTATAATGTCATGGAGTCTTTAGCAATAGCCTCGTTCAAATTGTTCTATTTAAGATTACTATAGTTTTATTTTAATAACTATTCTCCCCGCTCCCCGCTCACAGTGGCAACGGAGCCTAGAGCGAAGTTATAACCCAAATGGTGCAAATTGTGACCCATAACTGCGAGACACATTGCTTGCCGCAGATATATGTAAAAATCTTCAAATGGACTAAAGATCACTTATGAAATACGTGATTTTAGGGTTTAGTATTGTAAAGGTAAATAATTAGTTAGATATAATTGTAAGTTTTTTTTTAAATGAGTAATTGTGTATCGGTTTATAAGTTTGATGGATATAGGAAACCCTTGTAGACCTTTGTAGGTACGTATAGAAAGTTTGAAATATAGGTAATATTTCTTCGTTCAAATTGGCCTTTTTAAGCTGGTTCGGAAGAATGTTTTTGCTGAGATGAGCCAGCAATTAACTCGGATTACTCCATGTTTTTAACAATATCTATTTTTAATATTAACATTTTTAAGTTATCTTAAGCGATTAAAGTTTAAGTCTCATAGGGCAAGTGAGTGTTTTTTTATGTTTTAATAAATTTTATCCCCATAAGGGTGTTTTTTATTTATTATCCAACTTAATATAATACCGTTACAATGACTCATGTGTAAACTCAATGATGTCTGGGTCACAAGTACACAACTGAAAAAATAATTTCATTTTGTTAGTTATTGTTCAAATATGTACATTGGATTGACCGATTTGACCGCCAATGTACAAGTGTTTTGTAAAACAAAAGATTGCTAGTAGGTAGGTAAAAAATGACCCCGACCTTAGGAGCGAAACGACCTATGTAACTACCTACTATATACTTTGTAACTTGGCAATTTGTCATAATCATTTTTTGCAATAGGTATAGGGACCTACGTGGTTGTTTGACCTATGCTTCTTATTATATGTTTTTAAAACGTCATTTTTATACAAACATCATTTACTACCTATGATAGAATATAATGAATTAATGAAAATTATTGGTTTCTAATCGATTTCTCAATGTTTTTCATTAAAATTTGGAACCTGTACAGAAATGAACTCCACATCAACACACCATAAAAATAAAACTATTGCTTGTTTTAACACCTATTTATTGTAATGGCAAAGCTTAAGTCATTTATCTAGCTAAGTAAGTACCTACTATGTTTATTTTTTTTATGTTATTTGCTTCATATTTGCACACAGCTGGGTTGATTATGTGACTTAAGGTACTTTAGTTTACCAATACATGCCAGTTGAATACATGTTGAACATATACTAGGTACTATACATTTTTGCAGTAGGTTATACTTACTATAATATATAAAGTTTTATGCGAGTTTATGATAAATAAGTTCATAATGAGTGTGAAATCAAAAATACTCTCATATGGTTAATTACTTTTAATTCGAATCATCAAAGATGGATGAATATACAGATGGATGTCACAAATTGACTGAGGGACAATTATATCATCAACAAAAATTTTAAAGTAGCCTAATTCGATGATATTGATGTAAGAATCCATGAAATTTATATTTGACTAGTGGCTCCCCGCGGTTTCACCCGCGTTCCCGGGATAAAAAGTAGCCTATGTGTTATTCCAGAACATATTCTAGCTCTGTGCCAAATTTCAAGCAGATCCCTTCAGCCGTTGGAGCGTGAAAGAGTAACAAACATCCATACATACAAACTTTCGCATTTATAATATTAGTAGGATTTAAATTGGTAGGTACATCTTTGGTTATTTCGTCGTTCCTAAACATTACCGAACATTAAAAAAACATAGTCTACGCTAAATTAAATAGTCAACAATAGGTTGATATTAAAAATGGTAACTCGCGCACCCACAGAACCACTAAAACCGTGATTTTTGTAAACTATCGCGTTACTTCACAAATTGTTTCCTCATCGCACCCTCCCACTAAAATCAGATACGCCTCTGTGGGGTGTGACTTTATTGGAAGTTTTCATTAATATTTTTACATTAACGCTTATTATTTTGTACACTACATAAGAATCTAAGAAGGATGGTAAATTGCTTGTAAGTCAAAACCTCTTAATACAAGACTCTGAGACAAAAAAAAAACACAAAAAAGGTTTAATACACACATTTAGTACCTACATAATCACGCAACAATTAAATAGGCCAACTAAATACACTTCTCATTAACGATGTCATAAGAGCTATTTCCAAGTAGACAGTCTCAGAATTAAGCTTCAATATGATCACAAAATTGGTCTACGACCGCCTCTGCCTCAATGTGTGGGGCTATTTTAAACTCGTAATAGCCTTCGTCGACACATGTGTGACAACCATTACCACATATTACAAAAAATGCTGGAAAAACAATAAAACACCGAGGGGTTGGGACAAACTAAGTGGATGGACGTGCTTTAAAATTGATTTTTGCGTCCGATGCTCCGTATTAAGTGGTACATTTTTGGTGGATTGTTAACTCTAAAACTATCTTCACTTATACACGCGCGTGGTCTAGATTATTTTCGGGATAATGGTAGACTACATACGAATGTCTCAATTTTGGTGTCAATAATAAACCTACTGTCATTTCATTTATAATATTACTAAGGAAAAAATATATCTCTATTTTCGATCAGAAAATGTTTTACTTTGCTACCGCGAAGTCCCAACTATGAATGTACCTATATTGACTTATGTTTAAAACTAACAAGGGCTTTGATCAATCAATACGCAAATTTTAATTAACGAATTCTCTCGAACGGTCCAGTCCGACCCCTATGCCGCGACCGGCCACAAAGCAACTATGACAGTTATTCAACTGCACCCATACCAAACTGCACCCGTCTACAATCAATACGGCAATCCGCCAAAATTCCTAACCTAGGGACAGCATCCAACAAAACAACTGAATAAACCCACAGAACATACATCCACTCCAAAGATCCTCCAGGCAATCTATCATAGACTAAATCTATGATATATTTACACACACTGAATGCATTATCACCATTCCTAAATCAGCTATCAACAGACTCTTTTCACTAAAAGGGTGAGGTTCACTATAGAAAAGGTTGACCCCTCATAAAGACTTATCACCTCATATACAAAATAAGGTTCTACTAATCCCGGTCGCAGCGTTCAATTTGAGATTTTAACTGCAAAACTTTAACGCCCAAATTTGTGTGGGAACCTCCCCGCAGATGGGATCTCGACAAAGTTAGCGGTAGTTTTTTTCACAACAATCTCTTCTCGGACTTAACTTACGTTATCTCGCCCACGAACGTCACAAGGAATAGAAACCCGCACGTACATAATAAAGACGATATTTCTAAAGAAATTTAAATTCGCCCGCAAAGGTCCCGAGATAGGATTAAAGATTGGGCGCCGAGATGGCCCTTTTGTGGTCGACCCTTAAGAAAACATGTCTTGATATGGAAATATCTCGGACGGGACTTAATCGAGGAATCATTTGCGGGGGTGATCATTTATCAAGAAAACGGTCTATGAATGCGTAATTAGTTCGCAGATAGAACAGATTTTGTCTTCATTCAATGAAACTCTTTTGTTGACGTTTATTTTGCATGAGCAGACATGAAAAAAGCTTGTTGTTTGGCCTGACCGAGCGCTTTACGACTCGGCCGACCGTGCGCACTTGAGTTTAAAACGATAATTTCATCAGGGGCCACTATAGATCAATCTAAATATAACTTCCTATAGTATAACTTGACATTGAATTTATTAGAACAAAATAAAAAGAAGTTAAAATGCTGTCGTAAGATGAACCATCTGGTAAATCCAGATTACATTTTTATCCCAAAGGAAATATTTGAAATGGTGACGATCAACACAATTTGAATATGAAACACGTTTCCAACCCGACAATCCTTCATTAATTTGTAAACCAAACAAAGGAGACCAAATACTGGACTCGATCCACACTTGATCCAATATTTGTTTTGATACAAATAACTGACGGCCATCGGTTCTCCAACGTTTTGTGATGGTAATGACTGTGGCGACACATTGTGGACACAGTATCCATCTGTAGAATATTTCTTTGTAATGTGAACGACACTTAAATAATATTAATGTATTAAAACTCAGAAGTGTAATTAAATAAAATACCAAGTATCGATACGTGCCGGTTTTATCCTTCCAAATATAACCCGAATGCACATTGTCAAAGGACACACGATAGGCACGAGACTGTTCCCCTTACCTCTAACAAAGTCGTAGACGTCATGTCTAAAATTAAAACCCACTTATTTAAAATGCGCCACTTAGCCACCTTCCCGTCAGTACAAAAACTAAAAATATCCTCGACCATTGTGTCACACTCAAAGAAGTTCCATAGGTCACGGCGAGCGCATGAGCGTACAACCACGTGTCAGGAACACGCCAAACATTTTTTATCTTTGAAAAAATTATAAAAGGCCGCTTCTAACAATGGGGCCTCGGTAGCATCTTTGACAATTATAATATCATAGCCACCCGCTTACGGCGTGTCATTAACGGCACAAAAATATCACTCAACATTGAACTTTAAACGGGTAGTACAAAAGCTGAATATTAAATGACCGATTGATAATGCGCGAGCTCTTTTGTCAGTAGCGTCATCGTGGTTAACATAAGGGTCATCACAAAAGGCAGTAGATAACAATGCGCGCACGTCAATCGTGTGTTCATGCAAATAATTTTTTTCTTCAAAAACATCCCCCATATCTGTTCATAGCGCGATGGGGTTAATTAATATGTACGGAATAATACAATTAAAATTAAGATCCCTTTTAAAGTTGGCACGAGGTCGCGACTTACTGTCACCATTAGAATTATGTCCTTGTTTTGACAATAAGCTTCCGTTTTCAATGCGGTTTTAAAAGTTAACTAGATTTATAGGCAGATATAGCTTTGTTTCTGGTTATCAATTTAATATATTGTGATATTTTATTGTGTAAGGACCCTTTATTGAATATGACTGGTTTGACAGCTCACTCGAAGGGGTTAATATGAACGTTTAGGATAAACTCAATAAGCTGAAACAACTGGTGTTCAAGCAAACCTGGCACTGACATTTCGATGATAGCGCAACGATATAATATTTCGCCATTTTTAACATTTACAATGATCAGAATTCAGCTACCTATCACATATACCAACACTGAAGGTATTATATTCACGTTATATAAAATATATAATTAGGTTATTTTATGACATTTCTATATTAAATCGGGTAACTATTACAGTGCTGCAGTTCCCACTTTATCAAAATGTGCCGAGACTCAGCAATTGTTTACCAAAGTGCATCCTATAAAGTGGTTGACAATATGCGGGTTAAAATTTTCGAACGGTGTACAATTTTCGGGTTTAAGAAAGCCTTTGTTGTGCAACGGTTTAATACAAAAGTGTCAAATGACAGCACATCTGCCGGCACAAAGGGTTACTCTCTCGGATAGATTATTTCTCCAACAGCCCCCGCAAGATTGCTAGCTTATACAGATGTTCCGAGATTTCAAGCTTCTATTTTTTCTATTTATTTTAATTTGATTAGTGAACCGTTAGAGGATTAGTCGATTGAGCTTCTTAGAAAAACAGTAGAGTCAAAGAGTAAGGTAACGTCTATTTTAGTCGGATTGAAGTTTGCTTTTAGAAGAAAGTTTGTCTTGTCTATTATAACTGAACAATTTTTTACACGATTTATTAAATTTATTAGTAAAAACAAAACTATATAAGTAGCTATCTACCAACGCATTAAATAAAATCTGAACACCCTTTTGGTCAGTGACGTAAAGTCGCAGGATTAAGTCCCAATTGTAAATAGACGTATGATGACGTCAGCATTACGTGAGTCCAACATTGTTGTTGTGCAACATCTTGCACATTATAGGACAAAGGGAGTTGAAAACGAAGATAAAACTGTCTCCACAGGCCGAATCCTTTGATGCCGTCACGGTGAAGGTATCATTAATAAAATACTAAATACCGAACTGCGTAAAGATGTAAAAGCGATGTTTGTGTATTGTTAAAGGAATTTGTCAGAAGCTCGTTATTTTCCATTCGTGAGCTATATAGCTGCCCATACCAGTTTGTAAAGAATTACAAAATTTAATTGGTTTCATAACAGTTTCAAAAACTTTTGAATCAAGTCTGAAATAATGCACGAGAACTGCCCTATTTAGTCAAAGAAGACACTTACCACTGTGCATAGTGTTTGATTCTGCATCAGCAACTTCTGTTCTAGATTTTTTCTGGTCCTCTGGTGAACTAGAGGTGTCCATGCGCTCTTGTTTGATCTTGGGTTTGATGTCTTCGTCAGGTGAACTTGAAGGCATGGGGGAGGTTGATGCTCTTCTCTTGGGAGTTGACACTCCTGCATCAGCTTCTGACGGGAAATGGTTGAATTATGAATACTTCTTTATATAATAAATGTTATTTTTAAATTCTATATCCACAAGCTTATGAAACTTACCGTCCAATAACCTTTTAGGGGTACTAGAAGCACCTCCATCTTCAAGAAGATCAGGTGGTGCCATAGACGGACTAACCAAAGGTGGAGTGTGAACCCTACTGCTAGGCGGTCTTCTAGCAGTTAACAGCGAAGGCCTCCTCGCTGTCGCACTATTGCTAGACACTTGGCTTGGTCTTGAACCATCTTCTTGGTCAGAGTTAGGACCTGCATGGGAGAATACATTATTAGATTCAATTAAATAATGAGTGAAAGCTATTTTGGAATATAACGCATTCTTTTCAGTGAGTAAATATATTTTTCTATAAGAAAAAGTTTCATCTATTCTAATCCCATATATAAAACAAAGTACGATATATGTATAGGTGAGTTGGCTTAGCAAAAAAGCTACCAATTTTAAGATGAGGTATATCTCTTAATAAATATTTAGATAAAATACTTACCAGCACTATAACAATGGTAGGATGTGAGGTCCTTATCACAGGCGGATACTTTGTGCTGGATGAAGCGGACGATGTCGGCCAGGGCAAAGGCCCTGCGACAGGCCCCGCACGTGAGGGTATCAGCTGGCACCCCAGGAGTAGGGGAGCCGCCGCCCTCTGCCGCGCTGTCCGCATCCGCTGGAGAGGAAATAGAGCTTTATAAAATATTCATACTAATATTGGAGACTGAAATAGGTATCTATATAAGAGTGTATGTAAAACATGTTTATAAAGTATTTAGTTGCTGCAAGTTTTAAACTTATTGTAACAGCTAGTAAAAACGGCGTGTTATATAAACGTGTGCAATGCTTGCCCTTAGTTTAGAACCAGATTGGTCGAGTATCGATATCCTTAAAAGAATTGTATTTATAAATGTATTGACGTAGACTTTCTATAACATAAGTAAAGTTAATGACGATAAATAATAACAAAGTATCTATAATCTCGGTTAATCTCATTTTGGACCTCAATTTTCATTTGTATTTCAACCCAGTTTGATGTTTTTAAAGGACGAGAATAGCAATTTAGGTCGTTTGTTTATGGAATGTTTACAGCTCGGTCACATTAAATATTCGCATTTTGTTGATGTATCCCGTTAAAATATTAGCTTACAAGGATACCGGCTATTATTTATAAGGGTTTTTTAAACAATGGACCATTTAAAGGCGCGAGATAGGTCAGGCGATTTTAATAATTCCAATTTGCCACATAATTTTATTCAAGTTATTAAAACCATCTATCATCGTTGTAATTGAAATATTATATACCAGGAGACATGAACAACAGGTATCAATCCCTAGCAAGCCGACAACAGATCTCAAAATTAGTTTGACACCCTTTCACTCTTTGAATGATAAACAGCATTCAATAGCAATTATTATAAAAAAAACTGTTTCACAACATTCGGTCAACGCAACATATGGACAAAGACACTTTCTTTCAACCCTGTAAGTGTTAAATTACACTTAATTACCACTTGTAGCAGTCACGGTGTTCAAATTCAAGGTGTCAGTTGTGGTATTGACCACTTATCCTTCAATGGTAATGTAGGGTTATAATAACTGTCTTACAGCCCGTGGTCTGTCTGTTTGAAAGGGTTTCTGATCTTTTGTTGGGATGAGAAAGTTATATTTTTTTTATGCAACTGGTATTTAAAACAGATGGCTTGACGCTAAGATAAATTTGTGTGTAAAGTGATTTTTTTTTGTGTTTATTGTCAATGGTAAATGCTTGTTTATGTGATATATATTTTTTATTTACTATGCATTAAAATACTTAGTAAGCAAGCCGAGACTACGTCGGCATCGACACGTCACAATTAAAGGCGTTTTCACATTCAAGTCTCGCACAATTGGTCGGCACATCAAAGCCGTTCTCGAGCTAATTTCACATAAGTACTGTGCAGACGCCCTTACATTCGCTCTCGTTATTATTATTTTTTCCTTCAATTTCTTTGTGAAGGAATATAGGCCGTACTTTCTTACGGCATAATGTATACAGGGGTTCATTGAAATCCGAGTACTAAATTAAATAGCGAAAAAACTACGTGATTCTGTCGTATTGTTTACAATGCCGTACCTAGTGTTTGTACAGGGGGTATATTATGTAAATGCGGCGTTTTATTGACGTTAAAGTTTTTTTCAACAGATTTGTACAACGGCGATGGCTCGTGGCAAATGGTTTCTGGTTTTTTGATCACTTCCTATAGGAAGTTTCATTACCGGTGTAACATATTGTATCTTTTTTGTTGCGATTTGATATCTCACTTGATTTGGTTGTGGTATTATTTTAATTAATTCATTCATTTCAGTTCTGACTTTGACTGTTTTAAAATAATATATATGTTAGCAATTTTGTTACATAGGTTAACTGCTTAAATACTTTGGTGCAGATACCTAGTCTCTTTATTTCTCTTTATTATGATTCAATTATGTATTTTCCAATTCCATAGTATCTAAAACCTATCCATATAGAAGGTATATATTGAACAACTTTTCCAATCCATAAGCTAAGCCCCTATTACAATTTGCGCTCTATTATACTCATAGGAGCATCTCTATTGAACCTTTCCTTTACCTAATCGAACCCTATCAATATCTATTTAAGTGGAAATATGGGATTTACTGCACAGTGGGTCAAATCGTACAAATAGCGGCCGGCCACACCCACCGGCTACTACTGGACAGTGGTCAGTTTACACATGCGCTGTGAGAACAAAAATATTACACCCACAACGTAGATATTTTGTTTTCCCAATTGTGTGATGTGATTTATTGGGGTATTGAGGTGTGTTTGCTGTAGGGCAATAATATATAACGTTTTAATGTGGTTTATGGACAGTTTGGCGAACAGTTACAAAAAGGTAATAGTGATTTTGTGATAGCAAAATATTGACAATTTAAATTTAGTTTAGCTGCTAAGTTGTGATTTTTTTTGTAGTTTGTAACATTTCATTAGAAAATCAATGTAACCACGGGTGTATTTTATTTTTGGCTATTGAAATCCGTCTAGCCATAAGGATAGTCGGACGCCTCAGGTGACGATGTAGGGGGAGCCACCCTCCATAAGGACTGGAGTACCGAAAAGTTTAAATTAGCTCGTTACTACACACGCCGTAACATGCCAGTTATATTTGAGTTTTGTTTTTTTGCCACATAAGGTCGCCACCGCGCCGTGTGAGATTTGAATTTGGTACCAACTTCTATGTTAAGCCAAAGTTTGAGCTCGGCCGCTGCATTAAATTATTAATAACATTTTGTGCCGTCACCGACGTGAATCGTGGCACTGTGTTAATTTGTGAAACTTTGTTGAATTTGTAATTGGGATTTGGGACTGTGAAAGCGGCAATATTTTTGTTAAGGTTTTATATATCTACATAGAGAGAGATTGATTGCCGACCAATCTATAATTCGTCGTGTCAAAAATATGTCTAAAATTGACACAACTTTGACCACCGTGTCCAATATTAATTGGCAGGGGATCACCGACGCCCCACGCTGTCCGTTGAAATGGAACGTTTTTCACAACAATAAAGCAAAAATAAAAATAATAAGTTGCTATCAAATGTTGCGGGGGTGTATTTATTGTTATACGACGTTATTATGGTTCGATTGTGAGCATTGGGCCGTTGGCTAATGTGTACTCAAGTCTTATGTAAACGTAATCATTATTTTATTATGAAATAAATGAGTTCGCATATTCTATTTTTAAATTTTAGTTTTTTTTTCGATGCCCAGTTTATATTTTAATCCAAACGCATCTTTTGTGCTTGCTTATTACTAAAGTAGTGGATATGTGAATGTTGACATCGGCTTCTTTGACTGCTCCACATTCAAAGGCTCAAGTTGTCGGAAATGGACATTCAGCACAAAAGGGCATTTAAATGGCCCTATGTCGGCAACTTGCTGATTATTTTCCTTACGTTACGTTTTTTATTTATTTCAATACTTGAGCTGATGAGTAGAAATATTATGAGCATACGGAGCACTTTATTTTGGCATTAATTGTACGGTTTGATAAATTCCAAAATTCATGTTAGATATTTTAAATGGTAGAAATTATATCCTTTTGTCACTATCCAAGTCTCATAATAAATTAGTTACGAATATATACCTTAACTGAAGTGTGTTATTTCTACTTGCGATACAATTTTTTTTTGGGATCAAAATTTAGAATATTTTATGCAAAAGTGTTTCAAGAGTTTCAAGTGTTTAGAAATGACTTTGTCAAAGCTCTGGCGACCATATTGGGAACACGCCCATCCAGGCAGTTTTGCCTCACCATTCATGTCACTAGGCGGGTTGTGTCAACAGAGAGCTAATGACGTCACACTTCTCAACATGGCCACTCGGCAACCCTTGCTTTTTACCTATAATTACACTTAGCAAATGGTGCGGGAGAAATCATTATATACACTCAAGTTTCAGTTCTTATATACTTTGTGAGGATGTGAAATTATGGGGAAAAAAACATGACTTAAATATGAGGGACTGAATGAATAATTACGCTATTATGTATGAATTTTCTGAGAACTTTATTGTAAACACGGCCATCAAAAAGATAAGCCTAGTTACTAACTGGACACATATACTAGAATTTTAAGTATAATTTACCTATTTACTTTTACCAGGAATACCTAAATAACTCAAAGTAAACTAAGTTCAATAATGGATACCATTTCATCTCAACCAAATAATAAAACAAACGCGAAACACGAATTAATATAAAGTACAACACAAAACACCTAGCATCTATCAAATTAAAAGACCTACCTATAAAATAGGATTACCTCTTAAGGGGACGCTTCTCGCCCACCGATAGCTAATCAAATTATCCGACGTAATTCCGAGCGACAAAAACGGCTGATTATCTCCATCTTGCTTTTTTTCCGACCCTAGGGAGCCAAAGGATCACTGTCCAATGGTAGGTACATTTATTATTATTTTGTATTAAGAACATTGTATCGTTCATTTGTTTTGAATGAGCATTGACAATAAATTTTACTATTGAATGTTTTTAATTTGCACATTTTTTGTAGACTATATGATTTTAATTTTAATAGCTAGAGGTTAAAGCAAAGAAATGTGTGTAAATAGGCATAGTTTCCAAAGTTTTTCATACTCGTTACCAAGTTGTAAATGAATATTCTCACAGGGGAGTGACAAAAAACACAGCGGCTACGGCAACTGATTAAATTAAGGTCGGGTCAGTAATCGTGTTACTGATACCCAATACAGGGTCGAATATTCGAAATAACTGGAGGAAAACACGGGCCTCTAGTGTATTGGCGTTCGTTAGACGGATTTGAATTTTTTTCTCTCTCTCCGCTGTTCTCTCGCCATTTTTTCCCTTTAGGTGCGTAACGTGACTCCGCCAAGGGATGGATCGCTGCCCTTAATAGAAAATGTTTTTTATAAAAATTGAAAATTTATATTGTCAATTTTGGCAAGCGGTGTCGATAACGGTTTAACTATGAGATTATTTTTGCCCTCCACCCGCAAAGCAATAACAGACGTTATTATGAGTGGTTAAGTTCGAAAATCAACTGTATTATATTGGCAGTCCATGGAAAGAACTTGCGTATAGAAATGGTCGGATATGAAATGTTTATTCATCAATATTAATACTGGAGATAACACAAATTACTTTTTTATTACATTAATTTAAGAGGGTAGAACCTACGTGGGTTGTCCATTAATATAAGTAATTCAAAATTATTAATTTCAATAGGAGATAATATTAATAACATGTAAAGTTTCATCAAAGAAAGAAAATATATACCTCTTTTGTCGTAATAAAATTAAAAGCATAATCTACAAGTCAAGAGTAAGTGCCATATATACAGTACTATACTCAAGAAAGGGGAACTTGTGCCTATCTTCCTGAAGATATTTGTCACCGTATGAGTGTCAATAAAAATGCCACACCGGACTGTCTGCCACTACACTACGATAGGGTAGTGCTGGTAGCGATCGATAGTTTATATCGATAAAGTTCCGTGGCCAATATATATATTGATTGGCAATCAATCTGATTGAAGTGATAATAATACGGTAAATATGAAAATTAAAATATGTAATTTAGTCAGAGCTCCTTGATTTTGTAAATGTAATACAAACATTATGACATCTAAGCTAACTAAAACAAATTTTGATTTCCAATGCTCTATGAATATATAGATATCTTCCACTCGAAATACAAAAAAAGCATACACTCATTCTAGTAAACATTGTACGAAAGGACCAAGATATTAGACAAGGAACATTGTCTCATACATTATGTTGTCTATATACCTATTATATAAGACTAGCAAATCAATGCATCGATAGTGTCTATCGATATCGATGGCCGAGTACGTCACTACGACAATACCCGTTAAGGCGGACACTTAACCCCTAATCCTTGGCACGGCAGTTTTATCCCGACAGAGCGGCGAGCATTTACGGCAAAAATCTTAATTCGCGCACTGTCGTTAACTGCCCGCCAGTAATTATTGCCAGGAACTGTATTTATTACAGCCACTGCCGTTTATTTATTATACAGAAATAAAATCGGGATTGTATGAAAATGTAACGCATTGTGGCATATCGGCCTCAGAATATGTGCAGTAGGAAATATAGCGAATGATAAGATTTTGGTGAAAATCTTCTTAATGAATAGGGGTTTAGCGACACTCCAGCTCCAATTAAATGAACTAATGAAACGACTTCTCAAATTGATATACAGTTTTTAATTAATAATATCTGACATAATCGACAACATATTTTGGTTCCCTAGCAGCCAATATACTTTTTAAACCTTACAAAGGAGGATGTTCTCTACAGGGGGAAACGAATTTAAGTAAAGATATGTAACCATTATTTAGTTAAAACTTATATATATGTTATCTCAACATTACTAAGTAATCAAAGCGTTAGGTACGCGAAGACAAAACTTAGAATTTTTTCACAATAAATTTCATTGAAACACAGCACAAACCAAATGCATGTGTTTTATATTTTCTCAGAGGATGAAAAATAAGAGATATGGTTTTTCCTTAAGCAATAAAAGTGGGGTCATAAACCGACGTCCGGTCGGGAAAGCTGCCAGTAACAGTAGTGGCTAAGCCTTAGGGTAATGTTGCGGACTGAGCTTAAAAATTTAAAAATGCTTATATAGTGAAAATATTCGTACTCTTTGCGAAATAAATTAGATTTAGACGTAATTAATGTAGGTTCTTTATAATGTTATAGTGTTATTATGTATAAATATATGGTACCTAAAACGAATATTTAAAAAGGTCCGTTTAAAAATATATCTAATTAGATTCTTATACATTTAAAAACTAGAAAGATATGGAACCTAACCATTTCATAAAACCGGCAAAACTTTTATAGAGGATACAAATATTGAAATGTGTTATGTAAAGTGCTGCATTTCTAGCAGCCTCTCTTTCGCTATTACTTCGCGGTCATTATTTTGACATACAGCCTCTGTGGCAAGTTATTTGCGGTCAATGCAACCGAGGAATGCAGTTTATCTAAAATATACTTTTAAATATCCCTTTATGATGATATAATGTTGAGGTTTGTTGCCAATAAACGCATCTCTAATTTTTTGGTTAAATAAGTTTGCGTCATGAATAAATGTTGCATCCAAATTAAATGGTATCAATTTATATAGTCAATCAAAGAGGGAGACATAAATATAGTATAACGTCCCGTCCACTTACATACTCATTTATATGTTAATGTGAATGCCAAACGATTCGTCGAGATTCATATAGAGATATCTTTTGGGGCCAGATATCATTTTCACTGCCTTATTACTTTCCAATTTGTCTTCAGTATTGGTTATTGCCTCGTTTATGGCTACCCTCACTTCTATTAAATCGACTTCTACTATGACACAAACAAGAGAAACGCTTGTAGTCAATTCTTGAAAATGTAACATCAGAAATACCTTTACGTCTTAAGTCGATTCCGGAGTCGAAAAATCTTGACTTACTCCTCGAAGACAGATCCATTTTCTTCAATAAATATCCACGGCAACACCAAAGTTCAATATAGAAGGTCCATATAAAACAAAACTAGCACTAACTTAAAACTAAACATGGAAATTTTTCAAAGTCCCGAAGACCACTGGCTACTTTGCAAACTTCCTTTAAGTCATAAAGCATGTGATCATCTTCGCAGATGAACACAGACTGACTGGCTACCTCAATAAACTTTGAGTCCCGAAATCATAATGGAAAAAAGTGCTCCCCAAAGTCTCAGGTAAAAAAATCCCGTATCAAAACCGCCGTTTCCTAGTGACCCCGATCGCTCTGCCATCCCTTTGTTGGGCTCCTTTTATTTATAATAGTACATTTTTTTCACACACGGCACCCCTAATAACGTGCTAGCAAAAATATGCGTAATCGTCCGCGGTACCCAAGCGTAGGGTCTCTAGCCTAACATTCATATAGAAAAAATACAACTGTCCCCCATTTGAATGGCAAAAAGTGCATGTCACTGCGAAAATGGTATTAGCGAATGAATATGATTTTGCACAGATCACTATAGATGGATGACTTATAATTGTACCGCGTTATATTTAGCATGAATTATTGGTTTGACGGCATTTTTTTGGTTGGCCAGAGAATTGAGCTTACCTTGTAATCTATGAACGGTTCACTTACAATAATCCTATTATAAGTTTCATCTATAAAAAAAATTTCATGAACATTACAAAATAGTCTGTACCTACTATAGGTACTTTATATTGACCAAGCCAAAAACATATGACAAAATAAAATTAGTACAATAAAAACTTAGGTATTTATTGATCAACTATTTGATATGCAAATACAATACACAACTCCAGAAAATTGCGTAACAATCAATGATTTCGGAAACTCATAGATTGCCTCAGAGATTTTTCCGCAAACCGATCGTAATAAAATTATGGCAATCAAATTTGGGCAAAATATGAGCAGAGTGACCCTAAGCAGGGCAAAATGTTTGTTATTTCTAGGTAAACAAACATGGAAGATTGACATTGAGTGTACATCTGGTAGGCTGACGCAAATAATGGGGGGTAAACAATATAATTCGATTTCCTACGGTCTGCTGCGACAAATTGCGCGTGATGTTTTGGACAGAAATACAACAGTGCTATTATTTTTCTGAGCAAAATGATAACCAATCATTACTAATAATGTGATACGTAGATAAACTATCGCATTGAAAATCAAAATAGAATCTTATAATATATACCTACAATAGAATCAAATTTTAAAATCGAACAAGAATTTTGGATTATGGCAAAAAATATTGGTGGTAGAACAAAAAAGGATACTGTTACACCGCTGTTGTCCGAGATCGGAGATCCGAGTTTTCGGGTGAAGTTACCTGTTGTGGACCGTGTGAAAACGGAACAGGTGTTTGCGGTGCTTCTTCCGTCCGACCCGGTAATTATAGAATGGATGGACAATAGCGGCGCGTGATGCGCGGGAGTGGATGCAGCGAGATTCGCGGTTATCTCTTTGTGTGTTACGGTTTTGATAGATACAATGTGTGGTTGAACGAAAACCTTACTCACGAATTTCGACACAATAGCCTGTGATTTATCTTTACAAACCGGGGAATTTGTTATATTATATTCAACTTAGTGCTTAAAATATGGAACGAAACAAAACAGCAACATTGTTGGCTTAATTATGTAACTTGTTTCAAATTAATTTACCACCATCAGCCTACCTGAAATTGAGGTTTCACACTTAAAACGCTTTTAATTACGCTTGAAACGGAAGAACCGTGACGGAGTGAATTTATCATGTGTGCAAAAAAACTATTCTCACAATATGTGCTCTGATTCTGGTCAAGAAACCTATTGTGGACACCATTGTATGCATTGATGACGGATCGCGTCAAAGGGTTGGATACCACCTTTGGAAAAAGATGCACTGACAGCGTGGGAGTGAAAGCGGACACTTCGCAAATATCTGAGCACTTTTTTTTGTGAAGTTCGTAGGTTTTATTATTTTAAGCATATTCATATGGTTATCTTGCGGTGAATGGCGACATACGTATTGCCTGGACCCCAAAACAATTAGGAAAGGAAATCTTAACAATTGTTTTTAGAGTACATAAAATAGCTCAAAGCTTTTATCATTATAATCACAACATTTCTAATATATCGTGAGTAAACGCAGATTTTCTATCATCGTAAAAACTAGCCAGGTCGCCAGCTCAATGATCTTATTCCCATAACTTCTTGCTCATATCTTCAAGAAACCAATTTATGTAGAGCTCTACTCTACAGTGTATTTATTTTCCCTTCTCGTCAAAGATTTATGTAGTTTCTTGAGAGGAGTAAAGGTTCAGTTTAAAGTGGCTCAGCGAACGGGTAAGGTACGCTGATGAAACCAATTATCTATAGCGTGAATTAAGTCGCACAGTTTAATGGTTTGCGCTGTTCATGTCATAGAGTTATTTATGAGAAGACGAGTCGCGGTCGAATATTAATTTGATGTATTGTTTTAACAGCTAAGCTATTTATTTGTTTTAAAGTCAATTAAGAAAATGGTACCTATATATAGATATTATATTCAAAACATATAAGTAATACATACATATGGTAAAAAGTAATTTATTAAAAAATAAATGTTAACTTTTATCATTAGGTGTTTATTTGAACATATTGTAAGAAATATTTTGGAATCGATAGTGTATATATAGAGTTAACAAAGGTTGGATTCGAACTTTTAAAATAGGTTTTATTTTATTTTATTTAAAGATGTATATCTGCTTAAAGTAGATGAAAAAAAAAATCTTCTGTATTTCTTGCTAATTGAATTGCGTGCCCGTTTCAAAAGTCATTAAATCTAATGGTACATTTCTAGAGATTCCACAACCTCCAGTTGAACGTTTGAACCGTCTCTCGCGCAGACAATAGGCCATGTTAGGAGCTCGCACGCGGGTCACTCGTCGGTTATCTGCCGATCGGAAGAAAGCTGATCTCGGTTGCGGCCGCGCCGTCAAATTTATTGTTTTGTTCGCCTCTGCGTTTACAGTTAGTTGTAACATCTATGGATCTTCGCGGGTTGGGACGCATTGATTGTGATTTTTTCGCTGTTCGAATATTCATTTACGAGGACATAATTGAATCTTCGTTACTTATGAAGAAGCTTGTTCCATTGAACGTTCCATAAAATTAATATCTAAGACGATATCCGCATAACTTTCTTGTTCAAATCGCACAATTGCTACGCTTCACCTGTAAGTGCAAAAAGTCACGCTTTATTTACACCGTGCACTTAACTCATTTCACATGCCCTCAATTAAGCAGTCATCATACAAACGGATGTAAGTGCATAATCTCAAGTCGGGTCATCGCGTTAACAAGGCAAACGGTCACGAACTGCCCGCTATGGGAAAGCTCCCAGCATACAAATGCAGATACGTCCTTATGCCGGTGGAGCGTGATGGTGTAACCGGAAATGCAATATTGCGATCACACCTACAATGTGACGATAGACGATTCTGCATACGATAGATTCTCCCCTTCACTAGCTGTTGTAATTTACCAACCGTAAGACATATTCGTTTGTTTCGTTAATCATTTTCAAGTACTTATCAAACTTTTATATAAAAAATCTATCTAGATTATAGTTATACCTATGTTTTGTGGTTTAATTAAAAATTTATTATGCTCAATAATTAAGTATGTTAACTATTTTATTTGAAGGAAACGATCAAGATACACGCTTCTGCATTATATATTTATAGCAGTAAATTGAATCGTTTCATATGATTACCACTATTTAGTCAAAGGGAAATATATTATAAATCTATCAGAACGCCCACGCTTCACACGTGAACCAAGAACAATGCTAAACATAAGCTACAACAGAACATAAATCATAAACTTACATCAAGCTATCATCTTTCTCTCCTTTGGTTGTGTGTCTTATGATTTTTAACACCCACTTAATCTCTTAAGCGAAACAATAAGCCTTTTAGATATTGCAGCATAGTGTTAAATGTTCCCCAGGTTTTTTAGGAAGGCTTTTTTGTTGTATCCCTATTGATACTTACGCCTATGATAAGCCCTTCATATAGGAAAACAAACTTGCCACACGTTCTTACCATACTTTCAACAACTTATTCCAAATTTAAAAACAAAACATGTGTGATATAAAAGACTCAAAACTTTTGGCTAGTTTTCGGAGGTCATAATAAAACCAAAACATCCAAGCAATTAAGCCAAAAAACCTTCGGAACTGGTTGTTATTCATCACAATACAAATGCTATGCTCTATTAAAAGACCGCGTTTGTCCAATTTGACATGTATGCCATGCCGTATGGCGAACGAAAAAAATATATTCGGAGAGTTTAGGCTCACGAATCAAAAGGCATTGGACAATGGTCACGAAGAAATCATTCATGTAGACAGACAGTTCAGGGATGAAGAATAGTCGATATAAAAGATCAGGTAGAATTTGACACGTAGCAATCTTCCCTTCAATCAAAAATGCTGATTCAGAATAAAACCCGCAAAATTATAGTAAAGCGAATGATAGAGTATACCTAGACAATTTATAGGTACCTAACTTTAAGAATTTTGAGGGACACGGTAAATTTACAATCCCTTTTTTTTCATTATATAAATTTAAATTATAAAATTCAGGTTGAATAAAAATGCAAGTATCTTGCCTAGTAATAATAATGGTGCCCAAAATAAAGGGTAAAAAATATGAATTCCTGAAAGAAAGTGACACTCGTAAGCCCTTTTCTGTTAAAATTGATGAAAGGGTGTCACATAATGATGCACAATAGTTATTTTGCCTTCGGATACCAACCCTATTTTGTATTGTAAAGTAATAGAAAATTCAACTCATGTAGGTGCGGACTTCTGAGCCTGTTTGGGCAAAAAAAATCCTTTTGACCAATTGTTTGTCAAAGGCAGGCTGCCATAATTTTTTGTGTAGGTGTTTATCGGAGTTTGACCATGGGAAAATATTGGAGATTCAGGTGCCTCTATCGTATTTGGGTCTATTGTCAACCTGTTCTACAAGCCTCTGTTGATATTTGATAAAATCTTTGCAGCTTTTGTTTGGACTGGATATTTGTACAATGCGTGCTTCACTCTCTTGATTGATGTAAAGAAATGTTCTATAAAGTTCAAGTCTTTGTTCATAGCTGAAGCGTTTAATCCAAAGAAGGCCGATAACACCTACCAAACTTTAAATCGTTTCTAACGTTGAAAGGCCGACAATAACAAATTGGTATCAAAGCCTGACAAAGATGGACTCTTGAGAAACTGTCCACCCACTGCCTGGCTATTGATCGTGGTCTGCTCACAATAAATTAATTCTTGTTATGAACGTTTTTTAACCCATTGTATTTTGGCAGTGTATTTATTTAACTGGGAACTTTATAGAGCTTAATGATAAATAACGGATATTGGTCAAAGGGGATTTAGGTCAGAAGAATACTTTCGTTATATCTCTGACTTATTAAAAACTATTTTCTTTTATACCGATATGGCTGAATATATGACGATACACTAGTTCTCTTCTATAAATATGTATTCTAATATTTACAATAGTTAGTGAATAGTGATCATAATCAATACTTCCAAATATCATCATGATAAAAGTATACAATAAAGATTACTTGTACGAGATAAACTAACTTGAAGTGTTAAATTATCTCACTGTTTCATCTAAATGCTATAGATTATGTCGAAGCCTCTAAAAAAAGTTCAATGTTTAGCTACTGTTATTATTGTTTGTAACTCGATTTGTATTGTCAGAAGCGTTAATCCTTTTCCTAGAGAAAGGATTGTTTGCTTGTGTTGTTTGGTTTGTTTAAAAAAAAAAGTACTGGTACACTTATTTCAAATTAACATTTGTATACCTACTTATGTATTTATATAAATAAACCAATTTATCATTAAAATTAAAATTGTGAGTCTCATTTCAATATGTTTTATACCCTTTGGATATGCCTCCAACGATGCTACGACGCTTGCTCTGCTTAATAGGACCGGACTAATAAATCCAATTTAAATGTTACCCGGACCTCCGCTGACATAACATATGTAAATCCATACGTCTTTATCTTTGGAATCACAAATACAAAATGCCGATCGATCCAGTCGTGCAAAATGAAAAAAAACTGAGCCAGTCCAGTTGGAAATTCAAAACGGGTGGCCGCCGTCCACAAAATCATTATTCTAAATAAGAAAATTAACTTTATTCCCATAATTTAAATATCTACTGGATGGTCTTGGGCTAAATAAATTATCTGATGCACCTTCCTCTCTTTTGTCCTGCTCTAATGGACGTTGGATGTCAATTGCTAAATTTATATGTTCAGTTGACGAATTCAATTTATTGGTGCGCCTTTCTAGTTCGAGTTTAAGATGGAGCTCTGATTCTTTCCCACGATTGTGAATTGCGGCTTTTTGCACGATTACCTATCAGCTGTAATTAAACATGTTGATCAAGCTTATTGTATAATTTAGTCTTCTTGTTATATCATAATCGTACCTATCATTACTTTTTGTTCTAGTGATGGCATTATTAGTGTCAAAACTATTAGCACTGCATATTTTTTCATATTGCTTATGACCATTGTTTAAACTGATATCGTCTCTCCTCTCTTTAATATCATTCATTATCTTGTCTTTGACATCTTAGTTTCTATTTCATTAAATTGTTGTTTGTGTACGTAAAGTAACTGCGTTAAAGATGCTCCTACTAATAATTCTAGACCAAGGATCAAGATTGAAGGTACCGCTTGTAAATGCGATGCTTCGATATTCGCTTAATGAAGACATATTGAATCGCTAAGCGGCAAAAGACAAGATATAGGCAATGTTTAAATTGACATGCGGACCTTTATGCGGCATCCGTTCGGTTTTGATGTAAAGTCAATGGCAAATATAAATGTGGCAATAATTATGTCGATAGCAGTTTATAAAAGGACTCCTGACAGTAAGGACAACTTAATGAGGTTTATATAATTATAAGCAAAGAATTTAATGTTAATAAAATTAAGAGTACCTAGGTATTAAAAGCGTTTGCAGGTGTTTTATGTTACATATCAACTTGATGTTTGCTACGATAACGTTGACTAAATACAATTTTGCATTGTAATTATACAGTTTATTGATTCAGTGCTTGTCTTTGTATTTATAATTTTTTACCAAGTTTTTTTAGTAAAAGGTGAGCACATATTATTGCAAACATCAGTATGAATGATGTTAAAATATTAACGCAAAACAAAAGCAATTCTAATTAAAAAGTTGACAGAGGACACAAAAACCCATATCAATTAGTGACAAACGTTCCGAAGTAAAAACAAAACTGTGCTTCAGTTAATGTTTTATTTAGGTCTGAAGCGGGAGCGGGAAAGTTAACTTGGATTTTTAAAAGTTTGCTCAAAAGTTACGCTTGCGGTATCCCCCGTCCGTTTGGTCTCGCACCTGATAAAGTAATTTTACGATTCCCTAATTCACACTTTTGAGGAGGGTTTAAAAAAGCCAGAAGGTTTCCTGCCCTCTCCCGTAATTGGAATCGCGTTAAAACTTAACGACTGTTTCAATTTTTAATTTGTTGTACTCTTCTCATTTAGGGGCTTTTATTTTATCGAATACTTTATCAGTGTGTTAACTGGTTGAGGGACCAACTTTATTTTTAAAATACACATTATTAGCCAATGCTTTTGTGTTGCATACATGTACTTACCACTACATAAAAGCGTCCGATTTCATGTACACGAAAAATGGGGTCCCATTGTTAGTTACGACAAAAACCAAGTACCTCCAACTTCTTGCGTACAAAATAAGAACAAACGTGTCATCGACGAAATGACGCGTGTCGACCAATCGGGCGCGACGGCCGCAGACGTTGATGACGTCATAATGCCACCAACCAATCAGAGTTGGCCGTCGCCTCCGGTCAACTTGGACTAATTGCCCATGTGTGCGATAACACTAGTTTTGAGAATAATCTGTGCGCGTGAGTCGGTGCTTGACGTGCTCATATATCACGAACATTACATTATGAAGTAATGTAAGAAAATTAACGGCTTTTAGGTTTGATAATATCGCTTTCATTATTAAATATTATGGAATGGAAAAAAAATTGAATAAGTATAATGAATTTGTTAGTAAAAAAAACCAAAACCAAAATAAAAATGAGAGGCCTAAAATTTAATTTTAATTTAGGTAGATAATACAAACAGTGAATAATTCGAAAGTTTAATTATTTGTGAGAATGTCGCTCTCAGAGTCCAAAATATTAAATTTGACCATTCCATTGTTAAGTAAAGTAAAGCATGTGAAAATAAAATGCTACACTTTTGCTTATAAATGCTTAATTAAATTAACTAACTGTCGGCCAGTGGGAAACAGCTAAAACAATGGGAAACGTGTGTATTCATAGAACAGTTTCTAATGTAAAAATAAAGATATCTAATTAGCTTAATACATTAATGCACTTTAGAAGTAATTTATTATGAGTTTTATTGATTAAATTATTATAATCTGGAATCAAATATTGAGGTTTGGAATTATCTCAGAGAATTTATAACTTGGTTTGGATGAACAATTTACTTATGTGTTTATTCATTTTATGTCATGTAATATTATATTGTAAGCAAAAACTTTGTGACTAAGAATCAAAAAAGTTTTATGCTTAAATACTGAAATAATATTTCATTTTAATTATCACTAAATATTTTTAACAATATTATACTTTTTTCTATTAATGTACTTAGACAGTAGTAAATAATATTACTCGTGTAAAGAATGATTTGCAATCAGATAACAAATTTAATGGTCAATTTTATATGTTGATGACCGTTTCATTTTTATTTTCTTTGAAAACGTGACTGACGTGGATGTCTTTATCTTTATTATCTTTCTGTTCCTTTGTTGGTACTTACATTAAATTGCAAATTGTATCATGTAAAATTAACTTAAGAAACTTTATTTGTTTATTTAAATAACTTTTAGTCAAGCGGCAATAGGAGCTACTTTTAAAATAACATCTAATATAATTGATAATTTATTTTATTGCGAAAAAAAAAAACAATTTTTACACGGATCTTTTAAAGCTTCCATCAAATTAAAACAATAAAAATAGGCACATCTACAAAATCATTAACAAGTTCCCTTGCCTCTAATTTGGATAATATTTACTACAAAATTTTGAGACAAGAGATGTCTAACTATTCAAGACGAGCCCAAAGCAAGTATGAATATTTAAAAGGGGCTACTGGAAAGTCTTTTCACGGTGTCCCTTGCCTCGGACAAGTGGAGATGACCACAGTCGTCTTGTGTCAATATTGACGCGGCAGCTATTAAGTAGCTCGTTGCTAGTGAATAGAGTCTCGGCTGCATAGATGGTGTAGTGTGGATGCGAATTGCGTGTTTATTTAGATGTTTTTATGATGTTTTCCGAAAATTTCGATGAACATTACCTATATGTTAGTGGTAGTAAATGTTGGTTGACAAATGTTTGTTTAGTAAAAATAATGGATTTAATAGGTAATAAACTGTAGTAAATATTTTGGATTTGGGACTTACCTTGCGCGATGCGTACAGCTGGCATCTTGATTCTCATCTTGATTTGGTCACCTATTTTTAGATCTTAAATAACTTCTTTTATCCTCGGAAATATTTATCTCAATATCTTTGCTATCTAGCGACAGTTCGTTAGCTCACTTCACACGTGCCGCCGACGGTCCAGCGGCTTATCGTCCTATTTTTAAAACGTTTTTGATAAGAGAGGTCGTATCACAAATCCCCACTCAAAAGTCCGACGGTAAACTTCAACGAAAATTATAGTCATCTTCTTAATTTCTTCATCGTTAACATTAAACAATTCTACTGCTCATTGCTTACTTTTTTCTTTTCATGTTGTGATGATTCAGCTCACACGTCAACCGAATGTTTCCTCGCCAAAATCGACTGGTCATATAGAGGGTCTTATCAACACTTGAATGAACGTCTCAGTGCCCTATCTTATCTATCCGCACCTAGTGGCGATCCTGCGATTCGATGTACTAGCCAGTTGGTCACACTCCATTTAATTTCAGCTAAAACTTCTTCACTTTTCAGTCCAACAACAAAATTTTCAGTCACTGTCCGTAAAATTTTAACAATGTTTTTGTGGTGAAAATAAATAATTTAGTTTTCAATTTAAATATTGGTGAAATTTGCAGAATTAAACCGAAGCAAAATAATTTTGGAAATTAAATAGTTTTCTTGTGTTTACGATATTTCAAAGTGTCGTCTCGCGATCGAGCACGTAGCGCGTGCGGAGCGGTGCGAAGCAGGTGCGCGGCCGGCCGCCCGCTCTCGCCCGATGTCCGAGAGCGTCTGTCCTGTGTCCCTTTGCGCGAGGGCTCCGCGGCCTCCGCATGTCCACGATTCGCGCTGTCTCGCTCGGCCGGCCGACTACGGCGCGTGCGAGTCCACACGAAGTGGCCAGGGGTTACTCGCGGTCGCCGCCGCCTCGGCTGATCGACAGAGAGCGTATCACGCGTGCTGTGTTACCTCCCACTCAGGAGTGAAAGAGACGGCCATAAATCACAAGTGCCGTGCGTCGGTGTGCGTGCGCGGGTGGGGCGAAGATGCAGCGCGTACAAAAGAAAAGGGATAATATTTGCTTGCATATTTCATGACTCGATTAGGAGATGGAATTTTTAATTGAATGGACCACAACGCGGTCAGTCTGGGTCTTAAAATCGCTTTAAAAATATAGGGGAATGTATTATGTGTCTTCAAAGGAAACCTTTATTAATAATTCGAAGTTCCTTGCATATTTCATATTTTCAGCGTATCTATGTAATATTATGTAGGGGGTAATTTTTTATTTCGATGCTTCTTATTATGATTTTAATTTCTACGTGTATTTAACTAAATTAGCTACGAAAAATCGTAAATATAAAACTATTTCTCGCGGTCGTAGCAAGCAGCTACGCGCCTCGTAGCACCGCGTGACGCCGTAGAGCCGAGTGCTTAGAAAAATAATGTACCTACTAATTGATTGGATACAAATAGGTACATAACTTATATTTTTCTTGTAAATTTAAACTTTTCAAAGACCAAAATGAATGGGCCCTCTATGAGTTTGTAGGGACAGGTACACACAATACACACCTAGTCTCTAAGTAATATCATTATTTTCTATGTGTCTATAAATTAATCTTTAGATAATAATATAATCGTATATTGTAATTTTTATGATCCAATGACTTTAAAATAAACTCTGACCTAATTTGAAACGCGGCAAAAACAAAAACAATGCCGATAAATAAGTACGCAAGCAACACGTCGAGTTACGAGGAAGGCTTCACTTCACTCTCACTCCGCCAACTTTCCGCAGCACATTTTTTCCCTCCGACGTTATTTTACTTAAGACGCCGCGAGGAACTTATCTCGGTCCTTGACTTTAATAAGTTTTATGAGTGTCAGTCGGGACTTAACTGCTGTGAGAACGGGCGTCGAAAAAGAACTTTTTCATAATTGTTTCCCAACTGTGTCGGGAACTTTGGAATAGCGGTTCGATTATTGAAATTTCAAATTGTTCTGTGATTGATTGTTTATTGATTTAATTATGGTTTTAGCGATTACGTTCGGCGCTTGTAAATAATGGGATATTGGTAAAACGACGGCCAGATTTTTTGTAGTCTAACATTGTTTATATTACAATAAAATGATCGTAAAGAAATTTTAGTTTTTAGACTGCTACTAATGTGAACGCATCCTAATTCATACACCATAATGCACTCTGACCAAACACATTCCCATAGGCCGGTCAAGAAAATGAAAAACTCCGTGGTCATCTTATGTCCGGCTGTATAAAGCCTCGACAATACCTCCGTCCCTTTCCAGTAATCACATGTGATCGCCGAAAATAGAGACAGATAAAGGGTTGTCCGTTTTCTCGAGTGGAAAGCGCGAGATATAATGACCGATATATGTCTATCTCACTCATATGTGGGTTGTGTGGGTGTTATGAAAAGGGATGGTGGTGTAGGCATAGTTTGAAGGTGTGGGGGAGAATTTTCCGACGCTACTCGACGCTAGGCGGCGCGGGAAATTTTGTTGGTGCTTTCTATATGAACCCGCCTTATGGTTCATTTTTAAGCCTATATTAACTTTGTAATTACAGTCTAAGGTTAAATGCATAATCATTTTTTACGGAATTATTTCTTACTAATTTAAAAATAAGTCAAATGAAATGCAATAAAAGAAAATGCACAGTGAAATGGGTTTGACTTTTTATATAACTATAGCTTGTTTTAGATTAAATAAACTAGCATAATTTTCAATGTCAACGTAAAACAAGGTTGTTTTTGACTCTGCACGACAAGTAACAAACAAACGGTAAACTTTTTCTAGTTATATCGTATCTATAATTGTACATTTCAACAGATACTTTTTTTTAACCTTCCCTTGTGACAGATGTGGGACAGGATACAGAAAATTGCTCAATTTGAGACACGTAACGTTATATCTGAGAAAGTATCGAGTTCTCTGATTTGTGTTGACATGGACCTTTATACTTGCAATGCCTGTACTTATTTACATGCATTTTAAATGGAATATATCTACCTACATTATCTGATTATTTTAGAAAATAAATTTAAGATTATTTATATACCTTCATAGATGTTCATGATAATAAATTCCATACCTTTAACAAGTATTTTTATTAAGATATTCAGACACCTAAACAAAGTATAGGTTATCATAATCGCAGCACTTTTCTCCTCAGTTCAAACAGTCCATAAATCAAAACATTCAATTATGAAGAGCCATATTCCTATACCATAGAGTAAGGGACGGAGTTTAACGCGTTTTAAAATAGATCGAAACTCGCAAGTCCCTTTCAAGGGCACGGTATGGTACACACGTGTGACGGACAGAAATTAATGTCACTATGTGAGAAGCTAACGACAAAATTACATTTACAGCCCTCAAAACTGAAATTATACTGAAAGTTTACCGATAGAACATTTTTCTGACTGCATCTGTAAGTTTGGTGAGTAGCCTTTGATTTGGATTTAAAAATAAACACCCCCTGGTTAGTTTGTGATGGTTTGTATGGTACATCAACGTTATAGACAAGTGGAGTTATATCTAATTTACCTTATTGAAAGTACATAAAAATATGAATACCTTATAAAAACATTTTTAGTAGAGTTCATCTTACAGAAATGTTGTTATCATGAAAATAATTTTCTGTTGAAATTTGTATTCCTACCTACCTACCTAAATATCTGAAGATTACTGAAAACATTATATTTAATAATTTAAAATTACAGGCTTTCATAAACAGAGAATCTCTCATATTTTAACCGTACAATAAAGTTTTTACTGTATCTAATGACTGTTTGAATTGTAGTGTAACCGCCTGAACCAATCTTAATATATGGAATTAGCCTCTACAATTGAACTGTAACGCAGTTAAAACCTGCGCACCTACGCACTGAAAAAATAATGTACAGTAATGTTAAAAGAAATATATACATCGAAATATACCTCCCCCTTTTCAGAAGTCGGTTTAATATACTTAATAGTCAACTATTGACTACAGAGTTGCGTCCGAAGTGGTTGTTTTTAGGTTCAGACAAAAATAGTTCAGAAAACATAAGGAGGGTCGTCAAGCTTTATATTTAAATCGGACACCAACTTTCGGCCCTCATTACACTCCTATGATCCAAACAAATAAAAGAGTCGTCAAGATTTTATGTATTTATTTTGAGTAAGCTACTTCCTATTACTTTAAGTGTGTTGATAACTTGTCGGATTGTTTTCTGTTCCGTATTAATGATGTAAATGATTGCCTTAGTTAGTGTTTGATATGATACAAGATTAGTTGGTATTCTTTATTTTTTTCGGTTTTAAGTACCTACTTACATGCTCCATCATAGGTTTCGGCAGCGTCTTGTGTGGACGAGTCAGAGACCAAAATGCAAGCCCATCTTTAATAAAAAAAGAAAATGAGATATTCTGTACTCAATGTCTAGAAAGGAGCTGCATTAAGTCTCAACTTGTGGTAAAACAGCATGATAGATATGGTATATACCTACTTATTATATTAATTTGTATTAAAAGCATATAAACGCATAAATATTAAAAAAGCATAAAAACATGTTATCACAAAAATGTAAAAGACTAGAACTTTTAAGGTAGCTTCCTAACGAAGTTACACGCACCAAAATTCTAATACTTTCCAACTTATATGGTAAATTCGCATGATTTAATGACTGTTTGTTACTTAGATTTATTGTGTAAACTCATAAAATACTAATTAGGATGAATGTTTGTGAATCCGAGTGAGGTGTGATTCACGCTGCGCCTACGACGCTAGACCTAATCAACAGCCGCGCCAAATATGTCGACGGCTGTGTAGTGAGGCACTTTACTATCGATACAATTCTGTATATCGATAGATTATGATACTATTCGGATCTGTACGTATTTAATATGTGTAGGCTTCTATTGGAGAATGTGCTTATTTGTATTATTATTAGGTATTTGTATTAAGAAACAACAAAAACTGTTTATTCCTAATGTAAATAAATGTTTCAATATAAATATTTTATCTGTAGTAAGTTTACACAAATAACTTATTTTAGTTGTACAGTCCTTTCTTTCAATTGCTTTTTTTTTTAAATATGTTTTATTTTTGGGTATCATCTCAAACGGGAAAATACTAATGTTAAAAATATATATTGCCATTTATATATTCATCCTTACACATTAGTACGACGTCATAAACTTTTCCAGAGAAATTAAAACACAATTTAATTGTTTACATAAAAATGGTTTATCGATACAATACATTTTACTCCCATCCTTAGTTCAACAAATCCCTGCTAGGTGAGCTAATAGCTCAGTAGCTAGTAGCTAAGCGCTAAATGCTGTGCCTGCCAACGTGCACCATAAATTAAGAAGAGACTTCAAATTAACTATGAAAAATTTACCTTTTAGACAATAAATACTTTTTAAACTGTTTAAAAAAAATGCTAATCGTTGTAGTACCTATTTCTCTCTATCATGTATCTAATTCTATTAATTATGTAGGAACTCTGAAAGTGTACTGGGATGTCATTGGCAGTGTTCGATATTTAAAAAAATATTAAAATGTCAATAATAAAAAAGAAAAAGTTATAGGTACTGTAAAATGTGGACAAGTGAAAATAAATCCTATGTGGACTGTATTATAGTTTAAAATCAAGCTTTACTGAGATGACCTAAGTACCTACCTACCTATAATAAATGTAGGTAAATACTCCTTGAATTTTAATTATATGTAACAAACAGGATCCATGTTTGAAGGTTAGTTCGTATATGCTATTTTATTATGCAAAGTACGTGCCCCCAGTTACACAAACAATTATTTAATTATATAAACGTTCATTTATTGTGAAAATGTTAAATGTTATCGAATACCGAATCAAATGCCAGTGCTTTGAGAATCATCAATATCTTGAATTATTGATAGGCTGAAATGCTAAATAAACAGTAGTGAAGTTGAGTTTAATATTAAATATCTATACTACTATATTTTCTTGTATATTATAGGGCCATATCTCAAGCGTCCAATCCCATCCAATCATTAATACCTGCTTACCTAAATAAGTAACTGTGACAAAAATATTATACCTACTTAAGTGGATAAACTTTAAAAATTGTCAATGTGTCATTGTTACATTTCCTTTTTTAAATGCATACGTAATTTTGCTAACATACCTACCATTTAGACGATTATAATACTTATTTCAATATATAAAGATACATACCTATCATATTAATTTTACATACAATTACTTAAATTTTTTTTTTCTGAAAATTGCTAAGTTGGTTTTATTCACTTACTAAGGAGGTCAGCCAGCCTACTTAACTCATTATGCTGAATTATTATTACAACAGGTACCTTATTAATTATCTTATTTCGCCAATAGCTATCGCAAATATGTTGTTGTCGATTTGCTTACTCACGCCCACGCGCCTCCGGTGTTCCCACAACGTTACTCATCCGTTGCAAAACTGAATAACTAGGATTTGGTAATCAGTTTATAGATATACTAGCGGACCCGGCAGACTTCGTTCTGCCCACCAGCGCCACCAACCGGGTCCAAATTGATGTATTATACATAAAAACCTTCCCCATGAAATACTCCGTAATTTGGTGGAAATCGCATGAAAATCTGTTTAGACAGAGGCGGCGAGGACTTTGTTTTATATATATATGTAGATACAAAGTCATTTGAGTATATTTGTGATTATGTAATATATTAATAGGCTAAAGATATACTATGTAAAACCATAAAGTAGCGCACAATTCCGTTAGTAAAAAAAAGATTTTGGTTTTTTGAATTTTGAATATTGATCGTTCGTTTTTCAAATGAGTTTGTTCACACAGCTGTGAGATGTAAGTATATATTAAGGTACTAAATACTCCTGACGGTCAAAGCTACAAAATCTACTAACAATTTGAAAATCTAACTTTGATTGAGAAGAACCGTAATATTACTCTGGTTAGAAAGTAATAAATAAACATAACAGTTATTCCTACAAAATATTGTTTTTTTTTAAGTTGAAATTAAATTGTGTAAAATATTTTTTTATTTCTTATCAAAAAAAACCGCGGGCTACTCGTAAAAACAAAAGGTAAATTAGACAATAGAAAGGGTCCGATTCCGTACAATCGAGCCGAGGTGAGCGCGTGCCGGCACATTGTTCGCTCGCCGAACGGTGCGATAGCATCGGTGTGTACTACCCTTTATATTTAGGAAATTTAATATGAAAAAAAATATATTTTATACAGAATGTTTCACTGTTACATAATAATTTTATGGTTTTCTACTCCTTTTTTTGGATAAAGCTGTACGAAGTTATTCCCTTAGTAAGTTTTGTTGTATTTTTTTAAGTAAGAATTGGTCGATAAAAAAAACATTCAAGTAACTATTCTAAATAAATTTGTTAAACATTTTAATCAGGTACTTTTATCAGACAATGCAAGCCTATATTTAATTATAAAGACAATGTTTACCCTATTAACTTGAAACGATTATTTTGAAATTCGTATCATGCCTTTTTTAATCTAATCACGAAATCAGCTTACCCTCATTGGCGGGTGGTAGTGGCAGGCACGAGGTATTGACCGGCGACCGGCGGCCGCGGATTCAATACAACACCACACCGCCCTTCGAGTCACGGGTCACTTCGCTCAGGTGGAATGCTTTATGAATTTCGAAAACTGATTGTTCAATATTCAAATATTTTTTTCTTTTTTTTCTGTTGTTTGTATGGTCCATTTTAATAGTGAGTTTAGAAATGAGGTTTATTTTGATAATTCTAATTTTTTTTTATGGAAAAAGTTTTGCTTATGCATAAAACAGGTGATATTAAAACTATAAAGCCTACAGGTAGGGTAAGTATGAAGGCCAGTGGCACCCTAAAAAAGTTAAGATGTGTAAGGCACTAGCTGGCACCACATATTGACTGGCCAATAGCTATGTCTCCATTTTCTTCTATTGGTAGGTAGGTACTAATATATAAAGCTGAAGTTTGTCTGGTTCAACGAGCTAATCTCAGAAACTACTGGTCCGATATGAAAAATTATTTCAGCGTTAGATAACTCATTTATTGAGAGAGGCTATAGTCTATATATCAGCACGCTACGACGAATAAGAGCGGAGCATCAATCAAAAATGTTGCAAAAGGGGAAGTGACGCTAACAAAGTTGCGCGGGTCATCTATTCGAATCCTACTAATATTATAAATGCGAAAGTTTGTATGTATGGATGTTTGTTACTCTTTCACGCTCCAACGGCTGAAGGGATCTGCTTGAAATTTGGCACAGAGCTAGAATATGTTCTGGAATAACACATAGGCTACTTTTTATCCCGGGAACGCGGGTGAAACCGCGGGGAGCCACTAGTAATAAAATAATAGTAAATATTTTGTCATTCATACACGTGTCTGTTTATAATAATAGAGAATTAATTATGCAATAGTCAACATTGTCATATAAAAACAATAATACTTAACAAGCATGAAGTCAACAATAAATATGGCCGTCGACAAAAAAGTCGTTAACGTCACTGTTCTGTCAATCATTAACTGACATCTCTGACACCTGACCCTTGGTCAAGTTCGATTCCTAATTCATTCCTGATGACTCTAGGGTCAAGGTCACTCGAGATGAAGCCTAGAATTTACATACAAACAGACTCCAGTTGAATAATGACCATTTGTTCTATGGGGGTCATAGTTTTTGTCACTTTAACTGATTTTAATTATACACAAGTGTTTCGTTGACTTTATGTTATAGCTTCTAATGTTTAAGGAATAAGGGTTAGAATTAATTGAAAATTTAGAGTTTTTACTAATGTTAAGTTATATTCTAAATATTTACTTTTGTTTTGTTTCCTTAAGAATTTTAACAAAGGAGTGGTAACGTGCCTATTTAAATGGTGTTTTTTTTACAAATATTTAAAAAAATAACTTAGAAACGGGACACAAGAGAATACTGGCGGCAATTTACTTATTATACCTACTTGGTTAATAACTTAGTGTCTACGTTACAAGAGTAAAACAAACAGTAAAATAAACAGTATATTGTAGGTATTTATTTTAGCGTTGTCTCTTAAGCCTAATTACTTTTAAATGCCGAAAATGACGAATGGGGATGAAGTATGGAGCTATATATTTAAATTCTAATGACTCCCCGCGGTTTCTCTAGCGTTTACATGAATCTTGAATTTTATCGGAATAAAAAGTAGCTTATGTGTTATTCCAGAACTTATTCTAACTTTGTGCCAAATTGCATCGCGATCCCTTTTAGCGTGAAAGAGTAACAAACATACATCTATACTCACAAACTTTGGTATATATAATATTAGTAGGAGAGATATGTATATTTAAAGTAGGTTGGATCTTGTCTAAATAGCTGAACGAACGTTCTCACACATTCGATTTTTGACAAGCCTTATCATTGTCCCAGCTGACAAAATCGGATCGAATTAAGCTATCGAGAAAAGAAAAAAAAACTTCGCAATACGATATATCGAGTGTTATCTCAAGATCTATCTATATTGTATCGAATTTTACAATCGATTCTCGAATGACGCGCTCCCTAAGAAAGAACAGTTGAAATTAGAATGACAATTGTATGCAGTTCTGGATTTGAATGCCCAAAGCATTATTAGTTTAAAAGGCCCATTGTGCGCAAGTAAATATTTTGACAAAAGTCCGTTGCGCTATATTGAGTTACTTACAACATGAATGGACTAAATGGTACTGCAAAAAGACGGGTAATAAAAACAAGATTCGGTGATACCTCAGGCAAAGAAAATGTCACTTAAACGTTTTTGTAGGACTTACAACTAATGATGAATGCAACATCCTAACTCTCCTTGACATATAACATTTGATCAAGTGCCAATACGCCTAATTGATACGCTATCAAATTCTCCAAACAGTATAGAAAATATTGAAAATGTTTGCCACTGACCAGAGAGTCAAAACAACCGATGTAACTTGGTCTACCTGGTCAACTTTATAAGGAGTATAAAGTATGGGTAAAATAAAAGTTGAAGGGTCAATTTAAGTTTGTCGATACATTGCAATATGACGAGCCCTCGAGCTGTCGAAATATCGGGGTTCCCAAATGTAAATAAAAGTAAAACAATGGGTACGCGGCCCGAATCACAAATGACTGGCTGGCTGTGGGCTGACAGCCATGTGGGCTGGAGGTCATGTACGTTCTAAATTTGTATTTTGAATTAGGAATCCCTTTTCGAAGAGTTGCGTAAATTTTGAATGATGTATTTATTCTTTAGAAATAATGACAAAATAAAAATGGAGTTCCGTTTTATTCCAATTTATAACCATAAGGAGGTACCAACCTAAAAAAAATTAAAACGTGTTGAATTTTTTGTGAAAAGACAGTGATTTGGTTATACATATTCAGTTTCTCTTAAAGTATTTTCTTCATGCCATATTTTCCTTTGTGAGAGACAATTATTTACATAAAATGTTAAGGTATTGTAACTTATAACAATATAATATCGAACATACAATGTAAAATATAGATTGACCACAATAATTTTAATAATAAGTGAATGTCTTTATTAGTACAATGGCTTTACTTGAGGCATTCCTTCGGCCACATTATTATATTCAAGAGCCTACAAAAAAGTAAATTATTTTCGATAATAACACATCAGTGGAAGTTCGTGTGTGTCAAACAATGACGCCAACAATCCTACTTTCGCGGTTCAACCAAATGTTGCCATTGTCGTGCGGTCAAAAGAAATGCATGGAGTGTATTTATATAACATATTTTGGTGTAACATTGGGATACTAAGACGTACGTGGAAACTCATTGCTTCCTAGGCTTATACACCGTGAGGTAACATACAGGAGTGTAAACAGGGTTAAAGGTGTAAAAAAGAAACAATCTTAATATTTTAATCAAGGGTAAAAACAACAAACTTTTACCTTAAACAACGTCATTTAATAGGTAGGTATAAAATTGAAATTGCCTGACTGTTTTTCTATATACCTACCTAATGACCCAAATTATGTAGAGTAGTATATACACATAAATTCACCAGGATTACTAGAGTTTTTATAATGTCTACGTCTTTAACAAATGATAACAACACGTCTCTATAGTTTTATTGTGCAGTACAATGCGAATTATCCTCGGACTGGGCGAGTATATGTTTTGCATTGTCAATAGAGTGATTACCACACACGGTATCCTTGACAGCCGGTCGCAGCGGGCTGACTTGTGAGTTCGCTGCTTTGGATTTGATTGCTACAACTTGGCTTAAGTATAATTTAATAAGCTTAAACGTTTGCGAGAAATCATGGAAGATTGACTGAAAACGCGGCTACAAGGCTTTTTGAAATTCGAATTAATTATTGATAGTATATTTTTGACTTATTCCCCGGATCCTCCCAGTAATAGCTACATCCCGAACTGAGCATTAGATTCATTGTTCTAAAGGCCTATTCAAATGAGAAAAAATGAATTTTGTAATTCTTTAGTAGTAAGAAGTTTCTTTGAGTTGATATTTACATATCTTATTATTTCCTCTTATGATTCATGTACCTACTATCGATATAGCGATATATACTTAGTAGTTTTACTTATTAAGTTACTTTGTTATTTATTATTTTAAATACAAATATAAAGCTATGAACTACCCATTATTTATTGGGAGTAAAAAAGACTATACAACTCTATCACTTATGACTATAGCTTCCATCAAATATTTTAAACCTAATCCTTCAAACAAGGGACCTCAAAAATCGAATTAGCTCACCATCAGTTTACCCAATATTTATAGAATCATTAGCCATATGCCATGATTGTGGTTCTAAATAAATTCTTGAGCATTGCGGTTTGCGTATGCATGTAGATTGAGTATTTAGGTTTTGGTCAGTTAGCTTTCACCTGGTGTGCGGTTTAAGTTTTGGCAGCGTGACAGCAGTTGGAGTGCTACTAACCCTGAGGCTTTGGTGTTGATGTAGACACCGATATATTTGGTAAATACCTATAGTAAATAAATAAATATCCTGGGACATTTGTCACACACGACCAATCTGATTCCAAACTTGTAATATGGTTATCAGATAGCTGATATACTACATATACTACTTTTAAATACATACTTATATAGATATTTACATCCAGTTAGTTGCATGAAGTTTTTACCAATGATTTGACTATAGAGGAATTATAGTAATTAAATGGTGGTTCATGCAACTAAAATCTTATATATTAAATTCTCGTGTCACTATGTAACTTACTATAATAATCTATATCTATCTTCGAATATCTTATTTTGGTGCATTCAAATAATTTGACACAGATATGACTGACAATAAGCTATGTACCACTTGACGCATATATTGTCATCATCATTATTTCTTGTAGCTATTAGGTACTTACTTAACTACTATATAAAAATAAGTCGCAATAAACTATTTAGATAGGTAGTAATATAATTAATAGTAAAAGAGTTGGATGTATTACTTTGAAGTTACCGAAGAAATGCTACGCAAGAACTTACATTACAATCTTCAAAACTCATCCTTCATTTGTTGGAAAGAAAGAGCACAAAATCTCACTTTCAATCGTGATTCATTATTACGTAAAATCTGTACAACAAACCTCATTTAGGCAGATAGTCTGATGAAGAAAAAAAGCTTATAAATCATATGGCACCATCACAATACTCTGTGAGATGTTGTGAAATATATAATTGGTTTTGTCTATTTATAATGAGAGGTAAACGCCGTGTAATTAATGGGGGCTTAGAATGATGAACTGTGGATAGCTTTGTTGCTAAACGGACCGTCTGCCCACCGAGTGCGTAGGATACTGAAGATCTACTAAGCTTTTGGTACAGGCGAGCTGAGAAATTCTAATTGTAAACTCTATAATTAATTTAAATAAATTTATAAAGGCGAAAGTTTGTAAGTGTGTATGTGTGATTCTAATGAAATTTGGTGTGGAGTAAGCTGACACCCTGATTTACACATAGCTACTTTTTATTCTGGGAAAATTGAAGATCTCCGGGAACGTGTATGAAACCGCGGGGAGCCACAAGTATTTGTATATATGTTATTGCAATCACATATATATTACTTTCGATGATCTCATAACGTACGTAAATGGTACTTCCTCATGAGTGTACTTCTAAGAATATGGTTGTTGATCACAAATACCTACGCGGAAAATAAAAGAAATAAACCACTATTGGGTACAGGCTGCGTCTTTTATTTGATAAATGCATTTATCACAATTTGTGTGTGATGTATAAATAAAAGTGTCAAAAAAAGTCCAATGATTTTTGTTAACGATGGTACTACAATTCATTTCGCCCACATTAAACCATTGTTCATTGTATTTATCAGTGCATACTTATGAAAATTAACAAACGATTAAAACGCGTCTTAATATTCAATTATTATTTTAAATTAGGAAATTTTAGTTTATTTACAAAACTTGGCTGGTAATGATTTATTGCTAAAGAGTTTATAGTTCATATAAAAAAAAACATGATAATGGTATACGACCGGATACAACCTTATTTTTAAATATGAATAAAATTCATCTGTCTGTACGGATGGCCCATAATATTTTGAAACGACAAACCTTTCATATAATAGGGAGTGGCCGAAAAATGTACAGTCATCAACACAACACAGTTGAGGAGTTTGACATTTCGTATTGTTGATATTAGCATACTGGCCAGTGTGGACTCGCCCCTGTTCCTAATTTAAATTTTTAAACAGGCTTTCACGGCTTTATGTAACTCAACTGAGCGTTAAATTAAATTAGTGACACCCTTTTAGTGCGGGTCCGAAGATTGCGCGATTGATGCATGTAATTAAAAATGTACACAATTATCCTATTTACATAAGTATTCTTAAGAAAATATTTCGAGATTAAACTTTTAAAAACGTAAGTAGGTTTCTGCAACTTCAATTAAATAATAATATACGAACAAAAAATAAATTAATCTTTCGAAATAAACACCAATATGACCTCATATTTCAAGACGATTAACCGTCAATTTCTTCAACAATAAACAAAACGTCTGCCCACTCATGGCCGTTGAAAAAAGTAAAAAAATCGGTCCAAATATGTATGAATGGACGAGTCTTGTAAGCGTTGAGATAGGTGTGATTAGAACAAGCCTGCGCGTGGGCAGGCGGCCTGTCATCGCGCAAAGGGTCATTGTGTATGGAGATAAAGACTGCAGTATTTTATAGAGGAGTCGTGTATTATGTCAAATTAGTTTTTAAGTTTAGTTTATTGGGATAACATTGTCGTTACATAAATAAGAACATATAATTATGATAATAATATTCAGACTATACTTCCATATTCGAAAATAACATTAGGTAGTACAAAAGATTATGTAAAGCTGGACTCAAATAACATTTGTACGATTATTCAGACCTCTCAGGCATCCAGGCAACTATAAACGGACAAAGGTAGTGTAGGATGCCCTGCGGCTCGATGAGCCGATGATTCGAAACAAGGAGGTTAGACTTCAGTAGCTCGCTGCTAGAACGCCTACATTCAATAACCATACAGAAAATAACTGAGTTATTCAAAATGCAATTTCAACACTCCAGGCAACGGGCATTGTTTAGTTCTAGCCCACTCCACTCGAACACAAATTTAAACAAGTCCAGTTATAAAATCTATTTATTTTTAACACGTCAGTTACACAATAAGATACACAGAACTATTTTGTTGTGTGTTTTGTCGTGTCTATAGTTTCCAGAGCTCGACGCAAGTGGATTTGCATTGAATGAGCGCGGGCTGGACACACGCGCTTCGGCGGCCTGTCATTAACGGACGAGCGCAATCTGTCGCTGCCCCACCCTGTTCCAAACTCAAATTATTGTGTTCGAGAGCGCAGCGCGGCGCGGCGCTCGCGTTGCTATCGCTTGCGACACTAGTTTGATATGATGATTCTGTTACCTGTGTGCGTGACTGTACTTATGAGTGGAGATGACTTTTGGAATGGAAGCTTTTTGCATGCTTTTACTATTTCTAACAATGTCATTAATGGTATTAATGGTATTTAAACATTATTGAACTAGCGAATAATTATGTAACGAGTACATTTAGGTCTAAGTTTATGGTTAAAAACTTAGTTTTGTGGATAAAAATATATTGATCATCGCTATTCATCGCGCCTACAATAAATCCAGCTTAAAGCACAGGTAGAAATAACTCATACCCGTATTAACTAGATCAAAAACTATACGGTCATCAGAAAAAGCTGCATTAGAAACTTCTTTGTGCGCCGGCCTTTGTCCACGATTTTTTCAAGCTTCCACCCTCATTTATGCTTTTTTGCAGTGAAAAAACGTTTCTATAAAATCTCAAAGGAAACGATGCGAATAATTCCCGAGTTTCATGTTTCTTAGTTTTTTGACATGGGGTCTATGGGGTATAAACGCCTATGGGCATTGTTGGTCTTCGATCTAATCTCCTTTTGATAGACCTCCTTAGTGATATGGACCCGAGCATTGTCCGGGCTGTTTGACTGTTTTTTTCTATGTAAAAGAGTTGATTGATGGAAAAGAATTCGTCGAAATGTATCTCCTATAAAGAACATTATAATCTGATAAGGTTTATACTTGCTTTCGAAATGATATGCCCAAAATATAATCTTCCAATGTAAACTACCTGTAAAATGTCAGAATACACAAACAAACAATGCATTTTTAATTGGATATTATTCAATGGTATTAGTTAACATAACAAAGGGTCTAATATTATGTAAATGGTCAAGAAAAAAGTAGGTAACATAGAGGGTCGATTTATGGAAGCGGTCATCTAAAATTTGTCCCTTTTGTCTCTTCAAGATTGCGACTCAAGTTGACTATAAACATTATTTTTTATTACTTCTGTTTTGTCCCTGATGGTATCTGCGACACATGTTGTGCTCTCTAATGATTTTTAGAGCTTTTTGTGAAACGCATAGAACCGACGGAATTTATGTGCAAAAAAATTACATCAATAAATACCTACTCTAAAAACGTTAATAATATGAGGTCTCTTGGTTAGTTGTATAAGTTACGTATATACTTAATATATTATGTAGTATTTCAGTGTTTTAATTGACATATATTTTTTTATACACAAGGTATACAAGGTCTACGACGTAAATAGGTATACCTCATATAAATTACCCATTAATTTATAAAGCACAATATTAATATCTTTCAACATCTATATTTCCCTAGTTAGAAATGATTTCTACTCCATAACAAGTCAAACTTCCACTTGAGATGATTTACGCAAAACGCGTGTGGTGTCCATAACGGTACATTTTTTTTGGATTCCCGAGAATTTTGAAACCAAAAAAAGGCAATTTCAGTTTCGTATGCATGTCGCCGTTATGGTTAGTGTAGCTTATTTGATTTTAGTTTGCGATAAGTAATTTTGAAATATATATATTTTTGATTATCTGCACAGCTTTATAACCTTTGTATATTTTAGTTCACAAAGAACCAAATTATAGGAGTTAGTCTTATGTTTAATCAAATATACTTATGTATACTCACCAATTACTTACTACTACATTTTATTTACGCAATATAAACATGAGAGTTTAATCTACATTTCTGAAGCAATTTATTCAACTACTTCTCTTAGATATAATATTAGTTGCATTAGTAGGTAAATATTGTAATTGTATTTTCGAAAAAACATTAAATTTCTACAAAAATAACCTGCAGCATCGAACTTCTAAAATCTCCCCATAGATAACGATCGTCAGCGATTTTTTGCCCCTATCTTTTTATTGTAAACCTCATACTTCAAAATCGTCAAAACCATAGGTCATTTTCGGTCGCAGTATTTTGATTCTCGCGTAGGTTGACCGTGATTTATGTAACAGCCTGTCAAAGGTTTCAGTGGCAACCTTTTGTATGGGACGTGATATCACGCCCGGGTCCTTTATCATACGGGTGGACATCGTATTCTTGGTATATTTGTATTTTATAGATCGAGAATTTGATTTGCTTTTTGTTGATTTTTTTGTCGTTTGATCGAACACCGTAATAGATTTTTGTGCGTCTTTTTAAGTTTACGTAAAGTTGAATTTCATGTTATATACACAATTTTTTGTGTACCTATAATTCTGAACAAACAAGAAATATTTCAAAATCCTTCTATATAAATACATATATTGAATTCTGAAGCTTTTTTAAGATTACTTTATAATATTGCATTGATATTATTTCACACTACAACGCCTGACTCAATACAGGTAGAAGAATCTATGCACACTATTAAAACATATTCTACTAAGTACTTTATCTGGAAACTTAAGCACATCCACAAACCCGAGATGGAAGCAGCGTTCTAATATAGTTTTAACTGAACCTTTCTTTCCCTTGAACGTTATGTCACGCTCTGAGCGAACCGAACCGGGACCCACACGTGGCCGCCAGACACATGTGTCCCCGGATAGCCACACATGCTGGACATCGTAACTCTTGTATGAGAATTTACAATCCCTCATGTATGTTTGTTTGGACAGCCGATGGGAAAAGTGTCATTGAACTTGAAAGTACATCTAAACAATTAGACATTAGCGTCGATGGAGTTTCATCATCATTTTGAGAATGACAGGTATCAATCAACTCCTGGGTTAGTATGTTCTCCAACTACCTACTTACCTGCAATTGGTGCCTATATAAATTAGCAAACACTGTCATAGCACTCAGTGGTATTAACATCCTTTAATAAAACACGTATTTTATAACTGTTTAGTAATTATTTATTTTATTATCTTTATAGGACAACAAACAGCCTACATTTCAAACTATGAATAGATATAAGTTCCATAATTTAGGTATTCCAAGGCCATATATTTAACATTACTTATTAAAAAGCACGACCGACTTATGGACGGGACTGTATACAGAAGTGCTATTTTTATCGAGTCTGACCATATGGTACGGGTCAACTCAGAAGCAGAATGAGATACGAGCAAAGTGTTATTATTTGTATCTACATATACCTACCTACCGTTATGCTATTACGTTTTATTTCGTACTTGCTTCTCTTTAAACTTAATATCAACAAAATTCCGAAAGTCAAAATCAACCCTCATATTGACAATTCTCACAAACCGCACAGTGGTGCGAACGTTGCAAGAAATCTGACAAAAAATCACGGTGAAATACCGCTAGCCGACGCATCTGGATGTCGTTGCGTCGCTCTCACCGTTACGTGGCTTGGCTCTGACCTGATGCTGACAAAAAACGTGTAGCGTAGGAGTGCTCCACCTTTGCACAATGAAATTATATTGCTACACTTTGTAATTGCGCTCGCATGTCTTACGTTGACAGGAGAAATGATACGGAACCGTTCGACTGTCTGCGGGAACTGTTCTATTGATGTTACAATTTCTTTTCTTTATCGCTTTTTTACCCGTTCGGGAAATACTAAGTAATAATAGGTTATGAACATGGCTGTAAACTAGCTAAGTAAATATTATTGTAAATTAATAATGCTTTTATTCTTTAAAATAAGAACACCCTATGAATAATCCCACAGGATAAGCCGATGATAAAATAAATATCCGTTGGTTATAGGGTCAAAAACCATATTGCGTAAAGGCGGCCCAGATGAGAAGCAGTTCATGTTTTTTGTCCACCTCAACAACTATTTTTAACCACTGTTTGGTCTAACAGATGCAAAATTGTGTCTTCAAAGTGATGGGTCACGAAACATAAGAATATCTCTGTAAACAAATATTGTGATTTAATAAGCATTTTGTACCATCTCGGTATGTTATTTAACTATCTTGTATCACCATTGTGACATAGTTATGACCAGGTTTTTATCAAGGACCTACCCACTATAGTTAAAGGGATGATCTGATGAAGGGATGATGCTATCAAATCAAATCCACTTTAATCTACATTAATAAATATAATCAAGAGGATTGATTTGATTTTTTGGTTGTCTGTTTAGGCTCCCAAACTACTGGATCGGTCTAAATAATTCTTATATTAATGGAATGTCACATTACATTATCAGGGAGTGACCAAGGCTATATTTTATTCCCGTATTCTTACAGGAACGGGACCTGCGTGGGAGAAAACACACGGCGGAAGCTGGTATGCCAATAAAACAGTACAATTTGATCAAACTCGCCCCCATCTAAAATGTTACGGAAACAAAACACAGCTTTTTATATAAAAACAAAGCTTTCTTATCTCAATAACACTATGATGTCAAATATTGCTTTAACGTTCATTTTGTCGCCACAATTCCGTTAGATTGGTTGCACCTTGCATTAGTAAATAACCTGCGACCTATTTATCCGGCGCTGAAAAAATACCTTTAACCGAAAAAAACGTCTGTAGAACGTCGCTATTCAATTTCAGACCTTATTTCCATCAAGTTATGGTGGAATGTATTTATTTACAATGTTAAGTTATCGGTCGACCACATGTGGAAAGATTTGTCAGTTTTTGTGGTCGATGGTCTTAAGTTTAGTTTGCGACGGATGTTTGGGCGCTTATGCTTTATTAATTAAGTTAGATTTTCTTATTAGCGTCTTTAAATTGCCCATTATTATGTGTTATGTTGACCACGATCGTAAAGCTCTTACTTAAGTTGATACTATTTGTGTTTGTTTTAAATATTAGTGACTAGCGATGGTTTCATTTTGTTTGTGTGATAAATTAGACAGTTTTTGCTGGCGTAAATATGATGGAGGTATTAAAACGTGAATCTATTATGTATACTAATGTATATAATTTGTTTTTTTTTGATAAATTATTAATTGCTAATGGAAAATTTATTTAAATCAAAAGTATATAATTATAGGTAAATAGAAGCATTTAGGTAAGTAGGAAGTTTCTAAAGCTTGCTTTTTATGAGATTCGTATACCTAGTGGATGATGAACTTTTATTGTGTATAGCAGAATCTACATATATACGTAAGCACTATGTAATTTAAATATGACTATAGATTTACTGATATTTTTGGTACATTTACATTTGAAATAAATCAAGAATCAAATATACAAACTATCTCCTACCAACTTTAAAAACAAAATTTAATCCTATTAAACACAGAAATTAGTATGCTGACAAATCCTTCTCTTCACCATACCTTGGATGTGTCTGGCTCTATAATCACTAAGTTATGCTCGGTTCCCAAAAATCACAGCAATTCTTCTATCAGGTTTTTACTAACATTACCGTTTTCCTCGTTACTTACTCAGTCAGTACCTAAAACACAATTGCAACAACTGTGTGTCATTAATACAAATCCTACTAATATTATAAATGCGAAAGTTTGTAAGTATGGATGTATGTATGTATGGATGTTTGTTACTCTTTCACGCTCCAACGGCTGAAGGGATCTGCTTGAAATTTGGCACAGAGCTAGAATATGTTCTGGAATAACACATAGGCTACTTTTTATCCCGGGAACGCGGGTGAAACCGCGGGGAGCCACTAGTAGGTATATAATGGCGCATCTCTCACGGCAGACACGTCCCGTCCCGCTCCCGCTCCGGTCACGTTCCGGACCCGCCGGCCTCTCGTAAAGCAGGACCGATTTATTGCCACTTGCCAGACGCAAGCAAACCGAATTCTGTGACGTTTCTCTTTGATATATTTGCCGTGGGTAGCTTTAGAGAGTACGGTGGTTTGCATGCGAAAGTTTTATAGTGTTTAATGTTTATATAAAAAAAAAGTAAATGGTTTAGAATATACCACGTAAACTGGAATTTTGTATTTATTATAGGTAACAATTACATACATTATAACAATTTAAATGTTTTTGGTATCTAAAGATGTTGTGCGCCTGAAGGAAAGTTAGCACAGAGGTAGAATGTGTTCTGAAATAACATATGATTTACTTTTTAAATTGAATTTAAAAATTAGTAAAAGGGTGATATCGTGGGCGCTGCAGCTAGTAAGTATTAGATATATTTTAGCCTTACAATTATGACGATAAATAAATAGGTAGGAATTCACCACTTTTTGGGTAACTTTCATCGCATTTAATGGTATTTTTTTTAAAAACCTAAAAAATAAGGCATGCGTCTCACGTAATCAGGTCCAGCGTACATCCCCTGACGCACGTAGGTACATAAAGGTGTGTTTACACTGTGCGACGACGCGATCAATCTCCATCAGCGAGCGCACTATCAGCATTACCGTCTGCGGTTACTGCGATTGTAGTATGTGTAGAAGTGGCTATATATAAATTATGCCGAACACAATTTTTTCTTTGTAACTCCTAGGTAGGTACCCACTAAGCTAAACTAAATAATGTAATTTTGCTAATTTTGGTAAAGCAGTTTATAATGCCATAGGCCTACAAAAAGAACATTAATTGAAAATTCATCGTAGGTACCTATAGTATGAAATGATTATTTTAAAGGATGACCTATCTAAATATTCCTAAGTACCTATTTCGTGAGAACCAAGTTTAACGTGATCGTCCATCACGCGTTTATCGCGCATGCGTTCAACTCGTAACCTTATCTGAAGATATGAAAGTGACGAAAAATGTACAGTACACCCACACAGCATATCGTATTCAGTGGCGAAAACGTGACGAAAGCAGCTTGCAATAGGTTAACTGGGATGTGGTAACAAGATATACCTTTTCAGCATTATCACACTTCAGTAAAGAAATCTGTTCGACTGTCAAAATTCTGTTGTAATATCCAGGGCCATCTCAGACTTATTCAAAACAGATAAAACAATCGTATAAATAACTAGCTTCCGCCGCGCAATTTTACCTGTGTTGCTCTCGATCCTGAAGGAATACGGGGATAAAATATATCCTATGTTACCCTGATGATGTAACTTTCCATTGGCGAAAGAATTATACAGATCGGTACCGTAGGTTCGGTCCCTATTCATTACAAACAAAAATCAAACCATTGTAGATACTTTTCTGTAAAACCTATTTCAGTTTCACATATAGGTATTATTGAGCAAATAAAACATATATTAACGGACGGAGTTAACTGATATAAAAATAATAATACAAAAATAACTCTCACTTTTGACCCCTTTACGTACAATAAGAGTTCCAGCTAGAGTCGCGAAACATCAAAAAATAACTTACCACAGTTTCTTTACATAGCGACATAAAAGCTCATATGAAACTACGGATTTACCATTCATACTTTGACAACTATATATAGTAATAACTCTTTTTAATGTCCCATTTGATTAGAGACGTCTACTCAAAACATCTCACAATAGACTTAACTGTACAACGAAGGCTATTCACAAGGCTATTTAGCTATGATTTATACTTTGTTTAATTCAAATTTCGTGTCTTAAGTACCGCTTATATTTTACTCTGACTATTGTGGATCGGTTTACGTAATTTTTGGTGAAATAAAAAGAGTCATGTACTTTGCTAGCTTCTAGATTAAATTACAAAGTTGTTGGACTCTTTATGTACTTAAAATCTGATTAATATAACTCTGTCCCAAATTTCAAGCAGTTTCCTTCAGCTGTTTTGGCGTAAAAAAGTACAGTAACAAACACCATACATCTATACATACTCACAAGCTTTCGCATCTATAATACTAGTAGGATGTATGATAAAATAAAAATACAGAACAAACATTCATCGCAGTTTACCAAAAAACAGTTATACATTCCCAGAATGACCGCTTCCTCACAGATTATGCTGAAGATAAAAAGGGACAAAGCGTTCTGACATGGAAACGATTAGCTACCGATCTGATATCATCATAAATATCCTAAGAAATATATGTGTTGTTGGTTACATGCTCGATGGTTGTGGTTCACCATAAATAATTAATATTATGTTGTTAGGCAAGAAAAGTTAATTTACCCGTGATTTGATTTCCCCATATATGCCTTAAAATTGTGTTACTGTATTTTTTTTCAATGAACTATTTGAGGTGGGTTTTGCACCCTTACATGGACAGTTTCAGTATTCTATAAACGTAAAAAAATGTATACACAGGGAATAAGAACTGTGTCTGAACACAACTAAGTCTAGCTGTTTAGAAAGTCCCTACAAATAACTATCTGTGATGAAATATTATTATTTATATATTTAAGCAGATAAATAACCAACAAAAGATTGACCATACGGCCATGATTCGGCAAAATACCTACCAAAAGTTTGACCACCTGTTACCTAACTAGAATCCTGTTATATCAAAATATCGTATTTTTGGTCCATTAATTATAAAGAAATTTATATGTAGGGACAAATCGTCATGGCGTTTTCTTGTAAGGACGCTTGTAGGGTTAGCAACAAAATCCGTTATGTTATCTGCAAAAAGTATTTATAAATAACTACAAACATACTTAATTTTGAGAAAAAAAAAGTCCTACCTATTCCTTTTTTAAAACTGGCTTTAAATATTATATTGATTTAAATACATAATTAAACGATATATATCTTTACAATGAGACAATATAAAATTACTTCAACACACTTAAAAAGTTTACCAGTAAGAGCAACGAAATCATCTAACATGCTACCACTACTTGCACAAAATTCGAGCACGCACCGTTTTTTGTTGCTAAACGCTAGGGCCATCTGGTAAGGATTTTTTTAGGAACAAAAAACAGTTGCCTGACCCTTTCTTACCTTTTGTGCTGGCCCTCGTTTTTTAGAAGAAGCAGACCCCTCACAATATGTTGAATTAGCGTATTAGTAAATTTCTAAAGGCTTGATGAAATTTTTGATTGAACAGCCCAAACGAATTGTGTTCTAACGGTTTTGTACGGACAAGTTTTTTTCTATAACCGTATTTAGGGATTTAATAACTTACAATAATTATGTTTCTGTTATTATATTTTTTTCAATTATTTCTTTCCTAATTTTCACCAAGCCATTTACTAGCAGTTCGTCGACATATCTCAATAAACATAAGCACAGTAATGCTGTATAATAAACAGCGAGTACGTTTGCAAAGCATCGCTCTCAATTTGAGGGTCTCCGTAATCTGTCTTCATAATCAAAGCGACGACAGCCAGCAGAAATTCGTAATTCTCAAGTTCAAAAGCGAGCCGACTGTAGTACCAATCGAAGTGCTTGTAAATTTTAAAAATCCTGGTGAGTGAATGATTGAAGAGAATGATCGAATGAATGTTATATCGCGTCGCGGATCTCTCTGTATATTGTATTAGGTAAATAGTTTGCACAAAGCGGTCTGTTGAGCTTTGTTCGCAATGCGGGGGTCGCGTTTTGATGGAATGCATTCACATCATACATCAGTCGATGGTCTGCGGCAAGGGGAAGTTACAATTCAATTGAATGTCTCGATTCGTTGCATTTCTTTCTAATCGATCATATATTGATAACTTTATTAGGATGACCTAAAATAAAATTCAAAGTAAGATCTTTGAAGTCATGTCATTTCCTACTTAAAACGTATACCTAATGAAATTTATTTACCAACTTAATGCAAATAAATACAAATTCAGTTGTCATAATATTTTTTGGTCCGTGCATAAAGCTGTAAACCTCATGACGTCATGGTAATGTACTAAATAAGTGAAGATCTTAACCTGTATCTCGTAGACATTTTTTTAAAAAACAAAAACTGTCATCGCGCCCAAAAAAATACAAAAGCCTCGTTATATTTTTACAATCAGCATATAAATAATTTGGGGTTAGGTTGCATGTCAGCCGACCATGGCCTTCGTGACTGACTGAGCCATTTGACTTCGTATTTATCGGGACGTTCCGTGCGACACGCCGCAAACTGTCGTTACAGTTCATACGTCTAACTGTGTGATGTTTTTTTTAATTAATGGTAACTTACCTACTATATGAATTTAAAGAGCTTTCTATCATATAAAAGTCACTGTGAAATCTTATGTTTCTATTTCATCAAGGCCAATTTCGTCAACGTGTACTGCAATTGCTGCTGTTGCTGCTGCAGTGAGCTCTAGTTATTAAAAACAAGCCTAGTTATTAAACTAATACCACCTTATATATCCGTGCTTCAATACATAAATATCGTAACACCTTACTTACCTAACCATGTGAGATGAAGTTATTTATTATTATTTTATTACGAGCCTGAGGTGTCCCACTGCAGGGCAAAGGCCATTTTTCTGAAGTTGTTTATTTGGCAATATTCCATCTAAAGTTCCCATAAAAAATATTGAAATATTCCATCGCATCAACATTGAAGGAACGTATGTTAAGGTGGGCAGAGGCCACAGGTCACACGTCATGGCACGGACAGCGCCGCCCCACCCTCGGACGCTATGGTCTGCCAACAGCCGTCTAGTGTGGCGGCCTAATAAATCGATAATTTTGTATGCCTTCAAATTCTTTTCATGGTTTCTCTTAATTATGCGCGAAGGGAGAGTTTGAATTCCTTAAAGCGAAATAGAAAAACTGTACTGCAAGGTAAAACTGCTGTTTTACTAAATGTTAAGGACATCGTTTTACCCGCATCAAATTAAATCAAGAATTAAAAAGTGCCCATAGTCGAGGATACTTATATCAATTCTCAGTACCAAAGTACATTCAAACAAAATCATTTACAAGTCAGCTTTTTAGCTTCTTCATCAGCTTTGCTATATCAAACTAAAAGTTTCTCATATTTTTTCTCTTTCTGTCCTAACCTACATGTAAAAGAAATAAGTTGCAAATCCAATACTTAATTACCTAACAACCAATAAAGGATTTACATTTACAACGTCACTTAAGTAATTACAAATACATTAAAAAGCAAATTAAACGATAGATACACTTTTCAGTTTATCAGCGGTTGGTAGCCTTGACGCCATGTTTCTCGCAACTACCGTTTCAAACGTGATGCAATATTTTTCCTGTAAACTTTTTGTAGGTGTTTATGCAAATTTTGGTAGCGTAATGTTACTTCTAGTTACGGTTTCGATGTTTCATTACATACTACTTATCTACAAATAAATAAGGGTCACTTTAAAAATACGATTTTTTTTTCATATTTGTCTCACGGCCTTATCATAAATGTGACGTAGGCAATCATTGTTTACATTATATGTAATTGCGTTATTAAAATCTATAGTAAGCTATAGTCCTTCAGCCTCCATCCAAACCTCTCAACGTTAAACCGTTTCAACTCCACCACTAAACCATCTAAAGGCACTTTACCTGTAAGTGGTTGCAACTTGCCAGAGCAGGCTAGGCCACCCTCAGTTAAGGGGGTGTCCACACAAGGCGGGGCGGAGACGGCACGGCCGAGCGTGGCCTGTGGCTATTGCCCGCCTTAATGCCGTTGGGCGGGCGGCTACGGTATTTTAGTATTCTGATAAAGCTATGCGTGACCTCACGGGGGTGAGTTTTGGTGCCACGGTTTTTATAAACTATTAGGAACTTGTGTGGTGAAATAGGTATAAAACCTTTGCAGCAAGATTTTAGTTTGTGGTTATTGAATGCTAGTATATAATCATTTTTTTTATTGTTATTTTGAAACTGCATCTAGATGATCAATAGAATTATGACTTTTAGTACAACGGCAGTTTGTAGTAATGAGAAGAACGAAGGTTAACTATGGATTTTACGGAGCCAAGCCAAATATAGAAGAACGTTTTCAATTAAGAAAACGTTCTTCTATAGTTCTGTAGTTTACTTTAATGATTGTTTTAAACAATAAATTAATAAAACTTAGGTAAATATATTATATTTTACAAATAGCTTACTTATTTGGGATAGAAAAATCCTTTAATTTTTATCATAGTAATATATCATTATAACTGTGTAAAAAAATACAGTAATATAATGCAGCCCCTTTGCAATCGTCAAAATTAAAATATATAACGAGTCTTAACAATGTTGCAAGCTTAAAAAACAACTGTAAATTACACGGTAAGTAAGTTACAATAAAAATAACAAAAAAATATACAGAACACGTTTCATTTATGCATCTTCAGAAAAAATATAAGAAGTGCATATGTGATGCATAGGTTTTTTATCCACCTTTGATACCGAGATAAAGGCCGGTCGTTATATGCTAATTTACAGCTTTTTTGCGGAAGCTTGATTTAACTATGAGGGTACGTAGACATTTTTTTTAATATAACATTGTTCGTTTTTTAGCAATCAAATAAAATGGTCTTAGAAACTTGGAACAATATTCATACTCGTATTTGAAAAGATCCAGTTAAAATATAATAATTTTAAAGGGTTATATACTAGATAATAACTGTTCTACTAAACACAAAGGTAAATAAAATATCTCTTTTATGAAAAATACCAATCAATTAATACTTAAGTGATGATAGAACATCTTAGGTATCTATTAACTACATACTAAATACTGCCCTGCAGTTTTATTCGCGTTTTTAACAAATTTTATCATATTTTATCTCTGTACAAATTTTCATCTAAATTCATTCATTCGTGTTTTATTCATGTTTACTAGCGATTACCGTTATATTCTACGGCAGCATATCAATGAATTGTCAGGTGAACGCTATTAATAAGAACAAAAAAAAGTATTCCCAAAAAACGTAGGCGGCACGTGGTAGGTTTTTATTCGAACTTTATACCGTAAAGGATTAAAACAGGAAGTTGGGAATAAAAAAATCGGTCAATGGGTTCAACCTTAAGAGAGTTAAGCGCGAGTCGTAAGCGGCCTTCCATATGCCATGATGTTATTTTTTATAGCCATTAGTGGTCTTAAAATAAAAAATATTAATTCTGAATAATTTATTAATATAAAAGTTTAAAATATTATACTAGATGTTAAATGCCTATAACGTCGTCGTAAGGTTGTTAAACTTTTGTCAACCCTTTTTCACTTCATAAAATAAGTACCTACTGATGCACCATTTTCTAATTCCTGATTAAAGACTTTCTTACATTATTTATTTTATGATAATATAGAAAATCCCCACATTTCACAATTTTCACATTTCTAATCGTCGGAGTAGAAACAAATGAAATACAATGCAATTATTTCAATTGTGACACTCACATGACAGTTGAATGCGAAACTCAAATGGACTTATTTCGTTTTGTATAGTAATGCGCGTGCGTTCAGTAGGTGAACTAATATTGTGTACCGTACTGTGATTTTTATGATCTTCCAATTTACTACTCCCATGTTCCATGGCTTGGCTACGAGTGTATTAAGACAGTTGTTTTAGGTGAATCACTATGTATCTTTGTATAATATGAATGTCTATTTTATTTGGCTCATTTACATTCCCATCCTGATGAAACTTGGCAATTTATTTTGTCATGTACCTACATCTTACAAATCAATCTTTATTATTTAATTACATAAATGCTATCGAAATGATTTCGAAATATAAAATTCAGTAATCATATCAGTGAAATGTAAACAGTGCTCGTACTATATAGGTACCTATGTATTTTGGAAACATGTAGTTTCATAATTTTCAAAGATTTTACAACCATCCGTTGTTTTGAAGTGCCACTGAAAACTTTATTAAAAGCATTATTATCATATGTTGCACACGTTAAGTTATATATATCCTAAAACCTCACAGTCTAAATTGCAAATCACCTTTATCAATTCATCCAAAAGGGCCATTTTACCATAAACTATTGACCAAATCGTCTCGAGGAGCTCGCCGTCACGGCGCGTGGTGATCGGGCGCGTGCCCAGCAGCGGCGGTCACATGTAGGAAGTCATTTGTCCTCCGTCACACATATGACTCCGTACCATTGTCTCCAACGGGACTTTTGGTCTGACATGACCGTGCCATTAAATCAAGTGATCGGGGCTTGGAACTGTTCTAAAATCAGGTCGGCATAGAATTAGAATTTAGGTCACACTCGTTGTTATAGCTGATGTGATTTTAGAATTTGTCGTAAAAATGAAGTGAAATCTATATTTTTTTATGATGGAGATAAATAAAAATGTACAGGCTGTGTGATCAGTGTGGCTATGTGATCCAGACTGTCAAGTCGCCGATCGTGGATTCAAATCGCGACCCAGGACAAGCATATGTCTGTAGGTACTGTGCTTAGGTGTAAACATCTATTTAAAACTACTATACCGTTATATTTATTGGTTACCATTATTTGCCTAAATACTCATTTTCGACTGATTTTTTATTGTAATGAAAAACAAAAACTATGTTACATAATTTTTTATGTCCAAACAAAGTTGATATACGAGTAGGTACATAATATGATAACCTATTCAACCACAGTACGCCTTGAAATTTCGTGCCCCTATTTTAAAACATCTCGTACAATCTCTTATATGAGATTCTTCTAGAATTGACCTCCTTGCAGTTTCGGTTCAGCTCCTCAACGGCCGCGGCGCACATTAGCCTTGCGCGTGCGTCCAAATGACAAACGTCACGAGATTAACGATCTTAACGCTTTGCTGCCCCTCAAATTATCTCGAAGACCATTGCTCCTATGCTCCGTGGCACATGACAACTTACGGTGCACTATGTCCAATGCTTCCGCGTTGAGATAACGCTTTTTCTCGGTGTAATTATGTGTTAAGTTCAGCCATCGACGTATACTCTAGCGATAGACAAGAACGTTCATGTAAAACATTTGTTCAAAAACTGGTAAGAGTTAGAACTAAAGTTCGCTGCAGCGCTGTATAAAGCTGTGTCAACTAACCAAACTATTTTAAAAGCTACAGCGCTAAATTGCTTAGAGTATAGTTTTCTCGCGACCAAAACGTCGTAAGCGCCGCAAATTTCATGGCGCTTACGCGTTTCGTTCAGTTAACTACACTAAGATGTCGTCTCTATAGAGTTCACACCGCAGATGTGACACGTCATTAATGATATTTATTCGTAAAAACGATATCAAACTATGATTTGATATCCTGTGTTTATTGGTGTGGTGTATATATATTATATATTTTTAACTATTACTTTTTTTTTTGTATATATTTAATGAACGTAATATTATTGTTTGTTTCAGTGTTGTCCTACTAACCCAACAAGGCCTACATTTAGTGCAACAGAATCAAATCAAAATTTTATTTTAATCTTTTGTTGATTGTAGTAGCATACACTTCGTGTCTCAATATCACTTCCGAAATTGGCAGAATTGTCGACATCGGCATCATTGCCATAAATAAAAATAGATAGATAGATCTTTTTTACCTACTAAACTTCATTAGAATAAAACTCGATTTCAAAATGTATTATATTAATATTAGGGGGGCCTAGTGCGGATTGGCGGACTTCACATGGCTTAAATTGAGTTCTCAGAGGTACGGGCCAGGGCTTGAATTAACATAAAACAATTATTCAAAATATCAAACTATCACTACTAATTAAAAACTCATTAACAATTAATCAAATTAAAACACTTTCTAAAAAAACATATCAAGTCTGTGTTCAGTTACATATTTTTACCTACAACCAGTTTTAAGGGAACATCTGCACGTTTTAGTATATGATTGTAGAATGGCGTGGTATTTAAATAGATAAATTGTTTTTCTACTCTGGAATTACGAAATTATCACCTATTAATTCACTTAAACAGGAAGTAATTTTACTTAATTGACTACTGACTAGTTATTTTCGTCCAGGGTCCACTTTGATTCGGATTATCGTTGTTATTAACGCTGCTCCGTGCGCACCCGCACTGAATGAATGTCGAAGCCACACTAAAGTCGGGTGTGGGGACTGCAGTTCAGTTGAGTTGACGAAAGCGAGTGTTCGGAACGCCCTATCTAGTACGTAGTACATATATATCAATGAGTTCAGCACAGTTTGTTTGTTCTTTCGTTACTTTGTTCTCATGATAGTCTTTAAATCTTATCATAGCTAGCTCATATTTGTGCCTACTACAGAGGCATAGGCCATAATCAATTACTTGAGCCTATTGCGGATTGCTGTACTTTATATGCCGTCGCTATAACCTACCACTACTATTTACTAGCTTATTATTATGAATCGAAACAATTTCAATAAACACCTATTCTCTAGTAGCTTTATTACATGCATCTATCAAATGTTATTCAGTAACAAACCCATATTAATTATGCAGCTGTAAACTATCTTGAGTTATAAAACCTAATGACAGGAAACAGTATAAATCAAACACAGTAGAGCAAACACCGGCATTTCCTTTGACCACATTAATAGAGCCTTTATCATCCCTTTATCAGCGAGTGGGAAACAAGCTGCGATTGTTCTCATCATGAACGTTATCACCATATAACAGGTTGGTAAATATTCGACGTTAGTTTACATTTAAATTAGTTTAGTATTTGTTTACCATCGTGTGCAGAAATACAAAAAGGTACAGTGGGAATTCTATTTATTTTGTAATCAAATTTTAATGCATTTAAAAGATAAAAGGAATCGTGAACACCCATATGCTATTTACAATAATCGAATACTTAGTTCATGTTTCTAAAAATCCAGATGATTACTAATGAAGAATTAAGTTGTGACGAAATTGTTAAGTTTCATAAAAGCTTAACAGCTTCGGTCTAAACACTCGTATACCTAAGTAAATGAGAACACAGGTAACATCCAACCCGTAGAAACCCGTGTCCGTTCCGTATCCACACACAGATAACAGATTGTACTATTTAATTTGGAGTCACTCTCGTGTTTGTCACAACGAGATAACTTGGTAATTTATAGAGGCTAGTAAAGCCTTTCATTTTATGATTATTTAATTCATGATTGTTCACAGTCTCGTCCTATTTACTTTGTGTAACGACAATAATGTCATGTTTGCGTCCGTGTGATTGCACAATCTAACAATTGTATATCTTTATAGCCTCACGATGTCCTTTGAAAGATCTTGCATAAATCCTTATAATAATATTATGCAATTTATAAATAGTACACGTTGGTAAACGTGTGTTTGACGACATCTTCTTGAGAACGAGCAAATATCGTTTGATAACGGTGAATAATATTTAAAATTACTTTTGATCCGACATTAATTTGTATTTTACTGTACATTTTGTTTAATCGTCAGACAATTACTTGTGTAATTGAAACAATGGTATCACAACTTACTATTCAATATAACCTCGATACCTATAATAAAATGTCCCATCACGTGACAAGTACAGATAAAAAAAACTAAAAACGCTTATAGTTGTCTACCTATTTGACAGTGTTTACTGTACCTAAAATACCTGTATTTAAAACAGAAATTAATTAAAGCACTGGTTTTTCAAATAATATCGATTCGATTTATGCATATCGTACGGAAACATTGTATTTGTCCAACATAATTTATGTGGCACATTGTCCTACGGAAACTGTAGGCCCGTTACATTAATCGTTCATCGAAAAAGTGTAATAAAACGGACCCCAAACGGTCAGCTACCATTAGCAACGAACCGTGATTTCTGCCATAAAACTAAATAAATTATTATTCATGGGTTACTTGTTTTTTTCACAAGGATATGCAATTGGCTGGTGCCATACATCCATTTATCAATGGTATAATCTGAGATAGTTATTCATATTGAGCTCGATTTATTGTCAGGTGGAAACTGTGGAGCACCCTTATCGTTTTTGTTTTGTTATTTTTCTTTTCATATTTTTTTGTCCTTTTCCTACAGTAATAACCTTAGAATAAGGTATTCCTTATGAATTTCAGTAGAAATAATGAACGCAAATTTTAAACAATAGGTAGTAAACGAATAATGAGGTATCCCCATTTGAGGGCATATCATGTAATCGTAGTAATAAACCGAGGTGAAAGTATCGATTAATTACTCACTTTATCTATTTCACTGTATCAGAAAACAAATATAAAGTATAACTTAAATACATTAACTAAGTGCAAAATCATTTTAGAAAAATAACATCATATGTAATATTATAAAGAACGACTCTATTCAACTCCCTGTCCAATCCCCTAAGGTGAAAGGTCGCGTGGGGCACACGACGGTCAGTGGCGAATGGTACGGGATGGGACCCCATCGCCCTATCCATGAGAACTAACCATGGTTTTACCCACTCTTTGCCGTTCCATTGCCGCTCCAATTCTACTTACAGAAATCTATTTTCATACATCCCAAGCAATGTATCCGTGGTAAATACATAAAAACAATCATGATGACGCAACACACCGCTTCCAATATTCGTGTATTTTTATTACAAAAACGCGGCAGTAAATATGAACCTTACAGCTTTAAGCTAAGTTGCATTGTTTAGAAAGAAAGGAATGCATAAAATAGGCAATGTAATTAGATATTTGCCGGTTTACCGATAGAAATCTTTGTGGTTTCTGTATTGTTAGATGGTTTAGGGTCCGCTGGAGAGTATTCAAAAACGTTTCCTACTTATATTATGGAGATTATGGTATTATGTTATTAATATAAACTACTTTCATTCCAATAAATTTAAAAATAAAATAGTAACTAAACTAAATAAATAACTTTTCAAGTGCGAGCTTAACCACTTTTCTTGTTAGGTGCCATAACATAATAAGAGTGAAAATATTATACATCCTTGATAGAATGCTAGATACACTTATAGGCCAGAATAGAAATCACGTTTTGGTAACGTTTACGTGTAGAAATAACAAGAAAATAAATTATTATTTCTTTATTCGACTTGGTGTTGTAGGCATGTAAATCGCTGATACCAACTAACGAAACAATTCCGCCGTGATGCACTTAGGATCTTTATTTTAAAACAAGTCAAGTATATTTTATATTTTTAAGATTTTACCTAATGTTTATTTGTCCTGTTTGTCTACATGTTACCTAATGCTTATAAAGGTGAAAACTGCGGAATACAAAACGTGTTTAATGGTTTCTCACTTGACTAACTTAATTTTTAAAGGAAATCCATGGTACAATTTTTATTATTGTGCATTATCTTGTGCAATAACGTCACTGATAAAATAATGCAGAGTAGAATATCATTTTTATATAATAGATAAACTGGCATACCTACTTTTCCTTGTTAATAAATTTTTGATTGTTATTTCACTGCAATGTTGATTTCCAAGGTGACATAACACTATAGGTAAAATTTTACGTTGAGACACTTTTCGTTTAACATTCTGGTGAATAAAATTATAATTCCCAAGATACAATTTTAGTTTTAAGTAAACAGTGAACAGCTCCGTCCATCAGAAACGTCAAAAGTCCAAATTTGATGCCAAGTCCGCCGCCAACTTGTGGAGAATCAAATCAAACTCGTAATGTAATAATTTAATTAATTTTAACTACAATCAACATTTCTGAATAGATTGTGGTCTTTAAAACCATAAAAATATGAGATTTACTTTTTTACATTGACAAAGACTATTTTTAAATACTATATAAAGTATATTTATAGTGGAGTAAATGAAGCGAAAAATACGGTCTTACCTCCGAATTTTTTTACTGTGAACCGATTTGCATGAAATTTTTGGAATTAGGCTCATCTTACCCTTAACTTTAAAAGTGAAAATGATCTGAACTCCGCCTATTATTTTTAAGGGGTGTGGGTCCACCCCTTAATGGAAAAAATTACATTGAGCCATTTTATCGCTAGAAAACATGTCTAATAGCAAATGGTGAAATTGTAAAGTATTTTCTTACATAATTACCTCATATTAAAATCATTTTCAACCCCTTGAAAATCTTACAACCCTTGCAAATGTGTCATAGTTTGGTATAAATATATACCATATAAATATATTATGGCGATAATAATTGTGTATTATCGCCATAATATATTATTAATATAGGTTAGGGTGCGGCGGGGGTGGCCCTTGGGCCACCCTTAAGCCTCGAACGTCTAAATGTTCTGAAATGAACACAAAAAAGGTGACAAAGACTTACTGTCCTAACATAACATTGATTACTACGCCCAAATATAGTTATTTTACACATTGCCGGTGGACCAGCAGGTATTCCATATAATTTCGAGGAAATTTATACATTTCCTAGGATAATTATGCATTAAATAGTTTTTCAAACAATATTTTATACATTTCCTAAATAGTATCGGAACTGTACACATTTCCTAGGATTTGTATTCAATTCCTTGATTTCATACATTTCTGGTAGCATATATACACATTACAATAGTTGTGGGTCTCTATTATACTGCGTACTTTCACATGGCTCCAAATATTCGCACTCCGAAATTTTCAGTTACTAAGTAGATAAAAATATGTTAAGTTTTTGGACCATAACTCCTTCAATTTTCATGCTATCACAAGTTATAAAACACCATTGTAGAGGTAATTAAAAGAGCTACAACATCCTTTATTGCAATATATAGTAAAAAACCTTTTTCTGAAACGGTGAAGGGTTAAAGGGCTTAAGAGAGGCTGTGATTCCGCTGCCACGCGCTCTTTAAACAATCATATCTCCGTAAATTTTTGTTTGACAGAAAAAACAAAAGAACCAAATTGTTTGTAAAAAAATTAACATTTTTTTTACATATACACATTTTATACGTATCTGTCGTCCTTTTTGAGATATTATTAAAAACAGGGTGGGTTTGTTAAATATTTGAAAGTTTGTTTTTTTTTATAATCATGAATTTTTTGAAAAATATGTGTCCTGAAGCAGCCAAACTGATACTATCCATCAAACTCTTCATAATAAAGTTAATTCTAGGCGGAATACGATTAATTTTAATTTTGGTGGAAATGGCACTTATGAAACCCATTGATTTAAAAGAAAAAACCTTAGATGCTCCCCTTATTTGCAATACAGCTCACTTATTTTACATGCAAAAGACTTTGAATAGTGCTCATTTTAAAGCTTATTTTATGCGCTACAAAACCCTTTTGTATTAGAATGCATAAAATGCATCTGCTCGCCACTAGATGGCATTGACCACATCGATTAAATTTCAGATAAAATAAAACACTGCTTTGATCTTTAATATCTAGCTTAATATTGCACGTAGAATACTTTATAAAATACCAAATTGTTCACTGTTTTACCTGCTACAACTTTGTTCTTGATAAAATTTTCGATAAACGTATGTTTTTGGAGATATTTGCAAAAAACCGATGAAAACCGTGAAAAAATTGCAAATTTTCAATAGCCAATAACTTGAAAAGTATTGGATTTTTTGAAAAGCTTTATATATGATTTTTGCTTAAAATTAGGCCTTCTATTGATATCCGAGGCAATTTTGAAAAAAAAGAAATTCACCCCCTAGAAGGGGTGGCAACCACACCCAGGGTGGTTGCGGAGTTCAAATCATTTTCACTTTTGAAGTTAAGGGTAAGATGAACCTAATTCCAAAATTGTATGCAATTCGGTTGACAGTAAAAAAAAACGGACCCATAATGCTTCATTCACTCCACTATTATACTTTCTTATAGATATATACAAACCCATTCTTTTTAATTTTTACCTACTAACTAAAAGAAACTTATGGTATTTAGATAATATATCCCCAAATACCTTTCCTATGTGGATAGGTACAGAGTACCCATATAGGCATAATGTATGCCAATTCAGTATTCAATAACCACAGTTGTGTATCCATATATTTTCTTTAAGCACAATTTTTAATCTATATATTAACTAGGGCAAGATTTTTTCCCATGACCCCAAATAACCTTTAACAGTTTCACATAAAACGCTACCGGTAAACCTTATCTCATGTTGCGCCAACAAAATGGTCGGTGACCAGTCATCCATCTACCGACTTATTTACATGCCTATCGGAAAACAAGTTGCCCATTGTCGTTCGACATAACGCTGTAAAACCACTGGAAAAACCACTCCACCCCAACCTAAAACCAACCACAAACCCTGCTAATAAGGATGACTTTACAAAGGCAATGGAAATAACAAAAGTGTTAGAAAAAATCGAACAGTTAAAACCTAATCTGAACTTAAAACATTTAACATAGAGTTGGAATTTGAATGTGGAATGGAAGGACGGTAAGTAACAATAAAGCAGACTATATACCGCCCGCACGTCCTCTTTAGATAAGATAAAGGCCACCTGAAACGAAAAGAGCGACACCAATACACGGCTAATGATACCGATATGCCACCGTACCGGTAACGCCGACCGGTAATTAATTTGTCAACCGATAAAATACCGGTTGGTCCGCGATAGCCGCTTTGTCACCATTCATTGCGAGTGTCACTTGTTTTCAGTACAAGTTTTAAACTGCTATAATTTTTCAGAAAAAAATTAAGGCATTTAGGATTTTCCATTGATAAATAAAAAGCACCTTTTAAATATATTTATCTAAAAGTTATTGTGATGCTATTGCATCCAGGGTTAAATAGCATCCCTTCTATACTGTTACAGAAATCAGCTTTTATACAATCTGTCCATAAAATGTAACAAAAAATCTGTAGAATACAACTGTTACAACACAAGACATATTATTTGGATAATTCATTGTATCGAAAATGTGATCCTAGTTGCATATCCCGTTTCCTACGACCCATGGTTCCTGGAAGAGTATCGTGCTTTACCGAAGACCGACTGAAGATTGCATAATGATCACTTATTTCGTGAACACCACGACACACTCTCAACTCCCTTCGAGATGATTTAGGGACGTATTGGAGTCGATATTGATATCGAGGATTTTTAAATGCAGATTGAATCTATACACAAAAAAATCTATCATCAATAATAAATATTCTAGGTAATTTTTTCACACACTTCCAATATGATTCCAAACTAAGCAAATTTGACCAAAATTTACTTGTGACATTTTACTTGCATCTGTTTGTTAGTCGAGAATTCAATTAATTAGAAAATAATTAGTCATAGGTTGGAACTAATCATGCATGGTTGTAAAATGCAACACAGTAATATACTGTTACAATTAGAACATAGACACGTAGTTTTCCATTACATGATTTATTTACTGAACAATAAAACTGAGAAACGGTTGTCTTACTATTTGGTTATTTCTTTAGGTAAGCTTATAAAATCTGTTGTAGATTAGTTCAGGGCAATACAATGGCACCTCGCTGTGAGATATCGTATGTTTATTTTGTGATCTGTCCATTGTTATTATCGTAATGGTAATGTGTTTTTCACTGCGACATTTTACATAATACGTCATAAGAACGTTGTTCAGTAAATTGTGAGTTATGGTTGCACTTCAATGCCTACTCTGTAACCTAAGCTACCAATTACGAATAATTATGTTAGAAGAAAAATATGTCTCGGTATTTTTCTTCTTTCATCCAAATTAAGAAAAAAGAAGACTGCAAGGTCATCATAAGTTATAGGCATTGACTAGTAAACAGATAGGTAGGTCCCTAACTTTATATCAGTTATTATTGTATACGACTATCGATACCACATCGTCCCATCACTAAGGTGACCATGCAACCCATGAAGCGCATGATATTTCCATGGCTAATTGCAAATTGCGCCGAGCTGTCAACGCATGCGCGCTAATGTGTCATAACACCGGCCGTGTTCACGACCAACGCGTTCAGGACCGGGACTATCATTACCTAGGGGACCCTGGATGACCCTAGCATTGGGTGAGAATATTTGGCAAATGTTGGTGAACAACTCACATATCGCCAATGTTTGTAATGAGTGGAAAAGGTTGAATTCCCGGTGTTCACTTTTGAAGTTTGAATTTCGAGATTATATCAATCTAGGTGGTTGACAGGTGTTTTCATTAGGAAGTAGATAGTTGTTTATAAGCAAAAGTAAAACTTTCAAGAATGTGTTTGGCGGTAGCACGTCCTTCGAACCGAAAAAATGCAACAAAGCTCCCGCCGACAGATCCATCATATTTCGAGATGGATCCACGAAATTTAACACTATTATTCTGGTTTGATCTGGCCAAAATTTAATACCATTATGACTGAGATTCTTTGAGAATTCTCATTTTTAAGCGTTGTCCGCTAACCAAACACGGTTGCTGCTCGGGCAGAATTCTTCGCGGTTCGTTTGACATTTTCAATAGAACTTTACACAGACGGACAAGAACCCTTATGCTGTTTCCAAAACCAATACATTGGAATATACACCTTATGTCTTCAAGCTTAGAGACGCATTTAATGGCAGTTATAAGTAAAAGTAGTATTGCTGACGCCAAAAAAATACTAATCACGTTAAAGCTCTACGGTAGCCGAATTATTTGTGGGCGGTTTGTGCCTTTGAATTTTTGGCGTAAAAATATACGCATAATAATGTAAAGCTTTAAAAAATACGGTAAAAAATGTGTACCTTATGATGACCAAACGTTGTATCAGCTGAGTACACAGTATACGTAATTTGGTCAGAATGAAATTGTTACGCTTGATTGGCCAAATAAATCTTGGTATAATATTTTTGTTATATTTTTCTCGAAAATAAGTAGGTACTTAAAATTACGAGCGATTTTGAATATTATAAATGCAAGTACAAAAAGGAACTATGTAACATATAATATTACGTTATCACTAGGTGTACAATCACGCACACAATCGCCTAAAGCCACTCGAAAGCGCAGAAAGGCACACGTGTCGATGTGGCTTAATCCACGGCTTTGCGTTTTAATCCGACCACCCAGAGAACGTTGCGCGACCATCCATTATTATGCTGCCCACAGAAATTGTACCCCCATTATTATATAGAATAGAACACATAGGTGTCCTTATTATTTTACGCCATAAAATCGAGACCACCTACGTCACTATTATATTTGTAAGCATATTTTTTGCGAAACACTTTTGGATGCGAATGTAATGAGGCGATCGTGATTTTTTGACGGTTTTGCAAGTATTTAGTTTACGTTTGCAATTGTTGGAATGTTACGTTGTTCTCGTAGTATGGAGTCGTAAATATGCACATGACATGTATTAGAATTGAAGTTAAATGTGGGAGAAAAGTTGGATTTTACAATGATAGAGATTACACCCATGCAACATGTTTTTTTTTCTTTTAAATAAGTAACTAATATATTATTGTCTTGATTTGCCGGTTAGCTTTACGGTTAGCGACACTAACTTTCAAGCCGCCAGTCGTGGGTTCGAATCCCATCCCGGACAAACATTGTGAGCATGAACATGTCTGTTGGTTTAGTGTATTGATGTAAATATCTATATAAGTATGTACTTAAATGTAGTACCTATAACTGCTATCTGGTTATCGGCCTTATTTTGGAATCAGATTTATATATCTATTACTGTAATTATTTGGAAAAAAACATAAGAAAATTGTTTCTTTCCAATCATTACTGACCTCCCAAGCAATATATCAATATCGCTAATGACAGTCCATTCCAAACAAAAGCGTATACCCCCGACAAAAGTTTCTACGAAATAGACAACATAGTTTAAGGGTAGTACAGCATCACTTGGGTGGTGAACTGTATCCAATGTTATTGTTAACTCGGACGTACGCGAATGTATATTAATGATTGCGACAGACAGACCGACGATTAACTTCCATCTGTTATGAAGATGTCTTCCTGTAATCTCGCAGGGGATGAAATAATCAAATATCTTGTCAAATATTTTATGACTCTATTGATCATGCTGTATTTTCTAATTATGTTAGCTTTCATATTAATGATATCTATCTTTTATTAAGTTACAAAAATAATTTACATCAGTTTACACATTAATTTCTATATTTAAGGTTTCAGTAGTCTGGATCATATTTCATTTTTAAAAGCCTTAGGCATATTGACCCTCGTCTACATTACTAATTTACTAAGTTACCTTATTTATGTATTGATTACTACCATTTTAAATTAAATTATGTTTTTAATGGCTGTACGATGTAACAAAATATATAAATAACATTCTAATTAACAGTAAGTAGTAAAAATTTTTTTGATAAATTTATCAAACTGTCCAATGGCTTTGAGACGACTTAAGTCTTATTAAAGACAATATTTGGTACATTCATTATACCACATAGCTACCAAACAAGCATACGTTCCCACCTGATGGAAAGCCGTTACTGTGGCCTATTTACGTTTGTACCATGTGGTGATCCTAAGTACTCTCAGAGTTCAAAATTCGACTTTTGAATCGATTATTTAGGTACCACATATTTCCAGTAGGTAGGTATGGCTAGCGTCAGTTGATACGGAGCCGCGCCGGCGCCGGTGCTATGGCGGGCGTGTCACGCAGCTCGTGTGCCAATTGCATACATTATTGGTAAACAAACACACAGTCCTTTACTGACAGGTATAAGGACCGCCAACCGATGTAAAATTGAACTGAAAATTTATGTATTCGGCACGATCGATTAGTGGGCTTTACACTCCGGACGTTTGCTTTGGTATCTAAATTGTTGCCACGGTTTTTGTTTTTTCGATGTAGAAATGTGGGTACCTTTTTGTAGGTAGGATTGTAAGCTTCAAATTTGATTAGGTACTTTTAAAAACATAGAAATAATAAAAAAGGTATTAAGTACCTAAGTGTTTATAATGTCTCATAAACCCTAAAATTAAAATGAAAACAATTATCAAAATATAATTAAAGATATACATTATATACCTACATGCTAGTTAAAACACTTTGTAATTAAGACAACAATATATAAACAATGTCGAATGAGTTCACTTAAAATAATTAATTAAAAAAATAACCATACTGATACTTTTATAAAAAAACTAATTAAAAAGTTGATGATGTAACCAGCCAAGGGGCAGAGCAGACTGCAGTGTTGCGGGATAATTCAAGTGTTGCAAACCTAACCGCAAGCTAATTGCGTCCATCCTAACTTGTGATATTAAGCTGTTAGGTTGGCAACACACTGTTCTACTTTGTTGCTAAGCTTGCACATCATTTTGTGGAACATATTCCTAAGGATACTTATGTCTGTTTTTGTAGTTACTACCTACTTTGTTACTAAATTAATGAATAAAATACATACAAAAATAACAGATATAAAATTATTTCAGTAGGTCTACAGCAAACAAGCTGGTTTTAGCGATTCAAACAAAATTCTGTTTATGCAATTCCTACGTAATATGAAGACAGATTGCGCAAATTAGAACGTATCATTGCTAGACGATAAAGTAGATAATATATAAATTTATAGTAAAAAAAGCATAGTCCACTATGTATATTATTATTTCCCTTGGTTTCTGAAGTGGTCAAGCGTAAAATTAATATCGATACGTCGCTTTCTTACTTTGACCGCAACAAATGGAACTTATGAAGAATGTGTGGTCTTTCGAAACCAAAAATTCAAAAACCATTTCATATAATCGATTTGAAAATAGAAAATGTTTTGTTTTTAAATAAAGGCGCATTGCAACCTGTTTACCTACATTATAAACTCAAACCTCATTTAAAATTTTATTTTAAATTTATCTTCTTGTTTTATGGATTTATTTTTGTCTTCGAAATACCTGAATTGTATCAAATTTAGAAGTTTGGTGCAAACATTTTCCTTCTTAGTACCTATTGTTTAACTGTATATTTTTGATTCAATAACGTATCTTGGTGTACATTACTGTACATAATAAAACTACAGACAGTTTTCAATTTATAGAAACAATAGTTTTATAATTCAAGCAAGTGTACCACGGCCCTTACCTGGCGGTCGTGTCTGGACACAGCAAAGCAAATTGAAATTAAAACTAAACTGAGTGAGACACAGCGCCATTATGGCGAAATTGCACTTGTGAAACGAAACTGTGTTTAAGGAGTTGTGTTTTTATTGTTCTATGAACATGGACACGTTAGGTAAAGGTGGTTTCCAAATTGTACTGTTTTAGTAAATTTCGTACATTTGCTGTGTGGTATTATGCCCATAATTTAATCACTCAGAATTGAAAATAAAAAGCATATACTTAGGTACCTATAAGAGTATCAACTCTTTCAAGAAATAGCCCCTATACAAAATAAAAGTAGTCTAAATATATCACTACCTATTTTTCTTCTCATTGAAGACTAGGTATACTTTACTGCCCGAAAAAACTGAAGATTCCAGTAACGCGGGTAAAATTTATTAGCATCATATGTTTTCACATTGTAAAATGTACGGCATTAAACATAACTTAAATATATATTTTTTTATATTCCGTCCATAGGTATAGAACATAAAAAATCTACGTTCTAGGTATTACGTAGACAGTAAACATGAGTCGCCACGCCACGTTTAAATTAAGAGAAAAAAAAAAAAAAGAACACGACAACAAGTGACAACTCTGACAAACACGTGTACTGTTATCATATCATATCATATCACATAACAACGGACTGTGTAATTAAAGAGATGTTGATATCATTGCGCTATTTAATTAAGGATATGGTGACCGCGACGGCGAGGGCATTGCAGACGAAAGCTGGGCTGTAAATTTGTCGAGAGAGATGATGGTTCAGGTAAGGACTTGTTAATGACCGTTTAGCTTCTGGAGAAGCGGGTTTTATAAGTTTTCTTGAGTAAGTCACAGACTTATAATCTAACTGGATAACTTAAGAATTTGTTTGAAGACTTTATGAGTCACCTCTTCTTTTAGCAATAACAGTCGATGGCAGACTAAGTGACAGGGTAGAGAGCAGATATTTTGACTTCCTTTAAACACACGAAGTAGTGAACAAATACTCGCAACGAGTATGAATCTATACAAGAAAACATGGACTAGGTAATTATTAAATAGTGCATTGTAATATTTATATGTGACACCGTTGTTTAGTATTGAGGTAGGTATGTTTAGGAAAAATGGATTAAAAATAAATAAATACTAGGTACGTTTGTCTAAAAGTTTATTACTACACTACCTATATACATTGAACTAATCTATTTTAACTAATAACGATGAAAGTATAACTTTTAAATAAATTTGCCTTCATAAAAATATTAGAATACCTATAGTTTTATGTTTAAAATGTTACTAGTAAGTAAAATCTACCTTCTAGTAGAGTAAAATTACCCACGTTTATTCTCTATAATTATTCCAATGCCAAGGTATATCAGGTAGGAATCGCTAGTCGCTCCGCTCATCACCACACAGTCCCCTAGTGGTACTTTCCAACGGGTATCTCATACGTGAACAAATATTGGTCTACAGCGTCACCCTTGGACCACACACAAACGTCGCAGTTAACACTGCATTCGTCATGTATCTTATGAAATACATACAATGCAATGATACTTAATACATAAATAGATGCGGCATTCATTAACTTTTGCGACTGAAAAATAGTGTAGGGACACATGTAGGTACCTTTGTTTGCAAGGCAGAGTGAGTGAGAGACACAAACTCAAACGCTTACCGTTTGAGTTTGTGTGAACGGAATGTATTACTGCGCACTGGTCTGTCTGGATAGTTCATAATTACGGCAATTGGTATAGGTACCTATAGTTAAATTCATAAACCAGTCGTTCTTTATTTCATACCCCGACTTATCACAAAATAACGCGTTAAATTGGTGACCCAGACGTAGATTTGAGATAACTTTTGATAATATTTAGGCATTATAAAGACAGTTCTAAATTGATCATAGTAGTGGAATAATTCACGTCATGTGTGAAGTGAAGTAGGCTAGTGTGTGATAGCTACGCATTTAGAGTTGAGGTATCTATATACCGCATCTACTTATAAAAGGATCATAGGTTTCCATAATATGAAAAGTACCTACCTATTTCACTTTTGACATTGATGCTCTTACATTGTTACATAAGTAATTATGTACATAGTCTAAATTTGTATAATATATTTGCATGTTTGTAGCAATGTCATCGTGATTATTTTATTCTATCTAGAGGTGTCCAACTACAACTGAACATACATTTCTTTCATATTTTACAGGCCGAGAGTAGCTTCGATAGACCTACCTTAGTGCCCCTTTTAGAGCCTAAAACAATACCTAGCTATAATTTTTTTTCGCTATAGGTAACTACCTACTTAACGCTCTTGGTTATTACTCGCAAAATCATTATCTACTTTTATCATATTGGGTAACTGCGCCCTTTTCAAATTAATATTTTACCTATTATTACAATTAGATAATCATATTTCTTCTCTTAGAATAATGATAGGTAAAGCATTCGCCTCCTTATTCCACCTACCTTCAATAACAATTTGATGGTAAACTGCGTTTAGAAATCAAACCCTACACAGCGGTTAACAAACACCTAATAAACCACTTACTTTATTATTTGCTATGTTTTGCTGCTGACTTTACTTATAGTTTTATAAAAAGTATTATATTTTGTATTATAAAAAGTATACCAAATATTACATAGTATTTATAGCAGGTATGCTACATTATGAAAGAGTATTACCTTTTTTACTGTCCGTAATGAAAGGTAAAGAAGACAGTAATAAGGTAGGTATCTCTCTCGTTTAGCGTACCTTAATGTAAAGTTAGTAATACCAAGCTGACTAGACACAAATCTTTAGCCCAATAAAAAAACAAACAGACAATCATTCAAATACACATCATAGTAGCAGCATCAATACGGACTTCATCAGATGTCCCACCGCACAATCACTCGCTGCCGTTTGACATCAATTACCATGAAACCATGGTGCACGATGGTTCTCTCACGACTCGCAAGAGAAACCAACCGCAGACCGATAACGGTTCGAGTAGGTAACGTATTGTTGGCCGGTGGTAGGGTATTGGGATGCGGCTTTATTGATCTGTTAATGAAAAAACGGCCAAGTGCGAGTCGGACTCGCGCACCGAGGGTTCCGTACAAACCTGCAAGGTTTACAAAGTTCGTTCATTACGACAATCGAGTCATAACTATGGTATTTTTATTGCAAAATGAAATTCATAACATTACAATGGGGAAAGATGGAGGAGCATAAATTTAAGACAAAGATCTCTTTATAATATAACTGAAACACTTATATTGAAAAATGTTGCCCTCCCCATACATAGTAGAATAACTCGCGGTCATTGCTGTAACTACAATTATGTTTACAATCAAAATTTTTTTGGTGGTATAACTACTTAAAATTTTAAGCTTTTCGGAATTTTTCTGTTACCTGTGCTGTAAGCTATTGCTTCTTACCAAATTTCGAGATTCTATGTCAACGGGAAGTGGTCTTTAGGTTTTAATTCCCTTGCGTGTAGTTGCGAGTTTCAAAATATGCGGTATCAATGGTTGTACTTTTGCGTTTTGCGTTTTTGCGTTGACTTAGAAATTTTTTTTTTTCACGGGTTAAAGGCAATTAGATCTAAGTATTTGATATGAATTTCAACTTGATAGCTCTACGCGTTCATGAGGAAAAAAGTAATACTTAAGTTTATATTTATTAAAAAATATATATTTTGTAATGTAACTAAAAATTTAAGGTTTTCGGAATTTTTCCTTTATGTGTGCTATAAAACATTGCTTCATGCCAAATTTCAAGATTTTAGGTCGACTGGAAGTACCCTTTAGGTTTTGATTCCCTTGCGAGTACTTGCGAGTTTCAAAATATGCAGCTTAAATTGCTGTTTCTTTTGATTGCGTTGACATAGAAGTTTGATTTTGTTACAGCTTAAAGGTATTATAGACCTAAGTATTTGGTATGAATTTCAATTTAATACCTCTACGCGTTTATGAGGAAATGGGTAGTAAGTTTAAAATTATTAAAAAAATATATATTATGTGATGTAACTAAAAATTTATGGTTTTCGTAATTTTTCCTTTATCTATGCTATAAGACGTTGCTTCGTACCAAATTTCAAGATTCTGAGTTCACGGGAAGCACCCTGTAGGTTTTGATTCCCTTGCAAGTGTCGAAAATTTGCGGCATAAACGGCTGTATCTTTTGATTGCGTTGGCTTAGAAGTTTGATTTTTTCACAGCTTCAAGGGACAGTAGACCTGAGTAATTGATATAAATTTTAGCTTCATACCTAAAGACGGACGGACAGACGGACAACAAAGTGATCCTATAAGGGTTCCGTTTTTTCCTTTTGAGGTACGGAACCCTAAAAATGAACTTTAAGATTATGAGTGCAAAGTTATTAATAGGTATAACATAAATTACCTACATGCAAAATATATTTTGTGTCCTATCAATCCTGTTTATATATTCTAACTCTATATACAGTGAAATTATTTCTTAGGACTGATAATTAATCTTAATTTGAAATGTCCACTGCAACGTCAGCTTAACATACAAAGTGCACCAAGCATAATTATTTTTGCTTATAAACCTTCCTGGCATATTAATATTCGGATGATTCTTTGTGGCTCTCTTCTTGGTATCGCTTACATAAAACACTATTCTAATGGGTAGGAATATTTATGGTGAACAGTAATCTTCAAAACCATCATAAAGTGGTATAGTTTGTGTGTTTGATTGTCACGGGCTCCTTAATTTGTCATCTGGTTTCAATAACTATATTTTTTTAAATCTAATGAGCTTACGTTTGTCTTCAGACACACTCTAACATAATAATAATAATAATAATAATATTCATTTATTCTCTCCCAAAAATACATATTTAAATTTAAAGAAATAAAATAAACTAGTCTACGGTACAGATAAAATATGTAGCAGGAGACAGGAGTCCAAACTGAGTAGACCCCGTACTATGGATCTCCTGGTCCCCGCCTCTCAAGATTTACAGTATTTAGATCTAGGTTTATATTCTAAAAATACAAAAAATAAAGAAAGACGATGTAAAAACAAAGCAAACAGTGTGTGGTGTTTGAGTGTGTATAGTGGTGTAAGTGTGAGTGTGTAGTGGTGTAAGTGTGTGTGTGTGTGTGTGTGTGTGAGTGTGTGTGTGTGTGTGTGTGTGTGCGAGTGTGTGTGTGTGTGTGTGTGTGCGTTTTTGTGTGTGGATGTGTGTGTACGTGTGTCTGTAAGAATGTAAGTGGGTGCATGTACCTATATTAAATCTATTTTGAAAACATTAATTTTATTGAAGTTTACAGAGTCACCAGCAGGTTTTCAGTGTTTCGATAATTCAAAGTAAGAAGCCACTGGATTAGAACTTTTTTACATTCAGATCTATTCAAAGAATATATTTTTAATACTTTATTGCATTCGTTATATAATTTAGCACTAAGAAAGTAGAAAAATTTTTGTGCAAAACTTGTTCTGACAGCTGGTAATCGGCAGACCATATGACTTCTCCTTGTATTTGATCTTTCATGGTCCTTGTCATATGGTATAATAAAATGTAGTCGAAGTAAAGTAGCAAGAATAAATAGTTGTCTAACCGATAGTACTTGAACATCCCGATACAGTAATTCCGTTGAGTATAGTCGCGGCTTGCAAAAACTGATCTTTAAAATTTGCCGTTGAGCTATTTCTACTGGCATCATGCATGTCTTAGCAGCCCCACCCCAAGAAGAGATGCAGTAGGATAATACTGACTGACATAACACAAGGTATACAGTTTTTATAAGTTCTATATCGGCAACATTTTTAAGTTGTTTAAAAACATAAGACAATTTTCTCACTTTTTGTGACAGACTATTTATGTGGTCACGAAAATTAAGATTAATATCAATAATTACACCCAAGTATTTAATACTGTTTGTCTTGGCTATTTGATTACACGTGCAGTTCGAGGAGAAACAAGAATGTGCAGTAATTTTAAAATCGTTAAATGTATCGGCGGGACTATCTCGTAAAGTAAATGGAATATATTTTGTCTTATTAGCATTTAGTGTTAATGTATTTGCTGCGAGCCAATGACACACCCTATTAAAACCTCTCTGTGCATAATTATAGACCTCCTGCCAATTATCACCGTAAAATGTCAAAGTAGTATCATCCGCATATGATATAATTTTGCAGTTATCAAGCTTCATGTTACAGAGCTCATTTATATAACAGAGGAACAGAGAAGGGCCTAATACACTGCCTTGTGGTACCCCAAAGGTAATCGGACTTTCACAGCTGATGATGTCATTGATTTTAACTCTTTGCGTACGATTTGACATGTAGTCCCTAAAGAGGCACAGTTGAGTTCCACGGATACCATATAGTTCAAGCTTTTTATAAAGCTTAGAAAAAGAGACTGTATCAAAAGCCTTTGCTAGGTCTAAAAATATTGAAATACATTTCTTTTTATTATCTAACATGTCTACTAGAAAGTTGACGTAAGAATGAACAGCATCCTCAGTCGATCTGTTTTTCCTAAACCCAAACTGATTCTCTGATAAAATTTGTTTTGACTCTAAATAATTGACTAATCTACTGTTAATAATTTTTTCGAGAACTTTTGAAAGTATATTTAAAATTGATATTGGCCGATAATTGTTGATACAGTCTCTTTTACCAGATTTGTGAATCGGTATCACGATAGACTTTTTTAATGTATCAGGAAAAATCCCTTCATTTAAGCAACGGTTAAATAAATATACTAAGGTAGGGACAATATATTTGCTTATGTGTTTAATAACTTGGCTGGAGATACCATCATTACCTGGGGAACAATTTGATTTTAGACTGGTAATTATTTGTAGTACTTCCTCGTCATCAGTACCAGAAAGGACACACGAATCAGTAGGAGGGTAGCTAGCAGAGTCTTGAGTAAATAATGGAATATTTGTGTCTATTTGTTTTGCAAGGTTTTGGCCTACATTAGCAAAAAATTCGTTCACAGCATCAACAGAAGATAACTTAGTAGTTTTGATCCGAAGCAATTCTTGGGGTGGTCTATTTAATTTATTCGTATTTGTAATTGATTTAATAGTATTCCACAGTTTTTTGCTATCTTTTTTCGAATTCAACAACTCCAACCTTTCATAAGAATGTCTCGATCTTTTTATAATATTTTTCAAGTAATTCCTGTAACGCTTATACGTAATTTGTAATGTTTGATTTAATGGTTCTTTTTTTAATTTCATATGCATCCTATCCCTGTTTCTCATACATCTCAGCAAACCAACAGTGATCCAAGGTTTGTACGTTATTTTGTGTCTAGGAAGTTTATAACTTATTGAGTTATTTAAAATCAAATTTTGAATAAAGCCCTAAACATGAGCGACGTTAGCCTAAGATGTTACACGCTTACCCAGAGAATGTCTATTCACTCTAGCTTTAAACGCATTCTAATTCTATGAGTCGGGAAACGCACACGCCGGAAGAGGACCTATTCCACTCATTTCACTGGTAGAATGCTATACTATTCCCGATTAATATATGTACTTTTTGCATTAATTAAATCCCTTTTGAATATGAGTGAGGTCGTGGGATGTAAGCTAGTGTAATATCTTGATGAAGCCAGTTGAAATTGTCGTTGTAATTCGCGACTGGCCGCCCGAGCGTGGCCACTCGTGCCGCTGCGGTCGCCAACCGTGAACCGTGCGGGGTAAACGTTACGTTATACCTAATAGACTTCTTGGTACATGATCATTTTGAGCATATAAAATATGAGCTTTATATAGTATCTAAGTATCTTCCTTTTAGTATAGGTATTTAACTTCCCTATTGTTATGTAACCAGGAAACAGAGAAGCTTTATCTATAAGTGAAAGAATGTCTGAAATCGGTCGCGCAGTGACTTAATTACAACTTCCCTCAATAAATAGGTAAAGTTACGTTTACGTTTTAAGGTGACAAGTATTTGTGTACACACATTATCATTTACCTTAACAAGAGAGTAAGAGACACAAAAAAACCTTCTGTTTAAATATTGTGTTCAAATTCACAGCGCACAACACACTGTTATAGTCCAAAAACAATAACAACATAATGCGCTTTAAGTGCAACAAAAAGTGCGTCAAATCCACAAATCTTGTTAAAAGGACTGCTACTGTTTTATTGTCAAAACATAACAAGTTATTGGTGTTTGTCCGAAAACAATTACACAGCAATAACAACAAAATCCTTCGGGTTCGACAAAAAAAGGCTATCGCTAACCGCAAAGCTCAATGACTGCCATTTGTTGTCACAAGGATATTCTATATTTTTTTCTAGATCCTTTCGGTCAGTGGCAACTTGTTAAAGGACTTATTTTATGGCCCACTCCCTTGATGCAATAGTAATGAAGGCTTTTGTCAATTTTAAATAGAATAGATTATTATCTTACTATTCTTGTTTTTTTTTCTTTGTATTTAAGGACTTTTTAATTTTCCATTTAGTATTAAGTGCCTTTAATAAATACTGTAAGAATTGGGGATTATAATAAACATGAATATTACTAAATATTTCACCACATAACTAATTTATGACTTTTTTAACCAGGAAACCTAGCCCTGATGCAGCAACTAGGTAAAGACCACTATTTACGTCACATTGAATATTTTAAAATCCTTCCATATAAAAGTTTGTCAAACTTTTTCCATAGACAATTTGTCAATGCCTCTAATAGGGTAAGAGTAGCAGTTAGTAGCCGCGACCGCAAATTTGTCAGACCACCTTGCAGTGAAATGAAATTTATGGTCCCAAAGCCAGGAAGAGGCAAAGCCGTGCCGTTGCATAATCTCCGCAATTTATGACCGCTTTTGTTGACTTTATTGCGCTTTGTCGTTTTTATCTAATTTCATTAGTGGTTTAATTATTATTCTGGACTATGAAATTAGGTGGGTAATTAATGTTAATTAGATTTTCTTTGCTAAGTAGAGTTTAATTTGTTAACAATCGTATGAATTTTAAGTAATATTATATTTTGTATTGTACAATATTACTACAATCACCATTTCTATTATTATCATAATTACATAGACCCTCGAGTATTCGATGAACTAGAATCGAACATAAAAGAATATCCTGCCGAATCAATAAAATCGATCAAGTAAAAAACATCATCAAAACTATCTTCAAAATCAATCACGCCCATGGAAAATCGGTGGTGTTTCATTCAGAATCTGCACGTGAGGCAAAGGTCGGTCCTCGTATTAAAGAGAGGAAATCCGGACTTCATTGTTGTATCACTTAATGTACTTTACCTGACCGGCAGATAAAAGGACCAAGCAGAATAGGTCTGTGGTAGCTAACGTTTTTTTCTCGTAATTATACGGTGTCAATCTTTTCCAGTGTCATAAAAAATCTATGTATTTTTTTTTCAAATGCAAAATGGTACATGCAAATGATGCAACGGTCGCGATATTGTGCACAGCCAGTTTTTACGCATAAAAAATACTGGTTTAATTTTCTCACGTTAGTGTGTTGTTTTTTTTTCTAGAAATTTTCTAATGACGGTTTAATTTGAAGAACCCTTTGGGGTTTGATTTCGGTACTTTTTTTGCAGTTTCATTGTTTACAAAAACAGTCTCGTAACACGGTTGTCGCAAAAAATTAATTACGTTGTTGATTTATGCGTTTCTGTTGCATATATTTTCTTTTTATATGGGTAGGTATAGGTGTTTTTAAGTTGAGCCATACTATTTCTATCTTATGTAATAAAAAATCTTTAGAATTTATTTTCTTTGACATTATGTATTACATAGAAGTCCATATCATTTTTTGTCAACTTACTAGGTTTCCCACATAATATGAAAGCTAATTAATGTCATATTAGGTATATAATTTAAACACGTAGGTACCTACTACAATGAACTTAATATTGAATTCGTATTTTACTCAAAATTTCTTTTTCGCCCTCGATCGATTTTTATTGGCAGTTACATTCAGCAACATTAACACCTAACAGTATCCTACCGGAACGATCACATAAAAAACAAACCAGTATTGCAACATCCACTGCATTTTTTACTGGTAACACCATGACAGCAACAAACAAAAGACGACCGCATCTCCTTTTGTGAATCCAAAGAAAATAAATTAGTCCATCCTTAGGGGAGAAATTTTTACCGTTAATTCTAATCTACATGAAAAAAAAGCTAAAACCTCACGGGTATCTGTGGGAACGTTAAAAAAGTGTGGGGCAGGAAACTGTAAGTGTAAATATGCGAGGTGACATTGAAGAAAGTTTATGAACGGATATTTGTTTGAGAGATTTATTAATGTCGACTCCAGGCTGAATGAGATAAAAAAGGAGAAATAAACTTTATTAAACAGTTTTATGAAACAGTTTCAACTAAATTTAATATTATTATATAGGTACCTACCAATGAATATGAAAGTAATGGAATTTAGAAATCAAATATTAAATAATATTCATCTATTTAAACGCCTTATCAGACTATTTGTAGTGAAATGGTCGGAAGCAAGCTCGGTTTACTTCCGCCTAAAAAACTCCTATTCAAGAGAAATTTCATCAAAAACCACGGTTTCCTATAAATGCCGAATTTATATAGACACCGTTGCTCAAACTTTAGCCAGGTAGTAAAAAAGCTAATAACATATTATTTTATTTTAATTGTTATAATTGTAAGTATAAAGCACCTATTGTAATATAATAAGACTAGCAAGATAGCATGAATTAATGGATTATATTTTTGTCAAGTCAAAATCACCTTAATTTCTATTTTTCATTTAATTAATTATATTTTCTTCCTTTTAATCTGTATCAAGTTATGTCATTGTGTTTCTTCATCCATAATTGTTTTGGATTTTTTTTTTATATTGAAAGTTTTACATCCATTGTCCGATCCATAAGTCTCGGACTAGAGCGCACCCCTCGTTTTTTTTCTAAAACATCCTTCAGTCCCGTAGTCTGTTTATAAAAACATATGCACATTTTTTAAGGATCGCATCTTCGGCGGATCCAAGGTGCATGCGATTGCATTGTGCAGGGGACATCTCCGAGGGGTTTTTAATAATTTTCTGTGAGTGCGTTTTTTATATGTGCGAGAATGTTTTTTAAGTTTTCTCACGCAGTGTCCTATTGAGGATCAGATCTGTGGGTAGATACATCCGCGGTGGCCATTGTTGATTTCACGTACGAGTGGAAGTGATTGTGAATTTGAAATTTTGATGAAACTAGGTACCTTCATGAATTTAGGTTTTTTTTTTGGTATAATTGAAAGCTGTCACGGTTTTCGGACTGGTGTGATTGTATCACTTGAAAATGTTTTATAAAAAATATATAAGTATTACGTACATATATTCAATTTCTTAATATAACATACCTACGTAGGTACAACTAATACCTATAGATATTGCAGAAATAATTAATGATATTATACAGAACCGCCCACTTTTTGGAAGTCTTAAAAAATATTATAAATCTAACTGCATCAAAAAACACACAGTAACAAATAACTATCATATGAAAAACAACACAGCCGTACTAAACAATATAACAGCGATAATGGCATCTCATTTTCGTTACTTTACAATTGCATACATTAATGCATCCCGCATATTCATTACACACAAAAAACACAGTAATTTAATATAAACTAGATGACAAAAATACTGCTAATGTTCATAAAAAGTGCATGAAAAACGTTTGGGGAACTATTATATTAATAAAAAAAAACTAAAAGGGGTGTGTAAAAACAATGGGGCAAAAACTCTGTGACCCATTATCGGGAGCTAACTGGGTTTGAGGACAAGCGGTTAATTTTGTTTAAGCCAGATTTATGGTCTTTTGTAGTCAATTCAATGTTCTGAAAGACAAAAGAGCTGTTTTGTTTTGCAGATTGAAAAATTAGCTAAGTATTAATGTTTATTAATTTTTAATTGTTCTCATAGTTTTTATTTTATTTTATTAGAAAACTTAACTGTTTAAAGCACTTGCTTCACCCGCGTTCCCGAAGTATCTTCAATTTTTCCGGGATAAAAGTAGCAGTAGGTAATAAACTATCTTTGTTCCAAATTTCATCCAAATTCTTCTGTAGTTTTTTCGTAAAAGGGTAACAAACATCCATCCATACTCACAAACTTTCGCATTTATAATATTACTAGCTTTTATCGTACCTTGCAAGAAATTTCTTGATTCAAAATTTCAAAAGCTAATTTTATTTAACTGTGTTAGATATTAGATAGAGACCAAGGTCCGTCGATAGTTTCATAGGGCGTACCCACAGCATTATCGATATTGCTCTATTTCGTCATAGTACTGAGAATGACACGATCTTTAGACTACAAAACGACAATCAACTCGATACAATGGCTGTTCATCCCTTTCACTTTCAACAATGTGTCAATTGAGTTGTCTGTACTGTTGTGTATCATTTGATATTAAAATAGTGCCATTGTTCTTTTTGGATCCTGCATAACCTTGTCGTCGTCTCGAAGCAATCTACTGCTATAAAAACTATATATAATATCTACTACCTTATGTATTTGTTTCAGACTAGCTTCCACCCCGCGGTTTCACCTCCGTAGTTCCCGTTCCCATGCGAATACAGGGATAAAATATAGCCTATGACACTCACAAATAATGTAGCTTTCTTTTGATGAAAGAACTATTCAGATCGGTTCACTAGTTTCAGAGCCTATTTCTAACAAAGTAAAAAGCTTTACTCGCATAATATTTATTAGTTAGTATAGATAGATACCTAGTACCTACAAAGAATGCTGATGGAAATAAGTACAGTGCTTTGTTGTATTTATTATAACCGTAATATCAATTAATTACTGAAAAGGTTTTGGATAAAGACTACCCCCATGACCCACGGAAATAAATCAAGCCGTACAATTTATAAATCTCTGGAATAACGCCTGCACACGTTATGTGATTAGGAGGCAGATGCAAAAACACACTAACGAACTATGTTCCACTATGGGAGACATAAATTATTTAAATATGACTTGTAACACTGTATGGGACACAGGATATGCATAAAAGGGTTGAAAAAAAAATCTGGGGTGAGACTTTTTATGCATACGCGAGGGTCACGGTTACTATGAGTTCCATGTTTGGCTAACGTTCGTTACGGTATTGATATGACGATCTATTGAATACATTAATTGTTAGAGCCGTTCGCACGATGATTTTAAATTAACTTTTGTTGTGTGTTCTTTTGAAAATTATTCTGGTTTGGTTGTCGAACAAAAGCGAAGTGGCGAAGGTAAATTTGTTTATTTTTCGCGAGAAGATGTAAAATCTTTCGTAAACGATGAGGAGGATCTAGTATGTTTCAAACCTTTGCAGTTACATCGTGTATATTGAAATTTATAATAGGTTTGAATATCCATCGAATTTAGAAATATTACGCAAAAAAACAAACAAAACATCCAAAGGTTTTTATCTCATTTGGCGACAGTCAAAAAATCTTATCACATCTATACATCCACAAATCATACGACCCGTTCAAAAACCCCTTTTATCTGTGGGCTACCTTCCTATCAAGTTCAATTTAAAATCTGCACCCTTGCAACTGTCCTGTCCACGCAACTCCCTATGATTAAAAAAAAATAGGGTTCCGCAGGTTACATACTCATCACTGGTTATCTTAATTTTATATACCTACAGAAAATGCTACAATGGGTTGTAGTAAAAAATAAAAAAGTAGTAAACTCAGATGGATATCTAGGGAATAGAAAATGAAGAAGTATTGACCCTAAGATATGTGAAATTAAAACCACTTGTCCACAGCTTTACATATACGGATCAGATGATTTTAAGTTTTCGAGCCAAAAGTAAGTCATTTTAGAAACAATAAAACTTATTCCAATACATAAATTATACCTAGCTATTATTATAATAGTTTAATCAGAATGTTGGTTGAAACTACAAAATTCGCTATTTCTCAGTCCTTATACCTACAGAATCCTCAGCATAGAAAAAAATAACTGACGTTCTTAACAATCTATTCGCTGACTTTATCTACACAACATGACATTGCTTAAAAAAATAGGCGACCAGGTGGTGGCAGTAAAAAAATTTATAAAAAATCCGCCATAGTGATTGTTCGGTAGGTATATAACTCTTAGGATAGTTAATCCTTTAGGATGGTCTCCGGCGATTCGATAGACATGTGTAACCCTTAGACGAATCCATTGTTGTTTGTAGATGATACTTTTTTGGGAGGAAGAATGATATTGAAGATTTTTGTTGGTATAAAATTGAATGAAACTTTTTAGAAAAAAAAATAAGCACACATCGGTACATTTCCTTTGCCGTTGGGATAATCGCCCGGAGCAATTTTTGCAAAAAATCTATTTTAAAGTAGTAAAGTACCTAATTAAACAAAACTTGATATAAATAAGTACAGCAACAGTTTTATTAGCTCACAATTCATTTTTACATTACCTTAACTTGATGTAGAATAAAGCCTATGGAAATATATCATATTTTTAATTAGAATATTTGTCTTCTTCTTTTTCTGTAAGCCGTCGTTTCATACTTCTAGGATTCATAGGATAAGAAAAGACATCAACGCTATAAGTCCACGTAAGACAAACGATTTTGATCATATAATAATGTAGATTTTCAGTCAGTCATCAATTCACATTATAGAATTACCAATCAGTGATGACGTCACCATCAAAATTCACCTAATCAAAACCTGAGCTGGGTTTAGATTGCCAGTAAAATGGCGGTGAAACAAAAACAATAGGCCAGCTCACAGTCCGCGGCACACGTGTTCGCGTTTAGCATTTATCGATTGTCCTCATATTGTCCTCTCAACATGCGGGTAGTCGTAAATGAGCTCGAGTTATCGCCTCGCCCGCGCCCGCGCCCGCGCTGTGACGTCACGCCACGATGCGTTTTTGTTTTAGTCCGATGGCGACCTCTTTATGCGTGAAATGATGATAATTATCTAGATTTTTTATTACGTTTGTAGGTACTTGGGCTTGTTTGTGATAGTCATTTCAGGCGGTATAATTCGTACGCCAAGCTGTAGACTACATTTTGAAATCACAAAGTGTTCATATTGTGCGAAGAATCATATCTTAGCAAGGTTTTTTATAACAAACTAATCGTAATGATATTTTCTCCCTATAGCAGTAACTGGACAAACCCAAAAAATATAAAGCCTGTAAGTAAGTACTTTACGTTTAAATTTCCAACGATTCCCACGCGAAAATATCTTTTAACTATTGCAATTTACGATATCGGACAAACCGGCAGATGTGCAAAAAGATAAAGGATCCTTTAAAAAACATCCCTGAGAATCGTAGTATCACCTATGACCCCGGGCTACTCGCTAAGACCGTGGACCGTTAAAAAAATAAATTACACAGCCCAAAGAAAAAGGAACCATTGTTTGATAAAAAACTTGAGGGTAAAGTTACCTTGTGATTTGAATAAGAGTATAAAAAATGCGCCAATACCGTGGGGTGGAGTACAAAAAACGTGCCCCTAAAGTCCGTGTGTGATTTTTTTAAGGCGAGGATACTGGTAGCCAAATATGCATAGTTATTTTATTGCAAATTGGCTATGGTCAGAGTTCTCACGGTAGATACATCTGCATTTTTTAAACGACTTCATAAAGGAGGAGGTTCTCAATTCGACTGGTATTTTTTTTTATTTATTTTTTTAAATGGCTGATTGACTCTGATTGGCCCCGGTCGTGAGTCTCACCTAGGACAAATATTTGAGTGCATGAGCATGTTTGTTTGTCCTGAGTCTAGATGTAAATATCTATAAGTAAGTTAATATAGTATAGTATAGTATACCTAGTACTACCTCTCCTTGCTTAGTTAAGAATCAGATTAACTGCGTGCGAGAAATGTCCCGGGATAGTTATATTTTATTAAGAGCCTATCGAGAAAAAATTATATAAGTAAGCACCTGAAATAACTAGTGGTGATAGTAGGAATATAATTGGCACCTTAATTATATATATTTGTCATACTATTAACGTCCAATACACCTATATTGTTATCGCTCAGTTATCACAAACTCTGAAGTTTGCTTGTAAAATATTGAAGACCATGCGGGTTAAACGCACATTTATGTTGTTTCCATGATGTGCATAAAACATTCAGAATATTTAAAATTTTACGCAAACGAGGAATTATAATTTATTTAAGTGAAATTGCCATTATAAAAAATATTTGTACCTAGTACATGCATTTTCCAGCACTAATTAATAAAGAAATAGGTAGTTGTTGGAAAAATTATTTTAATGACGGAATTCTGAGTACATACTTTTTTAGTAGCCACCAATTTTTTCATATGCAAGATATTTCAATGCATACCTTTGTCATACGATAGCGTGGTATTCGAGTTACCATTATTGTCCGAAAAAAAACACACAAGTTTTTGAATACCGAACGTGGAACTCGTACGCAGATGTTTGTCCACTTTTTATGTGCTTTATTGAAATGATCGAGTGTACCGTTATTTAGTGATTTTGTACTCACGATGGATCAAGTTGTTGACAGATGGATAATAAGTAGTTATGATTTTTGTTTGAAATTATGTTTATGATTTGATCTATGAACAAAAAGTAGTAATAGTAGTATAATAGGTAGGTACGTACTTATGTAGGTAGGTGGGTAACGTAAATAACATTTTTAATAACGTTTATTTTTATTTATTGTTTTCGTTTCACTTTACTTGGTACGTATTTTTATAAGTTACTTATAGGTAACTTTAATCCCTTCGGTTTTACTCGTGCTCCTATTTTAGGATCTTATATGACTTAAAAACAGAGACATATTAGTTTGATGCTTGGAGACAATTATCGTACATTAAAAGTGTGTCATTAAGTAACCCTGACGCATAATCTGAACTGTCTGTTGGTGTATCACTCGCCTGCGCAGGCGCATCGGATGACTCACAGGCATCGGATCTATCAAAATCTAATAGATGCATTGCAAAACGGAGCGCGTGGGCGGGCGGACGTACACCATTCAATTTATTAGCTCTATAGAACCTTCTTTGTTATTTATTTGCTCGGTTTAGCCGCGGCGTTGATTCTGTTAATTGTTCTAGTACTTGCTGATTTTATTTTAGAATAATTACAAGCAGTTCATATCTAGGTCCTCGTTTTCACAGCATAAATACGATACCTCCCGAATCTGTATGGAGACTAAGAGATAAATATTTGTTTCACTTTAATTCAACATTTACCATGTTAAATATAATATAATACTTATTTTCGATCTTGGAACTTAATATCATTCGTGTTACCAAATTTTTTACTGTTATTTCTTAACAATTATATTCCAACTGCCATCTAGTGGTTGATTTAAATAACTAGTTAGTTAAACTAATAAGACACAAATCATAGGAAAACATATTTATGTTTACAACAAAATTACCTATAAGATTGACAATTTTTAACTAGGTATTTATTTAAAACTGAAATGTAACTAGTTTACCTATATTATTTATTATTGATTGTGGTCCATTTTATTCTAATAAGATTAGAATAAGACTCTTGAACTGAAGAGGAAGAATAGGCACACATTTTAAGCTTATATTAAATTTATTTTAAACATTTATTAATCATCTATTGCATCTCTATAACGCCTCTACTTTCATACATCATGCAAATTCGTTCGACTGACAATGAGCCCATTTGTACATTATCACCATATTATCTCTACATCTATAACCATAACTACCATCCCTATACTTATATTAATAAAGTCCAATTTCAAATAGCTAGTCAACATTCGAGTGAATGAGTAACATTGTAAATACATTCATATTAAAATGTAGATATGAGCACAGACGGACGGACGGACGTGAAACAATACGGGGCGTGGGATGGATTAACTCATTATAGTTAGCATCGCCTGGACACCCTTGACCGATATCCATGCTGAGTGGGGACGGGTGTAAAGGCTATGCAATACGCATAAATTATAATTAAAGCTCGAATCTTCCTTTATATGCAAATTTTGGATGATTAGAAATCGAGCTTTGTTTGCTCTATGACGCATGACTATTCCATTGTTGTTTTAAAAGTAGGTACCTAAGTGTAGCTATATTAAATATATAACAAAGGAATATTTTTTTTACAAAAATACTCTATTGAAAATAAACCTGAAAAATTTTCATGTCTAATAATAAAAATAAATGCCTCAAAACTATTACAAATTATTGTATAATTGATTTAGCAAACTCAGTGAAGATTAGGTATCCTTCCTTTCTTTTGTCTTAAGAACAGACTTCTGGACCGGTATCTTTGACTTCGTCCTTCCTAGTGATCCTTTTAGAATCTAAGCTAAAATATGTATTTCAGTATTTATATTATTAACATTGATTTAAATTTCTCATGATTACGATATTTCAATCAAATGTCATAGAGTCTTAGGAAACTTGAATGACCCGGGAACGCCGCTAAATCTTTGGGTAGCTAATCATATAGCGGTGTTACTATAGGATCTATACTACAGGGTCTATACTATAGTAACTAAACAACATGACACTATTGCAGGTTGTCGTCACTCGATACGAGCGTTCCGACGGGACATCCTGATAATACCGCGTGCCCGAGTCCATGGTACACTTGAGACCACATAAAAGTGACCACAGAATAGTAGAATATTATTTGTTCTGATTGGGATGTTTCAGTCTAGTTGGAATTTATTTTTCTTATCAATCATAGACACGTATTTTATTATATTATGTAATAGTATTCAATAAACTAGATATTTAGAGATACAGCTCTATGTAATGTAGTATTCAATAAACTAGATACTTATACATTTTGAGATACAGGTTCGTAATAATTGGCATATTTATGAACAAATTACGTCGTAACTACTATCTTAAAATCAAAAACAAAATTCATAGCATCGCATGATGTAGCTACAAAAATCAGTTGCATGTAAGTCTATGCTATGTTGTCCAATTTCGGTTATCTTAAATACATAGTACGATTATCTAAATCGTTCACATTTTTTATGTTTTAATATTCCCACAAAGTACGTATACGAAAACTAAAAAGAAATACGTGCTATTTTATTGGTGTTAAGTGTAGAAACGTAATGGTGCGACCAGTGGCGCGCGGTCGCGCGGTCGGCCGCCAATTACCCTATTGCCACCAAGTGTTGTGCGACGCTGCCCGCCGTCCTGCTTATCACTTCTGTTATAACATATCATCTATACTAATAGGGCTGAACTGTTTGTGTGTTTGTTATGACGCGCTAATCCTAGGAACTAGCGGTTCGAATTGAATATGCTTAGTGGTAGTTAGCCCATTTATCTAGTAAGGCTATGGGGTACCTGACATTACGCTATGACCAATAGGAGTGGAGCGACGAGGATACATTCATTTGTCACGCAGTTGCTCAGGTTATCTAGTATTGATATAGAGCAAAAAAAAGGTACCTATATATCGATGGTCCCTATTAACAATGTCGGTACTACAAAAATACAACTTTTCAGTAGAGCAGTTTAAAGTCTATTTTGACGATAAAAATATTATTAAAGATCACAGCCTCTTCAAATTTGGACTGATTGTTTTTTATTAAGTATGTTACAATCTGAGATAGAAAAATCTGAGAATTAATGAATAGTTTGGGAAATAAGGTACTATCGCCACTTTTATTTGGACTATTTTTTGGGTAAATTGTCAGTTGTGGCACTTACTACAATTTTATTCGGACTCTTAATAATAATTTAAGTAGGATATGGCATTTGCGACATTTTCAAATGTGGGTTTAAAAATACTTTTGTCGTATGTGTTTGTTTTACTAGGGTAAATTGAAAAAATATACTGCATATTTGTTTCAATCATTAAAGTCTTTATTAATCAAAATGTTTAGAATTGTTATACCAATTTGTTTACATAACATTTCTATGTACTTAATTATCATTAGATATCACTCAGTCTTAATCACAGTATATAGAGCCTTTATTCTTAATAATCAGCATCTATACTTTAGCTACCTGACTTCGAAAGTTTAATAAAAAAAAATATAAAAAAGACTAAAAAAGAGAATTATTCCACAAAATTAAAATTCTACAAATAACTAATCAACATACCATTATAAAAATAGAACCTGGTCTGCTTATAGAATCAAAGCACCTTTGAAAGGCAGGCCTTACAGGCAGATCTTAAAGTTTAAAGTAAAGTACCTACTTATAATAAATTCAGTTTCAAGTTCAGTCTATATTTTCTACTTTAAACATCAGTCTAATTTCTCTAACTAAGCTTTAGGGTTATTATAATATTATGATAACAAAATAAATAGTATTTAATAAAGCTGCAATTTCAAATCACAATCACCTTAGGTAAACTTGTATAAAAAATAAAAAGTTTAAAAAAAAAATAACACAGCCGTCCTTTCACTGTGAAAAATAAAATATAACTTGCTTATTATAATAAAATTACAGTCTCAGTTTTCTACCTTAAAAGCTAGTCTAATTTTAGTACTTAAAAATGTTTGTACGGTAAAACAGGAACTTTAAAATCACAATAATCAAAAATTATCTCCCATCAAAAGTCTTCAGAATCACTCATTTCTCTTTCTCTTACATTAGATAGATGTGGCAAGTCTCTGTAGAATCTATTATACTTGTTAGGTATAACACCTGATTTACACATTTCGTTAAGGTCTTTGTATTTGCCATGTGGGAGAAGAACAGGACCATCATACGCTGGAGATATTTTAAAATCATCGGTGCGTTGGGTGTTTCTTTTCGTGGATCTAAGCACCACTAAAGTCTTAGGCTCTTCATCAAAATTATATTTAAATTCTATTCGATCAAAAATATTACTTGTAACCTTAACCTCTCTTATTTGTGTCCACTTCATTTTCTCATTAGTTACATCTTTCACCCAGTTTTTGTTAGCCAACAAATCTTTAAAATTATAGAAGTCGCCTAAAGTCATTTCTGTTACATTGTACGGTATACCTTCTCTTTTGGCCCAGCGAACCAAGCAGTACCACTCATCAGGAACGTAAATCAGTCTCTGCTCACTCTCTCTTTCTATAAGCGCGTGAACACTGTCCCCTTCATTTTGGGTGTGTCCCTTCTCCATAAATCTATGCGTTATTGTTACATCAAACTCTTTAGCAGCGAGCAAATAGGAAGCGAACACAATACGGTTACGATTCTGGCCACCGCAGTTATCCGACCAAAATCTAAACTCTTTCACCCCCTTTGCCGCATGCATTTTAATGAAACTGTATAAACAGCTTGAGACTTCATTAGCCCCTCTTTTAGCAGTACCCTCATGCCACATGTAACAAACAGCAGTTTTTTTTGCAAGCTCAAACAGTGTAAAGTTGTAAGTATTTAGTTTTCTTTTATAATAAAAGATGCTTACCTCACCATGCGGAGATTGCAAAACTTTTTGAAAGTCGAATGTAGCTGAGATGATTTGAGGATTATTAAGTGCTTCTATTTTATCCGCTTCTTTAAGTAACCGAGCTTTTTTCTTTTGGGCCTGATGTTCTAGAAAGATCGTCTTTTCTTCTTCCGTGGGAAACTGGTTATTCTCAAAGATGTGGCAAACTTCACACTTGTCCTTCTTAGGCTTGTGAAACGCCAAGTTAAAATTAGCGTTTACAATGTCACGGTATTGACGTATGTTAGCTGGATTAGTATTTACATTACGACTAGAATCATACCATTCAACATACAGTTTGTGCATCTGTGACGTACTTTTTATGTTATTTAAATACAATTTCGCGGAATCTTTACGTGCGTAGTGGGATTCCACTCTGTCTAAACAATTGACGTGGTCTTTCACACTCTGAATCATTACTTCATCAATAACTCTGGCTTTATGTTCATATTTTCCTCTTTTATCTTCTTCTACAGCCGCTATGCCATCGTACTTCTTCCAAGCCGTTGTTATAATACGTTCTCCAGACGATATTGTGCTTAAGAACATCTGCTTACAGACTCTTTTTGTTTCGTTTCTAGCTACTGGAAGATAATAAACATAGGTGTACTCGCGTTTGTGTTTGGTAATTTCAGTGGTTTTACGCCCTTTACTGATCTTTTTAGTATATTTTATAACAAATTCCCAATGTTTATTACGATCGCCGAGTTTCCAGAATGTTTTAAAGATAGACTCCCTTTGGTTTAGATCGAAGTTTTCAGTGCACTTGTAACGACATTTGCTTTCACACGGCTGTCCCAATGCTTTTTCTGCTACTTGTTTCCCTTTTTTAGTTCTGTATGCCTTTCCTTCGTTCTTATTTTGTTTTCTTTGAATAACACCCCACCGCTCTTTGTGTAAAAGTCTCTTCTTTCCTATATCCGTCTTGTAAGTTTTCTTTCTGCCCGGTTTATTAGTAGTCGGTGTTACGTTAGTAGACGTAGCTGTCAGAGTTGAAGGTGTTGGTAAATTGCAATACACTTCATCGGGTCTTATAGCACATGCTTCTACGCAGATAGAACAGAACTCATCATTACATGGGTCCTCATGAACTGGGATTGGTGAAGGTATTGGTGTTATATAATTTATTGTTATTATTGACTCAGTTTCTCTAACCTCGGCCTCTTTAGGACTGTGTGAAATTTCTTGATCATTGAATATACTTGAATCATTAATTAAACCTTGTAGACAATCTGCCATTTCGTCATCGTACGATGCAGGTACTGGTGAAGATTCTCGATCTGTAAAAAAAGTACATTCTTAGAATAAAAGCGTGTCTAGGTATAGTTTGTGTTTGTTACTTGCATGACTGTAAAAGTTCCCCGCGGCATAAGACTTGATCTTCCTGCGGGAGTTACTTTTAGAAAGAGAGAGTTACTTTAAATGCGGGAGCTTCTAATTAGCAATTTATTTTTAATGTTTAATTATGTTACTATTAGGGTATTAGTCTGTAAGCTTCCTTTAAAACAATGAAAAAAAAATACTACACAACCAAATTACCCAACCAAAGCTTTGTGTTAGTTAAGCCTACAGAAAAACGTAGGTTTTAGTACAAAAATTAACACATCCGACAGACTCATTAGTGTATTTACATGCAATAATGTCATAAATTACACTTCCGACGAAATATCCATTCATTAGTTTCATATAACAATGTCGATAGTGACATATACGACATAATAATGTGTTAGTATGTACAAGTAATAATGTTGGAAGTAACACATTCGACATAATGATCAGCTGTTTTGGCATAAAATAATGTCGATAGTGGTAGATCCAACAAAAATATTTGGTTGAAGTCCATTGAAAAAAGTCGTATCTACCGGATACAACTTTATTAAAGGGAATATACCTGTATTATAATAAAATAATGAAAGTGGGGTCTTATAAAAGTAATAAGTATTAAATTAGAAAAAATATTGTTTGTTGTACGTACTAATTACACAAATATTAACATAAAAGGTACTTACCATGCGCTAAAGTTGTAGGAAGATTTTCACAGTCACCTGTTGACTTAGGCTGATATATAAAATCTTGTTTTTTTGAATTTACTAAGTCTAGGATTCGTTTCGAGCGTTTCGACATTATTGAATATTAATAATAATAACTTATTGTCATGGAAAAAAAAAAAATAACGAAAAAAAAAACGCGCGAGCGCTCCGCCCGGTGACAAAGTGCGTAGTGGCAGATACGTACGACGCTTCGCTCCCCGCGCCCCGCTAACAACGCTCGTTCCGTCACTACCTACATTATTGCTGGGACGCAGCTATTACTACCTACAATGTTAATCTAGAAACTGCCTTAATAACAAGATTTTCAATAAATTAAATTAATAGGTATTAAAGAACTCTTTATTGTGATTACATTTACGTAAAAAAGTAATGTTTGGTAAAAATGTACATCCGACAATGTTAATAGGGACCATCGATATATTCCTAGTTTGTTTACAGATTATAAGAATATCAGTAACATTAAAGTTCCTGGGACATTGTTTACAATCTCAGCTGAGCTTCTAATATGGTTACTATAATAATATGCTGAACTTGAGCTGGTAATTTACTACATTTTAATTCATACTTATATAAACAATATTATATTAAAAATAAATATTCATCCTATACAATTATAGGTACAAGGTTTGTTGTCCTAATTGGGAATAGATACCACGATAAGCGGCTTATAAGTTTTTTTGCCTTATTATTGGCACTTACATTGTTTGCATTTATTTCCAGGTTTTTAAGTTTAAACACGAATTAACCTTGAACTCAATTCCCAAGATTGCATCAAAAAGCATAAAGACACGAAGAACTAGTAGCTTTTACCTCCCATATAACATTATCAGCTTTAGTAAAGTATTAATCAGCATGAAAAGGTCCATTTGTATATTTGATATATGACCCAATATTTAGGGGTTACAGGGCATAACAGTCCAGGGGTTCGTAAGCTAGCCAATACAGCTTTATGCACGTTCTATACTTTGACTAATTTACTTCTTGAGTATAAAAATTGCTAATATAAATATCGCTCATTGAGAAAAAATATGAAATTGCACTTAGAAAATAAATTGAATCGTGTGGATGGACACTAATGAAAATATAGGGATTTTAATAAAGTATTGTTTTTGCCAAAAAAATACTTTTTACATGCAATTTATATTAGTTACCTATTTCATTTTTGTATACCTTTTTTCCAATAAGAATTGGCACTCCATTCTAACAGGCCTATGTAGTAAATAGTTTAAGAGTTTTTTTTTTAACTAGAAGGTGTTCTCTCTGTGATGGCTTTTACACCTTTACGCGGACAAGAGTCGGAGAGTCAGTGACTATAAATCCTACATGAATATATATATATATAAAGTAAAGTACGGTCAACATCAAAAGAAAATTCAATAATCGTGTGCACGGAACCAGAGGCCGCGGTAATCCGTTTAATCGGTCTGTCCGGCAATCCGTCACAATTAATAAACGATCATTTGATAGTGGTAGCTTGGAAATTAATATGTGCATGTTACTATGTTTGTTTGGACGATAATCTGTTAGCTGCTTTAATTGTAATTTACGCACAACTTGCACGGTCCTCGTGGAAAGATTAACGGTTTTTGATTTTACAACTTAGGTATTTACGTAAAAGAATACATTTTTCAAACAACAATTTGTATTTGTTGCGTGTATTATTATTTTATTATATGAATTCTTACGATTTAGTTTAATGTAGTATTTAGGTTTGTAAATGTAAAATAAGACATTTCTTTTTTCAGGATAAGTATGATCTAAAGAGATGCTTAAATTCTCAATCACGCCTGATCAACAAATAGGTTATTTTAAAATACTTTTCGGAACTTACTAAAATTAATAGCATACCAATTTGCGACATCAAAAATGATGGCAAGACAAAATGTAGCCAACTAGCCAAGAAATCTAACTTAAAAGCTTCAAGATTCCGGAGGAGCCACACACACGCTGGCAGAGCGTCCTAATGAAAACAAACGACTCTTTGATAACCAGTTATGGTGCTACGGAACCCTTAGCGCCACAAATTGGTCTGAGGAAATCTAATTTACCACTATTGTCCGTTTATTCAGATGTTTCGGTCAGACATTGTAGGGAAAATTCCATTGTTCAGGGTTATTTTATTTATTACATTAAATTATTGCGTTTACATTAATATTTTCATTATTTATTGAATTATAAATGGTGTCTTAGCTTAGTCGTGCTTTATGGACCTTGATATCCATAAATAAGCACTATGTAAAGCCATAATATGTAATATTTTATATTTCATTTTATTTCATATAATATAATGAATCAATGGAAAATTGTAGTAATCTCAGCGAAAAAGAATAAAGTAGGTACCAAAATTTTAATACGACATTAATGGTTACTTTAATACGAATAAAATTATGTGTTTAAAGCAGTGATTATACAACATCAGCAAGTCAAAAATCATCAACGTTGGCCGCAACAATTTGGTTTAAACCAAATCAAGCAATTCCAATCTTCCTAAAGGTAGTTCATGTTTGCAAAACTATCCAAGTATGTAGCATATTGGCCAGCACAGGCACTAGCTTGGTCTAAATTGAGACGTTTACATGTATTGACAGTAAAATGGTGAATTGACATACGACCGACGGCGCCGGAGTGAAATTTGTCCCGTTACTCAAGCATTACAGACGAGCGGTAAAAACGCTGCGTTAATTATATTTCCTTATTTATTTATACCACAAGTGTGGCAAACAGGCATACGGTCCCACCTGATGGGAAGCGGTTACCGTAGCCTATAGACGCTTGCAACACCAGAGGCGTCACTCACGCGTTTCCGACCCTGTAAAGGGGAGCAACTGTATAGGCAGTCAAATAGTTTTTATAGTTTAGTTAGTGTAGTTAATTTCAGTGTAAGTACCTAACTACTTCTCTATATGAAATAATAAGTCTGATATAATCTGGTTTAACAATCATTGTTGAATGAATTCATGCTTTTATTTTTTGCTTACTGCAGGAGGTAAGTTAGTTTGTCCAAAGATATGGCGATAATGATGACGTATTACTTACTTAACAAAACAAAACCATACATTTAGTTAGAATTTATCTTATCTATCAAAAATCTCGACGAAAGTTCAAAACGAGTTATTTATCTACTTATATAAAAGTTGTCAGTCCGTCTGTATAACACATGTATGACCATGATTCTGTGTGACATGCGGAGCGCACCAACACCCGTCCGCTCCGCGTCGCCCACTCGGCGGCGTCGGTGATTTATTGCAAATGGTGCGAAAGCGAAAACGCTCGTAAAACGCAGCGTTACCGCGTTTATTGCGCGTTGTTTGGTCGCGCGTACGATTGCATCGTGTGTAACAGCCCTTAGCGTAAATAGCCCGGTTTGATTGTGCCTTTTGTAAATGCAATACCGTTTATTGGATCTTGTCTCTATTATGGATTCTTTTAAATTGTATTAGGTAAGTGATGAATCAAAAATTATACGTTTTTTCTGATATAAAAGAATTGGAGTATGGTCAAAATAACAGCTACATAATACACATAAAATTATTTAGTCGGTATATAAACCGGAAAATCGTAAAAAATTTAAGACCGATTTTGACAGAGCTAGGACAGATATAACTGATTTAAATGAATAACTATTAATAATTTCAACCACTAATATATTGAGAAGGCAATTAGTTGACTTTATAAACCTATTGCTACCATTACAAATGAGAAATTCTTAATTCAAACAATTTGAAGCAATCGCAACGGTGATAAATCCCGTCCGACCGTGCCAGTGCGCAGTGACATAACAAAGCGTCCTGCCCTCATATTATTTAACGCGAACTTCATTTGCGAACACGGGCTAGGATTATTCGACTTCTCACGTGATAGCGTAGCGATAGAAAGAGACAGAGCATAGATGTGGTAGTGAAACATCGTCAAAGCTAGTCATGAATTGAACCCCTGAGAGGCAGCGGTCGTGGCGGTTGCGGCTCGTGTATGGAGATCGTGCCGGACCGGCGGCCGGTCTCACGCCGTCCGAACTCGGCTAGTGTGTGTGCTACTTAATTTATGCTTGCGGTCTGCAGATTGAGCTGATATAATAATGGTAGATTTTGTACGTTGCATGATTTTTGTTGGAAATAGACTTTAATAAACTGTTTCATACAATAATTGACTATACCATCTCCCCTATAGAGATTCAAGTCAATCTAAATTGAATCACATATCAATGTATAGTAAAACTAAAAAGTATCAGAAAAACTATGTGAAATATAAACGCAATTAGACGGTATAGTCACGTTACTATGTGCTTGTGGAAACCTATTCAAAAAAAGAAACGAATAAAAAAGTATTTTTTTTATAACCCTTCGACAATCAAAAATTACTCTTCTCAAGCTCACTCGCCTACAAATTTGACAAGTCCATATGAGAAACAAGCTAAATTCGCTTCCAGTTACGGCTGCCATGGTGCGCGGGCGCTGGCTCCGTGAGAGCGACGAACGTCACGACCGCACCACACGAACGTGGCGTGTGCACCAGCCTAACTCAGCCAGCCTAGCCTACATACTGGGATGTAACCATAGCAACAGTGGGAACTGGGTGCGAGAGCTTCAAAACGCGCCGGCTATTGGGCTAGGCGGGGTATACACTGAGGTGTAGAAGCTGACGATTTTCTGGCTATAGAGTAGACTAATTTGTCTAGTTCTTTGTGAATCATATGTCAATAAAACCAGTCAAATATCGCTTGAATTTAACAAAGGTAATTGATGTGATAATATAATGTCTTTAGATACAGTATTGTCAATCTGTTATAATTATTTTGCGGTAAATTTTAAACACCGTAAAGTCCACTATTAGCAACAAAATAATCAATAGTCTTCATTTTATTTTTTAACTCGAATATGTTGAAAGCCAATTCACGACATAGGCCCCAAACCAGGCCGACCAGCCTAGTTAATCCTTCACGTAAACACTTCCTCTGGCGGGCCAGCCGGCGGGGCGACGGGGCGTCGGGACGGCTAACGAGATGCTTGCGCAAGCGCCGGCCGCGGCCATCCCATCGATCACGTTTATCATTTCGCGGACCCTCCCCGCGTCCGCGAAGCAATGACAATCGCGGGCGCAGCTGATATTTTTGAGAGGTAGCAATGCAGATATATACGAGGTAAGAAGCATATTTTTATTATAGGTATAAGTAGGTTACTTTGCTGTTTAATGAATTGAAATGAAAATATTTTATTCAAATAGGCCTTTACATGGACTTATGAATATTCGGACTCTAAGATGATAAAGATGCTGTTGCTAAAACGAGCCGGCAATAATTACTTTTTTAAACAGTAGATTCAAAACTTAAATTGCCTATTTTCACTGTATTCATTGTTATATTAAATACCTCTTATACCTATGTCATATTGTAACGCTAAATAATTACAGACCAAATGAAAAGACAAGTATTTTTTTTTTTCAAAATGATATTACTAGTCATCTTCTGCATAAGACCGCATTAACGCAAATGTAGATCAGAATGTTCGAAAGTGAATTGATTGACAGTTAGACACGGCACAATAAGCTGCAAACAATTATGATTCTAGTATTATTGCCATATTGGCTCGGATCGCGCAACTTGAATATTTAAAACGGCGCAAAGGTCACAAACTCTTGACTTTGTTTTGATGGTGGCTCTCGATAAAGTTACGAGGCGCGATCTGCTCAGATTGCAACATTGTGATGAGTTTCAATTGCAAATAACATGAGATTAAATCCTTATAGTTGCTAAAAATAGAATCTAATTGGATTATATACAATATGGTTCTTTTGTGATAGAAATACCTACAATCTATTTAAGATACTTGTTGGTGGAGTTTAATGCGAACTGAAAATCCCACTTAATAGTGAGCGAGGAATGTAATATTAAAATACCAAAAACTTGGGTTAAGTAGTTATGATATTATAATGAAAGTAGGTATGCGAAAGTGCTACAAAACACAATAAACCCCTTATATGTTTCCAACAGAATTTGGCAGTTTTCGCTTATTTTTGACTCCGCCCACACTTCACAGGTACGCTCGATGAAAGATAGCCCGCATCTCCAGCGGTACAGTCAGGGCCGTTTGCGACACAGTCAAATGTCAAAATAAGGTTAAAGGTAATAATTGTTGGATAGTAATGCCTCAGGGTACCCTTCGATTTGATTTATGCAGGAATCCTCTGATGATGCGCATTGATTTTCTATTCAATAGGTACTAACACCAGAGTTGGCTAAAGTGGAATGTAGGTACTTATTTACTACGAGGCTGGTGTTTTAAAAGGCTGGCATGGGTTAGTCAAGATCTTCTTATAATTAGTATAATATATTTTATACTTGTAATTTGTGCAGATAAAATTTAGTGGTTTACCTATTTGAAAAAGGTCTAAAAATATTTGATTGAAATTTCATCCGCCGTCGTAATAAATAATGTATGACATTTAACACCAAACCAAATGTATTATTACTAATAACAAGCAGTAACATAAGGTAGTCCAAGAACCTAACGCTGCTTAACATGAGATGGATAACTGGCCGTGAGAATAAATATCCCAGGATATGCAAGTACAGATTTTATTTATAACTGTTCTCAGATTAAATGTTAATATGCACGGACACATAAATAGAGTGGGCAACTCTCGTGGCATCGAGGCAATGGGTCAGTGAGCCGCGCCGCTTCCTACGGGAAAGGGCATCCGCCGTCCGTGAGCCACGTATATGCCATAGAGTTGATAATATCCCCTTAAAATTGAGAGGAATAAATTTGTCTAAGTAAGGGGACCTGTAAAATCTGTGTATAATTGTAGTTCCTATATTATGTTTCTACTAAAAAGGTTGCGTTATTGTGAAGTGCAAATAAATATATGTGAATTTTAAAAAGAAACAAATTAATTATTATAATGTGGACTCAAAAAGTGCTCGAAAATTTTTTGCTCAAAATTTTTTGTATTTACTACACATTGGAAATTGTTATGATGACTACACAATTTACCAAAATGACAGCTTGTATGATCTATATACATATTAGTTTTTAATTGATCTGAAAATATAACTTTAAAATACATAGCAGTCGTGCATATATCAAGTGTTACACAATTCCAATAAATATTGTTGAAATTGGTTGCCTTGTTATATTTGGTGTCTACGTAATACGAATAATACCTGTAAACTTATGTGGTAACATAAAACGTAAAGTTATTTAAACGGCTGTTACAGCTGAAATGTTCGTAAATAATGGAAAAATTTATATCCACTCACAATATTACTGACCATATACAAACAAGACCCGGAACCATTACACATAACAAATCATAGTTTGCTACGTCTAGTAACATAATGACTAGACTCACTAATGGAAACAAACTCAGCAATTAAAGCGATGACACTTAACAGATTTACACTTATTAAGACGGAAAACCACGGCAAACATCACCTACAACCTTTGCTATTCACATATACACTGAAAATCAACCCTATGATAACTAGATAACGATCAGAATCGTTTGTATAATGGCACTAGTAAGTCTGCGAGTTCCTTCGGTCGGCAGTCCACGCGCTGTCCGCACGTTCATTGAGCTCTTCCCATGACATTATCCCTTACTACTATCTTTATCTGCCTAACTTCATAAAGCCAGACAATCTGAAATAGACTTTGTTTTAATTTATATACAGTTGAATATAGAACGTAAATCGAGGTTAGTTGCGATATTCACTAAAGAGGTTTGAAATAGCGCATCTGAGGCACCGATGGCCCCAGAGATGGACCTCGGTTTTATTTCCACCAAGGAAGACACGACTTTAGTACGATGCATGGGGGAAAATATGGCCCCCAGTCCGTTCAACCGTATTTCACTGGGGTCGTTGAGGGGTCACCGGCGCGGACATTATTAAACTGTTACTCTCAGTTCCTTTGGAATCGTGAGACGTGACTTATACAGATGTTAAGTAGTAGTTTGACTGATAGTTTCACGTGTATACCAGTGGTCGTTTCTCATGTGAATCTGCCTTGCACGATTCCTTGTCGGAAATTAGTTGGAAAGTCTCGTTTTGACCGTATTCGGTGTGTTACTCATTTGCATATTATCGGGACGGTATGTATTATTATTTCTTTGAAGCCACGTTGTTGTTGACATCATAAATGTACATAAATATATGTTGTATTATAAAGCATACGTTGGCAGAATTAATTGACAGTATTATAGTAGATGATGTTGACATGTTGGCATAACTCTTTTCTGACTTAGTATTAGCCCAAAAATTGTTGTGTATTCCAAGTTAAATACATTAAAAAATCTTCAATCCGCATCATAAACATAAAGCCATTGTAAGCTATGGCCTAACTCTCAGGAAGACTCTTTTCCTGGGCGAGAAAAAACAGTACGAAACCAGCTCAACACTGAAGATATATGAGGAATTCAATTTATAGACTTTTTGCTTGTAAATCAGGAAGCCTAGTGTAACTGTAAAAGGCGAAATGTGGGAAAATTGGCGAGAACAATGAGAGAGACGGTGTTTTTTCGGTTGGAAGAGCGCTCGTCGAACGCAATTACGTGCGCAACTCATATGCGATGATATGAGAAGGTGCGCTTGCACGGTGCGCGTTGAACAGGGGTTAATTATTATTTGCTGTTGGTAGTAATATAATAAACAAGAATGCTTTATTTTTGTTTTTAAAAATATGAAGTTCACAACTTAAAAACACAATGAAGTTAGAGCAAGAAACAATGTTCACTAATTACGAATTTAAAACACTATCTGCTAAAATATTCAATAAGTATAATTAATAAATGGCAGCCAATAAAAATCGGATGGCAAATAAATAAAAAAACAAACAAAAGTTCAACAATCTCCAGCCAGTTAATCACAGTTTAACTAGTCATTAGAACAACGGTGAAACCGTTGCACTTATAAGTTTTTCACGAGGAAAAGCGCAGACAATACCCATTCGTAGGCGAGATGCTGAGAAAGCCAACTAACTCATTACCATGGACTGGACAGTTATTGTGTGGTGATCACACCATTATGCGGCAGGGTTTCCTCATTCCTGTATTAATTGAGTTGTATTTAGCAAAGTGGATAGTGCGCTTTGTTCTGTCCTTCCGTGATTTAAACATGTTTGTGGGTTTAATTCTATAATGGGAAGATGCACCGGCAAAAAGTTTAATTGGTGAATATAAACTCTCTCGTACAGTTCGTGTGAAAACAAACTTTCCACAATGTCAATTAATAATAAAATGTGTTATGTTCACGTGATACCTTCTGCGGAGTTGACGAGCTGGATGGCGTAGGTTAGACGTCCTGAACTCTATGCCACAGGTCGTAGGTTTGATTCCCACACTGTATGTTGCCATAATTAGGTTCGGGCATATTCGAAGAAAATTTCAAATTACCAATCTGTGTAACCTATCTGTTTTATTTATTAGCCTTCCTCAGTATCTTTTAACTACTATATTTTATAACAATTGAAACCGGAAGGTACCTAGTCTATTTTTAGGGCGTATTACACCATAAAATCAGGCTTATCATAACCATGATTAAGCATAGGTAAAAGTCTAGTCATGTTTTTTTTAATTCTTGTGTGTGTAGTGTAACTTTTTTAATCTGTAATGTATTTAATACATTCAATTTACTGTGTAGGAACGACATCATTCATATATTATGATGTTTGCGACCTTGCTATTACATCCGTCATAGATCACATACCCAATGGGCCTAAATATGTTCAGAATCCTTGACATCACATTTTGACTCGCATTTGGACTAAGAGCAAAGGTCAATATGACTTCGCATCAAACTTTAAGTTTATCCTACTAATATTATAAACGGAAAAATTTGAAGTTCTGAAGGGATCGCGATTAATTTTGCGACAGAATTCGTATATGTTCTGGAAAAACACATACGCCAATTTTTATCCCGGGAAAATTTACGTCGCGAGTAAAATATATAGAGTGCGTAATTTACTTCTCTGATGTAAAAAATACTTTGAAGATGTGAAATTCTATATGTAGAAAATAAATTGCCATTAATATGAGATAAACGTGGTAATTGGTTCTAGGTATCTACCTACTCGGGGATCAAAAAGCATTGTGCCAATTTTCCTAAGTTGTACTAAAATAGATGTTGTTTCATAGAAATCTCGATTTCCACTTGTCAGAATCAATCAAGATTTTTCTCGTAAGTCTACGTCTAAAATACTTAGATAACATAATACCTAGCTCTATTTCGTTTAATGAAAATTATAGCTGCTCATTATTATATATGTATCTTAACATTTGTCTTATATGATTTCAGTATAAACCGACCTTTGTTCTCCGTGGGTGGAGAAGAATCACGACAATGAAGACCCACAAAGGTATCATAAATATTTCTGTTTTTAGATTCCTTACATAAGTAGGTACTTTATTCAAAGGTCAACGTTAAAACCTTAATAAAAGTGTTGGATAAACACTCACGCACTTTCTTCGACAAAAATAACTGATTGTTTCTATTCACACCAACTTCCAACGTTTAATACAATAACAAATTATATTTAGGTACAATATTTTTGATACTTCATAAATGGCACGCCTTGACTGTTATGTGATATTTTAAGAAAACAATTCCTCAAGAAATTAATTGAGCTTTACGGGTAACTCAAAGTATATTCTGTAACAACTCATGTAAAACTGACTTTATTTAGTGTTGTAGAAACAACAAATTTCGCAATAGGTACTTAACATACGAGTATCAATTCCCTTCAATCACGGTACTACTCGTAAGGTCACATTATATTCATGAGAATTATCCCTAGTTACGCCTAACACTAGTCGATAAGTTCGATAATCGAAATTACTCACCGAATCGAAAGTATTAGTATTTAGCATCGATATACAATTATATCGATAAATCATTTATTATGTAGACAGATATAATATTCATACCTTTAAAAAAAATACCTATAATTTTCATACCTTTCATTGTAGATAGTTCTATGATAAGACATTTTTAGAGTAGGTATATAACAAATAAGAAAATTAATTTTCGTACTTACGTATCCTCATCAAGTATGTAAGAATGATACCTATGTGCATTTCGTTTCGATGGGGGAGGCCTATGTTCAGTAGAGGACTTATCTGAGCTGATTATTATGATATATTTTACACCTACCTACACTTATATCGAATAACCAAGAAACCACCAAAAGTTTTGAATACTCGATTATTTATCGATTTATTTTTTTCAGATCTATCGATATCGACATTTCGGCAGCACTAGTCACCCGCTAGCCGGACACGAAGTGGCACCCACACTCATGGCAGAGGTTACGCTCGCCTGTGACCGAGACTTGGCACATCCGTTGTCGATCAAACGTCGAATACAATTTTACATATACATATCTTGAAATTGTGTCTAATAATGTCTATTATATATAAGGACTAAATTTAAGTACAGTGCTTTAAAATTCCAGCTGCCACCTCGCCGTGTGTATTTTGTAATTGAGGAGTCGAGATTGCACTGGGATAGAAGTAGGTACTGTAGGTAATGTTAATAATTGATTTTTTTCTTATTTCAAACTATCTGTAATAAAATTTCCTGGGAAAATGATTGGAAATTCTTATCTGTGTTAGAGTCAGGAAGTTCATAAGTGGCTGCGAAGTGCCTAACTGGCCAATCGTAATAGGAATAAAAAAACATATAACTCCAATTAAAATTAGCATAATTATAAATAACATTGAAGATTTGAAAGTAAAAGGGAGCCATGGGAATATAGCGGGCCGTTCACACTAGTCGTGTTCTGTCCGGTCGTTAGGCGACTAAAAATCGCAGTAATTGGGTGCGCGCGCGCACGACGCAACGTCTGTACGTCAGTCCGTATTGACATTAATAAACACGTTTATAGATATATTGATTTGTTACAATTATACCAAGTGAACGGTTGATTGAGTAATTTTAAACCAATTAAGTTGGAAAATCTGACGAAGTATCGCTATTGCTTTCAGATGCTGTAGATTTATCAATCAGTGAGATATTGTGTGGAAACCTAAAATTCAAATGCATTCGAATTAACAAATTCCACTATATTTGTGTATCTGAGCTTTATTTTGAGCTATTTTATATCATCATAAAAAGGTAGCTAGTCAAAACGGAACACCTGTTTTTATTACAGTTCACTTAACAACCTGATTATAACCACTGTTGATTTGTATATATTTGACATTAAATTAGCTTCATAATTTGTACCTACCAAGCTTCAATCTCACATTAATTTTGTCTTCATCAAAAATATTAAATTCGATTGAAACTAACCACCAAAAAAATGTTGTCTAACTTACAATCGAGCTGTATAAAACCTGTCAAACTTAAAAAAAATAACAAAAACATCCTTTAATAATAAAATAACATCGTAACAAGCTGTCACAATAATCCCATGTATGTTTGTAATACAGGGTGTTGTTTGAAACAGCTATTTGTACGAGTCATTAGGTGAAGTGATGCGCTGTTGATATTTAGTCGTCCGCGCCGCTTGCGCCACTCGCGGATGACACGACCGCTGGGAATGGAGCTGATAACACCATACAATTAAACACTGCTGGTCATTTTAACCTGTGATTAACGGAAATACTTTAGTGCCTATAATGATGTACGTTTGAATGTCTAGTGGAGAGAAAATAAGGATGTTACTTATTTGTAATTAAAATTACGAATCTAGTCAACTGTTTATATGACTGATTTGATTCGTACATAACAATTAAGGAGGTAATTTTCGTACGTGGTTAACCCGTTATAATTCCCTTATTTTTCCTATAATATACATTAAATAATTAAAAATCGTAATTTAAATGCATTGCTATGAGTAATGGGGCTTACTTAACACTAAGCTAAAAAAAACTTTATGACGTAATACTTAAGCTTAATACATAATGCCTTCTTTTAATTTCAGATTAAGAAGTTACATCGGTGCAACCCGCCCCGCAAGGTCTCTGCGGGCGGCGAGTTCGTGTGGTCGTGCCCGCAGTCAGATTAAACTATTGCATTGCACCTCACCGACATTTCGGTCGCCATGGTAACCAAAAATACACGACTTTCCGCTACCACCTGTACAGCACATCTCCACCCACCCTTAAAACTACTTACATAAGGTTTATAATCGTTTGTAGTAACTGCATTTACGGCAGAAAATTTTCTTCGTGAGTTTATGAAATAGGTACCTACAGTTAGAAAGACCTGTCGAATGCTAGCACGAATTCTACCAGCAAATGGCTCGGCTGGCTAAGTGACATGAGGATATGAGTTTGTATGGCTGAAACGTTTATTAATGGGAAAATCTGTAAGTAATGGTAATTGGTTTATCCAATTAATAGTTAGTTTAAGTTTATTTATGAATGTGAAGTTCAGTTAAGTCCTCCATTTTATTATTTGCATTCGAATAATGAACTGAGTGTTGCATCAAAAATAAAACGTGAGATGCCAACACTTTGGAATATTTTGTTTTGGTTACAAATACCTACTCTGCTTTGTTTATAAGGCATTATGGAATTTGAAAACTAATTAAAATATTATTTACTATTAATACCTGAGAATTAAGTGGTTACTAACAAATTTAATTGATACAACATTCATATAAATACTACAGTAATATTTAATAGAAGAAAGATTTTCACAGACTTTTTCAGCAAATAAGAACATTACATCGTTGCTAGATGGTGTTACAATGGCTACAAACCCTTATTTTCTTTTAAGTCTAGAAAAGTGTCAGTTTTTTTAAATCAAAAATAACCTTAATTTTCTGTTTAGGAAATACCAAATTTAGGTACCTAAACAATATTTTTAAAGCGCTCGTAAATGATAGTATTGGCACAGAGTTAGTATATATTTTAGAATAACGCATACTTAGGCTACTTTTTATCTCGGGAAAATTGAACATCCACTGGAAACGCGGTTGAAACCGCGGGGAGCAACTAGTATAGGTATATATCTATTATTGAAAATTGAATGCCCTTTTGCAAAGCTATATCGTAAAATCGTAAAGCATTCAAAATTTCGCAAGTATTAAACTACCAATTTATAAAGCGATGTGAACAGCATGAAGATGTACTGGGAATAACAATTGAAGATCATCTTTGTATTTTGCACTTTAACACATTATCGCGCGCCATTTTATTTATAACTCTAAAATTACACTGGCGAGCATTTCATCGACAATCGACGATTGTATGCAAGCGGGTTAGGATGGGTTGTGTTGATGCAATTAAGTGTACACTTAAAGATGATAATACCACCTTGAATTGAACACATGAAGTCTCTAAATAATAACATTTAATTATTGAGCATGTCATGTAAAACGGATTAATAGAGTAAGTATATATTTTAAATGTAGGTATGTTTTATTATTATAAATGCGAAACTGAGTTTACCTATCATGGTGCAGTTTGACCAGATTTAAATAAGTATTTTTGATAGTAATATATTAGTACCTACTGTATAGTATTTCTAAACACGGGTAGTAACTGGTTACGAACTTGCAGTTACGAAAATGGATGAAGCCGTTATTACTATTTACATATTTTTTTTAAACAGATAGGTATTCATTATCAAAGAAACTTTAACATTTTTGACATACATCAATGTTTCACTACCGGCATCAACAGCTCTATGTTTATAACAATGCCCTATTCGTGACTGAATCCAGCTAATGTGTGTACCTTGGATAGGTATGACCGCAATGAAGATAGCAATGGCGGTATTAATTCATTGGTACGGGACCGCGTACACGCCGTCGGTCATTATCTGCGCTTCCTGCGTGCCTCTGGAGGTATTCTGACACCCTGCCGGTACCACGGTTCACACGGCGTAGCGATCGGCTCGTTTAATCTATCGTTTTAATTATCGAATGACGTCTGTGTGAATTTTACGGTCATCGGTTTTGTAAATTTTTCTTTTTTTCTGATAAAACCGAGAAGTTCTTTTTTAAATTTTCTGTCGAAACAAAAGGAAAATTTGTAACTAAGGATACCTACATCTTAAGATGTTTTTCATCGAGACCCAATTGTCATCTTCCGGTAAATAAATCCTTTAGGGATATACTCATAGGTAAATTATAGTAGTTACGCAATCTAATATTATTATATCATTCGATATTCTCAAGTCCATGCGTATCTCAAACAGACATTGATCGACGATGAAACCCTGAGATTACACCAATGGCGACTTAAACACGATCTTCAGTCCTAACGTACGACTGTGTTGTTACTAACTTAGGACCTCCGCTCACACGAGTATTGAACGGAGAACTTCCAGTCTAGAATACGGTCAACAATCCGTTTGTTGTCTTCAAGGGGTGTATCTTTTCTTGTATGTTTCTTTCTAATATGTTTTCTATGTGAGGCAAATGATTGGCTTATATATGACTAGCTTCTGCCCGCGACTCCGTCCGCGTGGAATAGTTACTTTCGACTAACGCTAAGTTTTAGCCCCCTTCGTATACGTAGAAGGATGGTCTTGCAGAGCTAACTGATGACTGAACGCGCCGGCCCAGCACATAAAGGCGCGCGCAGTACAGTACATGAACATTATTTTGGTGCAATGTTATTTTAAATTTGCGATATCTCCTAAGATATTCATTGAAATCGAATGATGTAAATGGCAATTTTGTTTTAAATGAAATACTTGTGATGAATAACGTATTAATTCGGATAAGGATTAATATCATCTGTATAAAAACACCTTCACAAATAATGCTTAATTTTCGAACAAATTTGGTTAGTATAAAAATGGTCACAGTGAGCCAACCTTAACAGATAGACATATGCTATCGCGGACTTTTTTTTAGAGCTTTTAAAGGGGAATAATTCTGTCATACATAATTTTAGCGTAACTTTAACCGTTTACGCAGCGTACGCAGCGGAAGCTCTCAACAGGAAAAGAAATCTCCCGATTTTGAAACATTCTTCATTGGTGCTCCGCTCCTATTAGTCGTAGCGTAATGATATATAGCCTATAGCCTTCCTCGATAAATGAACTATCTAATGGCGAAAGAATTTTTCAAATCGGACCAGTAGTTTCTGAGATAAGCGCGTTCAACCAAACAAACAAACAAACAAACAAACAAACAAACAAACAAACTCTACTCCTTTATAATATTATTATTATTATTATATATATTATTATTATATTATATTATATATTATATATATAATATATAGTATAGATATACTTACAAGCAAATTTAGGTATTACTAGCTGCCTCCCCGCGGTTTTACCCGCGTAGTTCCCGTTCCCGTGGGAATACAGGGATAAAATATAGCCTATGTTACTCGGGGATAATGTAGCTTTCCAAAGGTGAAAGAATTTTTGAAATTGGTCCAGTAGTTTCGGAGCCTATTCATTACAAACAAACAAACAAACAAACAAACAAACAAACAAATCTTTCCTCTTTATAATATTAGTATAGATAAAATCCAAAGCTAAAATCCAAAAAACCGCATGCGAAATGATTTCCCAATTATTATGTAGGTCGCAGGCCAAATAGGTATTTGGCCTGCGTGTGTGTGTAGCATGTCTTAATAATTTCAAGATCATATAAAGACAAAAACCAGGCTTTTCAATCCATTGTAATTAAAACTGTAAACTAAGTTCTTCTCCAAGTTGTCTCGTGGCCACTTGCCTTTACATCTTGTATATTCTTAGAATTAATATTACGCATTAGACGCGTAATCAGTGGAGTACCGTAAATATTTATGGTGAATATAAGAATCGTGATTTCTGGGACCGTGGCTAAGTGCGAACACTCATTGGAATAGTGATGCTGATTAGCTGGACCCATGCTAAGTAGATTTGGTGCATAGATTCATGTCTTGTTATGGTTGGACTACGTAATTTATTTAAGTAAATCACATCAATTTATCGATGCTTCTACAATCAGCTGTATTATTTATGGCCATTTAATACTCAATAAGCCGTAATATTAACTTATCACTCTTAGTATAGGTACCTTAGCAACCGACTAAAGCAAAATAAGCTAATCATTAGAACATCTTAACATATTATAGCTCAGCTAGAAAGTAGGTATGTCAAATATAAGGACGAACTAATCTCCCAGCCCTAGGCGTAAGGGAATCCGCATTAAATAATAACTCTGATTGATTTATAGACCGCGAGATGGCGGTGCGTGCGCCCCGTGCGCCGGCACAGAGCAAACACGCGATAATTTTCAATAAACACGCCTTTATTAAATTACTCATCTTCAGCTAAGATTATCATGGGCTATCAATGTCGGATCGCTATACAGAGAAAGTAATGGTGTTCTGATTTTTATGGTAGAAATGTTATGCATATACATAATAATATGTAAATTGGTGTGTATGTTTTTTCAGCTGAACCAATAATAGTTTTCATAAACATTATATGTATTCACTATAATATAAAATATTGCTGTTTAATTAATTTCTATAAGTTGTAATTTAGGTAAGTATATTGTACGATTTGTGTGACGATTGTCGTAGCAATTTAACACTTAGTTTATAACAACCAGTAGGACCTCTTCAAAACTGAGATAGCTAAAAAGCTCTTACATTAAAAAATAAATGAATAATTACAGTAATAATTATGTCAAGTTAGACAAAACAAGAGCCACGGAGCGAACGTGGGTCCACTCACGCGCAACCCCGCCGTCGCCGGCGCATGCGCGACCTCGCAACCTGCGCGTCGCTCCACCAATTTGTTAGTCGGGCGCATCTTGTAACTTTCTACCAGGATTTGGCAAGTTTAACATTAGTTTGTTGCGGTTTTAAGGTCAATTTGCTTATTTGTGGTTGACTCTTTGTTGAATGGGTCTTAAAATACTATAACAATGACAATGACGATTTTTTTGACAATCTTATTTCCTTGAAATATTTTCTTTCAGTCTACTCTACTACTTACACTATTCTATTTCAAATTTAAACGCATAATATTGGCCATAGAATAATAACTATAACGGGTTTTTAGTGGTCGTTTAAAAAGCAATTCAATCAGCATTTAAAATCAGAGCTCAATACATAAGTAATTCACTCATAACGGGTCGTAAGCACTTATTTTACATGAAAATTAAACTAACACTGAGACAAAGCAGTTTAGTGGGCAAAGCTCTCGTTCGGCCCACACTTACAAGTTAATCACTGGCTAATGGATTCACGTGCGTGGGCGCAGCGTTTATGCGAATGCGATGCGTGGTGGTCGCCATTGTGGTGGCCGCGCCCGCGCCTATGTTGTTTACACGGCCGAGGGACCCGAGGGTGCGTGTACCAGAACGTTTTAGTTCTAGGTTTATTTAGTTAACAGGTTACCTAGTTCTAGTTTTGTTTTTATTAATTAAGTGGCGAACTGAACCTTTGCTATTATAATGTTTATGTAAGCATAATCAATAAAAAGCCTGACTCAAAATTTATTCCATATATGTCACTTTTATTTTTTTACTAGCTTCTGCCAGCGACTTCGTTCGCGTGGAGTAGTTTCTTTGGGCTAACTCTTACTTTAACCCGCGACTTCGTTCCTCGAACCTCCTCCTTTTTTTTTAAGTCGTTTAAAAATATGTAATCCTTTCTTATCGCATGATTTAGTATTCACGTGTGACGACGCGATGGCTTATTTCTTCTATAATTTTGGTGTTTCTATACCGATTTCTATGATTCTTTTTTATTGAATAGGTAATAATGTTAACTTTTTTAAATTAGGGATTAGTGAGAGTATTATAAACGTAAACAAATATAATCAGAATGCTCCGAACTGCTAAGCTATCAGGAGTTACACGTGTTATTCTGAGTCAACTATAAAAGATAGACATATGCTGTTGCGGTATATTTTTTAGACAATTTTATGTAGAATATTTCCGTCATACATAATTTCTATGTAACTTTAACCATTAAGGCTGCACACGCGACGGAAGCTTAAAAAATGGAGTAACTTCTCCCGTTTTCCCAAAATTTCCCTTCACGACTCTGCTCCTATTGATTGTAGCGTGATGAAAAGTATCCTATAACCTGCCCAGGAGTATGAAGAATAATTGTATCAAGTTTCGTTAAAATCCGTCCAGTAGTTTTTGTTTCTATAAGGAACATACAGACCGACAGACAGACAGACAGACAGACAGACAGACAAAAATTTTACTGATTGCATTTTTGGCATCAGTATCGATCACTAATCACCCCCTGATAGTTATTTTGAAAATGTATTTCATGTACAGAATTGACCTCTCTACAGATTTATTATAAGTATAGAAGATAGATATATTAGTAGATACAGATGGTAGATAAGATTTATTGTTTTTAACAATACGAATAACTGCTATTTGATTGTCGATACCTACCTAATAAAAATAAATACCTACCGACATAATATAGACCTATATCTGAAATTACCTATCATTTTATATTTCCATATTCCATGTAGGTATTACCTAGTCGTTTTTTTTTATCTTAAATTATATGAAAACATAAGAAGAACGAGCCAGTATATCCACACCCAATGTCTGCCAGACGGTGTGTCTGAGCGCGCACATTTGTCCGCAATAATTACAATGCACTTATTGGTCTTACAATAATTTGTACGGAACCCGTCAACAACTCGCTATGTAGGTAATAGACGTAATTATAATAATTGATGGAGCTCGCTGGCGATTGATTTCCCTTATTTTACTGTGTAATTAGGTATTGAGAGTATGAATTGTTTGCGTAAATTTATAATTTCTTAGGCAGAAGTGAAATGTATGAGAAATCTTTAATGAAGGCATTAAAGCTTAGGTATAAAAGCGTTTTTTACTAACAGCAGTAAGTACTTATTTAATTAATCCTATACAATAATATGTGAAGGTAATAAAAAATACTAACGAATTTGATTACAGTAATATTTTATCTGTCAAATTCTATGAAGCAATCAAAACAAAAGGTGATCGTGATGCAATAATATCACGTTTAGAGCAAAATATAAAATGGTCATTTCCAAACTATATTCCATTACCATCTGACATTTTTCTAACATTACAATCGACGCCTACGCAGGCATTGTGTTCGATTCTATTATAATATTAACAAATCGTTTTGTACGTTTCGCAAAACGGAAATGGGTTAACCCTAGCCCTTATGCTCATAGAAATAAGTGTTATTTAGAGCACAATAGTTTTCTCGAACTATCATTATCATTGTATCGTTCCTCTGGCACTTGTCAGTCAACATTTTGAGTAAACCAGCAAAATTTTGTAATAATGACTCACAACCGTGGGACGTAAATATCCACAATAATTGATATAATCTGTAAATTTATCACTTCATGCTGTAATTCAATAACTATTGACTGTTTAAATAGACGTTTATTGAGAATCGGTTTTGCATTTGGCTGCCAACTTTGGAGTAAAATATTATGCCTTGTATTGACCCGAGCCGAATCGATCGTAACATGATCGCACTGGAACTAAACATGATTTATATAGTCTATAGACCAATAACTAACAATAGCCTCAATTTATCCTTTTTGATCACTATATTAATAATAAATGTCTTCCACATACCCATATTTTTTTGCTTGTTAAGTAAGTAGCAGCTATAAAATTACCAACAAGGAAAAATAAAACGTAAACACATAATAAAGACAAAAGATTATGCCAAATAATCAGCTTAAACATACAAAACAGTCTTATCTAACGCTATAAAGTCTAGAAAATCGCTAAAAACTGCTGGAGACATATTGTCAAAGTACACTGACTCGGAAAATACATTAAAAATAAAAATATATTCAGCAATTAAGTGCCGTTATTTATAATGTAGCTTTAAGTTAAAAGTGATCTAGGAGTTATTGAAAATATAATAATTAGGTAATTGGGTTTGATTCGATGCTGAAAAAAATACGGAAATAACATAGAGATGTAAACAGCCTGACAAAGCATTTAAGCAAACGACTCTCAACTTAATAGCTGAATCAATTGAACAACTAAACAACATTATTAATCGGATAAATAGTGAATTAACACATTAATCTTTAGCACTTTAATCACAAGTCATCGAATAACCCCCAAAGAACGCACAACGGAATCGCACCATCGACACTGCACCTACCTCACGCACTATCCGTAAATTTATTAGATGCTAAAGCAGTTTCTAAAAGCTATATATTTTCGTCGTCGAGTGTACAGCGCTGGTACAGCGATGACCATCAGCAAGACCATCGGTGACCCCACGACGGTCATTTATAAACACGACCATGGGAACTCGAAGATAACCCATCTCACGTACATCGTACTGATTAGAATAAACTACGTTTTTGCTTGCAATTAGGATCACTTACCACCTCATTTTGTTCTCAGTTCAATTGATGTGACTTTTGAATGAGTTGCTTCGGTTCAATGTTTTCAATGGTTAGGATTTATTTGCTGCGTTCGAACGGATTGTAGATAATGCTATTTTTTGCGAAGTGTTTTTCATTAATAGTAAATCGGCAGTTGTTAAGATGTTATTAGATACTTGCAAAATAATCGTTTATTCAATAATATGATCGTTAATTATTCTTGTTTATTCTCCAACAGAATATATATTATCCAGCATTTATTGGATACTTATTTGATTTTTCAGTGATAGATAACGGTATGTTAAAATTTTAAACCAACTTACAAAACTTTCCATCGTCTCAAAAAAGTCATCAAACGCGTGATTTTCCTCATAGATTAACCGTAGACATCCTAAAATTGACATCGCAGTGCACAAAGCATGACACGTGTTATCTGTTATCAGTACATCGGGGACGTGTGCGCGAGCGAGACAACGATACGATCTTTTCTCATGCCCCGAACGGACCACGAGGGAAAAACACGCTACTTCCGAATGAACTCTTCCTACATTGTTGGTTATGGGTTTTGTGATTTGATAACCCGATGGTTAACAATGGAGCTGTAAATAGATGAGGATATGAACTCGAAAGATTTTCCAATAGGGAAGTTGTAAGGCTGGGAAGATATAAATTGTTATGAGGCGGAGAAAATCCATATTAATTTTGTAAAGTTAATTATTTCGCGTGTAATGTTGAAGTTAAAGTGATAATTGGCCCCCCTTCTTTAAGCCTATCTATAGATTAAAAACAGTTCAATTTGCTTTGACTGCTTATTTATAGATTACTTAGTGAATAATGTTAATGACTATATTTTATCTGGTTTCACAAAGTTAAACAATATGTATTGTAAGTCTTCCTTTATAAATACAGTCAAGTTTGACATCAATATGAAATGAAGATGGAATCGCTTAAAATGGCAATGAAGCTCAGAAAATTCAATGTAAAATTGTTATTTGATTTGTATGAAACACAAAGGTCCTTGATGTCGAAGTCATACTACTAATATTGTAAATGCGAAAGTTTTAATGGATAGATGTTTGTAACTCTTTCACGCAAAAACTACCAAACAGATTTGGATTAAATTTCGACTCCGGATAGTTTATATCCTGGATTAACACATAGGCTACCCCCGGGAACACGAGAGCCACTAGTTTACCTTATGGTAATAAAAAAGTCATAACAGTAATTTGTATATAAACTGCACGTCCCCATGTAGTGCATAATATCATTAACTTGTTACAGCCACGACGCCGTCGCCGTCACCGTCACCGTCGCGATGACAGACAGACAAACAATCAACTTTCACGTTGTCAACCCACATCTGAGTATAACGTGACAATACTGTCAGCCATCAGCCGGGTGCGCGGGCGCAGGCACAACTTGTGAACGATCTGCGTTACACGGTAGCTGGCTTGCAAAAACATAAAGTTTTAAAAGTCTAAAAATATATATAGGTACAGAGATCTATAATGTGTTTTTATATATACCTATAGGTTATTTGGTAAATGTATAGATATAATGAGTTTTTTCACTTTTAAAAATGCAAGATGCAGGCAGTACCTTAAAATATTACATAGTAGGTATACATACGAGTATACTTACCTACATACCTACTGATATTTGGATTACATTAGATCCCTAGGTAATTGTATTTTATAGCCTTATTTCCAATACTGATAAAGTATGTGTAAGTACGTATTTTTACTCTACACTGTGTTGAAATCGAATCCATATAGGTAAGTACTCATATTGTTATGACCCATTCAATAAAATTTCGATAAAACGCCGCCCTCTCCGTTAACTTGATCGTATAAAGAAAGCATATTTTGTTCCTGTTCCTAGTTTATCATGAGAAAAATATTTAAACTACAACTTTATGTAACAAAAATTATTGTCATATAAAATAACAATAATATTTTTATCTAAAATTCAAGGCTTTTTTTTCATAAAAACTTTTTATGAATTGTAATACTTGTTATTCCTTGTCACAGGATCAATAAGCAGCAAACAAAACCTCTAGCGTTCCAAGTGTCGATTGGCTACGGTCACCGCTTGACATCAAGAGAATCTCATGGACCACAAACACCGCTTGCCACAACACAAGTAACATACTTAGGGTATGGTCTAACAAAATAAGAATAGGTATTCTTTAAGAAAATTCTAATAAATAATTCACAGTTCATGGAGAGTTAAAAGTCAAACGACAACACGAACAAAAACCGTTGACAAAAAAGAATCGACAGACGTCACAATATCTACATACACGACAATGTAACATTGACCTCAGTCCCTGGATGACCTGCGGCCTTACCCCCGGTGACCTATCGAGTCTGTTTGGGACGTGTGTTAGCTCAGCCGACCTTATAACACTACACAGTCGAGAATCACAGCTGTAAACTCTATTGATACACTGCTAGTACTGAAATAAGTTTGTTTGTTAGTTTTTTATGCTGTGGCCGTTTGTATATTGTACTTTTGAGTTATTCAGAAGAGTTATGGATCTCACTTGGCCCTTGCCCCTAGATTTGCGTCAGTCCACGGAACAATTATGGCGTACGTATAACATAGAATATCATTGTTCATTACCATTATTATAGTGGATTCAGCCAATGTAAATAAATTAAACGCGGAATATCTCTATTGGTTGTAGATAATGGCATAGCTGGGAAATAATTCCTACTGTAAAACAAGTTATTTGTAAAGATATCTCAATTTATGAGTTATTGAGATATTTTCACTAATTTATAGTGCGCTTATTCTTCCTTCGCTTCTTCTATTAATAAGAACACGTGTTTTTTAATGATGCTCGATTAAAAAGCATTGTCTTTAAAGCTGCAAAAGTATAATTATACCTAGAGATATCCAAAATTACCGACTTAATTTCATTATAACAATACACATAAAGTATTCAATGTAAATGTGGTAACAAGAGAAAATCAAACAAATCGTAAAGTATCGTAATCAGGGGAAAGTGGTGAACAATTCTTCAATTTTACGACACTCTGCCCGCCTCGCCTGTAACCCTTAACTGCTCATAAACACATACACTACGCACAAACAATACGCACAAACAATTCTTTATATGGTAAATATATGTGATAAACACTTTGATTACCTATGGAAGTGAGATTGGGAAGATTGTATTCCTCATACCAAGTGTTACACAAGAAACAGACGATCAAAAGGAAAGTAAATACTATTTTATTTCAAAATACAAATAGGTGGATAAGACTATAATGTGTATATATTTATAATAACCCCAAAGCACCTTTCGACTACAGCTAATATTAGCAACATCGATCAAAATTGCAGGAAACAGAAAAGTCGTAACAAAGCATACAAAACCGCGTACCTATGTCGGGCTATGCCTATAAATCTCAGAGGCAATCCCAAATCGGTTTCCTTATTCCGTCCAATCTACAAGACTGTTTATACGATAATAATATTATTATATTTGTAATAATAGGGAATAATAAGCGTGTGGTGACCGCAAGGAGTTCGGAATAACAGCATTCACCTTGCACACAATGGCGTGCTGAAAATATATTATGTCATTGTGGAGCCGTATTCACAACTTTAGTTCAACTAAAGCTAAAGCGAAGTTTACACATAATAAGTAATATGGCTACTTACTGTAATAGATTAGACTCGTAATACCAGTAACTGCGGATGAAAATCTAAATCAAAATACTTTTTATTCAACTAGGCCTTTACAAGCTCATAAGAATGTCAATATTAATATTAATGTCGGTTCTAAAAGATATTTTGATTGAGAAGAGCTCGCAAAAAAAACACTTTAATAGTAAATGACTTTTATATATATAAAAATACGAATAACGTATAGACCGGTGGGCTCTTAAGCAAAACATTATACACTTACATGAGATTTTATTCCAGCATTACGCTAACTATCTTTGGAAATATATTTATTAACGGTGCAATGTAAATATCAATTGTTCAAAATGCTTACCAATTGTCTGTTAGGACATCTTCAATATACCTGCTGATAAAATATTAAATTTGTTGTTGAAAATAAAATGTTGCTAAACTATTGTTTAACGTAACGATCGGTGTCACTTGTCCATTGATTTTTAAACAGTGAAATGTTTATGTATGAAAGTGTCAAAACATTCTGTCGTGCACAAATTGCCGGCGGGCTTTCTAAGGGCACCCATTTGAATACCATTTGGCCCATTCCGACGATCACACAATGGGCGAGTCCAAGGCATAGCCACGGGAACACTCTGGATTAGATTGTTCCACCACCGATAGCCTTCTATGAAGATTTATTGCTTAAACTATGCCTTATTGAATTTTAATGATTCCAAATCTATTGTCCTCTTTAAACTCTCTTGTTTGCAATGAGATTCCCTCGTTCAAAGGATATTATTCATAACTGTGAGAATGCTCAAAGGTCAACCGTTTCGTGCGGCGACTTTTAAAATAAATCGGATTGGTTCCCGATCGACAATTTGTGCTATTATAAGTGGTATTCGAATGATAAATCTACGGCTAGTTTGTAAATGTCAGCGGACACTAATAAGCCCATATTATACTCAAAGGAATATGCATAAGTAGATTAGATTAATGGTTTTGGGAGTAGATAAATTGCCGAAGTATTTTCAGCGTGCACGATTCAGATTGTCAATGCATAATATATTTTGAAATGTAGAGAATTGAAATTGATTAAAGCTATCCGTATCATAGCAAATCTTATCTATTTACCATCGGTTAGGCGGCTACGTTTCATATTGGCCGATTCCTGGCTTCTTAGCGATGGAAATCAAGCTGCTAAGCAAGTCAAATGCTGAAGATACGGTTGTGTTAGCCGGATGGAGTGCAAAGGTATAGGTCAAGCGGGGAGCGGCGTGTGGGGACGACGCGACGCCAAATGTCACCGTCCCACTATTTGGATGTGTTTATGCAAAATGCTGCTAACCTATATAAACCTACGTTGTATAAAAATTAACATGTTACAGATGTTATAGAAAATATTGAAGTTAAGCATAAATACAAATACTATATACATAATCACAATATAAAAGCAATTTGAGAATATGAAAAGCATAAGACGACTATCAATGAGTTATTCATTCATAGCGCCAATTTATTAATTGTATTTTAACCCTTTACCATTTTTGGGTCTACAATACCTTATAACTATTTCACATAGGTATAACAAAGCTTCGAAACATGGTTTAAAATTAAATTATTCACCGTCTCCGCGCATGGTGTGTCGGAGGTACCTACTCGGGTAGCGGTCGCGGCATCTTCGCAAAGGTCACCGCCTGACCGATAACGACTGCGGCCTTCTGCGGCCCGAATCAGCTGTTGCACCATGGGGTTACCATGGAAACGTGCAACTTATCTGTTGTTTTCACGCTTGTTTAATGTAAAGATGAGCTAGAGGTATGCTGATCTGAGCGGTAAATTAGATTTGTTGTTCGGTCGGTGTTTTTTTTACTAACTTTCTTACTGATGATAAACTATATAGAGGACAATAAATAGGTTCCCCGCGGCTTTCCCAGGGATTTTAATTTTTGCACAAAAAAGAATACAGGTTATAAACTAAATGTATTTCAAATTCCATCAAAATCCGTTTAGTAGTTTTTGCTTGAAAGACATAACAAAAATCCATTCATACTTATAAACTTTCTCATTTATAATATCAGTAGGTGCTACACAGTAGAATAATCATTTTATGCAGATATTTGAAGACAAACAAATTTCAACCCGTAAGTCGTCACTGCTAACTCAAGACACACATATTGACGCAAGAAATTATAACCGCGGTCACAAATACCGCTGTGAAATTGCAAATCATTAAAAGAAACAAGCTCTAATCCTCCACTTAGCATATAAAGCCGGCACTATGAATATTCAAGCACCGTTACAACACTGGTCCATATATAAGTTGGGACTTGTGTCGGTGTGTGAGATGCCGCGTCCTGCAGGACAATCGCACGTGGGCGCGCGTCTTCGATACCACGATTATGTACGCCCGTATGTGAGTATTGGGGGAAGGTGGCTCTACATTATATTAAGTGATTTATTTTGACCATAATAAGCAGACATATAATTTTGCAGTTTGCAACACACGTAATACATTAAACTTGTATTTGAAATAGTAATAATTGACCTGTGAAACATTTTATTCGGTCGAGAGTATGACTGAATTCAAAATACCTTTATGTAGATAGGATTAAAAATTAGGTTTTTTTTTACATTTTTATTGTTATACATTGTAGAGCATCTATCTCACCGTTCGCACACGATAATCGCTCGCCATAGTCCATACCATAATTGATACAGGCCGATGCTAAAAACCAATAGCAAACCCTCAAATGATTTACCGCCGGCTAATGCGCATGTACAGTGACTTTATTAACATTTATTATGGTAATGATCGGTTTGAATAATGTTTTAATATGCGAGCTTGTACCATTGTGAGCCACTATGGTATCGGAGTGCGTGGGGCGAATCTACTGGATCTAGGTGACCTATAAACCAATGGTCATAAATGATCTGTCCACATATATTTACATGGGAAATTTTAACTGATACCAACATTTTCCTTAATTTTTCTTATTATAACATATTACAAAGATAGTCAATACTTTTCTAGTTCCGTGAAATTCAGCCTTGAACCAACAAACGAAAATTACGACCAGGATATCGGTGTGGTGTCGCACAAAATATTCATAATCCCAAATGGCAAGTTAAGATTGGGTGTTCGATACTGACTGACCAACGCTCGGTGACAGAAGGCAATAAACATCAATCACATTATGAATTCACAATAGTCATGGCCTCAGTTCATGGCATTGTCTAAATTCCAACATTAAATACATTAGAACCGATCATTACCGTGTCAACGAGGATCCAGAAACAATGGAGAGTGCAGGCGAGAATATGCTAAAAATTCAAAAAAAAAAGTCAAACAAACCTACTCTTATATCTTTGATTGGGTTATTGAATACCTTGATAAATTTATTTACGTCCTTTATTGACATGCTACGAATATATGGCTTCGGTTATGTTACGGGATACAATTATTATCGTCATTTAAAAATACCTATTTGTTATAATTTATGTTTATGCTATTGTTATTGCACCACTTTTTTTAATGGACTAGAAGGTGTTGGGCTCAGATAGATGGCTTTTACGCCCTGACTTGGACTTGGTGAGCGCAGCGTGCACTGAATACATATATACCTGTCTTAGCTTTCATTTAGAATAAAAGTATGTACATATAGTCGTTTTTAGTCTTTTATTTTAAAACATTTCTTACATCCTCAACAAACAACTCTGGATGATAATTCATTCATACAACATTGTCCCGCGTGGTTGCACAACCGACAATTAGTGTATACGTAGTTGTCCTGAGACAGGGCTCGTGTTTAGAATTACACTGTTTAATATATTACCGGTTGGGCTCTATAAATAATTTTACATTGTTTTGCTGTCGAGGCGGTTGAAAGGCTTATTAACCTGTGGTGACGTAATAAAATGTAGAACTGATATAATATGACAGCTTTAAGCGCATTCGCTGCTGGTAACCTATTCCACATGCGAGACAACGCAAGTAACTATTTTGCAAATATAAATAAATAGGTGTAAACTCTACAAGTCAAAATTCTAAAACACTTCTGTAGAAGACCAAAAGCTACATAGTTTCGCCATTAATTTGGAACTAAAACAGCTCATTAATTCTGTAACATAGCTTTGTGGACGCACGGACCGCGAAGAGTCGTCATCTCACTTGTCTACATAGTTACAGAAAGGGACGGAAACATAGGAACATCGAACTATATTCAATATACATACAAAGCCCGAAAGTAACAAGAGGAGTTGCGAAGTTGAGACACGGACTTGTCAACCACTATAACTCGAAGTGGTTGAAAAGTTTAAGGTTTTAAGGTGAAACTTTTCAATCAAGCCCCTATACCCGTGTGTGAGGTGAATTAGAGGGTCGGGCCCGCTAGTTCCCTTTAAAGTACTGCCCGCTCCGCTAACTATGTGTGGAGTCGCCTTCAACTGTTAAATAATAAATTTATTGAAAAAACAATTGATATAACTAGACATAATTTTCGATGAAAATAGACGGTCTATTATATTCCTAAACGTTTGTATTAGTGCTTGTTAATAATTAATAATTCAAGGATAATTAATACCTATATTTAATACACTTTATACATGAAAATATAGAAGAAAACTTATGACTATTAAATAAATCTTGTAATTTATTGATAACAATTTTGGTAGGTAGGTAGGTATCTAAAAATACTTTTTCTTAGCATTTTCTTAGCATAATTTTTTTAATAGTTGTACTTATCTCATTTCTATTCGTTACATTTGTACGCATTAGTTTTAATATATCCTACTACTATTATAAAGGCGAAAGTTTGTAAGTATGGATGTATGTATGGATGTTTGTTACTCTTTCACGCTCCAACGGCTGAAGGGATCTGCTTGAAATTTGGCACAGAGTTAGAATATGTTCTGGAATAACACATAGGCTACTTTTTATCCCGGGAACGCGGGTGAAACCGCGGGGAGCCACTAGTAAATTAATAAATCAATGTCCCACTCCATATTAATGTAGCCTTGTTAAAACTAGCACTAACTAAGATCGTAAGTCGAAAAACTTGGTCTACAGAACGCTGAGAAGTAGATAAGTGAATTTATCCACGACCCAACGAAATCGGACTTATCTTTGGAGGCTTTACAGTAAGTAGTTTTTGTCTTCATGGACAATGCCCGCATGTTTTAGTGATGTGACTTCGGGACTTTTAGGCCTAATATTACCTAAGCAGGTAAAAGTTATTCCTGAGATAAAATGTGGTTGGATGGTAATATAGGTACTTATATTGGATGTAAGATTTAGCACATATATTAAGGTGGTCGATGTTAGTAAGAAGTCATGGAAATCTAACAGTTTTTTATATACATAATCTGGGTAAAAGTATCAGTCTTCTCACAAGAAAGTTTTGTATTAGTATTGAAGTCCTCTGAAAGAAAATATTTTATTACTATGATGAAGATGATAGGTAGGTATAATTTACATAATATTTTAAAGGTAATGTGAATCATAAGGTAGCTATATTTTTTTAAACAGCTGAAGTATTTCAACGTTATTAGCACAATGTTGAAAATAAACACACCGAGAAGTCTCAATAAACGAATCAACAAAGAGCGGGGTTATTCGCAAATACTTCCCGACGCACCGGGAGCCAAATTCCGGCTATTTATCGTGAGGTAAAAATACATTTTTCGGACGAGTTAATGCACTTTGCCGACCATTTATGCATAGTGGGTGTATTTTTGAATTACCAATTAAAAGAATTAAAACTAAAAGGCTAATCTGTTCATCTAAGCTTACCTACCTCATGCTTAAGCTTTATACCACATATCAAACCAGTGAAAAATATATAGAGGAACTAGAAATCAACCACGTTTAGTCCACCTATAGTTTACAACGAAAGCTTCCTTACAATTTTACTATAATATTAATTCAATTAAATAACATATATTCATGTAAATATGGGCTTAACATTTCATCCTGTATATATCAAGTGCACTTCAATCTCAGCTACCGCCGTCCGCGGTCATCTGGCCGGGAGCCAACAAAAAACGGCCGAACGCAAATATCCGCGGCGTGTTTGCGCGTGCGTCCCTTCGCCACAGTATATCATAACCAGTACCAAATTGTTAACCCTACCTAGTATGCTTTACTGGTTTTTATTGAAGTTATATTTCACGCACGATGCTAAAATTATCTAGTCTAAGTGGTTTTAACGACTCAATAGGTATATGATTTAGAAAACTGATTGGTAACCATTAATTTAATTTTTTAAGCTTTCATTATCTATAGAAAATATAAAGAATAATGTTTCCAAACAAATCACAAAATTCATCATGGCCTGAGACTTATCAGCAAAAATATATGTATCTACCTAGCTATATAACATTTAACTTTCATTGTTATAAGTAACTTTACAGTGATAAGAATTTTTATTTATTTATTTATTTATTTACATTAAATATAACGGTTATCACCAATAACAATATTTAGGCACACTTAAAAGTTAATAAATAACAAAATAAAATTACAATATAAAACAACTAAATAGCAAAATAAAATTACAATATGAAATAATTACACTACACACATAGAAAATACAAAGTAACACACACAGTCATACATCTTTCTCGCAAAAGCGCAAACACACAGACAATACTTCCAGCCATTCATCCGCAAACAAATCACATTCAGGGTAGGTGTCCAGGAGAGCGTTGAGTGCGGAGAGGGTACGCGGAATGGGGGAGTTAGCTCGCGCGACGGTACGACACGGCGGCACGGCGAAAAACTTGTGCTTTCTATTCCTCCTGTAGTTGTTTGGGATAAAAAATCGACACAGCTCACCGTGCAGATCTGGTGCATCAACTTTTCCCCATAAGATTTTGCACATCACCGTTAATTGGTGCCTTTTCCGCCTTACTTCCAGGGAATTATACCCTAGACAGCCCAAAAGGAATTTCGTGGGATACATATACGGATAGTATCCGTGAGCGCGCTTGTATAGGTATCGGAGAAAGGCCTTCTGTACTTTCTCAAGCAGAAGAGCGTATGTGCTCTCGTGTGGATTCCACACACACATAGCACTTTCAAGCTTGCTACGTACCAATGCCCCAAATATTAGCCGTATATTATTGTGGTTACGAAGGTCACGAGAATTTCTCAGGACAAAGCCCAACCGTCTAAAAGATTCTTTTGCCAGGGTGACTATGTGGTCGTGAAATGTAAGTCTGCGATCGAATGTTACTCCCAGGTCTTTAATTATTTTGCAGCGAGTTATAGTCGTACCATTCATAGTGTAATCGAATGATGTTGGTTGACGCATTCGATCGAACGTCATAGCGAAACATTTAGCGGCGTTGAACTCCATCCTGTTGTCATTGCTCCATTGGCATACGGCATCGATGTCCTTCTGTAGAGCTATACAGTCCGCATCAGATCTGACTTCTATGAAGAGTTTTAAATCATCAGCGTAAAGTAAGCATCGGGAGCGCCCCAAAACGGTGGGAAGGTCGTTTACCATGAGCAGAAATAAAAGAGGCCCCAGGATCGACCCTTGGCTCACACCAGAACGCGTGTGATATGGTCTAGACTCGTATAAGCCGAGTTTGACAAACTGCTGGCGATCACGCAGATAGTCCGCAAGAAGTCGAAGAAGTCCAGGGGCAAAGCCAATAGTGCTGAGTTTCTCCAGCAGTATGTCGTTATTGACCCTATCGAACGCCTTCCGGAAGTCGAAATACAGCACGTCAACCTGAGATCCTCGGTCCAGCCTAGTCGAGATGAAGTCCACAAGAGTTAACAGGTTAGTATCAACAGACCTCTTGGGTCGGAAGCCATGCTGCTCGTTACAAAGATATTTATCCACTTGTGCAAGTATATATTTGTGGATAATGCTCTCAAATATCTTTGCAGGAGACGATAATACCGCGATCGGCCGGTATTCCTCAACCTTCGACTTGTCAGAGCTCTTAGGTATCGGGCTAACTCTAGTTAATTTCCAGTGAGGTGGGTATTTTCCGGTTTTCAGTGCCAGATTGTAGATATGACAAAGGGGAACACTGAAACATTTCTTAGCCTGCTTGATCACTGTTGGAGGGATACTATCAGGCCCCGTCGAGCTACATGCTTTTAATTTGCTGATGGCATACATGACATCTCTAGGCGTGATGTTAATTATATTTACATAGTTAGCGTTGCAACTGTTGTCCAGATTGAACGTTGATTTCGAATCGAGTAAAGGTATGTCTAATAAAAATACACTAGAAAAGAATCCCGCAAAAGCCTCGGCAGCACCCACCCCAGAAAAAGTTTTGCCGTTATGTATAACGTTAGGTATAAATCCTCCCTTCGTACGCAAATTAGATATATGGCGCCAAAACTCCCGTGGATTAGACTGTATATTATTTTCTATAGATTCCATATACGAATCATACGCAGCTGCTGTACGAAGCTTAAGGCTTGCTCTAAGTTCAGAAAACAATTTATATTTTTCCTTACATTTCGTTCGGATCCATATGGAATGTAATTTCGTTTTGTATCTAATATCGCGGATAATGTCACTAGAAAACCAGACGGGATAACGCCTAGCCACCACACTTCTACGTCGCTTTTTGGGCATACACTCATCAAATAGACTATACACTGTTTTGTACAAACATTCTGTAGCATTAAATACATCATTTGCTTCCAACACTGTACCCCAAGAAGTCTCAGAAAGCAACAGAAACAATCGTCCATAGTCGCATTTTTTGAAGTTCCAGTCTTTGTACGGACTAATATTACTCGGCTCTAACAAATCTGACCGCCGGTGAACCGCGTCGATCCATACCCCAACATGCAACGGCGGGTGATAAGCATCAGGGGGAACTAGGCCATCCGTGGCTGTAACTTGTACTTCATCATGTGTCGACACATCATCGCTTTCCCGGACCAACACCACATCTAACATTCCTCCATATGCATTCACTACTACATTCTTCTCAGACAAACTACAAAACGACATAAAATAACAGTAATAATTATTAATATTAACAGATGCACTGTTTAAATTGATATCTCCCAGTATTAAAATAGGAGCTTTTAAGGTATTTATATAATTTTCACATTTACTAAACCAATGCATGTAGTCACTATCAGTTGCAGTTGGCTTGATATACACAACACACACATAAAACAAACGGCCGTGGCATGTAAAGCAGGCCCAAAGGTCTTCACCTCTCTCGGTTTCTAAATCGCGGCGCCGGCAAAGAGTGATAGGAGCCCTCGCAGCGAGCGCGACGCCTCCGCATGGTGTACTTCTATCTCGTCTTAAAATACTCCAGTCAGTGCATACAAGCTCTGAGTCCTCCACAGAGCTGTCCAGGAAAGTCTCTGTAACAGCTACAACATCATGTTCAGATACTAGTAAATTGTTGCGCCACATACTTAGTTTGGTTTTGAGCCCGCGTACATTCTGGTAGAATACGTTAAATATCTTTCTATTACGCTCTTGTGGGACCACGAAATGACTGGTTGTCACCTGACGAGACAGTTGAAGTCTTTAGAGGACCACTAGCTCCAGTGGCACCAGCGGGTCTTCGGTATGGTATCCAAGCCTTGATTCTGGCATTAATTGGCCAGGCCTCCGTTGAAAAGCACATGTCGTAGGATGCAGTCGGGACTCCTATTTTATAAGACTTATAGTCTCCTCTTGGGGTTAGCTCCTGCACAGTGCATGTTCCTGTAGTACAAAGCTGTCGCAGATAGTTACTTACATCCTCAATATTCGATACCATATTCCACACATGTATGTACTTCCGAGGCTCTACTGCTTTCAGGGATACTCTAGCTGGACCTGCCGTACCACAAAGTGAAACTGGACGCAAACTTCTCCTCGCTTTGACTTCTTTCCACGGTTCCATATCTTGTATATGTTGGTGAAGAATACTAGATGCTCCTGATTCTACACTCTTGGCAACAATCTCAATACTGTTCTGATCAGAGCCGGTAGGTAATTGAGAGTCTGAGGGCAGATTTTCGCATTTAGCTTTGGTTTTAACCTTCTTCTGCTGCTTACGTTTATGAGATGCTGGTTTAGGTAAGTCTTTCCCGATTGGTACGTTTGCGTTAAGCTCTGGCTGAACTGTTAGGGTCGATATAGCAGCTTCAATTGGGTCCACTAGCTGCGGAATCTGATTACTTATTGCCGAGGCTAAACCTGTTGCCGCAGCCGAAGAAGATGATGCCTCCGGTTCAACCGCATCTATAACGAGTGGCTTCGGGCTTACAGGAAGAGAAGCAACTGCTATAGCGCTACCACTGACAGCTTCGAGTTTTTTATGAAGCTCTCTAACATTGGCAGCGTAATCGACCATTTTTAAATCGTAGCTTATTATTAGAGATACTGCGTGGCTAATCTGCTCTCTCAACAATTGCATCTCCTGCCTCAAACACTGCACTTCATCAGTTGGAAGCTCGCTTGTCGGATAGATAATATAACTCTCATCGGCTGGACATGGTAAAACCGTTCGTTTCCTGTAGGTAATGTTATCAAGAGACTCACGCGATTTTTTGGCAGAACCAACCGGAGTCAAAGTGTTATCACCTCCCCTTTTTGCTGCACAACGGCACTCCGGGCAGGTCCACGCAGTGATAGGCTCAATAAGGTTACTTCCGCCCGCACAAAGAACATGATACATTTTATTGCAGCTACTAATGGAACATCTCAGATACTCCTCTTCATCAGCAATGACGCAACAACACGCAGCGCAATTCATTACGAAGAAAAAATATTATTCGGTAAAGCGCTAAAAGTAGGCAATTAGCTGATAGATAAGCGACGAACTCACAAGTGCGGCGTAGCGTAGGTACCTAAAGCAGTGTGTCACTCACTAAGCACGGGTCGCAGGTAGCGCGATGACTCACACAGCCCCGAACAATAGAAGCGGGCGAGCGGCGGGTTGTCGTAGGTCAGTTTCACGACCGTTGACAAAATTTTGAATGGATTTTTGCTTATATCTTCAGTACTCCTGGTCCGATTTTCACAAAACAACATCCACTACATCCACCTCTACACGAGCCACAAAACTATGTAACTTTCGGCACTACAGCTGCACTTTTTACTACTTTAACTTTGAAATGTTTGCAGAGCAAACTAACAGGGTGTTGTCGCGGCGACGATGACGGACGAGAAGAATGGAAGGATCTTTATCTTTTATCTTTTCAATCATTCATTCATTCACACTGTTCTTATTATACTGTGTGTCAGTCAAGCTGCGCACGCGGCGGTCATCGCGCCGGCCGCCGGGCAACAAACGCGAGAGTATTCGCATTACTCATTGCGTTTTATTCTTTGTCCCAATGTAAGTTGCGGACTGTAGTGGAAACTGAAAACGGTTTGGAATTCAGTTTTGATTGTGTGACTTTTGTGTAGAATTTCTAGATTAAAATTCATTTAATAGAGCTATATAAGTAATGTTTATTGCTCTCATTGAAATTTGCGTTGATTAAAATGTTTAAACATAATAAATTAAAGTAACAATTAGCACATTTAAAAATTCCAATTTTTAATCCCATATTAAGCTTTAATAGACATAAAATAAATATGGACTTATGTGGTATAAGGTTCATAGCATATAAATAACTAGTGGATGTGTTCCAAATGTCATCCAAAACTGTTCATTAGTTTTTCCGTGAAAGAGACAAACATACTCACAAACTTTCTCATTTATAATATTAGTTGGATATTATTATAGTAGCTACAAAATATTGATTTTCGATAAACAGCCGTTAGCACAATGACTGGCACATCATCACATACAACCGTCACGGACTCCGTTCGTAGATTACACCACATAATGCGCAATATCACTAATAATGCACTAAAACGGTCAATACGGACGCGTCACAATGGAAGCGATGATTATGCATAATTTTATTGATCCAAATACCCGTATATCATTGATCATTCGGTCAAATAATACGTATTAATGTTGTCACTATTTAATAGTGTCGTTTATTCGCTGATAGACACAAGATATCGATAAGTAATGTTTGTTACAAGCAAGAATAGTTCAGGCTAATTGACAGCTTTCTTAATATATGACGTGGTACTTAGATGATGGTTGAACAAAATGAAATGATGAATGTTTAAAACTGAGCCTAAACTAGGTAGAATATCTCAAGGCTTCCAAATCTATGGATCTGTTTTTTTTTGTTCATTGAAATAATGCATTTATTTCAATGAACAAAATAGTCTGAAATAATCTAGTTTGAAGAACAAGGATATCTTAAGAGGTACCTCTCTGTGAATACTTTAATTAACTATCATATTTTATCGACTATCGACACCATACATCGATAAAGCTCAAACACATCACGAAATCAGTGTTGTGCAAATCCCAATGTTGACCGATGATGCGTGCTAAATGACACAATCGATCATCGCTTCCATAACGCTTTGTGTCTTGAGGCCAGGTGTGGAGGCTTCCTTAACTAGAAGCTTTTTTACGTTATATTTTAAGGAGCACGTGCTTAGTAACAAAAACTGCTGTTAAAAATTGGGCTGGTTGAAAAGACAAGCAGAATATAGTTGCTAAGGTTAAAGGCGTGATTTAATTCCCAATATATATTTTGACTCTGTATGTTTGCTTAAAAATTTATATATATTAGTAGATAAAGAATATAATAAATATGACTTTATTTAAAAGACATAAACATTAAAGAAAGAAAACCTAAACTGTCCAAATATACCGCTGCCAATGAATAGGTATAAGAATTCACAATGCACACATTAATGACGCACAAAGCTGTTATATTGTAAAAAAAATATGAGCAACCAATAATAAAACAACAAACAAATAATGGTCCGAAATACTTGAACGGAAACTTATCCAACTTCTCAGCTTTCAAATCAAACACGAGAAACATTGGTCCAATATTGGCACCCTCACACATTGTTTGTCCAAACTTTTCACACGATCCCAAATCTCGGTTAACACCGTCGATCCCCTGTTTATGCCCAATAAAAATCACCGACAAGTCCGGTTGGGATATCGAGAAATTTCCCACCCTCAAAAATTTACCGCGCGACCAACTTTTCCTGTAATAAAACAAACGAAAGAAACCCCTATTCCTTTAGCTATAAAGTACACAGTAAATGCTAATGGAAATAGCCTTTCAAGTAATATGCCCCATATGTTGAGAACAAGCGAGTTGGCTTCTTAACACACTGGACACCCTAAATTGAGGGTTGTCGAGGGTAGAAAATTGTTGAGTTTATTGGAATTTCCTATGGGTGATTTTCACACGTGGTTTAAGCGATTAGGCTAGGGGTTGGTTTAACAGTCAAGTTTCTATTTGTATGGGCTTGCTCATGAAATATTTACTTCCTGTTTGTAAAGACGGTGAAATATTTAGTTAACACCGTTTAGTGACTATATTCAGACTACAATGAAACAGAAAAAATATTATTTATGCAATAAACTTTGTTTATAAGGTTAGGTATTTAAAAAAAACCTTTATTAAACTGCGAAACGAAAACTAGAATGATGTGTATCGTAAAATATTTTAACTCATAATCCTAGTTAACTAGTCAAATCATGTAACCGATAAATTAAAAACTCACCTCAATATACACCAAAAAACCTTCACCTATTATAGTGCTCTAAAAACGTGCAAATCTTAAATACTTTCAGCATCTATACGGCTAATTTCACTATCGCCGTAAACATTATTCTCCCATAAAAACCCTTAGTGGTATACGGTCGTGAATAATTCATACACACATCCGGTGCACCCCGTCGTCAGGAAGCAGATCAATTGGGCGGAAAGGCGGCTTGACCGCGGATGTCGAGTGACCCTTCCAATCATAAGGCTTTTTATAAAGCCAAGGGCGCCTTTTAGAGCGAACCTTTGAAGTAATGTCGAGGAGACGGCGGTTATGATTATGGAAGGTAGACGTATATTTTGAATTTATATGATAAAGTTTAAGGACATTTGATATAAAAATAAGTACCTGCATATAATCATTTCTAATTTATTAAGTCTCTGGTTAAGTTTGCTGAATTCAAAACAAGTACCTACCTAATAGCTACCTAATTTCATAAGTAGGTAACCTTAAAAATTACACTATCATTGAACTTGATACTCTTAAACAGATTAGAACAATATACGTTATGTAACCAAGGGCCATTAAACAAAACACGTAGAAATAATGCGTAAAAATTTAATACAACAACAAAACTTTTAACAAAATATCATGTTTCACTTTACAAAACCATCACGTCCCACATCAATTCACCACAAATTTACACTTTCACGTTTATATATTTATATTCACCTTACATTCTCAATATGTTTGTCTCATACATTTCTCAACATGATTTTATTCTTGATGTGAAATGAAAAGTTAATATTAAACTTTTTGTAAGTAGGTACGTTTAGTTAGCGGCATCTTGTTGGTCTTAACTACGAATGTATTTGAAAAACGCTTTAAAAAAATTTACAAGTGCGGACGCTTATTGTTGCCAGTAACAGTTTTTCAAACCTTTATTCGAGAATTTCCTATATTTATTTAAACAATGGCAACTTTGACGACCGTCTGTAGTACCAGGAGAATAGTGACAAAGAAGAATATGGTTGGTGGGATTGTCTTGTTGGATTTGCTGGATACGCTCGCCATCGCGTGGGGAGTCAGTACTGGCGTTGCGAAGGCTTGATTGTTGCAGCGGTTCAACTGAAAAAGTTATCATGATACATTCGGTTTCATATTAGTATCAAATAAGTATGTTACTAATTTTATATCGGGCCTTAAACACATGTCGGCAAAGTAAAGAATACGGTTACACAAACATTCTCAAGATTGTTATAAAATAAATCCGACATTTTAGTCCAGGTTTAAAAACTTATATTACGAATTATTTCTACCTACATATCTAATAGTATTGTAACACCATGAATTAAAAACAATTTAAATAATTTAATACCCCTTTTGGTAAATTATAAGTAGGTAGGTTTGATTGGGAGAATTCATCCCGTCAGTAGTTTTGTAACTGAAAGTTAAACCTTAATCCTCATACTTTAAAAGCTGATTATGCATTTACCTAGCATTCGTAATCTAGTTTATGTAAAGAGGTAATTACCTCACAACAAGTAGTTTCCGGTGTCCCCACACAACCGGAGCGACATCCCCGCACAACTGCCTCATAAGTATTCCCTTTAGATATTACTGACGTGAAACATTTCTCCTCTGCACTGTGGCACGTTATTGTATGCACTCTGAAACAAACAACGTTATGAAAATTAAATATCCCGGGACGTTCTTTACACACGGCCAATCTGATTCGAAACTGTACTAAGCAGAGCAACTACTGTGGTACAAAATAGTTGCCATTACATAATTAAAAAACATAAAAGCTAGCATAAATGTTCATGATTAGGCGTGTTTCTTTATTATGTTAGGACAGTTAACCACCGCGTCAAGCGTATAAGTATGTTATAATACTCTACTGTCTACTGTCTCTATGTTATAATCTCTACTTGTATAAGTATGTTATAATCAAATTAACATAGGTATTCACGATCCCTACAAATGGATTTGCCATACGAAAACTTACGTAACTACCGCCTAATAGCAAATAATCGAATAAAAATTTAAAGAACATGCCTGAATTTCGTAGGGTCCAAACAAGATCTTAAAGGAGTCTCAGATTTGTAGGCGCATACGTAGCATTCTAATGGTCGCCTCTTAGTGGTTCTTGTTAAGGAATGTGACTTTGGCGTCGGTACTATCCCTGGTGCCCTCCTGCCTGTTCCACGTTCTGGCTTATCATCTTGATCATCATCATCTTCTTCCTCTTCTTCTTCCTCATCTTCATCACCATTATCACTCCTAGAACTAAAATATTTAGTGTCTGTTTCTAATTCATAAATTTAATGACTTAAAAGGTAAAATTTGAGCCTGCGTATTACATCTATGGCTTTTTTTAACGTTGGTATAAATGCATAAATGACGGGCGTAATAGATATGCAAATATCTACCTATAAGGTAGGTACTATAGGCAATCTAGTATTATATCTGTACTAAGGACTTGTTATTTTGAAAATAGACTTAGGTTTCCGGTATTACAGCGTAAACAATATAAAATTAAACTCCAAAAAACTTTACATTTCCATCTTTTTGTACAAAATTGTCAGACATAAGCCCTCATACAACTCATTTTGTCACATTGTCATAGTAAAGATGTAATTTTAATATCAGAGTAGGTGTAATTCTTTCTTTGATTCACATTAGACTTAGAACTTCTCAATTTTACAAGGATGGCAATTTTTTTTAAAGTGACTGATACTCACTCTTCCTCCCTGTCATCGTCCTCAATCTTGGAGCCGGGCTTGACTGGGAGGATCAGCAACATAGCCAACATCAGGCAGCACCTCCACCGTACCATTTCACCACTTCAATACCACCTATATAAAGACCCACTACACACGCGTACACGCTGGATTTGTCATTTTAATACCAAAAGTAAATGCTGTTTTTGCTGTAATTTGATCGAGAATTTTGCGTTTGACAGCGCCTTTCAATGGATTTTCGTGTTTGGAATTACATTTTGCTTGTTTTTCTTGACGTTAGTTATAGCGTTTTGTTTCCAGTTGATACTCTTTTGAATCTTCTTGAAACTCATTTTGGATTCATGCTAAAGAGTTACTTTATAAACCGCCCAAGCTACGCTGGGAGAAAAGGGACCTTATCGCTATTTTATTTAAATATATAATATCTATATTGAATCATTAACCATTGTCCTACTGAAAAATTAAATCTTCTAAGAAAAATAACCTACCTTACAAATTTGGCTAATGCCTCAAATAACTACTATGACCATTTCATATATGTCAAATAACTCATAGTATTCAAGAAATTAATTTACTCACTAGTGCCATCTAGATGTTTGTTATTGAACTAGCCACTCGATGACAGATGGCGCTGTTACATTATTAAAAAAACTGGTATCTCAACAATACGCGTGATGCTAAATGAAAAATTTGAAATCTCCGTATGTATTTATTTTATGCGGTATTGATACGTTTTAATGACATGCAAATAGTAAGTTAGCAAAGCTACACTGGTATTATGTGTTCCATGAAGTAGGTACCTACATCCTTTTATATAGATACTTCTTCCAACTAGATTTTTTATTGTTTCTAATTTACCATACCTACACAAGTATTTTGTAAAGTTTAGTATAAGTATCTACTCTATTAGTTTGTTACACAGCTTTTCTAGGCTATTAATAGGTATAGAATTAACTTGTTACCTAGATGGATATCTACACGATTAAATCTTACCCTGCTTTCTTTGTAACTATGTTAGTAATAAAATTTACTTACCTATGTAAAACCAAGAATATATATTTTGTTAGCAGGCATGTTTGTTGACAATATTATTTAAAAACTTACTATTTAGTTCATCCCTTGCTTCAATAAAATAGATGATTTAGACGCATAAAAGTAGCCTATAGAGTAGGTATAGGTATCATTTTCATACTTCCGATTAAGCCTGTACAAAAAATAATGTCGGTTCGATGATCTATTACGATCTCAATAAACAAACAAGCTTCCGCACTTGTAATATTAGTCTTATTCTGTACTTCTCAAATAAGTCATAAAAACAGCTTGTAAAATAAATTCATGTAAGTAGGTATTTATTCAGTGGAGAATAAACTAACATTATCATATAAAATGAAATTATCGGACATATCTACTTCAATACTAGATATTATATTTATTGGAAATAAAAATATCTCTTTTCTCTCCTCTGCATCACATCATTCTCATTTAGATTCTAATAAGATAAATAGAATATTCGTTATAACAGTAATAGGGTACCTATATGGACTAAGGCCTATGTACTCTACTCCTTTGATATTGTGATAGATATCTGTAAATATATAAAGTGGGTATGTCTAAGTACAGTACCTACTAAGTATTATGGAATGTGAGTTGGCAAATCAGTACGCGAATATAACCTACGTTAAGCAGATGTGTCTCATTCTTTCCCTCATAATCCAGACTGGATACCCAGTTACCAGGATAAAAGGATAGGTACCTACACTTCAGATACGAAATTACCTAAGTAGGTAGGTATATCTATAGTAAATCTATTCATTATCATTTAGGTAAGTATATATTTTCAGCTTCAAAGTTAATCTTTACAGATTGAGCTAGTTAGTGTGAATTAAGTAAGCACTTTTACTTTATACTTCGGTCGTAAAGGTGAGATATAACAATGTTTACCTTTGAGTAACCTATTTTTCTGTGCTACCTCTGTGACGAATGGTCGTTGCTGCTCATATCGTATTCATGGACAGATATAAGGTACAGCAGGGTGATAAAAGTATCGTTCTAATAACCTTACCATCAGCGGGACTCCATGAATAAATGAACAGCGTACCTTAATGTAACTCTTTCATGCACGCACACAGCGTTGCGCCAAAGTAGACGGTCTCTTTGCGTGCCGTACGCCTAACTGGGGCTTGTGACGCTTATCGGCCGCACAAAGCACGGGGCGGCCCGCAATCCCCGACGCTCAAACCCGAACACACGACCTCATTAAAAAATGAAACCTCACAAACACGCCATAAGCCCACAAAACCCCCCAAGACTCGTCAAAGCGCAAAGCGCTGCCTAGCGGAGAGTGGCGGAACTGCACCACTCGCGAAACCAACCTCTGTACTTTTTTAATTAGCCTCATACACTGAGTGAATGCGTGAAATACGTTAGAATTTTTTTACCCCGCACGCGGTTAGTTTGGTAGCTTTGAGTAAAGTATGTTAATTCACAAGTAGCCCCCGCTCTCGAGGTTTTGAACTGTTTAAAAAAGGGTCTGGATAAGGCTTATTTGACAACTTTGCGTTATGAAAGCTTAATTAGCAATGTGACGTGATGTGGTGCCTATAAATATAAATAAACGCACGCTATTTATAAGTAGTTGTAGCGGAGCGAAACTTCGCGACTTTCGTCTCGAACTTCTTTTATCTCAGTCTAGGTTGGTTCAAAAAGTGCAAACTCTGTACAAGTTCACTTTCGCCTTGTGAACTAATTTTTCGCTCGGTGTCAAGTTCATGGCTGAGCGAGGCGGCGGGGGAGGGGCGGCGGCGGGCGCGGGGGGAGCCCGCTATGATAAAATAAAATATTCATTATGATTGCTCAACGCGGCAATGTTCGCGAGACGAAGATTGTCGGGATGCTGCGTTTTGGCTGTTGTCAGATGTATTGGGGTGATTCCTAGTTGATCCACATGCCGGTGAGTAACTGGAAAGTAAATATGCATGCCAATATAAAATGATTATTAAATTTATATTCCGAAAAACTATAAAAAAAATCGTAACCTACATCTTTTAAATTTGTTATTGAAGACAGAATTGTATCGATATGTGGTGATTAATCTTCACCCTGTGAGTATTTTAATACTAACAATTACCTTAATATTTTAGCTAATTATGCTAATGTTGCGAACACTTAATGTTAAAATTCTTTGAAACGCAATGAAAATCTTAAACAACCAATTCACAACGAGCCAACATCATAAAAGAAGACTGAAAACTGACGTAAAAATCGTCCCGGACCTGCCTCAAACACTGGCAAGTGAACGCTCCGTCTGCCGACTTTAAACGTTTCTTTTTGCCGGTTTTTCCCTTAATTAGTCTAATAATCTGGTGTCGACGAACCGAGGGGGAATTCCGCGATCTATACTCGGTATCGGTTTGTAGATGATTCATTCTATATTCTACCGCTGATTTATTCATACTTGTTGAATATTTAAGATACTTTTTATACCCGTTCGAATAACTGATTGCTGACTGACTGCATTGAAATATATGAAAAAAGGCGAACTATGATTACAAGTCCCATTTCAAGATTCTATATTTAACAAAAACATGTCCTGCCAGATTGTAATAATACTTAGGCCTACTGTTGTTAGTTTATGGCGTCTTGGGAGTTAGTAGGATATACAAAGATACCTTTTCATGGATTTTTTTTCATTTGTCACTCAAGTTAATATATATAACCTGTAATCAATGTAAAATAATGATTCCTAAAAAATACAAAAACACGAGTTCTGTTATTAAAACATTGTAGGTACCCAATAAGAGTAGGTAGGTATATTTACTTTCTTTTTATGATTTGAGTTCCCTAATTTTAAAAGCAATAATTTGTTACCAATCCTATTTATATTTCGATATAATCTAAGCACGCCAATTAACCCCTTGAAACACAGGATAGCTATTTTCTAAAATCCAACGACAAAATTCGGCAAACATCTTCCTTTGGCGGAGTCTAACTAAACATTTCCTAATTTTGAACCTCCGACCAACTACGGAGTAACTAGCGAAGGCAAATGAGACCCACACACTCACATCGACCAATATATCATGATCTATCGTTTACTTCTTCTACCCCCTTATCAGCCTATGCAAATAGACTTGAGAGGGGGGGCAGGAAGGTCTCGTAGACCTGGTAATGTCATGTACATAGTACATGGTGCTGTCAGCTTAACATCCAACTTATTAGACGTTTCGGAAATTCGGTTTCGCCCCGCAAGCACCACGGGCTATACTGACAACAGTGCTGGGATTGGCTATCGATCAAATGGTGTTTATATCGAAGAAACAAAACATAGTCGACAATCGAAACATTTAAAAGTCCAATTGGAATAAATTCTAATACGTATGAATTCTGAAATGCAATATTGGATGTGGAGGTTAAGCATTCTCACAAGAATATAAAATACATTAGTTCATAAATAATAGATAGGTGTCACGGAAAACCTTTCAATATCTACATGAGAGCAGCTTAATATTAAAGTACATATTTGGCGTTACAACTAACGTCACATTATAGTATACTCCTAAAATAGCACGTTGATGTTAAATGTAAAAAAATATGCGACGAAACGGAAATATACTAACTAATATCACTAAATATTTGTCCGATAACTTGTTTTGTACAGAACGTTATTTTATTTCAGACATGCCGATCAAATTTTTAATTTAGCAACTTAATGACTCGGATTATATCACTATTGTATTAGATCTAAGCTGGTTTTTTGAAAAGAGTGATTACTGAGTTTTTTGCCGGCTCTTCTCAGTAAAAAACCACTTTCAGAACCGAGCATTACTAGTGACTATTCATAAGTGCTTTATTGAGGCCTATTTGAATAAAAAAGATTTGATTTAACAAAAATCTATCGATAACAACCATCGACATTACCCCAACACTATATGATATCCAGTTGGTAATGCAAACGTTTGTACCCGGCGGTCCGGGCTCTGCTTCGCTCGGGGCAAATACGTACGGTAAATAACCCTTGGCGTACATACTTGTTATGTATATAGCCTATGCTGGCAACACTGTATATGTGGACTTGTTCCACTTGTGTGTGACGCGTGATAGACCTGCCTCGGGATTTTATTCAGGTAGTTTTACCTCTTTGGGTTCACCCATGTAGTGAAGAAACTTTATGGTACGATTTTAGCTGGATTATCGTGAATTTTGAATGATTTATTGTGTTTGTGGGAATGAACGAGCTCCACTATAGCTCATCAACTACCCCGACAAACCACCACCCCAACTGGGCCAATAAATCTAATTCATACAAATTGGAAAACTGTTCAAAATTCTAATTCTTTTAGTTTAGGCCCTAAGGTCACTAGAGTCACTTATGAAGGTCAAATCTGAAACTATAAAATAGATAAAATTACATACCTACTAGGTACTACAGTCATTCAAAGTTTCAACCTTAGAAAAAAACAATAAGTAATAATATGTACAAACATGTAATTATTAAATCTATGGAACTACCAAAAAGATATGTAAATATAAACATATACCATTTACTGAAAAAATTATCTCAAATATATTATCTATTTCATGTAAATTAACCACACAAAGATAACAGGAAACTTTATACCCCCTAAAACAAACATATAATAATACTGTGAAGGCATGAGCCTCATATATCTACATGTAGGACATATGTTGGAGATAATAAGGTTGAATTCGGCGTGACATGTGTAATGCTAGTAAAGCTTCCAGTGGACGGAATGCGAAACGCCTTGGCTGTTTGTTTGTGGGTGGATGGTTCTGGTGAAATTTCTCCTTTGTTGCTTACCCGCCCGGGCGGCGCTGCCCAAGGTATAAACTTCCCTACTTGAATTATGATCCAAATAAAGCATTAATTTGGATACTTATATATGCTCCGAGGTATCTCCAGTGCATCGTTGTTTTTATGAATCATGCGCTATTTCAAAACTATGTCTTATCTACCCGCGTAAAGGTGTAACAGCCATCAGAGGCTAACACCTTGTAGTCCCTTCAAAAATAAAAAATATGTCTTATCTTTATAGATAAGACATATTTTGTTTTGTTGAATGGTAGTTATCGGTTTGAATTTATATTCAAACCGATAACTACCATCAATTTCTCAAACAATATCACTTTAAAGTGCAGTCGATTAAACTTATTTTTCATCCCACCATCTCGGAAAGAGTATTTTTACTCTTCAATATCTGAGTGGAAAAGCCGTTTTTATTCTCTAGAGGATAAAGTAAATTGAATTTGGAACATCGTGTGCACTAAGTTTGTGAATTAAAAAAAAACATTAAACCTATTTACTGCTACCTCTATGGTGCCGAATATATCATACAACTTTTTTTTAATTTGTTAAAAACTCAGACTCGGCACCTTCTTGGTGTTCTTTTTTCAATTTGCTTTGTACGCGGTTCTTTACGCGGCATTTTTTCACGTCATTGTTAAACGACAATGACATTGTTGTTTCTTAATTATACCTTAGTATTATTTTGTTATAATTTAAAGATTATTCTGTAATACTTACCTGTCATAATGTAGTAATTAATACCTAAACTGAAATAAAAGTGTACCTATCTTGTGATTGTAAACGTTTTTTTTTTTGCATTTAGTCATTTCCTCGCTGAGGTGGAATGAAAAGTTACGTGTTGCACTCGAGTGCAAAGATTTTTCACCTCGTGCTCTTTTGATTCCCTCGCTAACGCTCAGGATTCTAATTTTGAATCACTCGCTGCGCTCGTGATTCAATTTTAGAATCCTTCGCTTGCTCGGTCATCAAAATTGAACACGCGGTTAAAAAGCAACTTTGCACTCTTGTATAACAAATAACTATTTTTCCTTCGGATCAAGGTATTCTGCCAATGACTTCAGTAACTGCCAGTGTCTTTACACGTCATAGAAAAGACAATAAAAAAGAAAAAAATTATAATATTTAAAATTCAAATCGCAACGTTTAACAACTTGCGCCACATCATGAGTTAGAATTTGGCGGGCAATAGGTACGTACGCGGCTTTGTTACCCTCACATTATGTATTCTGTCGTGGACTTGTCTGCACGCCATGTACCAGCTATGTGGAGTTGGGCTTATGTACACTTACATAGCCTGGTTAGGCTAATACGCTATATAAACTGTACAGGGATTATGTTGAAGGATAGTCATATAATGAAAGTTTTGACGTTAGTAGGTACCTATATAAAAAATATTTAGATACTTTGGAAGTTTTAATTACCTTTGGCCACTATAGGTCATGCGTTCGATACTTACATAGGAGAACATTTGATCATGTTCGATATATATATCAGTTAAGTATCGTAAGTGTACCAGTGGTGGCCACGGTACCAATAATGGCCAAAAATTTAAAGAAACATCTAGAATTCGGACATGAGCGAATGTTTTTACATTGGGATCACTGTGACATAGACTTTAGACATCGAACTATCGTTTAACGTTTTATTCAATTCACTCAGTTATATGTACAAATTTGCGAGAATACAAAGTGCAAAGTGATTTGAAATTGACAACGACGGGTTTTCTTAAGGAAATCGATAAGGCGGTGAGCAGAAAGTTTCACTTGTAAAATAGTATTGCTTAATTAAAATCAAAATTAGTTTTGTTTCATGTGTTAACCATAAAATAAAGATAAACTTAGACTAACTGGGGTATCGATTAATGAATTTTCCCTGTCCAAGACTGGGTCACAAAACTACAACTTTTATTTGTTAAATTAATTGAATCCAGCTTTGCCGTATCTCACGCGCAACACATTACAAATATTAAATAAGGACTGGACTTTACAGTTTCACTATATTCAGTGCTGAAACTTTCACAATTTTGGTAATATTTCACAAAAACCAGTTTTTTTTTCTTAAACTGGCCACCATTGGGTCATTTACCATATTTACTATAGACAAATGTCATTACCTATTTATATGCACAGAAATAACTCTTACCTACCATTATTCTCATTTATAGAAGCAGTGTTAATTATGAACAAAGGTCGCATCGCATGTATGTACATATGTGAAACTAAGACTATACAGTTAAAATATACATTTGACAATATTATATAAGTCTAAGTTAAACCACACTTAACTCAAATCTCTAATGGCTTCAATAATTGACACCTTGAGAGCTATTGGCAGCACAAAGTGAATTTCAATGAGTGAGCTAAGTTACGCGCGTTGAAAACTTTTGCCACCATATGTTGTAGGAAAATGGATTATTCTGATACTCTACGTAACTAGTTAAAGGATAAAATGGTTATAAAGTTTGGCTCAATCACCCATTAGCTCATTAGGATAGAGGGAGAGTAGATGCTACTTTGTTCTAGAAGGATTTTCTAAATAAATGCATTCTGTTTCTAAGTCTGTTTGTTCTGTGTCTGAAAGTAGGTATATATCTAAAAGTATGTATTTAAAAGTAGTTTATCAGTTATCTAGTTACCAAAGCACAAGCCCTGCTTAGTTTGAAATTAGTTTGACCGTGTGTAATACATTTATTACCCAAGATTCTTTTTCATAACGGGCTTTGTTTATTCTTTTCGGTGTTAAAACACGAATAGAATCTAATGGTGGAAAAAAATTAAATTCGTTTTTTACTTAAATTGATAATATGAGAACCACTAAGTACCTAAGCCTTAATATTTACTACAAAGTGACTAAGTAGTACACATTAGATACTAGTTTTTAAAAGCAACACTCTCCCCTATTTGGGGACATAATACTATTGCACTAAAAAAAATCCTTAACCAGACAAATCGTCTTAAATACCTAATCTTCTCAATAAGTAAATTTTCTTAGCGAAAATATCTTGAAATTCACCCACACATGTACCTACCTTCATATAATCAAAATCATAGTGCATAAGTCTAATAGTTATAGTTGTACCTGTGTAGTTATACTTCGGCACTGGCTAAATTGAGCACACGTAATAGGGGGAGGCCGGGGTGAGATGGAAGCGTACCGAACTTGCTTAGATAATGTGCATACATTAAACTAAGACCAAACTAACGTGGGGCGTATACGTATATCTTGATGAAGGAACTTCGGGATCCGCCCGCGGTCTAATTACCTACGGGTGGATTGGGGAAAAATTAACCCTTTGATGTGATGCGATGGAATTATATTATAATTGAAGGATTTATAACAATATAAATAATAAGATAATTAGAGGTTTCTGATTTAATAGAAATATAGTGGTAAAGAATGAACAAAGATCACTATAAAATAAATTAACAGTTTATTCTAGTTTTTATAATTAACAATTAGTTCTTAAATGTTTCACTAGACCTTGATTTATTCAGACCTAAATCTTAACATATTAAATTTATTGATGCATAGGTACTAAAGCAAACATAGGAAGGTACATACATATATTATCGACCTATTTACCTGCCGGATGCCGTCCCGGTAACCGGCGTATTTACCCGCTCTGATCCGGATTATACCGGCGTAAGTCGGTTCGCCCATATATTGGCGTCGAAGCGCTGATCTTTTATATTTTCAATTTAAAATCATCCGTGGGTAGTCTGAAATTAAATTTAGATTTATTTTATAATGCATTCAGGTTGAACTAACCGTTTCGATATTCTTTCTTTTATACATCCTTTGACATTACGTAGGCATAATATCACATCATGAATGACGATAAACACTTTTAGACTTGTAATTTGTATATAATTTTTGACATAAATACCTAATGTATGTCAAAAATCCTACATGACTAAAAAATATTTAAATTCTTAATGTTACAAGGAGAGTTAAGAATGTGCCGTTGATGGTCGAAAATACAGAGAAAGACAGACAAAAGATGGATGGACTGTATGAAAGGTGTTTGACAAAAACATGTTTATGAAGAGAGTGATGAAATGATAGCTGACGAGGAGGAATGGCAGAAAAAGAACATTATTGGCAATGCCCCCTATGACATTATTTTAGTTCATCGGTAGTTACAATAAAAAATCTTATTCTTCTTCCACATTTCTCACCTAATTCGATATAATAAAAATTATTATTAGGTAAACATTTACCATACCATATAACTCCGTTTACCTACTAACTACGAAGCTCTCTGGTTCAACGAAGCGGTAAATCACAACCCTTTGCCCCCGACAATTAGAAGGCCCGCAGTTTATGGTGCTCAAACTTGGGCAGTTATCGTGAAAACAGCACGGTAGTAATGTACCCACGGCTGGTTAAACCGTAACAGCTTGGTTCTATAGCATTAGTTTTAGTATACCCTATGGAAATATATGTTTGTTCTATATGACTATATAATAGTCCTTTATTGATATATAGGTGTATAGGGATGATTCGCGCGTGGACTATAATCGAAATATAAATTATTGTCATTAGAATTAGGTATAGGTATATTGAATAAAGTTATTTGAAATGACGGTTAGAGAGGAAGAAAAACGCATGTTGTGTTGTGCCTAGGGGAGATGAGGGCAGAAAGAAAAAAAGAAGAATGCAAAGGCCTAAAAAACACTGTATAATAATACCACTCTTTTTGTGTTTAATCTGTGTTTTGTATGGGTAATAATATCAGATAAATAAGCTGTTAACTAAAATAAACTTCTAAAACTATTTACCCCCATTTCAAAGACTATGTACGTTTAGTAAAACAAGAAATAATATAATTTAACACAACTGCTAGCACGTTCACTCAATTCATCATTCTTTAACTTTGCTACACGTAAGGTAAATACGAGTATACATTTTAAATTAACCTACAACTACATCCACGACAGATTGAGCTTAGACGAGCTTTAGAGGGAGCTTCGTGCAAATAATTACGTACCGTAAGCTCGCACGGTAGGTATAGGTTTTAAACCTTTGAGCCGTGCCATCCACTAAAACATTCTAAGCACAAATAAACAAACATCGTAGCAAGCGATCGCACATGTCTCCCGCAAGACAAATACGTGCTTCTACCCCCCGCTTGTCCCCCGTTTGTCCCCCGTTCGTCCCCAACCCCCGGCTTAACCCCGTCCATCTCAGGAACGCTGACAGTTGGTATTCACCTGCGGGGAAATAGAGCACCCGACAGTAAATTCCCTTAAAATGTCTTCGGTGCCGTGTATTTAAACTCAAATTGAGTAGTAGGTTACACGTTTGAGCAATAAAGACACAATACTGTTTGTTTGATGGTTTGCTGTAAAATAAAATAGGTTTCGGTTAGCCGATTTGATTTTTGGTTTATATAAGAACAACAAGAAATAACATTTCTACAAGGTACTTACCACTTTAAATACAAAGTTTGCATTAATGCTTTATCAAGGCTTAATTAAATACTTTTTACACGTATAAATATATTGTAAAAGGGGTTTTCCTTATGATATTTGCATTCAACAAATATTTTTTGTAAGGTTATGTAGTTATACGACAATACAAAACGTTTTAGAATATAAACGATGTTTAAATGGAGTAAATAAAGTAGGTATACCTATTAGAAAATAAAAACTCAATAGGTACCGAGAATTCCAATACGATTTATAGAATAACTAATAAGTTACTAGCGTTATCTATTGTCTAGTAGCGTAACTATATAACTAATACTTATAGGAAATTATAGATGGCAGCAGTGTCGATGTGTAACTGAGTGGGGTCTACGAAACTACTGCTACGACGTAGCACAGACATGCGCAAGAGTTGGATCGTTGATTTTAGTACACATCAAAATATTTACGTTTAAGTAGTATTCTTGATAGTCAGCCATGACGTAAAGGCTGAATGGATTTAAATAAATATTGGATTTAATTAAATATTAAATTAAACTCTAGAAAAATGTATCTAGAGTAGGTCCCAAAATGAGACTAATATTCTAATTTAACCACCTACTAGGTATTATTTATATTTCAGCATTTGTCATATACATATATGTCGAAAATATAGGAGGGCACACCACCACACTTAAATATGATAAAAACAAATTGAGACGAATGTTTGTTGCTTTGAAGAGAAATGATATCCACTTCGGTCCAATGAAAAACACTATTACTTGAATGTGTGTAAGACATTTTTTGTAATAATCGAAGTAGATATCATTTCTCTTCAAAGCAACAAACATTCGTCTCTTGCCAAAGAGCGATTCTATTTCATCTTAGTACAGTACATATCTGACGACCAAAGCCGCGTTTCCAAGCCAGTACAGGTACATAGATAAATGTAAATCCCCAGCGTAGAGGCGGTCCCCACGGTCTAGTGGCTTTCCATCAACGGTGATTGATAAGCCGCGTCCCGTGAGATTGTCGTCACGGTGTCGTGTCGCTGTAGTGTGGATAAGACTATGGGATTTTGTGTTTATAGTACCTATATAAGTATGTTACATTACTACCTTACATAATTTGATATATAGGTACGTAAATATGTTGCATAGTTGAAACTGTTTGATGACTGGAAATAAGAGATATATTAGGCGCAAGAAATAATGATCTACCTACTTATATTAGAGAACCATCATTTAGTTAGACATCTACAGTCTACACCATAGTATATGCTGTGAACTTATCAAACCTCATTGGATAAAATTGTATTATTACTTTCACATCACTTAGTCGCTCTTAAAGCCAAATAAATGATACAAAATTTTAGTGCTACAAGATGTTTCAGGTGCCTCGACTAAGTGAGCTATACTATGCCGAATTAGTATAAAGAAAAGGTACCATAATGCAGCTAACATGAACGGATCGTGCGCGTCTCCACTAAAGCTTACCTTCTAACATTATTGATGACTAAAACAACCCTCCCAACCCCCTCGCCGGGCCTCACGGACCCGAAATACGAAGTGGGGTCAAACGCTAACATTTATACGTAGCTACGAGTCCGAGATCTATGCACATTTGCCATACAAAAACTAGCTTAAACACTGTAGTATAAAGTTGTTTTTCGATGCGATCGTGTTGGTCTTAAAGACCGATGCCGCCGCACAAGTAAGAGGGTGTTAGAGGGTTAACCCCCCAGGTGGTTGAGCAATTTTACCACGTTAGGCTGTGACGGTCGCCTGTAATTTTGGAGCCTAATGCGACTATTCCTATTTCAAGTTACCCCTCGAGCTTAAGTATGGGCCTGACGTGGGAGATAAGGCTGTATAGATGTGGTAGGTAGCTATGGAGGACGTACGTGATAGGTGTGTTTGAATATCGTTGTAGTCTAAGGATATTTGAGGTACTTATACTATTTGCTTTGAAGTTCTTTGTATATTTATGTTAGTGTTGAGTAGTGAAGGAATTATGTTTGTCTTAGTTCAGTTATCATAAAAATATTGTGATGGACATAATGTACACCTACCTAAAATTATTTAGTTTTCGTAAAAAAAAATATAAAAAATTGTTGATTAGATAATTTCATCAAATCACTGTTACTTAATTTAGAAAGTAAATGTGAAATATAATATAACAGGCATTACTTGATGAATTATAAATAAAAATCCCTTTGTTTGCTATGTTATATGGGTTGGTACTTAGCTGGTAAAACCAAGCTATACCTGGATTTTTTATTTTACTGACTTAGGTAGGTAGGTACCTACATAGGTATGGCAAATCCAAAACCATGTGAAAAACGGTAGATAAATATATAAACTATCTACATATCATTATTTTAAATATACTTACATACCTACTTTCTAAAAACTCCATTGTTAGCTTTCGAAAGCTTATAGAGCCTGTTAAAAAGCATTATCTGAGAAATAGAGAAGGCTGAGCTATACTGAATACGAGCTTAAATCCTTTATATTTCCTTGTTGACAGTGTTGGATCAAATATCCGCCTTTATACCTAGAAAGCCTTGATGCAAACATGCATATCAGATAGCGACTATACATCTGATGTAGCATAATATTCCAGACAGATAGAACAGACTTTTAATTAATTTCTTACTAATATTGCTATAACTGTAGGTAAAAACTATGCAAATTGTTAGTAGGATAACCAATCATTATTATTACACCCTTTAACTAAGCATAGCTAACACAATACACAGTTTAGTTCACTCACAGCCAGCGGGCGAATTCTAAACTTCTAAACAAAGATAAAGGTAGGTACACACAAATAGGTGCCGGCGTGTACCCGACTCGAATATAAATGGATGCTGTAAAAGTTTCTGCGGCTTAATTAATTGCGTTCGGATTACGCGGGACGTGGAATGCTCGCTGGGCTTGTTTTCATTCTACTCGACCTCCTGTCTGTCAAACGCTTTACGTTCTGCGATATTATTTCGAAATCGGAAGCGTCTGCCGACTCTGAATTTTGACTGGGCACTCGGAACTTTGGAATGAAGGTAGGTAAGTACTATAATTTATACCTTTAGGTACCTATGTTACGGGTATACACATTCCTTTAAAAGTCCAATATTAAATTACTTCACAGCTTGAATATACCTAATGTTTATTACTTCATAGATATAAATCATGCCAAAAACGAACGAACGTCAAACTGATCAGATGTCAAAAAGTACATCAGCGGTATTTTGGGTTAAAAAAATATTAAATGTAATATTACTGTGAATATTATGTTTGGTAAAATGAGTGTATACCACTAGCCCTGTCCACAAATGTTTTTTTTCAGTTCTGCACATTGTGTGAGCTAAAATGATTGCTGTTTGTCGGTGACTGTGTTCAATGTTCCTTATTGTGTTATTTTAGTGGTGGGCAATAAGAGCGGAAAACCCTCACACCAAAGCCATAAATACCTACATATTCGAAGAGGCGTTTTATATTGCCAATCTATAAACCAGTTAAATAATAGTTATAACAACAAAAAATCTGCTGTGTTTACATGAATTGACAGTCCATGGCGTTACCGTTACCATGGTTACTTTACAAAAATTTTCATCACCTTGACGACCGTCTGGCTGGAGTCCCTATTTTGATAGACAACTAGTGCCAAAACAGAATGTGCTTCATGAAGACAAAAAGTGCATCATTTTTGCTAATAGTATGATTTTTATGTTTTCCAGTTTTATTAACTTGTATTCTATTTTTTCTTTGTCTTTTGTAATTCAATTATGTCGCAGACTACCGATACTGGATGCCAATACAACAGCGACGCATCATTGGTACAATGCCCACATTGTTCGCAGCCTAGATTTTTTAAAGGGGAACGAGGGTTAAAAATTCATATAGGCAAATCACATAAATGTATAATACGGCAGACCTCCGGCATACCATCATCATTACCATCTGTTAATAGCAACCATGCCGTGACCAATACACCACACTTCTGGCAAACTTTGAGTGACCTGAAAAATAACCAGCCGATAATAAAAAGAATTCCTAAAGGTGCTCGAATAGCCGTCGCTCAAAGTTTATCAAAAGTAATAAAAAAAGTAGTAAATGAAAACTCAAAATGTGCCTGGGAAATGTTTTTTCTTTTTGTATATAATACCCTACATGTCAATTCCCGTAACGGCTCGTTAACCAAAAATATTAAACAAAACTGCCTAAATGGCCCAAGCGTCCCTATATACGAGTATGTGCAAAAAAATAGAACTTACAACGTCTTTAAAAAAATTGAAAACAAGGTAAGTGATGGGGACATTAAGGGGGCAGCACACCTGCTCTTTACCAATGATGTCGTCGCTCCTGACTCACCAGAAACTCTTTTGGCTTTACTAGAAAAACATCCAACATCCTCGGCAACGCTTCAACCCTCTCCACCTCTTGACACCACTCAGCCCCTCCAAACCACGTCGAAAGACATATACCATTGTATCATGTCTTTCAATAACGGCTCGGCCGGTGGTCTTGATGGTTTAACACCACAACATCTGAAGGACCTAGTTTCTCGATGTACGGGTGATGCCGGTAGAGCCCTTCTTAGTGATTTAACTGACCTGACTAACCTTTTACTGGCAGGTCAGGTTCATGAAGATTTTAAAGACATCCTATATGGTGCAAACCTTTGCGCCTTAAAAAAAAAGGATGGAGGTATTAGACCCATTGCAGTAGGATGCACGCTCCGTCGTATCACCTCAAAAATCTGCTGTAAATATATCCTCCCTGGATTATCACAAAAATTTCAACCGACACAACTTGGTTTTGGTTCTAGAGGGGGCTGTGAGGCAGCAGTGCACGCATTGCGAACATACTTAAGTAGTAAAAAAGATGAAGTGGTTCTTAAGGTGGATGTAAGGAATGCTTTCAACTCTGTTGATAGACTTACCATGCTGAATGAAATAAAAACACACACGCCAGAAATTTACAACTACGTTGAACAATGTTATGGCACGCCGTCAAAACTTGTTTACAAAAACCATTTAATTCTTTCAGCAGTGGGTTGTCAACAGGGGGATCCCCTGGGTCCGGCTATTTTCAGTCTTGCAATTCATCCGGTAATATCATCACTAAATTCTAAATTTAATGCTTGGTACCTGGATGACGGTACCTTGGGAGGTGAAGCATCCACAGTTTTAGGTGATTTAAAAACTATTATAGATTCATTTGAAAAAATTGGTTTAGACATAAATTTTTCTAAATGTGAATTGTATGTCCCGGACACCTTATCAGACGCAGAAAAAACATCAATTGGTGATAGCTTTAATTGTCTATCACCAAACATAAAATTATTACAAAAGCAATCGCTTCGCCTCCTGGGAGCACCAATTTTTGATGACTCTATCCCCCCGTATTTAGAAGAACAATCATCAAAATTTTACAATATCTGTGACCGTTTGCAGAAAATTAATTCACATATGGCTTTCCAAATTATCCGTTTTTGTCTTTTCGTCCCCAAATTCACGTATGTTTTAAGATGTTGTCCAGTTTGGAAATTTTTTAATCAAATGGAATATTTGGACAATGCCATACAAAAAGTACTAGTTAAAATTCTAAATTGTCCCATTAACGACCGCGCCTGGTCCCAAGCATCTTTGCCTATCCGCTTTGGGGGCCTAGGTATCAGGAAAATCTCAAGCATCTCAGTCCCAGCATTCTTATCATCTACATACAGCACATTTGATCTTTTTAAAAAAATTATACACCCTTCTCTTGGTGATATCGAAATTATATACAGTAGTGAGGCTCGAGATGTTTGGTTTGCGTCCTGTCCTAGTGAAAGCATCCCGCAAAATCCTAAATTACAAAAACAATGGGACGAGCCGCTCTGTAAGCGCGTACACTCACAGCTTCTTAGTCGTAGTGATGGTCTTGCAGAGCGAGCTCGTCTCCTTGCTGTGTCTGAACGAGAGTCAGGGTATTGGCTTCACGCTATTCCATCCACAAGTATAGGTACTCTCCTCGACAACGTGTCTTTTTCAGTAGCCGTTAGTCTGCGACTCGGCTCAAAGATCAATGAGCCACATCGCTGCCCTTGCGGAAACGACGTTGACCAATTCGGTCACCACGGCCTTTCGTGTCGCCGCAGTGCTGGCCGCCTATCTCGCCACGCTGCTATCAATGACGTCATCCGTCGGGCTTTTGCCTCCGTCAACGTGCCGGCCATACTCGAGCCGAACGGTATTGCACGTGACGACGGTAAGAGACCCGACGGGATGACGTTGGTCCCCTGGAGTCGAGGTAAACCACTAGTGTGGGACGCAACATGTGCGGACACATTAGCACAGTCCCACCTACAGTCGACTTCAGGAGTGGCGGGTGCGGCTGCTACCACGGCGGAGGCCCTGAAGCGGCGGAAATATATGGTTCTCAATGAGAACTATATATTTCTGCCATTCGGGGTTGAGACGTTGGGTCCGTGGGGACCGGATGCTCATAGCCTTTATAAAGAGCTGTCAACGCGTCTTATCGAACGATCGGGTGACCAGAGGGCTGGCTATTACCTCGCCCAACGAATAAGCCTCGCCATCCAGCGAGGTAATGTAGCCAGCATCCTGGGCACTCTACCACAGGGCAGCGATTTAGATAATATATTTTATTTATAATTTTAATTTAGTATGTATATATTTTACATATAAGTTTTGTACATATTTATACCTCTTTATAATATTAGTGTAGATATATATTCTGATAGTTGTAGGAAGTGTATTTTAGAGCAATTGCTAATTGCAAAAGCCTTGTTTTACCAACAAATATACACATCAAATTCATAATTTACAGTAATAAAAAGTAAAACGTACGTACCAAAAAAACCTCAAATATCACGTCTGAAATTAAAATTAGTGATAATGCGTAACTTTCCAATCATGCCATAATATAAATTTTACTTCATATATATATAGCGTCCTATTGTTAACCTATTTATTTACCTGATGCACACAACAATCACCACAGCGTCTGACAAAAAAACCCCAAAAATTAAACATCGTCTTTTGTTGGCGAAAACGCTAAATTGAGGAAATTTCCATCCATTCTCCATCCAGGCGTCATCCGCGCCTAAACCCCGCTTCAATTTCAATAGTACCCCCTACATACTCCCTACACCCTTTAGGACGCCCCCACCGCGCTCTCTGTCTCTGTCTACCGGGGGGTTATGTGGCAAGAGAGAAGGGGACGCAACTACCTACAGGGCCGGTCCGAAAGTTAGACATATATTATTGTATTATACGATCGTAGGTGGCGCGGGGGTGAAGATTGATGCCACGGGGGAGGCGGGGGGTAGTTTCGGGAACCCTATGGCGACGTAACGAAATTTGCGTGACGCACACATGCGTGCGTGAGGGTACGAGTAACATGGCCTCATATTTCACGTGTAGGAAATTAGGTGGAGGAATTAATTTTCAAGTTTTCAATATAGAAAGAAAAATTGACTTGAGAGCTCGCATGGTTATTAAGGCTTCGATGGAAATTAAACATCGGTGAGGCTTCTAGTCAATTCGTTTTTATATTGCGTGGGATTGGATTTTGGTGAAGACTTATCTTTGTGATTTGTTTTAGAAATTATATTTAGATTTCGGTGCCTGAGTTTATTGTTTACCTAAATGATATGGAGATATTATGTAATTCAAAACTCAACTTACTATGTCAGAAGATAAAAAAATATTTTTGTTTGTTACTACTTACGTGTTTTATATGTTTTATGAAACGTGATAAAAAAAAATTATGTATTTATTTGAATGTTAGTGCTTTGACACAGTAAAATGGTTAATATTTTTTATGCTAGAATATATTCATACATATTATGCATAGTACCTAATAAAAAATAGGATAGGCGGGGCAAACTATGATTACTGCTTGCAAGTCTTTACAATTAGTGTCAAATCTGAAAATCTATTCTAAATAGCTTAGATAATCAACTACTCAACGTAAGTACTTAATAAGACTAATTAATATACATAGGTAAGTACAGACATATGAAAACATTTTTATTTATAATACTTACCCAGACACTCTATTAAAATTGGATTCCAATAACCAATAAATAACATCCAATAATGTCGCTTTACGGAATCAAATAAAATCATTAATCACAACTCAACAGAATGAACGTTAAACACCGTTCAGAAGTGAGTCGAAAAGCAACTTTTATAACAGTATCATAATTTCAAAGATGAACAAAAATGATATTGAAAAGTTCAAAGTCGGGAAAGTCCATTGTACTAATTACGCGGCAGACGGCGCGCTTTCGCTTTCGCCGGCGGTCGTTTTAATTATTTTTTTTCAGCGTCTCGGCGTCTGGCGGGAAACTCCGGGAAAAATTGACGATAGAATAGAGTTGATTTGCTTATGGTTTTTTGTTTTTTTTTGACGTGACAACGTCTTATAAATTGGTTTGCCGGGTGACACTTCAAGAAACTGCGTTACGCTCCGCTCACGTAACGTGACGTTATGTTTTAAATTGTTACTATTGACGTGACAACGTCTTATAAATTGGTTTGCCGGGTGACACTTCAAGAAACTGCGTTACGCTCCGCTCACGTAACGTGACGTTATGTTTTGACGTGACAACGTCTTATAAATTGGTTTGGCGGGTGACACTTCAAGAAACTGCGTTACGCTCCGCTCACGTTACGTGACGTTATGTTTTGACGTGACAACGTCTTATAAATTGGTTTGCCGGGTGACACTTCAAGAAACTGCGTTACGCTCCGCTCACGTAACGTGACGTTATGTTTTAAATTGTTACTATTATTTCATCCTTCTTCCTACTATACGAATGAATATTCACATTAAAATTATTTTACCACTCAAAGTCGTTGTCACGTAAAACTTTCGCCCGTATACCGACTTTACAGGCAACCAATTTTTTTTCAGCGATTGTGTCACAATGCGAATGTCAAGAGTGGTTGTCACTTAGTGATTTACAAAAAGATTAAGTGAATTATAAACTAAAATACCAAATTTAAAATGCATTATTCTTGACTTGAACCGAAATAACAATTTATGTTACATATCTATTTATTTTTCAAATTTAAATAAAAAAATAGGTAGGTATTAATTATAGGAAGATCTCAAACTACAATAAGTAAGTATAAGTTACGGTGCTGATATAAAAATACAGACACATATTAAATGAATCACCGTCATCGGAACGATACCGCGGGTGTATCTACACGAAGCTTTCGCGCTGTTAGCGAAGTTCGCGCTTCGCTCAATCTTTGATACTTTCTTCGTGCATTTTTTTAGCTCGCCTTATTAATGAAAAGTAGGTTACTAACTTGGTTCGCTTTAAGAATGAAAGTTACGGCCACGTTGCCGTAGGTCGATGAACTTCTCAGCTGTCTTTTGTTTTCATCTCCCTTCCTACTTCTTGTTTAATTATTTTTAGATTCGTTTCCGCGCGAAAATTATAAACACGACTCATTGGTTTGTTGTTTTACTTGGTGTAGCAGTACCCGTCTGTTCAAATTATAATTGCCCTGAAATATTAGAGCTTGCTTATATAGGTACCTACCTAAAAAATAATAAAAATTACCTAATTATGAAGTTGAGTGTGGGACTAATCGACTTCGTAAAATACAATAACTCATGCAAAAGCAAATATCAACAGAAATCACAATTGTAGCCAACTAAACCGTGACAGCGCAGTAACATCATTAATTATCTATTAGAAAATAATCCTTTTATACGTCACAACCCATTCAGTGGCGGCGAGAGGACACAGGATTACCTGGACTAAAACCCATAAAAAATGTACCAAACAAACAGTTGCACAATGGCAACCCTCGATCGGTAAGGTGGGATTTTTTTATCCATCCACAAAAAATATCATCGAACATCACGTAATTTTATGAGCCAATAAAATAAATATTCAATTCCATTTTTGAAATTTCATTTTTTAAACTTCAGTCCACTTCGAACGTTCCGTTCCGTTAACCGTCGAATGCTTACCCCATAATGTTAGACCCTAAGGAAGTACTCTCATACTTCTTCACATACGCCTCGGGCAAATCTAAATCTTCCTGAGAAAGTATGCATAATAATCATTTATAGGTTTCCGATAGTGGATTACCCTTACAAAAGCCCTTGGGTGACCCTTTTACTACCTGAGGGTGACATTTTTTTATTCACACTTCCGTCAAAAGCATATGCAAAAAGGACTGTTATTTTCTTTGATAGAGTATCGGAAATAATAATTATATGCATAATAGAACGGATTAAGGGTTGCGAGATTTCTGTGAGTGACGTTTTTTTTAGTTCCTGTCACCTTGCCAGTGTCAGATGTTCTTTGAACTTTTTAGTCATTGTATATATTTAATAATATGCATTTTGATATGCAAGCTGTGCGTTACCGATATTTCACTAATTGATAAGCTTTGGGACCATTCACTGCGGTGAAATGTTCGACAGGGTAACATTTTGGGATAGTATTAAAAAAAATCTTTTGTGCACATAAATATTATGCAAATTAATTCAATCGATACTTTTATTATTATTGAAAAGGGTTAGGAAATAAAATATATTTAAAAAATGCAGAGTAAATTGTCGGTTAACCCTCGAACGCGGTAGGTGTGAGTCTGACATGTCGTACATTTTATAAAATACTCGAGTGAAGTATTCCTGGGCCGCCAAGGCGGGAATAACAATGCAGCCCGGCCGGTATCTCGGCGGGCAACCTCTTGACTGCAATCAAATAATTACTGCCCCACGGTCGAATACACCCTCGTCCCTCAGCTCTCAAATATTCAAAATGGCCGATCCACTATACTATAATTTATGCGTATGATAGAATCTGTAACTTTAAAAATCAATGTAAGGTACTTTTATTAGTTATATGCTTATGATAAACATAAAATTACAATTTATTTTACTATTTACTATATTACATGAACAAATAGTATTATTAGTTAGGTTGCATAGTGCATTTCATAAAAACATTACACCCTTGACACACCGCATATCCCGAATAACAATAGGATGCAGATTTTGATTCTCCAAAGATAAATAATACATTTTGATTTATAATAGAAGTGAAAAAAAATACTCTACGTTTATCGAGAATGCATAAATAGACCCTATTATTCGTATCGGGAAGTGCAAAATATGGGTGTAACTTTTTTATATCCGTTGAATACGTGTCAGTGAACGGGTTGACTTACGAGGGACGCCGTTTTTTTTCTATGACAGTAACAGAATACATTCAAAATATTCAAAAATATTTTACGGATGCATTCAATGGTGATTTGATTTATTCCAATGACATGCAGATGTAAGAGTCCTCGTTAGATTTATTTGACTGCTGTTTTTGCATTGATCTCGCGTTACGCATGATTGGTCATGTCGATTGGCAGTTAGTGACTATTATTTCGATGTTTGTTGCGTTATGAGGGTGAACGAATACGAAACAAATTCAAAATTAGAAACTGACAGTTTTGAAAATGGAATATTCTTATGTCATTTATGTACTTATGTATTTACTTGATTATACATTTTTTGCATGCAACACCGAAGCTTACGCAAATGCGGCATAATCTAAATCCGGGTCTGATAGTCCCTAATCTACATAATAAAAAGAAGCGTCAGGAAATACAAATGCAGTGATAATGCCACAATGGCTGCAGAGACCGCGGCGGCACCGAAAGGGTTGCCATTGTCTGAACTTACAACTTCGAATTAATGAGCGAGTGCAAAAAAATGTTTCACAATCGCGACATACGATCTCATCTAATGGTTCTCAAACTTTCGATGATGATAGAAAACTGTTACGGTACAATGAGAGACCATTTTAGTCATTACATAATATGTAAGTATTTAAAAAAAATTAATACGTTCGTTAATATAGGTAATTGAGATTTAATAAAAACATTTAATTATTATTTTCGTTACAAACCACATTACGTAAATTTATTAATTTATTTATTAAACACACAAAACAAGATAAATTATATAATTAAATTCTGTACATCATACACATTTGTTATTTTTTTTCCGTACCAAAAACAGTCGAGCTCTAAAAGTTTGACATCCACAATAGGCCGGCGCTACCTACTGATCTAATTTCCATGCGTACGCGCAGCCGAGGTACCGAAGGGGTTATTTTATTCACAGTTTCAATAGGAACTGATGCATTTATTAACTTCGTGTGTTGAACAAAGATTAGTATGTTTCTGATGTTTGATACGAATAGTACTTCCTTGTGATGTGTTAAAAATGTGACTTTTGTGTGTAAAACCGGTTTATAATTATAAAACTGGCTGCCATTCAGTTAATGAAAGAGTCGGGATTCGTTTAAGAATCTTGGAAGAGAGAAGCATCAATATGACCCTACCAAGAACAAAATTCATCGTCATTAGAAAATCAATGTTTTGAAGTGAACACATTATGATGATGATGAAGTGGAACGCCACATGAGACTATAATCAGAACTATGAAGCGTATAATGACACTGAAATCAAAGAAATCCCTACATATAGTATTCACCAAGAATCATATTATACCATGAAAGAACATACCAGATTGTATAAATTAATAAAGATACACTCTTCAATCCAAATAGACGCGATTAATACATTCAGATTCTAGCATTGAACTTAACATGGGAAGAACTCGCAACAAATGGAGTCATTTATTTAACAGACCTAAGATTTATCAAACATTTTAAGAATCATGATGATTACCAAAAGGAAAAGGAAATATACAGCTGTAAGGACAGCCACAGAGCCCACAGATGACAATGAAAAGGTAATAAATTGTGTAGATATTTAACCTTAGCTTTTTTACCTATTGTTAACTCATATATATAGAGTTATGTAGCTTATATGGTTCACCCTCAGGACCGTATGATCCCCAAATAGCCCTAAGCCCTAAGCGAAACCTCTTCAACTTCATAAAATACAGACATAACCATTATAATGAACAGCGTGCTTGACATGAAATGTAGTTGTAATAGAAAACACAATTTAGGTATAATACTACTTTTTCTGGAGTATTTTAATAAGGTTTGTGTTAGACCTGCTTAGTTACTAGGCATACACCAACCACTATACGTAGACAAGTAAGTAGGCATATTTAAGTAGGAGCAAAATACCAATGTTGGTAGATACTAAGTATAGTAAAAGTGAATACGGTAGGTAGTAAGTATCTCTCTTTAAATACTTTTGTCAGATTTTTAAAAGTTTTATCGTACTACTAGCTTCCACTCCGCGGTTTCACCCGCGTAGTTCCCTTTCCCGTAGGAATATAAAATATAGCATTCCTCGATAGGGGTAGGTATCTAACACTAAAATATTTTTTCAAATCGGACCAATAGTTCCTGAGATTAACGCGTTCAAACAAACAAGCATATTATTCAGCTTTTATACAAATTAGAAAGTATATATATAATTAAAAGTATTGCATACGAATACGAAGCATAGGTATATGTTTAAATAATAAGGTATGGTTTCTAAAAATAGTAGTATCTAACGTTTTTTAAGAAGTCAGCACCGTCAACGTAACATCCGTAGGTTTTAAACATAACGTAATTAGAAAATGATTGATCACAACCTATTTTTGTCGTACCATGTAGAGGCTAGAAAGTTAGAATTAATAATATAATCGATCATGCTCCCAAAGGCGGTACGGTAAAGGCATATATCATATTGTACGTATAATGCTTCGTACATAAACCGTATCTGAAGGCTTAGGACGCCATTTCGCTGGGGCACTTCCTGTTAACATAAATCCACCCTATTTTGGAGCGAACGTAAACGCAGAACGAGAGGTATGAAGACGACTTTTGATTTTCCAATTGTTTTTCCCATTTAGTAGAAAATTAATAACATATGTGTTCTACTTTTTAACCGACTTCCCAAAAAGAAGGAGGTGGTTCTCAATTCAGCCGGTATTATTTTTTTTTTTTGATTAGCAATCACTTAACGATTTGGCTCATGACTCAGAAAGTTGCTAAAAACAAAATTCTATTAATCATAAGTCTGATACAATAGTTGAATTTAATTAATTGAGATTTCGAAATAATTTACGCTAGTTCATGTGAACTCTTGAAGTCTTACTGAATAAATAGGTTAGATACCGTTCTATTACAGTTCATTACCGTTCTATAAGTTCATGGTTAAGTTTATTACAAATTATGCTCACCGAAATAATAATACACAGTTGACAACTCTACGGCATTTCCTGTTCCAAATCGCCCAGCGCATAAACCAAACAAGTGCGTCCCAAGATGATGTTTTGCCCGAAATATCCAATAACCATAGTTTTACGGGGGTCCCTTTTGTATAGGAAATCGATCATGCACCTCCCCTACACCCCCCTGATGGATTACGCCGTCATCCCGGGCGATGGAATAAAAAGAAAACATTAGGCTCACCAGTTTTCTCGAGGGAAAGCCTCTTCCAAAATATTTTTATTTTTCGGAGGGCATGTCAAATCTGATTTCTGTTGGAACGTTAATGTTTAATGTGTTCGTGTGTAGACTTTTATGAAAATTGGTCGGCACCATGTTTGTTTTTCGATATACCTCTTATTTTGTTTGTTGGGGCATGAAATTAAAAAAGTGGGAAGATGTAATGTAGGTTTAGCATAAGTATGACTAGAATTACATCCCCTTTCGTTGAAGCGTAAACTTCCACGTGTAGCCAAAAAAATACTGTTTCGATTTAGGTACTTACATACCTATGTAATTTTAAACAAAACAAAGATAGGTACTAAGTAATATAAAGTTTTAAAGCTTTCTGTTATGACTCTTAATATGAAAAATAATAAGAAACTTAAACCAAAAAAAATTAAGACTGCTACCTACCTACCGTCGCATACAACAACATTACGCAAAAACCAAACATTGAAACAAATTCAAGGCAGCACCTAACTCTCCTGCCCAAACAAAACGTCCGAAAATCCAATGTCCAAGTACGTATATAAAGGTTTAAAGCTTTACATAGCCGAGCGGGGGTGTCGCCCCAGATGTAGATACCGGGTGATTTACGGAGGGTCTCACGGACCCTTATCGGGCGTCGTTATGACCATGTGAGGGTGAAGTTATTGTACGGTTACTAGGGGGGTCAGGGAGGCTGCCGGGGGGTAATGGAGGTGAAACACGTTTGAAGAATCCTCTCCAGAACACTTTGAGAGGACATAATATGTTATTATTTTCGCTGTGGAAGGATGCGTGGTGTTTTTTGATTTTCTCTTTTTGAATTTGATGCTTGGAACCCTAATGTCATAGGTAAATCTAGATTTTTTGTAGGATAATATATATCGCATTTTTGTTGACAATAAAAAATTACCCTTTCAATGAAATAAAACGGCATCGCTTCGCGGTACTAATTTAAAATGATAATAATAAAAAGACATAAATCCAAAAGTATTTCATAAATAACAAAATAAGAAATGCCCGACATGTTTCGCAAACCATTGGTCCCTGGCAATAAAATTATATACGCCTACCAAATAAAACGACGCCGTCCGCGTCCCCTCGGCGACGGAATTCTGCATGCAAAATTTAATTTTACAATCCAAGCCGTTTCAATATAGGTAATATTAGAAATTTATGCTCCATGTTTGAATTTGAATGCTGTCCCTTCTGTCATAAATTCTTATTGTGCATCCTTGTGTTGCCATTTTATTAAATAGCTTCCTTTGTGTAGTTTCTGTATGTGACTTTTTTTTATAAAAATATATTTTTAATAAGCTAAGTGCCAATATTAAAAATCAAAAGCAAATCGCGCAAAAATATCTACGTACAAATTAAAACCAAAAAATTTCATTTAGATTGTTCTAAGCATTAAGGGTTTATAACTTCCGACCGAAATAGCAAATTAAAAAAGCATCAGACTCGACAATTAATACAATTATGATTGTGGGGGAGGAAAACACAGCGTTAAACTCGTGTTAAAAGTCAAAGTAATACAATTTTCCCGCCTTTTTCTCCCCTACCTAATTACAAGTCAGTTTATTAATAAAGAAGATCGTTACAATTAACATTGTACCATGAAACAATAAATAAATCTTAGCGCAATATTGTTCACAAGATCTTTTTACTTATTAATAATACAAACATGTAAACTACAAATTAACAACATATAAAAATTACCATTTTCTCCTTCAATTTACAAGTCATAAATTATACCCAGCGGTCAGTGTTGCCCACTGAAAATATTTAACCATCAAATGGTCGCGTGGGCTTACGGGTCAACCATTCACTAAAAAAAGTATATTTGAATATGGAATGATATACGGTTTGTTTATTGGCGGGCCTGTTCGTGGATTTCATTATTCGAATTTGACCGACGCGCGTTCGGGTCGCCGTCGGTCACTCTAAGGGGGCGATTGGCCGGATGACCCTTCGCGTGTTCGCTACATTATATACAAAAGTTTTAATATTATCGCAGCTTGGGTCTCCAAGACCGGTTCGGTAAAACGAGGGTTGGGATTTATTGGAAATTTTACGTTTAATTTGTAATTTCGTGAATACACGTGCGCTCTGTTAAAAGGTTAACTTGAGGTTATGGGTGTAAGTCAATGTCGTCTTGAAGGCGACCTAACTGGTTACGGTATGTTTCTTCACATTCAAAATACATGTTCGCATTGCGTGTTTATTTACTTATGATTATGAAAACCTATTATCTAATCATAAAAAATATCTGGTGAGGTAGGTACCTATTTTATTCATGTAAGTAAATATGAAAGTCACACACGACTGTATTAGAGATTGAAATTAAATTCAAATGCTATTATTTTGTCGGAAATTTGAGCTCCGGCCCAACGGGGGGGCCCCTCGTGAAAAACGAGGAAAGTTTCCATCTCCTTACTTTGTTTACTTTTTACACTAGTTATGTAAAAATCGTGGGGTTCGAAACGAGATATGGGACAAAGTTAGGTATTGTAGTTATTTTGATATTTCCCTGTTCATCAGAATTTAAGTTGTAAAAACATCTCGATAGATATATTATGTAGTATATCAGCTATCTGGTTACCATATCACAAGCACTGCTTAGTTTGGACTCAGATTGGCCGTGTGTGAAAAATGTCCCAGGATATATTATATTATTATTATTTTGTTTAATTCTAAAAGTTCATTATATTAATTCTACGAGAGCCTTCTAGAATATACTAGAACAAATTGTAGGTCCTAAAGGACAAGATGTCATGTTTACCTATAGTACCTGAAGCATATTCAATTAAGTGCCGTATGAGCAACAATAGGAGGTGTCTACTCACGTTTGTTTAGTATTCCAAAGCGAATTCAATGGTAGTTAGTATGCGAATGTTGCAGTGTGGTAATTAGCACCGACGCTTGTGACTTGTCATAGTTAGTGTGTATTGGCTGATGCAGACAGATACATACCATACTGTCACATGATTTTGAAATTGATTAAACAATGTGAGTATTTAAGAAAATCAAGGTTTTATTCTTAAAAAATTACCAATAGGTACCTAACTAACACTGCTGCTGTTGCTGAGAGAATATCTACCTATACCTACAGGTAGATCCTTCCTTTATTTTATTTATTTATCAAAAACCAGCTAAGGTACAATACCTAATATAGGGTTTACAAGGTATATTTCATCGATAGTAAAACTATCGCCTCTTCATAAAAATATTATGTTACAGCTATTCCTGGTTATTCTACCTTAACTTCACAACGCTATCTTCACTCATAAAGCCTATTCTGTTATTAAAACACCATAAAACATTTCACAAAAAATTCGGCACATAATATTCGGACCCCAACGCACACACACGTCGATCACATAGTAATCCACGCACACATACACGGCGACACATACGCGCCGTATGTGCTCACGTGCGGGTGGGACACGTGTAGGAGGGAGACGCCGTTATATTTGTTGTTGTGAGCAAGAGAGGGACGGTTGTTGCAGGACGAGCGATACAACAAATCAATACGAGCGGTGGTGACCGGTAGCCTGTGTCACTACCCCCCCGCCCGACCCGCCCTGCCCCCCGGCCCCGCAGACCGCACGCCTCCACCTACATTGTCAACTGCCACAGTGTAATTTAGACCTCCCAAAACTCGCAAGTATATAGCATAGACGTATGACTGACTTGACGCTGCTTTGTTCGCATTTCGAATTCATTATGAGTCTCAACAATTTCGCAAGTTGCAGCGCAGACAGTCGCTCGTCAAGTTACAAGCCACTACGAACTAGTATTTCCATAGGAGAATTTCGAAATGTTAGATTTTATCAAATGAATCCGTATTTCTTGAAAATACGTCTTTAGTCCATATCTGTGCATGCACCGTTAATTCATATTTCTGACAGAAGTCACCGACAGAAATATGATTTGCAACACTTATGCTGACAAATTATAAAGATGCTTTTTATTTTACTCTAATAGTTTAAAACACATGATTTTTAATCGCGATTCTTTAGGTAGGTACTTACACCTAAAGAATCGCGATTAAAAATCATGTATTTATTTATTTCGATCTTCATTTTGTATAAACTAATCTAATATGCAAATCCGATACAGTTTGTATGTCTCCATAAAACCAAAATGGAAAAAAATTGTAAAAAATGTAGCTAGTACAATTTAATATAAGCTAATCTCAATTTTTTTTTGTATCACATCTATTTGAATCATTACTCTATGAAAGAAAATCCGCTTGACCGCGCGTGTGGAAGGCGCGGCGCAACTCCGCCCGGACAAACTTGATACTTTGCGAACTTTTTAGATATACCTACCTACTATATTCTACTTTTTATTACAAGCCGAGGTTTATCGACTTCATTATTCTTTGTCATGGAAAAGTAGTAAATAACTTTACAACCTACGTTATAAAGTGTTTTCTTTATTTCTTAATTCGAGGACCCTTAGGTACAGTATGCAGTTTGGACCAAATAAGTGGAATATCAAAATCACGTTACATATACAAATAGAAGTAATCATATAAACTTATATTAGATATACTATGCTCTACAAATATCGCTTATATACCCTAAAGTACTTGAAAACAAAGCAAATGGCCTCACACAAGCAGTGACCACGATTCAGAAGGGAGACTCTTTCTTCTTAAAACTTTTAGGGGGACATTCCGCTGAGTAACAGTCCTGTAATTCACTACCCTTCGCCCTACGGAGCCCTTCGAAGGGCTCATACAGGCGAGGGACGATAAACTGTAAAACCGCGGGAGGGAAACTCCCTCCTCCCTCCCTGATAAACAGGGCTGTAATTTATGACACCTACCGGAACCCTTCCTAGGATGGACCCGGGCTAAAGGCATTTCGGGCTTATAGCTATGTGTGTGTGAGTTATTTACGCAATACGATACCATAAATCTCGTAGAAGATAGCAACTTGAGACGTTATAATACACTCTTGAAAAAAACAATATTCTCCATAAACTAGATAGGTTCGATTACTTAAACAATTCTGATGATGTATTTATCAATATTCGTTTATATACTTTAAAACGTTAGTGCTATAATTAAATCGTAACTGTCAATTTCGAAAGATAGGTGGCGCTGTTAACAATTCCTATTAATGAATATCAATTTTATTATTTAAATCAGTAATGTACATAAGTAAGTATATATTATGAGACTCAGAATTAACCCTCAAATTCCGTCGATAATTGTATGAATTTGAATATGTTTGTAACTGTTTATCAAATAACGTATTTGCAAAGTTTCAACTGAGATTCCGTGAGTGAGTGAAGCAAGAAAAAACTTGAGGCCCGCGCGATAATGAGATCTAAAACTTTTTATAGGCGTTTTATTTACTTTAGAAAGGCTAACTGCTACTACGGCAGTCAATATTTTGGTTTATGCAATGAATTGGTTTTAATGTAATAAATCTCCAAAGGGTTAAATACATTTTTATCTTCATTTATTTTATGAGTTTCTCCTATTTTGTGTAATTAAAGTGATTTAATGAATATAAATCTTCAAAAGCCCTGAAAATCTTTAACCCCTTACAAACAAAAAGCAACTTTACCTTCTGTCCACGGTTCAACGCAGTGTATAAAGTATTTTCCAATAATCGATACCAAAGCCCGAGTCTGACCAATACAAGCGTAAACTCTCATATAAATATATAACGGCGTATTTTACCCTTATGGCCAGCTCGGTCCGCGGCCATCTTGGAATTTTCCCACTCCCCCGCATCCCGCCCACGCTCAATCTTACCCCAAACATGCCCCCCGATCTAAGGGGCCTTTCAAAGGCCGAAACCCACTAATACTAATGTCCTCTACGTATGTCGGTGTGTGTGTAAGGTACACACACAAGTCGTGTGAGCTTTCAACTTGCTTGCGCTCAATTTGATTTTCATTTGTTTTGGGATGAGTTGTTTGCATAAAGGTGGAATTAATTACAATATTAAAGACCTCGTGGGCTTATCCGTCGTGTTTGTAGTTTTATTGTTTTTCTCGTGCTTGTGTTTTGATGAGAATTCTGTAAAAGAAAGTCAGGCACAGAAAATGCTTGTGCAATACTACAAAGTACCTAGAGATTAGGCTTAGTAGTCAAGTTAGAGCAGTAATCCTGTAGACACTATGTAAATAATTTAGTTACAATTTTACGACGCTATTTGAAAAATGCTATGGCGGATGAAGGTTTATTGAATCGGATTTAAATATCATAATGATCCTTGATTAATATACCTACTTATACAATACATAAAGTATGCAATTCGGAATTAACACGGTTCTACTGGATATAATTGAAAGTTAGTGTTTAATAGTGTATTTAGTACCTATTGGACTCTGTTTTCATAAAGTAATCTAACTTTTACTACAAGATAATTTCGGGATTAAAGTAGCGTAGTCAACTTTGCCCTTATCCATATTCAATATTGTTGTATAAGAATATGTAGGTATTAGTACGATGTTCCAATACGATTCCTGGAAGAAGAAACCGCGAAACTCACTTCATCATATTAGTAAGGATTTACATGTAGGTACATAGTATACACAATATTCTTGATACTGTATATAAAGTAAATATTTATAATAATTCTGTTATAACACATTTTATGATAGCGGTTTATGAGGCAGTTTTATGACATGTTACGTACATAAAAGTCGAGATTTCCCCCCTAAGGGATTCGGTTGTGAATAACTTAAAACGTCAACACGTGAAGTGCTATTTTAGTTTTATAACCATGAATTCATAGAAGCATAATAGCCTCTTCATTTTAAGTAGATTCGGACTCCTTCAGTATTTTCTATGTTACACAAGTTAGAGACCTAACCTTCTAAGTAATAATTTATGATATTGAAAGTCATATCGATTTCTAATCCAGCATCTACATTATGGGAATGGTTCTAATAATATGCTTTCAAATGCGACCCCATAAAATGGGCAATAAGCAACAGTGACACGCCTAAAAGCAACCGTTGGGATCCAATCAGTCACCTCAAAGAGCATTTCAGCTATAATTGGTGTCGAGCTGAGAGAAATGCGGCTGGCACCCAACTCCCCCGCCGCAATGCATTACCGAAATAAAAAATTCACATCAATTTCCGAAAGAGATTTCCATCAGAGCCGATACGGTGGCTAAACACAAAACCCCGAAGGTGGCTGCCACACTGGCACACACACACGTGAAATATTCAGTCGCCACTCCAGTACATCATTCATTCGTCCGCCGAGAACGGTTCGACACCAATCTTCCATTTGGCAAGAAAATCGATACACGTCGTGGCCATATAAGCATTCCGGGGGTGGCAGACGGGGTGTCTTAAGGGGGAGTTAAGGTTTAGTCCCGAATATTGAATTTCCCTTGGGACAAACCCGTTTCGCTTTGTCCCTTCGGTCGGGGTCGTGTGGGCCGTGAGATGCCCGGGCTTCTGCCTGCGTGTGTATACCTATAGGTGTCTACACGTAGCTGTATACGTAGGTTAGGTACCTATGTGGATGCGTGAGTGTACACGTTCGTGCGTAAGTGTTGGATAATAACATTCCGAGGCCACCAGGCATACGTGACTTTCAGAGCGTTTGACGGGCCCCCAGGCTGTGTGCCCTCCACATACATATAGATACATATGTATGTGAGAGTTTCAGTGGGCGTTTTACTCTATATGTGATATAGAGGCCTCCTTTCACTTCAAAGCCTTTAAATTGGGTCTCTTTAAATAAAATGTTGAACGCAAATGTTTTTGTCAAAGTTTATTTCAATGTTGTAAACTGCCATTCATATCAAGTTATATGTTACTACAATAAGAACAATGCTTCTATACCTAAAATATCTACTAATAAAAAGCTGAGTAACTACCTACTCAGCGTTCACGTTTTCACTTACCAAACCCATACATCTGGCACGATGGCTTATTTTAATCAAAAGCAAATTCCCCATAAAATTAACTCCCCCTACATCCCTACACCCAAATACAATGCAAACAAGTCATTAATCTTGAAACACAGTTTCCCTACAGCAGTATATCCAGTACATAATGTCCCATAGTCGTTCGACAGTCCATATATTACGTACGTCTTGTTTCAGTGATGTGGAAATTAACTTGCGCTCTACAGTTTATGGAGTAAAATGTTTATTGTTTGAGATTTAGGTTAAATCATGTAATGTTATTTTAGTTTATGTAGGTAATAAAATACTCTATTTATATAAAATTATTGGCTTTATTGAAATAATACACAAAACAAGACGTGCTCATTTTGCTTCTGATCTTTTTAACCCTTAAATAGTGGTAGGGTAAAAGTAATAACTTAGCCGAAATATAAAACATTATCCAAACCATTACCAGGACATTCGATAGGTAATATAAATAATTCTCACTTTCTGGTCGACAGACGTAACTCATCCAAAATGTGTTTTTATACAAAATCATGTAGATAGTATGAGTCTCATAACTGAACCATAAAAGGTGCTCATTACATCCAAATATACCTACCTACAACATTTCCTTCTCTTAAATATATATATAGACAAGAGCCAGGAATTAAATATGCGTCTCACAAAACACTAAAATCGATATTCTAGGCATACAATTTAATTACCAATATATAATATACTAAATTCCCAGTTGGTTAGGGAGGGTGGGGTAAACGCGGCCATTATAAATCTCTGTCACAATAAGATAGAGACAAATTCCTTAGCGCTTGCTCAGACGCCTCACAGGTAGGAACTTTAAAAAGGTATATTAGATATTTATAATACAGCTTCCACCTCTCGGTTTCACATAGTTCTTAGGCATAATATATTATTCTAGTAGCTATCCAAGTGGAAAAGTATTTAATAAAATTATATGTAAAGATGAATGAAAAGGGTTTAGCATACTACCGGTTTATCTCGGTAAAAGAAACATTATGTGTTGGCGATCTGAACTATTCTTAAGTACTTGTAAATACATTATACATTAGGTCAACAAATATTTCTATTAAACTTTATTTTGCGGTAGACAATAACTACTTTACTTAAATGAAAATCAGTAGATATACTTTAGTACATCACTAAAACTAAATAAAATGGATATAATTTAGGTAAATAAAATGAATACAAAATCGCAATCACGTAATCCACAGAAGGTAGGTACTACATATAGCTACATTATATAGTCTATGTACACACCAACATGTTCGGATTTCCAATCAGTCCCACCTTTGTATCGACACGAACTATTGGTGCGGGGTGACAGCCAAGACATATGGGCCATGTTATCCATTCCCAGCTTTAATCCCGGTCCCAATGGAGGTACCGTCGAAAGTACTTCTATTGCTGCTTGTTTCGCTATAAAAGGGATTGGACTGGAATAGTAATGACATATAGTATATATTATAGAAATACACCTAGTTAAATATTTAACTTCGAAGTATGTCGTTTGACTTTAACGTAATAATGAAAATTGATGACCACATAACTATATATATATACACTGACACACACATAATTAAATAATATGTTTTACTAAACATTTTCATTAACTAAATAAGCTGTATTATTCATATCAGTCCTTTCTTTTTGATCTTATTCAGTTACTCTTACCTTAAAATCCATTGTGATCTCACCCTCTCAGTTATTCTAATAAATAATATAAAATACCTGAGTCTACCTTCCCCAGATTCACCCGAGGCGAACTTGTTAAAGCATCGGTCGAGAATCACGTTCACTTTGAAAAACGTCCTTTGATGCGCTCGCCTTGTTACCAACGTAACAACTAGCGTTCTCTACGTCACGTGTATTAAACCTTTAACTCTTTGTCGGTCCTCTACCACTCTAATTTCAACCTTATCTACCTCGGATAAGAGCCATGTACGCACAAATAGAAATAAATAATTTCGAGTAGGCTTACGTGCTTGGGAACTTGAATTTTTTTCACTTGATGAGAAAATGTGTTTTTCATGACATGTAATACTTTTCCTTTTGATATAGGTTGAGGGAGTCTATCAATATAAAATACGCATATTATTTCGTAAATGAGGTTTAAAATACATTTTCGGATCTATGAAACGGTCTAAGAATTTTTGACTGTATAAATAATATGAAAAAGAGTAAAAAAATATTTAATGTAAACACAAGTAAAACTGAATGTGATAAAAATATCTTTGTACGTTAAAAAGAAAAATATAAATATAAGGAAAAAGCCAATAATAATAGCATAATCAATTATTTCTATTAATTAGAGTGGTTCAATATTTTCCCACTTCCCCCTAATCTGAAATCAAGTATGATCAAACACGCCACACAATTATGACGAACATCATGAGACCTACGCAGCTACACAGACTTTTTCTCTCATTCTGCGAGTAAAAATCTCATACCAAATGCTTGTGATATCTGAACCATGATGTATAATGCCTCCCTCAATGATTACCATTTGACGAACTGAATATTACGCTCTGGTAGACATTTTGAAGCTATACCGTGGTCTGCAATTCAGCCGCCGAGAAAAAAGAAAAATTGCTGCCATTTTTTTATTAACATACTTTTTTTCCGAACAGCTGTTTATTGGTATTTTGATTGATTGGTTGATACTTCGTTGAGTTTACGAAGAACTTTTTATTTGTAATGTAATTTACATCGACTTTTATTTTAGCTATATTTTTTAAACGCTGCCTCATTCTTCTTTTAGTTCAATCCATAGGTTCATTTATTTATCACTTAATACACCAAGCGCTCGGTTATTTAAAGTACCTACTACTAATCTATCTCATTTCTTCGTTTCAAATTATAATTATGCTTTTCAAACAAGCAGGTCAATGATCAATCAACCTACTGATAAAAGGTCACTATCAAAATACATAATTATATGTAGTTATTTGCAACACTAGCTTAGGTAAACTGATAAATTTAGCGATATTCAATTCCTATTAAAGCTTAACCCGATTATAGGATACAAACCCACGACCTCATTCATCTTAGTATTCGGCGTCAAAATTACCTTAATTTACCATTTATACCTAATACACATAATTTAGCTTCAAATATTATACATTAAGCACGAATAAGCTTAATTTAAATTGATGTCAGATTTTAAAGTACTAACTCTAAGGTCAAAACTAAAATAATACGTTATCATGCACCGAATTAATTTGAGTATTGTTTTACTCGCACAATTGGCGAAACAATAAGTTTGGAAGTCACATGCAGAGTTATAGACTAAAGTCGGCTCTTGCCCTTTGTCGCAGCCCTTTGTCAACGCACGATCCACCATTGTTTCGGAGGGCGCAAATTAATCTCAGTTTATTTCTTTGATTTAGATTCGTGACGTTTCAGTATAAAGGTACTCGGGCCGGGCTGACAGCTAGCTTGTGATGGATATGTAAATGGATGTCGTAGTTTTTGTTCCACTGTTTGTTTTTGAGCGGTCAATTGTTTTATATTCATTGTTGGTTTTAATCCAGGTGGCGTTATTGTTTTGTTTTTTGTTTTTTTAATAACTCATGCGGTGCGGGGTTTTGTGAGATTTTTTTTGAGGCTATGAATGAATGTATCCATGTGTTGCTAAGGAGAAAAGTAGCTAACAAACGGACTAATGTTACTAAGATTTTCATCATAAAAAACAAATTAAGTAGGTTTTTTTCGCTTGTCTCTAAAATAAATATAAGTTAGGTAACCATGTTTTTTTCAAATATCTGTAAAGACTTATTACAATTTCAATTCATTTATGTATATATTATTACTGGTTCTAATAACTTTAGATGCAGCATAGTTGGAATAGTTTCTCGACATAAATTGAACTTGTCTGTTATAGTTAGAAGATAGTTCGTGCGTGGAACTAGGAGGTGGATGCTTATTATGCAAACCACCCTAAAAGACGGGAGTAATCATAATATTTTCTTTTACCTGTATTTTTAACATCATTTATTGATGTTTTGGTACAGTATAACCAATGATGCTTTGGTTAGTTTGAAATCAAATTGACCGTGTGTGAAAAATGTCCTAGGTTTTTTCTTTGCTTTCTTAGATTTATCTTATCAGTACAAGTCCTACGAAAAGCCGCTTACACAATATAGCTACCGTAAAACTCCTTCAAATTAATAGTAAATACTAAATCTAAAGGTCGTATCTGTCCTTCATAAATACCAACATAGAAACCTCACATTAAAACCATTTGAAACACAATTGTTATTTTAACATATTCTACTATTTATACCTATACATAGTGCCCCAAATACCAAAGTATCAAGATCATAAGCATAGTATGTTACATTATATAAGCCGGAGTAGGCCGGAGCAATATCCGGTTGGTATCGCGGGATGTCAGTATATTTATGCGCCAACATGTGGAGATTTTGGGGGGTTATGAGAAAGGGGGCAAATAGGTTCCTATAAAGATAAAATACCATCGTTTTGTGTGTTTACTCTGTATTTGTATTGGCTTGTTTGGGCCAATATGCCCTTGGGGGCTTGTAGGCATCACCAATTAGCTAAAAAAAGTTTTTTTTTAAGTTAGATACATAACGGACCGGACCGTAGCAATTAAGAAATTACATGTTTTATTTTCCTATAAAATTATCATGGACTCAAAGGACTAATCCATATAAAAATAGATTCCAATTAAACCTATAAATTCCAATGAACACAAATCAAACAAATAACATCCTCCACCGATCAACATCAAACCTTCATTTGCAGACTAATTTATATCGTCTAATTCAACCCTCAACAAGGAGCTGTCCGTAAACTTTCCTTATGTACACCATAATATAACACACACACATACACATACTATGTATTCAGTTAAGCCTTCCGAAAGTAGCTCGTATACGAAGCCACTCACACATGCAAGCTAAAGCCGCAAGGCACGTAACATAAGGAGCTTTGAAATTAATTTAGCTCGGAACTAGCTGGCAAATGGATAGACGTGTGAGCCCGGCAAGGGGGGTGGTTTAGGTGCCTCCCCCCCTCATCTCGGCAAGGGGGTAGGATGGTGCGAGGCCGTGTAGGGAAAATTCGGCGTTTAGAACCTTTGTGGTGAGACCGGTTGTGCTTAGCAGTAATTGTGCTCGTGTACCTATATTCCCGCGATTATAATTAATGCTTTGTTTTTGGGGGTATTACGGCTGGTTAAATAGGTACCTTGTTACCCATCAAGCTTTGATTTTTTAATATACCTCAAAAGACTGCGGCACTTATACCTAAACTGTACCTCTACTAGAACATTTTGAGTGCAATACCCTATCTATAGGTACCTAGTTGATTGTGTCAAATATCTTTAACGTAATTGGAATTGGATTAAGTACTGACACAAGATTCAAAATGAACACTGTAAATTTATGAAACATTCTTTTAACCGGAGACTACAAATCAAGTTTAAGAATTTAACCGGAGACTACAAATCAAGTTTAAGAACTATATGTTTTACTACTTTATATGGTTTCTACCAAACCCAAAATCTCTTTGATGCTATTTTGTAATGAGAACTACAAATTAATATTGCTCAAATCAATATCCTGCCGTCGAACACCAAAGGCCTTACAATATCCGCTGCGTACGTCCCTCGTACGACGTCACGTATGTTAGGTACATGACAACTAATACAAATTGACTGAGCGAGTGTATTACGGTACTTCATTGCAATCAGATTTAATTTGCCACTGGCTATAGATAGGTACTTTATACCTTTTTAAGCTGCTCGGGAAAAAATCAGTCGTCTTAGGTAATTTTAAATTTTTATAATTATTTTCGAGACTATAGGTATGATTTGTATGAATCTGCAATCATCTTACGCTATGCTTACAGGATATATGGTGGGATAATGATCTTAAGCTTAGAAACCATTGTTATCTAATGCGCGTAATACCTACTCACTTTAATTGCAAAATAATAGGTAACTTGAAATACTAATTGGAAAGAGGTAATCAAACAGTTCATGACCATAGTTAACATTGGCAACGGAATAATTAAAAATATTGGGATTTCCAAAACCCCATTGCGACAATACAAATTTCAATCGATTGTATAAATTGTGTCTGATAGAAACTGATTGCAATTAAGGAATATGCCTAAAGTTTCCAAGCACACGAGCGATTCTTGATACACATACCAAACTACGTCAAAGGATTTGTCTTTGACATTGAGAGAAATAGATATGATATTTTACTAAATTCTAAATGCAGGCAAGTCTGCGTACCTATAGGTAATAATATAGGTAGTATATTTGTAAGTACCAACTCACTATAGCTGAACCGATACATACTTATTCATGAACCATGTACCTATTAGCTCTTTAAAATGTGGGATTAATGTTTGTTGTTAATTATATCTAAGTACTTATAGTGAAAGCTTAAATAGCACAATACTTACTTAAAATACTGAATCTTTCACATTTAAAATTATTATATCTTACTAAAGGCAAACATTTTATACCTAAGTACCTACCCTACATAGGCAGTCTGAATTGACCAACTTTACAAATACGAGTAGGTACATATATGAATAGGTATATAAGAATTATATTTGCGTTTGCTCTACTATCAAAGGAACAATTCCTGTAACTTACGATCACCATGCTTCACATGTACCCCAGTGTGAGATCCCATAGACTGGTGAGCCCCGGGCGATTGTCGAATAACCTCTGAATAACCCAGTTATTAATATCCGGCTGTCGCCTCACGTCGCGCACCTTTGATTTCTCTACGCATGAATTTATATTAGGATTTTTAGAGATTAAACGGAAATTGGATGTGTTTTATGGCGAAATGGATTTGATGTGGGTAATTTGGCCACGATCACAAACATATATTTATTACGTTCGGATAGAGTGCCTTTTTATTAAAATCTAGGTACCTACCTATCTATCAACATTCATAAAAATCAGCTCAGTATTTATACCGTATTATGGCAATACACAGACAGACATACATTGTCACTTTCACGTTAATTTTATCTAGGATACTATATCAAGAAGTTGTTTTCTATCCAACATTATGTCATAGATACTCTACTTTTGAATAGAGCCACATCCAAAGTCAACAGTTATAAGTCGTAGTTTTATTTGATGCTTGTCTTCAGACATCGGTATGTTTGAGAGAAGGTAATGCAATATTCACTGTTACTAGCCTTAAAAACACATTTTACGATTTGGCTATCCGTATAAAAGATTGAGGGGAGCGCACAGTGGCAACTCTGGAAATATTTTCTGTAACGTAGAAAAAAAAGGTTAGGTATCTAACGTTTAATTTGCCTGCATTATAAGCTCTTCTAATATTAGTTTCATAGTCATAGCAGTATTATTAAATGTATTGTTCCATTTGCGTCTAATTTACCTACTCAAAATAGATTGAAAAGCTCACTTAAATACCTAGGTACAATAAAAACCTTCAGTCAATATCAAAACATAGGAAATTATTTTCACTCTGTTTCTATCTGTTTTTTTGTTGAATACTTTTTAGTATACGGTGTTCCTGCTGAAAGTAGCACTTGGATTCAGGTCCATATATCAACAATAAACTTGTTTTACGGGCGGTAGTTGGAACTTTATACTACAACTCTGGAGTCGCCACTCGTCCACATTGTACCAATGTTTTATCCAAGGTTTAGTATCGAATCATATAAAATATTTGCATAATAGTCTTTTGGTTTTTATGTCAGTTAAAATTGTTATCATAAAAGGTAAAACATAATGTTATCCATTTTTTCATTGATCCATTTATTGATTGAATTTGTCATGAATATAATATATAATATATAAAAATTTAAGCAGTTTAACCAAATCAAAATTAATCATTAGATACGTAACCGAATCCTACATGTCGGTAAACAATAACTAGAGACACTGGCTAGGCACAACCATCAAACCCAACAAGTTAAATAAAATAAAAAATCTTAGCTTCCAAGTTAAATAAAAAACTGTATATAAATAGTTAATAAGCGTTAGGTACGACCTTCTCACGGGTCAGGGGAGCTCACACGAGGCGCTCGTACCAAGGTGTTTAAGTTGACGAGTATTAGATAGAAGCGCTCGCTACACTTATCTAAGGAACTCTTATTAAATCCTCCTTAACTAATCCTTCAGAAGCGTGGAGTGACAGCAGAAAAGGGCAATTAGGGTACGTACCTACTAATTTAAGAAGAAACTCTGTGTCATATGAAATGGAAATGTTTTGAAATCCTGTTGCTGCGCTGCTGTTTTGCGAAGTTCTCAAAGGTAAAATAGAACATGATTTGATCATAACGTAGATGTGTGTTCGTATCGATGTTCACATTTTCCAATAAATTTATCATTAGGTAAGAGTAATAGTTGTACCAAATAAGTCGAATTTAAAAACAATACCACAATTACACACAGCCGACGTCAAAGCCCCTAGCAGGTCCTAAATTTAGGTTCCAAAATAAACGAGGGTTGCGGCGCCTTTGCTGTCGCTACCAGTAATTAGTGGGACCGACGTACATAGCCTGGCGTATATAATGTAATTATGCACGTACATACATACGCCCGCTCTAAAATACTCGCGGAACAATTTGGAACTAGAGGCGAAGTTGGAAACCGCAGTAGACGTCGGCCATCTTGCCGTAGCCATGGCAACCGGCCGCGAATTGTCTGTTCACTACCTGAAAATGTAAATAACTTTGCGCTTTGTTGTTTACCAGAGTGTCTTGTATGTGATATCTGAATTTTAATTGTGGAGTAATCAGTTTTCAAGCATTTCAAGGAAAGAGTTAGGACTAGGCATTTAATAAAATGGTGCCCTTGTATCATTGTATGAAAAGACGCTAGCTTGGTTTTCAATTAAAAACATATCTATAACTGATTACTTATCTATGTATTGTCATTAAGAGTAGTAAGTGTAAAATGAAACTCAATCCTACATGCAAAAAGTATCAAACTTGCATCCAGTACCTACTGAACGTTGCGGTAAAGATACTTATACGGACCTTTACAAGTCTAACATAAAAATTCTCAAACAACTCATAAACAAAAAGCCCACAGTTATTAAAAACCATCCAGTATAACGCCCCCAGTTTAAGTGCATCGCCCTCATCATGGCATTCCTCAGTTGTTGGCAACATAACAATTCGATGGAGTATTTCAATATAAACGTTGGTCCGCCATTAGCAGTCGACGAGCGGGCTCGCGGTCCCAAGATATGAGTACACCACTACCCTTAAGGCTGACGGCTGGATTAATGTGGAGAAGTGGTTTTATATGGCATACAATTTTAAGTAAATTAATTGTACTAAATTTCTTACTTACGTACTAAAGTTGGGGCACGAAAAGTGGTTTATCGCTTTCATAACTTCGAAACATTCTTCCAGCTCGTATTTATCTATTAAATGTTAAAATCAGATTTTATTAAAAAATTACTACGTACGCTACTTGCGTTGCCTACATATCCCAGAGTAAATATATAGGTAGATTAGGTATCGCTTGGCATTAACATTTTCCTATAGTTGATCATTTCCCATTGTCTAGATATTTGGGCTCTTGAAATGATGTTACAGTTAGGTAGGTAAAAAAGAGGTTCCAATATTTTATTAGTAGCACAGTAACAATTTAAAAGCCGTTTCCATATGTCACGACGACAGAGGGCAGACAGACGTAGTTGTGGAGCACTCTTCATTTCGAATGCCTGTCCACGCGCCGCCTCCCCTCCCCGTGTGTACACGCCCTATACGGAGCTGGAAACCGTAGGATTCTAGTACGAACTTTGGATAAGGCAGTTCTAATGTTCTTATAATAAACCACTATATATTTTTACAGGTATTGTCGGCGACAATCAAGAGCAGCATAGAATGAAACGTAAGAATTTATGAACACATTTATTTATTATAATACATAATAAAATAATAAAGGCACTTTCTCAACTTTATTCAGATATCTTTAATTTACTTATTTTATACTGATTTTTAGGTAAATAACTAAAACAACGTAGGTAAGTAAACTTTCATATAGCATTTGATATAATGTAAACAGTATAACAGTCAAAATACAATTAAAATTTGATGGGTTTCTACAGCTTCAAGAGGGCTTCGCGGTATATACCACATCCAGGAATAATTTGTTTCCTACTCGTCACACGCATGCCCTTCGCTCCTTGGCTGTGCTGTGATGAAAGGACGTGTGATGCGTACCCCTCTATTGTGGTTTGTCTCACGGCAACCAACCTTGCGGAGTACCGAGGGAGGTACCAACACTACGCCATTAACGGAGTGCTGCCACCTGTGTTGGCGAATGTTCGAATTGAAATCGGAACGCCACTTTTTAATAAAAAAAGGCACCTTTGTAGGATTGTCGTAATTTTTTTTTGATCAATGTTAAATAAATGATACCTAATGTAAAAAGATCTACTGTCTTCTTTTATTTTACCATTTCATATAGGTAACATATTACGTTAGAAAGGACGAAAATGGTCCGGCTATTAGGTACTTATTGGACCCATAAATTGTCTTGTAAATGAAATATTCTTATAACGTAAATAATAGTCCATAAACCAAACTCGAATCTGTCTTTCTTGTGTAGGTATTTTACACAGACTGGAGTATTAATACTATTGATCTAGATTTAAGTCACTATTTAATTTAACATATTTGCACTACTGCTAAATCGACTTTGCATCACATGCATCTTCTTTTCGCAGTGTCTATTCAAATCACACACGATGTAAGCTACTTGTAATTACAATAAATGCCGTTCACTCAAAAAGCAATCACACCTAAGCGGTGCGCAAGAGATCGACTATCCGAGATTGAATTGCGAATCCACGTAATATATCAAAGGTAATCCGTTTAAGTTTAAGGGGCACTATATATCATGCGATGGTGGTACATAGCCCACCCCGCTGTTTGGTCGCCTAAGCAGGGTGGCTCTGTAACGCATGTTTAGGTGGATGGTGGATGATATAAACTGTAAGCAAGCAAGCACATTAAGAAAGGTCTTGTCCTTATATCAGTGGGAATGCGTGGCCTTTGAGCTTAGGTACTTACATACATATGAGAGAATGGTTATGCAATATGGAACTCGTGAAGATAAGCATTCATATTTTTTATAATATACTACTGGGTACTATTTAAATAACTGAGCTAATATTTTGTATATATCTATATAGGTATATGAAGGATTCATCATCATCAGCTCATATACGTCTCCACCGAGGAGCTCGAGCCTCCCCTGACAATGAGGGGGTGTAGGCCATAGTCCACCACGCGGGCCTAGTGCGGATTGGCGGACTTCACATGCCTTTGATTGTGACATCTCGGGCATGCAGGTTTCCTCACGATGTTTTTCCTTCACCGAAAGCCAGTGGTGTGAATCCGTACATAAGTTTTTAGAAAACTCAGAGGTACGGGCCAGGGTTTGAACCTGCACCCTCATGATCGTGAGTCGGTGCCTTACCCACTGAGCCACCACGGCTCTTGAAGGATTAGGCACTCATTAAAAAAATCTTTGTTAATAAAAAATAAAATAATGATACCAATGCTAACTCTACAATCTATTTAAAGGGTTTCTTCTGATTGAAAACACATTAAATGGTTGTTATAAACAATATTACCTAATTACTTTTCAAACACAATTTTCACTGTAAATCCCCGCTGATATCTTATGCATTGTCCCACTCACACGTTCGTCAACTAAGCAGGATGGCAGGGTGTTTCAACGGGTGGGGGCTAACATTTTCCTGTTTGAAGGCACACGTCGCGCTTCGCAAAGGAAATCCTGTACAGGACAGAGCTCTAAAATTGCCCGTTTGTGATAGTACGTATCTACCTCCATAGTATGGATTGCAAAGGGGTGGGCTTATATGTTGTGTCAGTTATATGAATAATAGAATATATTACTAGATAGAGGCGTAGACATTACTTTTTGAGGTCTTCTTTGTCCTTCTGAAATTTTATAAAATGTAAAGACATTAGGTATATATGTTACGAAATGATTAACGTCTTAATGTGAGAGTTCAATTGGTATCTCTTCATTAATAATTCCTATTATATTCCGTGTTTATTGTATATTTAGTCATTTCAAATTGAATATAATCATTTCACTGAAAATAGTTTATTAAATCACATATCTCGTGGGTGTACATGGAAAACAACAACTCTACGAATTTCGTAGCATTCGTAGCCATCATCATCATCATCCTTCCTATCAACAAGTTAGCCGTTTTCTTGCAAACAGCTTCTGCGTCCGGCTTCACTGGCTTTGATTTCTACAAAGTAAACCTTTAGGTATCTATTTTCAAACTATTTCCGTAGATAAATTAACCTTCCAAAACGACGTAAAACAAACTCACTTTTGTATTAATAAATCATAGTTTGAACAGGATTTCATATTTAGGATTTAGTAGGATAGTGATTCCTTTTTCTAAATATATGGTTTATATTCATATAAAATAATTTCGTAGTGTCGGTGAAATTATAATTATATCATGATATTGAAGAAACATTTTCAGGACATAAAATTAAACCCGTTAATTATATATTATACACAGCCTTCCTGGAGGGAGGCTCGTGGTATTGGGAGGCTTCAATAATTCAGCAATCTACATGAATAGTTAATAATCCATACACGCTTTATGGGTAAAGTCTATGTATGTACTTGTACATAATTAGGTAGAGAACGAAGTCGTTTCATAATCTTTATTTAGTACCAAGTCGGCGCCTTTATATCCTCAACTCTTTGATCCCCTACGTATAGGTACTACCAATTTTAATCATTGAAAATGTCTAAACACTCCATTTATTTTGCTTTAGGTACCTACAAAATCACATAATAAATTACAGAAATTAAAATAGCGTTATAATATTTTATTTCGAATCCTACAAACAAAACAGACATACAAACATAAAAATACCCTTAGGCTATTAAAAAAAAACGGTTTAATCTACCTGCCACCATTCCATTATAAGATAACCCATGAGAAAGTAGATCAACATTATTAATTATAATCGAAACATCAATGTCAAACATTGCTAACATCTTTTGTGCGGTGCTCTGGGAAAAAATAACCGAGAGGCGACCCTATCGACTTTTTCACTATACAACTCATTGGAATATTCGGTACCCCTATTTTGCCTGCGATGCACCTTGTTGCAAATTAAGGATTCAACCCTGAAAAAAAAACGTGACCCTAAAGAGTCGTGGGTAAAAAAGTTTTATCTCTTTTTTTTATTATGCGTTATTGAAATGAGACACCGGGTCCGCATATAAAATTGGTCTTTTTGTCCAAAGTGAAAGGGTTAGACACGTCGGGACTTTGCATTGAGTTTTTTTTTTATAATATTATGCGAGCGTAAGTACAAAGAGTTAACCCTTTGCTACTGCGGTTCAGTACGGTTCGTTATTTCGGTGTTAAAGTTGAATTTGCGTTTGCAATCACGTAGTAACTTTTTGTCGACATGTTTTTTATGCAATTTGATAAACTTTAGCAATTTTTTTTTAGTATTGAGTCAGTTGAGTGGTTATATAAGTATAGCTACCTACCTACTTAGTTTTTAATTAATTTGTAGGTATTAATTTTACAACCATAGAAAAGACACATAAACCTAGATTAAATTTTAAATATTAGGAAACCAATTTATTAGAATTCATACATAGAAGATAATTGTGTCTCGAACCTATCAAAAGGTTAGTACTTAGATATTTATAATAGTTTTTAAATTATTTATCTTTATCTAATATTATTATTATTATATTATGCAGTGTTCTAAAATAACCCTCTACAGCTCATCTATTGTGTCATCCACACAAACTCACAGACAAAAACCGAAAAAGATATCATCAACAATTTCACACTTGGCGCGAACGCGTTACGTTTATATTTTTTTTATTTGACAGTAGAGTGCTTTATTTGGCCCGATAAGTATCGCCCCAGATCTGATCTGACGTCATTATATTTGAAGTGCTGCCATCTATTGACTTCTTCCGTTATTGTGTAATTAAGATAAATCAAAATGCGAAAGGGCACTTCTTTAAATAAATTTTGTAGCTTTTATAAAAGGGAACGCTTCGGTCTGTAAACTTAGTAATGCACATTTTAGTTATTTGAATATAGAATCTGCGATCTGTTTAGTCACATTACCGTATAGGTTGATACAAAATCTAGAAATGAATGTCTTTTGGATAAGGAAATCTTATTCAAACAAAAGCTATGATAGGTATTGTTTGAATATTTTGTAATGCTCAAAAATGTGTATCTACTCAGATCAATGTAGAAATAAAAACTTCATCTATCTTCAATAAATCTAAATGTGCGTAAAATCTATACAAATATCCAAAGAGCAAACCAAACACATAAATTTCACCCAACCCACGGCTGGCGACATGTTTTGTAACTACGTCGCCACCGTCACTCCCCGACATTCGGACATACGCTCCTATTTACCAATAACCCTCGCTGACCCTTAACCCTTCTACCTAAATATGACCTCTCGGCCAAGCCCCTGGTCATTGTGTCCTGAATTAATCGGCTGGTATCCCCATTGTGACGGCCACTGCCCACCCGTTATCGAAACGTGCGTCCGTCATTGTGTTTGTATTAAAAGGTTTTAAGTGTCCCTTCTGCAGTTTAGGGTTGGTCAGACTGGTTTGCGAATTTTTTTTCTGCTTATTTTTTAATCGCAGTGGTCAAAACGGGTTTTGGGTTTAGGTATTTTGTGCCTAGATTATTCTTAAGTAGGCTTATTCTTACTATTAACTTAAGTATTTTGGTCACAAATCTATGATCGTTATTGAGTTAAATAATAAGTTTGCCATGAAGGTGCTTAGAAATAGTTAAGATTTTAAATATGTAGCTTAAGATTTACTTTTAAATATTATGTGATAAAGATCGTTGAAGGTAGGTAGGTAGTAGGTTCTAGTTCGTAGATAGATAAGATAATAAATCATTCATATCTACTGATAAAATTACATAGATAAAAATAATAAAATTCAAAATAAACCAACACCTGGCAATAGAAAAAAAATGCATAATGCCCGATTAAAAAGGGAACACGCAGATTTCAGTGGCGCTCGTAACCGACATTGCGAAACCCGAATACTGGCAACACTGCTCAACTATTTTGCATACCGCTCACCCCTTTCTAATGGTTAACGATTTATTGTTATTATTTATGCACCGGAAATGGGACCCTCGTTACGGTTACAGATGTGCATCGAAGAACATGTTAAGATCTTAAACATAAAGTTCCTTTTCGGTTTTTTTTATCTATTGACCAGCCCAGGCTTCGGACGAGTAGGTACCTACCTACCTATAAACATTAAGATAAAAATACCTTCAAATATATTCAGCCAGCTACAGAGCAATGCATGACTCCTACCTACAGACACGTTAGTCCAGGGTGGAAATGTAAGCAATGACTTTGAAAAAAATATACCTACCTAAGTAAGTGTGTTTGCAACCAATGTTAATAAGTATCATGCTATATTTCGTGACTGATTATGATTTTATTTATCTACCTACTTAAGTCCTAAGTATATAAAGGTCGTATATAAAGGTCTATGAAACGTGGACTCATTTTTATACCTAATCTATATAATATCCCTTATTCAATGTAAGCTGTCAGTCAAAATGCATTGAACGGATCAACGGGGAAAGGTGTGCAATGTCCTTATGCAAATTTTATCACTAATAATAATTTACTTTGTATTTTGTGCTTTCGTTCTGTCGATTTAAAGTTCAGATTTATTTGTATTTTATTAACAATAAGTTTTTTTTAGATATTGCGAATTGTCGTACGAATAGTAATTTATAATCGCTTGGAATAGAGTTCAAATTGGAATACGTAAAAATTAAAATTTTGGCCTTTATTACGCGAGTTTTCTTCTAATTTGCATGGCGTATTGTCAATGGAAGCTTTATTTTTTAAATGGCCACAAAAGATTTTTTTAATAAACAACATTGCGAATGCATGCAAAGTTGAAAGTAGAACATCTGCTCTATGAGCAGGGGATTTCGACTAGGCGAGGAATTATTAAAACTGTATGCTTCCTAATGGAAACCTACACACCTACCTATGGGTTGTGTGGATTAAATTATAAGCATTACCTAAAACAAACAGGCAAATGGCCATTCCATAGTTAGGTAGATATGTAGGAAGATAATACTTAATCAGTGTTATTAAACAGACAAACTCAAAGGATTGGTTAGAAGTTCAGATTAAAAATAAATGTACGTAGGTACCTAAGTATCTAGGTATGTTTATTTAGGTAAATCTTGTATGATTAAATTAACCCCTTTTTTTCATGTAGGTACCTAGCTAATATCTAGTAGGTACCTAAGTAAGTAGAACCTAAATACAAATTTATTAAACTATACAAATTTATTATGTTAAACTAAGAATTACAATAAGATTTACATTTAAAAACTACTTACCTAATATTTAAAATGATTACTTTAATTTATGTCGTGGTAGTAATTATTTTTATATTTTCAATAATATTCCTACTAAGTATTTAATCAATAGTTACCGAAATGTGAATGTGAGAGGGTTTTGAACAACGCAAAGTACCTAAATGCCTAGGTACCTACCTACCTATCTAAGGACCTAAATACTTACATAAGTTAAATATAGGTTTAAAACCTTACCCAATAACTATACCTAGAAGAAATTAATACATTTGCGTACATAATATCCAGACAAAGAGCAACACGCGTGTTGGACTCAACAGAACTAATAAAAAGCAACAAAATTTTATTTACATTTAAACATCGTGAAGTTGCTAAAACTAGTTCAAACAATACAATCCATAGAAAATCATTATGTTTAGCAAATCCTCGCAAAAATTTATAATGCAACAACAACAGATGGAAAACCAGAAATTCAAGTTCATTTCATTAAAACTCGTTTGATCACGCGCCTCTTTATAATTTGCAATATTTTTAACGGGTAACAATTTGGGGTAAAATTGTCCGTAACTTGCAACACTGGTATGCTATTGTCCTCTGTTATATTGTCTGGAATGACCTACGATGTTTAACGAATTATTGAATTAGTTTTTAATTATAGAGTTTGTCGTAAATTATCATACATTTTATGACAGCTAATAAACATTGTCGAAATAAAACGAACACGAACAATCTGTTATTTTTTTAGAACAGAATACTATTAAGTACCTATCTATAGTCTACCTACCTATAGGTACAGTACCTAACACTGGTCAATATCTAGTGGTGGGTTGCTTTTGACATACCTAAGATAAATTTTGGATACCTACCTACTTATAATACAATTGACAATTCATGAAACTATCACTGATTTTGTAAGATTTGCTCTTGTTTCTTTTTTACATCTCTATTTTTTTATTTACCAGCCGGTAATTGTAAAAAAACATTAGACATGCAAAAATATCATAAAAAAACGTGCACATTCAGTACTTTTATAAATACATTCATAATCTGGGCATAGAGATAATGATATCCAGGGCAATATACCTACCTAAGTTACTTGCATTAGACAATATTAAATAAATAAATCCTCCCAAACCTCTAAAAATTACATAAACCGAGAAACGATTAAATTATAGTAATATTAAATCTCATTAAAAGATTTAAGAGTAACATTGTAGGTAAGGTCAAAAAAGTACAAGAAACATTCGAAATAGGCAGTATAGGCACAGAGCATTGCATTGCCCAATTTGGCGCCAAAAATGCAGCGTTTGTGTCAATAGCGCGCGCCGCCTCACACATACGAGCCCCGCCCCACACACGCCGGCCAATCGCGGGACTTTAAACACCCTCGCGCAACACGCATATTGATCTGCGGACACAGCTCGAACCGTTTACATTTCGACATATCACATGCTAAACAGCGACAAACAATAACATATGCATTACTCACAATCTGTTTACAACCTTAACTCGTAATGTTAAAGTTGAAATCCCAACGCGGCTTGCTAAGTCACTTATAACGTATCAGATTTTGTTTCAGCTGTTTCATACTAGTGATCTCATCAAACTAAAGTAAGTCTTATTGGAATGGATGAACGTTATTATCAGTTAGTTATAGGTATGTGTAAAACAATTAATTATTCTCACTTAATTAAAATAATAAGCAATGATTATACTACGTAGGAAATATTGTTCAAAACATAAATTTAAAAACTGTAATTTTAATTATGTACCTAATAATTTTGGTGGAACTAAATTCGTACTCTTACATATTCGAGACTTGGAATGAAAGAAATTATTATTATTAGACTTTATATGTAACATGAAATAGCGTCATCTAGCGACACACAGTACGTTATTTTGTAACCATGCACATGAAATTTGTACATAGAAACCGCTACTGCATCACAGATGGCGCTATACACGCGATTGCAACGACATCTAGTACTTGCTTCAAGCATTTTAAAATTTTTCAAATGCAGCCGTGCTACTGGTACCTCAAAATAAACTTCATGAGACCACACTCTTCAGACTGATTCACTTTTTTTGTTGATATATAATATACAAAATAACCAAGAAACAATATAAACGCATAAGTTTATTAAGCACAAATAGACATGAAAATATTTACAAGATTAAAAACTAACATTAAATGTGAAAATAAATACCTACATTTCAAATTGTTGAACACATTTAAAAATAATAATTAAGTAATTTACAATCTTAACAGTCAAGTGATAAAATTAGTTAAACATAACATTAACCTAATATACTATTTCAAGCATTGATAAAATAATAATAAATAGCTGAGAGTATAAAATATAATTCTAGTATAAAAATAGTATGATATATTTATCTTGTCACAATAATTCTTTAAGCTTCCTCAGGTTTATAAACTTTAACAGGCTCATTTAAAACTAAGGGTATATCCCCGCCACCATTCTTCGGAACCCAACCAGCAGACTCATCCTCAATTTTCTTTTTCTCCTCTTGCATCCTTTCATGTTCAGCTATTTCTATTGCATATTTAGGTGTAGTAATACCAAAGAAGCCAGCCAGAGATTCTCCTGCGTAGTCAACAACATTCAACACTTTGGAGCCAGATTTCCAAGCAATGTGCGAAAACCAGGGTCCCCATGTTAATGTTTTCTGGAAACAAAAATGATATAATTAAACTCATTTTTCTTTTTATCAATTTAAACCCATATTGATATTTTTGTGACTGTAGTTATAGAAAAGGTAAATATTCAGGACAATAAAGTTGGTTTGCACAACAGATTAGAATGTATGTATCTATAAAAAAGTCCTTATGTAGGTAGATCATATGCTAATAATACATGATGACATATAGTGGGCAAATGGTAGGTAAAACAAACTTCTAGAATGTATATGGTAAGGGTGATGATTCATAGAATCAAAATAAATCATATTCTTGCACTCCAAACCAATACAAACAAAGAATAATCAAATCTTTTGTGTGTTGCATGAATCATTGGTGCATTATTTCCTGTACTCAAGGTCTTCTCAAATATTTTACATCGTGCATAAATGAAAGAATCCCTAGAACAATGTTTTGTCTTTTCAAAGGACTACTTCCAACTCGCTTCGGTGTGCTTACTCACCGGATCAACGTGCACAGGTTCACTTTTCAACTCCTCAACTGTTTCTTCCTCTATCTCTTCGTCAACTCCATCACAAAAATGCAATATTTTAGTCGGCTTACTAATAGTAACGTTTACTTGAGAATCAACTGTACCTTCTTTGCTGTCCATTTTTTATGGAAACCAAATTAATAAACAGAACACTGAAATAATAACGAAGAATCTTTTAAGAAAAACCAGTTGTATTGTATTTGTTTGTTTATTTCCAGCAGGGGATGGAAAGTTAGTACTTAACCTCCATTCGACTTAATTTTGCATGTAAGGTAGCTCCTCTGGTGGCTGTTTGGCTTAAACTTTTTCGTGAGATAAAAGTTCGTAAAGAAACAACTAGATGGCAGTAGTAACCCTCGCTTTAGTGGTACAAGCGTTTTGTTCTACGCATAATTACATTTAAGTGGATAAAAATATTCAAATAATTTTCCCATTTAATAATTTTATTATTTATAAAAACATACTTTTATACGTTTTCCCTATCAATTTATTTAAAAAGATGCACATATTTTAAAAAAATCTGGCTGATTTTAAATAAAAAGAGTTACAGATAAATTAATAAAACTTCATGGAATGAAACGTTGTTCAACTGACATGTCTGCAAAAACTTTCAATGTACACGAACTTTGTTTGGAAAGTTTTCAATGTTTTCATGCGAAGTGGCAAATTCTAGTATATCTCACTTATTTGTTGATACTTTTGTTGTTTTTCACTGTTGTTATTATTCCGTTTTTGTTGATAAACCGTTATTGTTTGTTATAATGTTCTCAAAGAGAAAAGTGTATTGCGTATTTGGATGCAGTGAATTATAAATGGTAACCTAAAAAAAAATCTTTTTTTCGAGGTACCAATTCGGTTAGCAAGTAAATAATATTTAAATATGACAGATTGTTGATATTGTAAATAGTTTATATATATATTTTATTATTGTAATCAGAATTGTTCTTTATAGTTTATCTATTACTTTTTAAAGCTCAATTTTTAGATCTACATGTTGTATAATGTTTTGTTAACAGTGTGTTGTGTGTTTTTGTCAATGTAGACTCAGTATGTGTAGTGTTGTCACAAACCTTTGTGGTTTTTTAAATGCTACTATGTAATAATTGTTTTATTGTTATGTTGAACCTGTGAAATCAATAAATAATGATAACCTAAAAATATAAATATTATTTGCTTAATAAGCATGGTGGTACGCTCCATTATTTCCTTACCCATATCCAATAATCAATTCTATGAATTACCTACATATAACTATGCATATGTGTATATATACAGAGCGCATGCAGCTTGGCCCATCATACGCTTGGAGGCGCCACTGAGCTCTATACGACCGATTTTATCACGCGAGATGGCTCTCTTTTCCTTTATGGATAGTTACTATACTCTTTGATTTCCAGTTCCAGAGGTAGGTATGTTCATTAGTATAGTGATGTGATGATCTGTGATTTCCAGCTATGTTGTAGTGTTGCCAGGTCGAATCTGAGCAAAATATCCTGCCATTATTTTTTCAGATTAGTCGAACGCACCGTGATCACGCCACTATTTAAGAACTGGCTACAAATATCAACTTTGAGTATGGTACCATTTTATCACTATTTATCTATGGCAAGTTGGCCGTACGTAAGGCAACAAACTGTCATGTCATTTCCAATTTTGATTTTTGTAATGTTCAACAATACGTACATTAAAATTTAGAATATTAAACTTTACTATATAAGTAGCCATGTCCAGCTGATAAGTTTACTTAAATGTGAACCTATTTCTCTTATTTCAGATGGTCGGAAGAAAAATTGGCATTAATGAACTAAAAATTCATCAAGTAAACAAGAAATAAACAATAACATTTCGTGGTCTTAACTTTTTATTCAGAAAATGATGGAAGGTTTCTGCAGAGGTTGTTTAATCAAGTTCGATGATCCAACCGAATTGTTACAGTATACTGAGAAAAACAGGAGGCTTTTTGTTTACTCGACCGGCATACAGGTATTATAATCAGACCAGTATATTTTAGACTTGCTCCATTGTTTAATACATATATCACAAGAGTATTACTTACGTATTTATAAAATGTAGTTACAAAAAAATCGTTAACATTAAGTTGGCATTGATTTTGTATCTCATTATTTTTCATTTTATTTCATTTTTAAAACTCCAAGTTATCTGAGGTAGATATGAAAAATTTAATAAAATTATTATTATTGTTACTTTTATAGGTGAAACATAATGATGCATTCACATTTCTACTTTGTAAAGAGTGTAATATAAACATGAAAACATCCTGCAAATTCAAGAAACAATGTCGGACTTCAGACAAGAGGTTCAAGAATTATTTAGCTTTAAAAGACATGGGAGACAATATGGAGTTATGTACATTCCTTAAGAATAATGATGATACTTTGACATTCCGGTAAATATATTTTATTTTATAAACATAAACTTTAAGATCTGTGCTATATAAACAACTTCCAAACATAAAGCGGAGATTCTCTATTCAAGGAAATGTAATAATAAGCAATAATATGCCTATTAAAAACACACAATTTATGGATGTTTTTAAAAAAAAACATCAAGTAGATCACTCAAAGGCACACACACTTCTATCAAACTATTTTATAAAAAATATTTCTAGATCATAACCAAGCTTACTGTATCATATGAAATAAATGTTGGTACATAGACTAAGTTAAGTCATAGTTAAATATTACTAAGCATTGTTTATATTAAAAGTCTTCACAAAACTATGATTTTATATTTTACTAAACGCTGTCCCGCGGTTTTTCCCGCATAGTTCCTGTTCCTGTAGGAATAGGGGGATGAAATATAGCCTATGTTACTTATGAATAACTTAGATTTCTATTTGTGAAAGAATTGTGCAAATCGGTCTGGTAGTTTAGGAGCCTCTTTATAATATTAGTATAGATAAATTTAATACGGAATTACCTTTATTTTTCAGACTTCCCATATTAAGTGGCAACAGCACACCAGCAAATCAAAAATGCAGAGATGATGACAATGGTACCCTCCATACTTTATTAAATATTTTTTTAACCACCCATGAAGGACATTTAAATGCTTGTGTTATGCTAGAATAACAAATATTAACCAAATGAGTATGTGATTGGAGCTATATTGTAATTTTACAATGATATTGATATATAAATAACCCGTAAAAACTCCCCGCATCAACCTGGCATTTTTACCTGTGTTCATAGTAAATGTATCAAAAATTAAAATTATCCAGTGTATATTATGATTCAGAACATATTTAATTCTTGCTATCTTGTTTATATGTAACACCCTATTGATAGTAAAAAATACATGTATTTAATATATAATCAACTTTCCACTTTATATTCAACTTTTCAAAACAAAACATTATTTAATTTCAGAATCAACATGCACCAGCATCCGCAACTTCATGTCAGATATACTACAAGGGGAAGAAGTACCCGATACAGAAGCGCGGATCATCCGCGAAGTGATAGAGGAGGAAGCGGATGTGTTGGACGACTCACTGGACTCGCACTGGTTGCAAGATGATATTTCTATTGATGAAGATTTACGATTGGATTTGAGGTTAATTTCTTTTGTTGTTGAATTTTTATGAATATGCATGTAGTGATATGAAATAAAAGGCTGCAAGGTTAGTGGCGCCGATGTTCATAAGGGTGGTCTATAATGTAACTGAGAAATGAGAAAAAATCGAGTGGACATAGTGGTGTGCGATATTGTTATAAAGAGCTTTATTTCAATTACATATTTGTAAGTGGGATTTGTGCAAAGCCGTAATAACATATGCTCCCCGCAACCTGAACCATTTTGAACACATGACTAAGCATTACATGGATTTTCTCTGTGTTTCTTGCCATTAGATGGCTCTGTACAGTGGCAATTCCTAATATAGGAAACAGAACCCTTAGCTCTGTGCGTGAATTTACGAAATTAGTTTATAGAATTATGTAATATTTTAACCATATTATAATTTGTTACAGTTTTAGTCCATTCTCGACGCCACATTCTGTAAATAACGACCACTGCTACACTCCTAAGAAAGTTACTGATACCATAGATCAATGTAAACCAATGAAATATTTTTGTTCTGAGGCAATTCTGGAAAATACTGACAATACAAAATATGAAGGTGTAGAAATGAATAATAAATTAAGCACACTATTGCCAATTGAAAACGTGGCTGACACAGAATACGAGAATGGAATAACATTAGAAAATAATGATAGCTTAGATAAAGTAAATCTGAAAGACGATTGTGAATTGATAGAATATGAAGATCTAATAGACAGTAGTATGTTACAAGAAAAGAACGCGCTTAATTATTATATTGAAAATATACCAATGGACAGTACTGAATTGAATATAAAAGATAATTTAAGTATAGAGAAAAATAAATGTTCCATTGACAAAAATTTAGAGGAAGCTTTGAAGAATGGCACAAATCAATCATTTTCATTGGATGAACTGCTTCTTTCTCCTCCAGGTATTTGATTTTTATCTAAATACTAGCTGCCGCCCCGCGGTTTCACCCACGCAGTTCCCGTTCCCGTAATCACAGCGGTATCAAAAATAGATAGTAGCCGATTCTCAACCCACTGAATATGCATATGAAATTTCATAAAAATTGGTCAAGCCGTTTCGGAGAAGTATGGTAACCGACATTGTGACACGAGAATTTTATGTATATAGATAATTTTGGATTAAATATCCAGGGGACATTATTCACACACGGCCAATCTGATTCCAAACTAAGCAGAGCTTGTGGTAACCAGATAGCTGTTATACTACTTTTAAATGCATTCTTATACAGATATTTACATTCAGACACAACAAACTAACATGTCCATGCACAAAATAGATATGTTCATGAACACAAATGTTGGTTTTATATATAACTGTAGTTGGTTTTATATGTAACTTATATATAACCATAACTGACAGGGTTACTAACGACAAAGCCAACTGGCCTATCAGTTTTGTTTATTTTTTTACTAATAATTGTATTAATATTTTTTCAGTATTTCCTAATGTATCAGCGCCGTCAACTCCAACAATAACTAATATATTATTTGGCGATAAAATTAATATTGAGAATGAAAACTCAACAGTTGGACAGCATATAGAGGAGTATGATAATGTCGATGGAGATGTTGATATACTAGAAGAGTTCTTCAAAAATGAAACCATAGAGTTTACAAAAGATAAAGGAAACCATGAACAAGTAGACTTTATGGACAATGATGAAGAAGATAAAGATATACCAGAAAACACAAAACATATAGAATACGATTTAGACAAACTATTCTGCTTAGCATGTAAGAAACAATTTAAGACTGCAAAAGCATTTAAGAAACACTTAACACACAAACACAAAATCAAGTTAAAAAAAAGAAATAATTATAGTACTAAAGTGTGTAGTGAATGTGGTAAAACGTTTGGAGGAAGAGCTAATCTCCATAGGCATATGAAAACTCATAAAAAAACACAGGTATGAATGTAATGTTGATTATGGCTACTTTACATAACATTATAATATATGAAAATTTATTATATCATCAACAAATACTAGTACTCTTCACTTTAAGAAGCAATAATAATAAAATGAATTATAAGGAATGTACCATAACTACTACAGATATTTTAAATTCCAAAAAGCGCCATCTCTCGAGCACATACCGAACTAACTAAAGACATTTTATTTTATGTAAGTTGTCCATTGTATGACCCTATGTAAAATCTTTCTTTAGACACTTTATTTAATTTCAGAAACCTGTAGAAATATTTAAATGCGAACATTGTCCCATTGAGTGTAGTTCCTTGGCTTCATTATCTATGCACATGAAATCACACACAGGGGTTTACGTTGGCAAGGATACTGGCAGAGTAAGTATTTTTAACTTTTTTTTTATAAATTTAAAACTCCTAATTATATAGATATACCTATATTAATTTACGCCACGGATTTGAATAAAGAGTGACTCAAATAAATTCAAATTCTTTATTTACCAAAATAAACCTTAAAAATATAAAAGGAAGGAAGGTTTATGTATATACTATTTCTTTAAGATTTTATATACTTTGGCTGGATTATGACGAAGCTTTTTTTGGATCCGTGCGAAGCCGGACCGGGATGCTAGTATATTATAAAGTAGTATTATAATCAAGTTAATGCTTAAAACACGCTAAATGATATTTAAAAAAAACACTTTATTTCAGAAATATGTTTGTACGATTTGCAATGCAGTAAGCACAACTGCCGGTAACTTCAAGATTCACCAGCGGAGACATCTTAAGAGCTATTCACACTTTTGTAAAGAGTGTCACAAAGGATTCTACAGAGCCGCCGATCTGAAAAAACATTTGGAGTATGTATTTATGATTTATAAGAAAACTTTGTATTAGTAGAGTATTTAAACAGCAAAACAAAGTTAATTGATTGTTGCTTCATTAACCTGAGGTATTAATAATTAATTAATTTAATAAAACCTTATAATAACTTGATTTTTAGAAGTAATGAGACAAGAGAACTTGAATCAGCATAGTCATGCCTATATATTTAAAGGTCTATTGGATTAAAAAACATATTTATAAACACATAATTATTTTATTAAAAATACCCAAAAACAAACCTCGCTATATTCGTACTAACTAAACTTTATGACACTTTTTATTCTATTTCAGATCACATAATGGAAATAACCCTTTTAAGTGTAAATATTGCGTTATTGAGTGTAATTCTTTATCGAATTTAAAAATGCACATGAAAACACACGGAGAGGCCGACGCCGCTGTAAAACAACCTGTTGGGGTTAGTATTTATAAGTTACATCTTTATATCACACTAGCTGCCTCCCCGCGGTTTTACCCGCGTAGTTCCCGTTCCCGTGGGAATACAGGGATAAAATATAGCCTATGTTACTCGGGGATAATGTAGCTTTCCAAAGGTGAAAGTATTTTTGAAATCGGTCCAGTAGTTTCGGAGCCTATTCATTACAAACAAACAAATCTTTCCTCTTTATAATATTAGTATAGATAATCAACTCAGAATAAAAATGTGAAGGGTTCATTTAAAATGATGTCACATAATATTGGCAGGCCAGTTGACTTTGTGGTTATTGCTCAAGTAGAGCTTATACTATGACAACCAAATAGCTGTTTGGGAAAAATATTCTTAGATATTTATGTACTCTCTTCAACCTGTTTAATGTTTACAAGATTTATTTATTTATTTTTTCTTGTTAGTTTATTTTTTAAATCCATTTATCTAGTTGATAGATTTAATGTATTTTCATATAATTAATGTAATTATTTAATTAGTTATTGTGCAATATATAAATAATTTATTTTTATAGAGATATGTTTGTCCCACGTGTGGTGCAAGAATCACAACTCTTAGCAACTTTGTTAGACACCAAAGGATACATACAAAGAGTTACACACACCGTTGTGATGAGTGTGGCAAAGGATTTTACAGTTTAACCGATGCTAATTACCATATGAGGTGAGTTAATAATGATATTTGTAGATTATATGAAATAGTCTTGTATGGATATTGCAAACACAAATTACTCTAATAAACCTAACAAAGTTTTCAAAATCTAAGACGTCCATTTTAACAGTAGGTACTCTGTCTCTCTTTCTCGCTAAAACTACTGAACCGATTTAAATGATTGGTACACAGTTTAGAGCCTAAAAAGGACATAGGCTACTTTTAATCCCGGGAAAATGGAAGATATCTCTAGAATGCGGGTGATACCGCGGGGAGCCACTAGTTGATAATAAATGCTTGAACACAAATGGTGGAAGCAGCAATTTTCATCGATATATAATGTTTATTTTCATATAGATACTGATAGAGGCTGCTTATAATTTTTTTTTCTTTTCAGATCTCATATCGGTCTACGTCCTTTTGAGTGCCCACAGTGCGATCGCAAGTTCACTCTGCGGAATACACTGAACAATCATTTGAAATGTCACACAGGTAATTAGAACTTTTGATTTTTTTACCGACATAAAAATTAATTTATTTTTTTTAAAGCTTTAAAATACGCGGCATTACTACACCAGTGTTGTTGCTTTTACATACCCGAAACATAATTAAAGCTATTAGACATTTGTGGCGGAGTAACTTTTTTATGAATACTGAGGTTTTAAATGTTTTTTTGGCTATTTTCAGGTGAGAGACGCTTCAACTGTGATTACTGTAAGAAGAGTTTCATAAGGAAAGCGACATTAACAAAGCATATAAAAATGTCCAAATCATGCTTTAAAGCGAGAATGCCCCATGACACTAAATTTGATGGAGAAGTATTAAGTTCGCACGAAACCGATATAGAAAATAATAGTCAAAATATAGATGAAATTGGACTAGACCCAGATAATGAATATTTGGATCAAGACGAAGTAGCTGATGATCAACATTTGCCTGAAACAGCGGAGGGTTTATTACAATACTGAGAATAATTTGATAATGAATGATCATGTCAAATCATGTACTGTTTACATCAATCAAAAACATTATTTTTATATGCAATAATTAGTTTTATTTTGCAACCAAATTGCGTGCAGTTATAGCTGCGCTCACGTGAGGCTATAGTCCCCTAGAGACATACATAACGTCTGTTATGAAATGCTTCATTCAAAACTGAAGCAGTGATCACATGTCATAATATTGGTGCATCTACGTCTAAGGGCTAAATAAAGGATTACTAAGATGAGTATCATGTGCTAATTTCTATCGTGTCTTGTTAGCTTGCAAAGACGATTAAGTTACAAAAAGCTACATTCATAAATATATAAAATAAAACACACAAATATTTTAACAACACCTGATTATATTTAAAAAGGTCTGAACTAAATAAAAAATATACAAAATAAAAGATTGCTCCAATCGGTTCAACAGGACATTGTAGGTTCTAAACTAACTGTATATTTGGTTAAATGCATTATTATCTCCAAATCATAATGTGATAACAGAACTAATCATTTCTTAAACACTAACTACTTAAAATTATTTCACTCAACATTGCAAGTGATGCATACGTAACTAGTACCATATAAAAATGTATAATTAGACAACATAATTATCAATTTAGAACATTATTATGTAACATTGGACCCATTAGCACGCAATTGGAAATAAATAAAGGCATAATATTAAGTAGGTCGTGTAATATAACACCAGAGATGGGACTTCATAATAGAAATTGTGCAAATGGGCTCAGTGCGGTAATTTGAAACATTTGTATTAATATTGCTCATCAATCAACATTATTCTTTGTAACATTATTTAAATTGAACGTACAGTATCTTTTTATACAATCTTCCTTACAACAACAATTTGTAAACTACATTCCTTAAATTTAACTAGTTTATTATTAGTGCCTCATCCTATGTATAAATCACAGACACTTCCAAATTCATTAATGTTTAGGTACTGATTGGATGTATAATTTTCAAGTAATAGATCAAATAATGACAATTACTTTTGTGAAGAGCCTATAGAATGAAATTAATAACTTAATGTATTGAGAATATAAAACAACATTGACAAATTCCGAGTACATTATCAGTACATGGATAAAAAAAAGGAACAATTAAAATCATAATAGTACAATGTTCAGTTTTAATACTAAACTAAACAGCATAAAGTGTTTGCCTGTAGCTTGTGACGTCACTTCACAATACACTACGATGTCAGCACCTTGTTTACTCACACCTAGTCCTAGGCTCAGTCTATTTGGCCGGAACTAAGACTTCTGACCCTTTGGCCTGTGATTCAATACTATGCAGTTATCAGCTAGTTGATTGCGCATTGATGAGTTTTCCTTGCGCACTTCAGTCAACTCTTGATTGAGCCTTAATATTTCTAATACAAGTTTTTCATTCTCCACCTCCAATTTTTCTAATCTAGAATGATGAAAAATGTTATGTTTAATTAATTATATTATCATGTTAGATACATTATTGTACTAACAAGCCGATACGAAAGTGAAAATAAAATTAGTTTTTTTGAGATTACCCAATATTTACAGGAGCCCAATTTTATTTCTTGATTAGACTGCTATTCTTTAGCAATAATAATATGCTTGCCAATGAATTAAGTTTAATAGTATAATTTTTAATAAAATAAATAGTAAGTCTGACCTAATAAATAAAATCTCATACTATGGAAAGTCATCCCAACAACGTAGCAAACTAAACATCTACTATTTCAAATTCACATTAATCATGATAACATACCTCTTCTGTTTCCCCGTTAGTTCTGTGATGTGGTCACATGCTTTGGCCAGTATACCTCCTTTGCTGGCCGAGTCGGGAAGGCCAGAATTTGGTACTAGAGCAGCCAATTTTGTAATCCAACTGTTGATCTTGTCACGGCGGCGTCTTTCTACTTCATTGTGAGTTGCTCGCCTTTTGTCGTCACGCTGAAAATGGGAAAGAAATACTGGTAAATACATATGCTATTAAGCTGAATAAATAAGCCTTTATTCATTACACATTAAATTAATGATTTATTATTTTATAGTTTTCAACATGTATATGTATATGTATTACTTTTAGGAAATATGTATGTCTGTGAGCAAGGGTATTAAACATAGTATATCTCAGTCTACGTGATGAACCAATTTCTTTTTAGACTTTATGTCAATTTACTTTTGGCAATATAATAACTATGCATTCTTATCATCAATCAGAAACCAGCCCACTACATTAAATTATCTTGACTTACTTAGATGTTTGAATCAATCAAATTACATATAAGATGTAAAGTAGTAATTAATTAAGAGTTAGTATTAAAAAGTTTAAAAAACACTAAATTACATACTATAATTACAAAATTCTGAATCTGTCTTCAAAAATTGACTTTCAAGATAGTAAATATACATGAATATAATGGTTTACATACCTTTTTAGCAGTGACAACTTTAACTTGTAAGGGGTCTCGTTGTATGGCCTTCTTTGGAGCACTTGGTGTTCCAAATACTTCAACAGGATTGCTTATTACAAAGTACTCAGCATCTGGAAGAGCTATAAAACTTAATAATAAATACAATATGCGGGTGAATCAGAAAGGTTATGTATTGATGTTTAATGTACAATTAGTTCTGAACCATTGATTACAAACAAAACAAAACTCATGTAAGTGTACTTTTCCTTCTGAGACTTAAATGATCTTAAACCCCAATATTTTAAAGTATATATTTTTAAAGAAGTTTGGTCATAACTGCACTGAATATTGTGTGTTGTACATTTGAACAATTTGTTTTTTGTTTTGAGATTTTTTTGTTTGTTTTAGTATTATTTGACTATCCTAATGGTTATATTATAACTATACTTACCATGTACTGGTGAGTGTGTTGGATTATTGCCTGTCTCTTCACCAGTCATTGGGATTAATTTATAGGTCACTGAACCAGCTGGAACAAAAAAATATTTACATATTCAGTATTTATATGATATTCGTAAGTAACTACTGAATAAACTTGATAAAACATATAACTAGAATCTTTAATCTCTAAATACCTATAGTAGTTGAAGAAGTTTTTAATAAAATTGGATTTATTGTTATAGTAACAAAACAAATTGATATTTATTTAATAACCATCCTTGTTTTATGTTGTGTTATGTATATTAACAGAAAATTTACTGTCATAATAATAACAAACATATCTTAATATGTTACTTACATAGGTCTTTAAAATTATATGAGGCGTTTTCGTTGGAGTCCAAGTATGGTTGTGTCACTAAATGCGTTCTCTCTTCAGCACTTCCTGAAATTATAATCAATGGGTAATTTAATTTACGCTTAATTCAATAACCTGAGGCTTCCCTGCGCTTAATAGATAATAATTAAATTTGAGAAATTATCTCTAACTCGATTTAATTGGTAGTAATCCTAAACTCATTGATACAATAATAATTAAGTAACAAACATTTATTTCTGATGTTTAGAAACAGGTTATAAACATTGGTAACTTACCAAATGATCCCTCATCCACCATACCCAAATATTCACCGTCTGCACTGTAAATAAACGCGGTAAATCAAACACAACACTCGAGTAAAAAATCTAAATTGAGTACGAGCACTGAGAGTGAACCGCCTGCCAAGTTGCAAAACTATAGCGATGACCTTCAGTGGCGTTAAATTGAGTTAATTATGTAATGCACCAATCATAATTTTAACTCTATTTTACCTGTTATCAAGTGAATTTTCGTGCATGTCATCAACGTCAATTTTCACTTTAGCCATTGCGCGTATTTATTTTTGAATTTTTACAATTTGATCACGGGGACAAAATAAAGGGGTCATGTGATGTACCCATAGACAAATAATAACGAATGGTGTTGCCGCGGTGTAGGCAGACAGTGTGTATTTTTCTAATATTATAAAGTAGGGCAACTAAATGCTTTTTTAGGACTTACTGGCCAGTATCAAATATTTCAAAGTAGAATTATTTTATCTTTTTAAAATCAGTATTTATTTAATATTTTTGGTAAGCATATCGATGTAATTAGAGAAATTAAATATCGATAAAAAATGCGTTGCTACCATAGAGTTATAATATCATGATTCTAGCTACGCCATCTAGTGATAATATTGCGGCTACCTTACTAATGTTGTGACGCACCATACCTCAACATAGTTAGTTCTCTTAGCTACTGACAAGATGGCGCTTTTGTTTTCGTTAGATATTTTTTTTATAAAAACATCGATGTATGTAAATAATTAGGAAAACTTTTTTACGACGTATTTTTGTGAACTTCTTATACAAGGTACGCAACATTTTCCTAGTTCTGGTCTCGTGAACAAGAAAGAGATTTATGAGACTTTCTTACGTTGTGCGGTCTGCTGAACTTAATCCTTTTCCCAAATGGGAGATTTCTCTCCACCGTTGGCTAATCCCAAAGCAAGCACACTTTATACTTTCGTAGGTAGTATTATAAAAACTAATACGTATGTAACGAGAATTAGGTATAAATACTAAAAGGCGTAAAAATATTAATACATACATAATTATACCTAAACACCAACTCCCGCGTACTTAATTAAATATCCTTAACGTCTATTATTAAATCATTGGATGAAATATTTTTATTAACAACTAGCTGCCTCCCCGCGGTTTTACCCGCGTAGTTCCCGTTCCCGTGGGAATACAGGGATAAAATATAGCCTATGTTACTCGGGGATAATGTAGCTTTCCAAAGGTGAAAGAATTTTTGAAATCGGTCCAGTAGTTTCGGAGCCTATTCATTACAAACAAACAAACAAACAAACAAATCTTTCCTCTTTATAATATTAGTATAGACAAAGAACGCTGAAAAAAGGTAACCGTATAAAAGTGATAGCAAGTTAGACATAGGATTTAACTTTACGGAAAAGCGTCGACTACACTGCGGGCGACCTCGTCAAAGACAAAGAGTAGACAGGAGCGGGCGCCTTGGGGGCAGATTATGAAAGCCACTTTGCGAAATGTACGCTGCACAAGGCAACTGAATAGTGACATGGATGTACAAGTGAATAGAATTTCCTTACAAGAAGTCTGAATGTTTTCCATTTCATAACATAATTTGATAACATAATTTTCTTTTCATTTTAGTAATGTTAAATATAAATTTACATTATTTTATTTTATTTACACATTACATTATTTAATTTAATATTACTTACCTAATATTTAATACTAGTGGCTCCCCGCGGTTTCACCCGCGTTCCCGGGATAAAAAGTAGCCTATGTGTTATTCCAGAACATATTCTAGCTCTGTGCCAAATTTCAAGCAGATCCCTTCAGCCGTTGGAGCGTGAAAGAGTAACAAACATCCATACATACAAACTTTCGCATTTATAATATTAGTAGGATTTACGTCTAAAAAGCCTTTAACATGCTTTATTTATCCAGGTATGGCAAAAAAAAAACAACATAGACAAAAAGAAAGCCTCTTCACAAAACATGCTTCTTCTGTCTCGACAAATTATGAGTTTAAGTTTAAATTTAAATATCGAACAAGAGCGTTGGTATAAATGGCGGACAATGAGCTGATCGCTGTAAGCGACCGATAGATAGCGCTGCGCTGTCAATCGGCTCGTGGCGAGCGATAGATAAACCGAAGCTTATCGCGCCGCTGCAACAATGGGTGCACGCCTTTATATTGTTATGAAGTTCCGACGCCACTCACTCGAGTCAAATTTACACTTTTGAGTTGGAAACTTCGATATTAGCCAGTGGAGTGTAAAGGAAATATATCTGGGTGAGAAAATTAATCGGTGTAAACCTAGCTGTATCTTGTTTAATGAATTATGAACAAGATTGTTATGAAAATGTTATTTATTAATTTGATTAGGAATATTATATAAATTTTGGTTTTAACTTAAATACCTATTTCCTACATAGGAACAGTGACTTTTCATTTCATCTATGTATTAGATATCTATTATTTTACGGAAGTAGCGCATCATTCATAAAACTAAACATTTAAAAATAATGAACAGTATGTACATTCTAAAACCTTCACTACAAACAGTGAAGTCAATTAAGAACAGTTAAATTAAACAGTAGGTACCTCTGCAGCCAGTACCTACGAATTTACAAAAAACATACCTACCTACATCTATAGTCAAGACATAAGAACATCCAATGTAAGATATATTATTATTCCACATAGCCCTCGCATGAAATAAATTTACAACATTTGCGATGAGATTTCCTAGTAAAATTCGGTGATATGGTAAACCTGGACATTTACGGCTCGTAGAAATGCCCTCGCGAGCTTTTAAGGGTGTTATATGTGTTAGGGTTGTCCGGGTGTGTTTAACAACCCGGACCCTTCTGTTTTCAGAGAATTGCCTGAAAATGTTAGGCAGGTGAGAATGTTATGCATTAATAATATGTGATAAAATTTTATAGTTGCTTCGTTACTTTAATTTTCGTGATTTTTAATATGAAAATTTTAAGAAAATATATAACTTGATTTGTCTTAAAAGAGCTCCTACACGTATTTTCTTGGATCACTAACGATCAAGGCACATTTCAAATAAAAACTTTGTTAAAATCTTTAATTATGGCCTTCATAAAAATATCTAAGCAAAAATAAAACCCAATATAGTTTTTTCTAGTTATGCTTTTTATAAAAGAAAACTAAATCAGTAATCAAGTACCTATTTTAATTTTGATATATTTATTTTATTGTATAAGTAGATTGCTTACAGCCTTAAGATTTGTCACTTAGTAAGAGAATAAAAACAAAAATGCGTCTCAAGTGCCTCATTAAAAGAATAAACAAGGAACATGGCGTGCGTACAGTACAGTGTACAATGGAATTTACAAAATATCTTATGTCTGTTAGAACGCGGTTCTTACGTCAGACAAAGTGGGCTCAATCTGCAGGGTTGATCTTATTGCCGCCTACTCATAAGTACACGAGTTTCCTTCCTTTAAATATCACCAGAGACAATAACGACCCTTTTGAGAATACTATGGGTTCACATTGTATTTAATTTACGTATATAATGTCACTGTTTGTATTGTACAAACTGCTTGACTATGAATATAAAAAAATCCTTTCGAAACAGGTTTTATAATTTAATATCAAGAACTTAATAGATAATGATTAAGAGTAAGTATTCTAAATTATTGAAATATTTAATGATAACAACTTATGCGAAAATAAGCTAACTATTGTTACAAACTTTTCATAGTTAACATTATCGCAAGTAAAAAGATTTTAATACATCGGTTTTTATTATTGTACCTTGTCATAAATATACCATGTACCTATACTTATGTTATTGATATGTATGTTGGTGAATACCTACATTAAATATTCCTGAAACTCTCTGATAGATTGCAAGTAGTTAACTCGAGTTTCTTATTAGTTAATTGTCTAAACTACCAATCGATAAGTTTTGGTTTAGTGTAATAAATTTACAATTTGACTGGGTACATACCAGTTCATTCTCATCATCATACTGAAGGTAATGTTTGACTAGCAAAAGCACAGCCATTAACCCACATACTATAAATCTTTATAAAAATGTTAGCTGAAAAATTGTTCCATTAATAATGCGGTCCTAAGAACCTCCAGGAGGTTATTGGCCTTTCATAACGTGTTACCAACTACGCTTTATCGTGACATAAAACCAATCATCTAACTAGCGGTGACAGGCAATTTCTCGTTCCTTCCATTGTTATATTCCACGGGCGTTATTGTGAATTACTGCTGGATGTAAACACGCCTTATGTTCTTACAATCTTGATGAGTAATTAAGTTGGAAGCTCAAAGTACACGTTTCGTATAGAAGTAGCAATGTCATCGCTGCCTAAACTCATTAACCGCAAGTTTCGCTAGTCATCCCCTAAACAAAACCTTCTACGTTATGACGTTTTCTTGATAATATCTTTCAAATTTCCTTTAATATATATTACCTAGAATTATATATACCTATAAATTTTTAAATAAGCAAGCTATATTCTATCTTATGCTAATAAATTTTTAGGTCTACGATAGATTATTATAGCTTTCACTTGCTGCAAATTCCTTCAAAATTATTTAAAATTAAATAACGAATTTCGGCTGATGTTGCTCGACATTTGTAGTTGTAGACTTTATTTTGTATAAAATAAACAAGTTATTATTTGATATAATAACTTTTTTATTTTTACAAATATTACACAAATATACACAAATATTATAATTTATCACCTTCGTGATCTTTGAAGTTTTGTAATTGGTACTTCGTGGAACAAAAAGGTCAAAGTTTACACTACTTTTGACCTGTCGGAGCTGAAATGTTCAGAGTCATTCTTTTTTTGAAAAGAGTCCCGTCATTTGGAACCGATTTGGGTCATAGAGATTCGCGGATGCCGACATATTTTTTATTGGAATGCAGCATTTCGAGAATCATTGTTTTTCTCGAATAAATTCTACATTGTTTTGAAATAGAGGGTATAACTATACATTATATACCTACCTACTTATATACCCTATATTATAGGTAGGTATGATAAAATTGTTACCCTTTTATGCAAACAGCTGAAGGGATTTAAATGAAACTTAGCACATCAATAGAATATGTTCTGCATGTACACTTCCTTTTTATAAAATGTGAAAGGATGGCATAAGCTTGTACTTAACTAGGTATATATCATTATCACTGTGTTGATGTATAGATTTCATGTTTGTAACTCAGAATAAAGTACATATATACATATAACAGCACGTTTGATATTCAAGATACAAGGTAATCGTGTAAGTGAATACTAGAGCGGCATAGCATAGGTAAGGCTTTGTGAAGCTACTGCGGTAGACGCAGCAATTATGCAAATGTATCTTAATACTCTGATTGAATATCAGTAAAACCGAGAGCATGTTTGTACTTCTAATCTTATTCAGACTACTATGATGTAGATGGAATATTAGAAGATAATTACATGATATTCTATAGAGGCAATTAAATTAATGCCTTAATATGCTTAGCTCTAAGCCCGCGAACTGCTGAACCGATTAGCCTATATTAGCTTTAATTCTTTTATTAGTTCAAATCAGGTTCTAATGAAAACAAATTGGAAAGTTTATGAAGTTACTAACGAGTATCTAGCTTCATATATTTGTCGAAATTCAAGCACTTAATTTTAAAATTACTGGCTGGTTGGGTTTGTTTGTTTGTGACCCTGACTTTCAAGTCGCCTGACGTGGGTTCGATTCCCAACAAGGACAAATAGTTGAGATCATGCTCACAATTGTTTATCCTGTATCTGGATGTTTACATCTCTCTATTTCATCTCATTTATTTATAAATATATACCTATTTAGAAATCTATTTAAAAGTAGTAGGTAGATATATAGTAAACCTAATCTGGCTACAGTAGAAGCTCAGCATTGTTTGTAATGAGATTGGCTTTGTGCCAAAAATGACCCAGGATATTTACTATTTTATTAATGCATATTAGATTAATCCGGCATTTAAAATAAATGTTGCTTGATCTCAAACCTTTGTACAACGTGATAAAGCGATGTTCTTTGTCAGTTTTAAATTGTAATTTGGCTAACTAATAGGTATTGCTAATGACTGGTAATTAGTAAAAAGTTTGACTTGCAATTAGGTATGTTCAATGTTGCCATTAAATACTGTTGGGTTGTCAGGGTTGCCAGCGTTGTCCTAATGACGTAGCTAGTGATGGTGTTCAGTAAACTGGGGGATTTACGAGCAGTGGAGGGTAAAATGATGGATTGGGTGATGAATGGTGACCTAATTGATGTCGGTTGGGTGAAATTGATGGGTCACCTTGTTTACGTGCGTAATGTTTGCGAAGTTTGCAGGCGAGGAGGAACTTATTCAACGTGCTTTGCGTATACGAATGTCGTTTTATTTATTAAATAAATACAAAAATGTATGACGGTTAATTGTTTTGTACCATTAACATGCCATATATTTAATTTTAAATGAACATGTAGGTATGTTTGTTCTGTGTGGATATATATAAATATACATTTAAAAGGGGTAAATCCCCCTAAACCGCAGTACTAATCTACGTAGAAACCAGCTTCTGTGCTAAAGGATTAATTTACTAACATCGCACTTCAGTTATCGTCTTTATACCCATAAAGATATGTTTGATTTTTCATTGATATTGCTAAAAGATTTTGTAGAAAAATGTTAGCCCATTTTCACATCAATTGATTCATGAAATTGTGAACATCAGCAAATTAAATAAAAATATCTTTGTCGAGTGTTTTTTTCATGTCAGAATGCTGACGAGCAGACAGACCGTCGTCACGTCGGCAATTAGATTCTTAATGTTACAGACTTACAAAGTCTAGAAGGTAGTATTCAAGCTTAATATAGGTATACTTAGGAAAAGTTTCCGACCACTGCTAGAGCTTTTAAGTAATTATAACAATAACGATTTAAACATATCCTGGGTAATTTTTCACACAAGTCAATTTTGATTACAAACTAAGCAGTGCTTGTTCTATGGTACCTAACCAGTTTATTGATATAATATAGATAGTTAATTGGTACTACATTAACTTTTGAAATGATTATATATACCTACTCATGTAGTATTATACCTACCTACACATTTGTTCTGGAAAAACCTGAGCATTATCGCATCTAGATTTAGTCCAACTAATTTTAACTCCACTGCAAAATTTCGGTGTAAATCTTGAACTAGAGCCTGAACTGTGAGTCTATGACGCAATTTAAATTGCCATCGCAGATTTGTGTGGATTACTTCAGCCTACCAATCCATCAACACGAAACAAGTTGCGGCAGTTGGTTCAAACATAATACTTAGTAGAAAATGGTTACATCGAGGCTTATGCCATTAACCGTGATTGATTTGCTCTATTATTGTAAGTACTGCGAAATTGGATAAGTACTACGTAGGAGTGATCTGAAAAAATGATTTTAACCTTTCTAAGAGCTATTGCTATTACAGTTTTTTGCGCTTATTTGCTATAATAACTACAAGATAGGTTAAATTATATGACTACTTAATAAAAAAAATACGGCGAAATTATGTTTTAATTTCTGCAATTGCCAACAGTGTTAAATATTTATTGTGATTAGATTGTTTTAATTTTGAAATGTGATATGAATTTAATTACTTACTGAAAAGATTACATTAAATGACAACCAAACTAACTGAAATATTATTGACTAACCCTAATGGGTTTAAACAATTTAATTAAAATTTGCACAGCGAAGTTCGAACCAAAGGAATAATGTAGGTACCTACTTATCTTGTTACCCTTGTGATACATGCGAATAAGTCTCATTTAATCTCATTTTGTTAATAAAATACCATGTCAAATCTCATGCTCAATCAGATGCTACAAGGGTCAAAGTATCGGATTGCGGAAGTCACTAATACTAAACAACAATTTGAACAGAGGCGGGAGTTCATGGGACGGATATAAGGCGCGTGTGAGGTAAGCAGTACTTCTGAGAGCTTTGTATACGAGTTGTGTCGATGTTTTTGTTGGCAATGTTTCTGATGAGGGTGCGACCTCCCGACCTGAGTTTGGTATTTCTTTGCTATTTCAAATGAATACCTTTAGGACTGATGTGATTTGGGGTTTTTTCCAGGTGCATCGTGAAAAAGCTATTTGTATTTAGGTGTTCTCTTTGTTTTATGTGAAAATATCTCTATTAAATATATAGAACTGAGTCATGGTTGTTACGATAGTTATAATGCTTGATTTATTATTGTAGGTACAAGTTGGCGAAAATTATAGTAAAAAAAAAATACATTTTCCTCTAGAGTAGATCGTCGTAAAAAAAAAGCGTTCAACTCTCCCTTAGAAACCAATCAGAACGCTTAATACTGTTAAAATTTATTTTCCCTATTCCACCGTCTAGTTTTGGTAAACAAACAGATAACGTTATACATAAAATATATACTTATAATATTTTGGTAACAAATTGATTGATAGGATTAGGCTGGGGATTAGGTTATTGGTTCCCTCGATCGCCCTAATGCCAGGAAATCAGTTTGAAAAGTAGGACACTCTCGTGGAGAATTCAATTGAACAATGCTTATCTTTATTGCTATAAAATTTTTTTTTTTAATTAAAACTATACTTAACTTATTTAGTTTTTCAAGGAGTTTCGTCTGGTTGTAGTTACTAGAAAACCATTACAAAATACTCACATGATTTTAAACATAAAAAAAAACTACGTTAAAAAAAACCGACTTCCAAAAATACTAAAAAGCAAAAAATAACTAACGCAATTTATAACACTTTCCTCTACTTACCTACTGACTACTTATTCTCTCCGCTTACTGCTTAGTTTGAAGTTGGTGCCAAGCCACAGCATAATTAGCAAACCTACAGTAAACAATATACAAAAGATCTTTGTTAAGATTCTCCATGATTTAATAAGGTCAACAAAAACTTTGGCACGGTTTGCATTTAAAATTCTAAATTTTAGACGCATGCTCTTGGTTTGTGAGTTATTAATATTAGAAATAAACGGTCCTTTACAGACCACTATAGTTGTAGAATGTAAATTACATTTATGTATTTCATCGTCGTTTTCATTTGTTTCTCATTGTCATTTATCGTTATTTCTGATTTATTTACGAAGTTTGTAGTTAGTAGGTTATCGTGTAGAAATTTATTTGTTACACCATTTTATTTCTTTAAGTATTATTTTTTATTCATATATGGCTTGGCACCGACTTCAAACCAAGCAGCAAGCGGAAAGAATAAGTAGTCAGTAGGTAAGTAGAGGAAAGTGTTATAAATTGCGTTAGTTATTGCTTTTTAGTATTTTTGGAAGTCGTTTTTTTTTAACGTAGTTTTTTTTTATTTTTTGCTTTTTAGTGATTTAAGTATGGGTAGGCTTATTATTTATTTAACAATCACAGAACACTATTAAACCTAAACGTTAATGAGATTAACCTTCAAGGTCAACCTAATAGCTTCAAGGAATACTATTCTCTATCCATATGTACGTATAATTTTGAAAGAATTTTCTCTAAACTCCTATCCTTTGAGGAGTTGTACCTTCCATCATCAGCTCATCCATAGGAAATCATGATCAAACGCAAATAATTGAACAAACTGTATGATATTGACTGAAACGTAACAGTTAGATGCTTATAATTTGAGTGTTCTTCTCGATTTCCTTGGGATCCCACCATCATATGCTGACTAGATGACCAGGGTACCAACTTTAATATGTACCCTAACGAACAAAAAAAGAATTACGCAAATCGGATTAGAAATGTTAAAGTTATCGACATACTAATATACAAAGTATCGTCAAAATGACATCGTCCAAATAACAATAATGCTTATAAAATAAAAACGACTAAACCAAACTGAAAGAAATTTTCATGGGACCATCTGGCAGCTATTTCGCGTCGAACAAAAAAAGAATCACGCGAATCGGTCCATTAACCGCGACGTAATCGATGTACATACATAGAAAAAAAAAAAAAAAACCGGCTGAATTGAGAACCTCCTCCTTCTTTTTGGGAAGTCGGTTAAAAATACAGCATGTCGGATGGAGGAGGTTAGAGGTGTAAAAGTAACGAAAAAATCACGTACCCGTATTTATTCGTTACTATACATTCAGTACTCGTTACTATCGTATCGTTACTCGTTACTTTCGTTTATTTCATACTATTACATAAAATTTTTGAAATTTTAGTAGCAAAATTTTATGAAAACACTTTTTCACAAGTATATACTTTTTTTTTTACTGCATACTCTGTTAAAGAAAACTTTGTTTTGAATATTTGAAATTTTGACACCATAATGCGCGCACATCGGTTCAAATATTTTTGAAGTATATCCGCACAAATTACATATATTTTCATTTTTTTAACCAATCACGTTACGAATAGTTTGCGAACATATTTTTCATGTTCTTTCTATAATTTTATTATAAGATGCAGCATTCATAATTTCAATTTGTAGAAATAATACATATTCATTACATGCCAAACTGCATTTTTCACTTTGCTTCACGTCCTTATGTTTACATTACCTTTTTAATTCGCGGAAAATACGCATGCATGCGCAAAACGATCAGTAAGAAACGTTTCAATACACGCATCAACGCAGCGTAACATTGGGTGATTGAAACAGCGTATGTAACCATGATACGAAACATGCGAGTAACGAAAAGTATTAAGTATTCGTGAGTAACGTTTCGTTTCTCGGTACTAGATGGCGTACCCGTTACTTGTAACGAATACATACGGTTTGCTACAGCTCTAGAGGAGGTGGAGGATGGTGGCTCAACATCATGAGCTTCGTAATTGCTCCTCTTTTTCCTTATGTGGGCGTAGTTGGTGTGGGTAATGCGGATCAAGGAAACAATTTGCAGCCTTGTTGAAATGAAATTATTATTTGTTCAGCTACACACAGTATATAACACAGTACATAGCCCCCGTATATAACACAGTATATAACACAATACATAACCCCAGTATATAACACAGTACATAACCCCAGTATATAACACAGTACATAACCCCAGTATATAACACATTACATAACCCCAGTATATAACACAGTACATAACCCCAGTATATAACACAGTACTTAACCCCAGTATATAACACAGTACATACATAAACCCAGTATATAACACAATACATAACCCCAGTATATAACACAGTACATAACCCCAGTATATAACAGTACATAACCCCAGTATATAACACAGTACATAGCCCCAGTATATAACACAGTACATAACCCCAGTATATAACACATTACATAACCCCAGTATATAACACAGTACATAACCCCAGTATATAACACAGTACATAACCCCAGTATATCACACAGTACATACATAAACCCAGTATATAACACAATACATAACCCCAGTATATAACACAGTACATACATAAACCCAGTATATAACAGTACATAACCCCAGTATATAACACAGTACATAACCCCAGTATAGAACACAGTACATACATAAACCCAGTATATAACACAATACATAACCCCATTATATAACACAGTACATACATAAACCCAGTATATAACACAATACATAAACCCAGTATATAACACAGTACATAACCCCAGTATATAACACAGTACATAACCCCAGTATATAACACAGTACATAACCCCAGTATATAACACAGTACATAACCCCAGTATATAACACAGTACATAACCCCAGTATATAACACAGTAAATAACCCCAGTATATAACACAGTACATAACCCCTGTATATAACACAGTACATACATAAACCTAGTATATAACACAATACATAACCCCAGTATATAACACAGTACATAACCCCAGTATATAACACAGTACATAACCCCAGTATATAACACAGTACATAACCCCAGTATATAACCCCAGTATATAAGACAGTACATAACCCCAGTATATAACACAGTACAGAACCCCAGTATATAACACAGTACATAACCCCAGTATATAACACAGTACATAACCCCAGTATATAACACAGTACATAACCCCAGTATATAACACAGTACATAACCCCAGTATATAACACAGTACATACATAAACCCAGTATATAACACAATACATAACCCCATTATATAACACAGTACATACATAAACCCAGTATATAATAGTACATAATCCCAGTATATAACACAATACATAACCCCAGTATATAACACAATACATAACCCCAGTATATAACACAGTACATAACCCCAGTATATAACACAGTACATAACCCCTGTATATAACACAGTACATAACCCCAGTATATAACACAGTACATACATAAACCCAGTATATAACACAGAACATAACCCCAGTATATAACACAGTACATAACCCCAGTATATAACACAGTACATAACCCCAGTATATAACACAGTACATAACCCCAGTATATAACACAATACATAACCCCAGTATATAACACAGTACATACATAAACCCAGTATATAACAGTACATAACCCCAGTATATAACACAGTACATAACCCCAGTATAGAACACAGTACATACATAAACCCAGTATATAACACAATACATAACCCCATTATATAACACAGTACATACATAAACCCAGTATATAAAAGTACATAATCCCAGTATATAACACAATACATAACCCCAGTATATAACACAGTACATAACCCCAGTATATAACACAGTACATACATAAACCCAGTATATAACACAATACATAAACCCAGTATATAACACAGTACATAACCCCAGTATATAACACAGTACATAACCCCAGTATATAACACAGTACATAACCCCAGTATATAACACAGTACATAACCCCAGTATATAACACAGTACATAACCCCAGTATATAACACAGTACATAACCCCTGTATATAACACAGTACATACATAAACCTAGTATATAACACAATACATAACCCCAGTATATAACACAGTACATAACCCCAGTATATAACACAGTACATAACCCCAGTATATAACACAGTACATAACCCCAGTATATAACACAGTACATAACCCCAGTATATAACACAGTACAGAACCCCAGTATATAACACAGTACATAACCCCAGTATATAACACAGTACATAACCCCAGTATATAACACAGTACATAACCCCAGTATATAACACAGTACATAACCCCAGTATATAACACAGTACATACATAAACCCAGTATATAACACAATACATAACCCCATTATATAACACAGTACATACATAAACCCAGTATATAATAGTACATAATCCCAGTATATAACACAATACATAACCCCAGTATATAACACAATACATAACCCCAGTATATAACACAGTACATAACCCCAGTATATAACAGTACATAACCCCAGTATATAACACAATACATAACCCCAGTATATACACAGTACATAACCCCAGTATATAACACAGTACATAACCCCAGTATATAACACAGTACATACATAACCCCAGTATATAACACAGTACATACATAAACCCAGTATATAACACAATACATAAACCCAGTATATAACACAGTACATAACCCTAGTATATAACACAGTACATAACCCCAGTATATAACACAGTACATACATAAACCCAGTATATAACACAATACATAACCCCATTATATAACACAGTACATACATAAACCCAGTATATAATAGTACATAATCCCAGTATATAACACAATACATAACCCCAGTATATAACACAGTACATAACCCCAGTATATAACACAGTACATAACCCCAGTATATAACACAGTACAAACATAAACCCAGTATATAACACAATACATAAACCCAGTATATAACACAGTACATAACCCCAGTATATAACACAGTACATAACCCCAGTATATAACACAGTACATAACCCCAGTATATAACACAGTACATAACCCCAGTATATAACACAGTACATACATAAACCCAGTATATAATAGTACATAATCCCAGTATATAACACAATACATAACCCCAGTATATAACACAATACATAACCCCAGTATATAACACAGTACATAACCCCAGTATATAACACAGTACTTAACCCCAGTATATAACACAGTACATACATAAACCCAGTATATAACACAATACATAACCCCAGTATATAACACAGTACATAACCCCAGTATATAACAGTACAAAACCCCAGTATATAACACAGTACATAGCCCCAGTATATAACACAGTACATAACCCCAGTATATAACACATTACATAACCCCAGTATATAACACAGTACATAACCCCAGTATATAACACAGTACATAACCCCAGTATATCACACAGTACATACATAAACCCAGTATATAACACAATACATAACCCCAGTATATAACACAGTACATACATAAACCCAGTATATAACAGTACATAACCCCAGTATATAACACAGTACATAACCCCAGTATAGAACACAGTACATACATAAACCCAGTATATAACACAATACATAACCCCATTATATAACACAGTACATACATAAACCCAGTATATAACACAATACATAAACCCAGTATATAACACAGTACATAACCCCAGTATATAACACAGTACATAACCCCAGTATATAACACAGTACATAACCCCAGTATATAACACAGTACATAACCCCAGTATATAACACAGTACATAACCCCAGTATATAACACAGTAAATAACCCCAGTATATAACACAGTACATAACCCCTGTATATAACACAGTACATACATAAACCTAGTATATAACACAATACATAACCCCAGTATATAACACAGTACATAACCCCAGTATATAACACAGTACATAACCCCAGTATATAACACAGTACATAACCCCAGTATATAACCCCAGTATATAAGACAGTACATAACCCCAGTATATAACACAGTACATAACCCCAGTATATAACACAGTACATACATAAACCCAGTATATAACACAATACATAACCCCAGTATATAACACAGTACATAACCCCAGTATATAACACAGTACATAACCCCAGTATATAACACAGTACATAACCCCAGTATATAACACAGTACATAACCCCAGTATATAACACAGTACATACATAAACCCAGTATATAACACAATACATAACCCCATTATATAACACAGTACATACATAAACCCAGTATATAACACAATACATAACCCCATTATATAACACAGTACATACATAAACCCAGTATATAACACAATACATAACCCCAGTATATAACACAGTACATAACCCCAGTATATAACACAGTACATACATAAACCCAGTATATAACACAGAACATAACCCCAGTATATAACACAGTACATAACCCCAGTATATAACACAGTACATACATAAACCCAGTATATAACACAGTACATAACCCCAGTATATAACACAGTACATAACCCCAGTATATAACACAGTACATAACCCCAGTATATAACAGTACATAACCCCAGTATATAACACAGTACATAACCCCAGTATAGAACACAGTACATACATAAACCCAGTATATAACACAATACATAACCCCATTATATAACACAGTACATACATAAACCCAGTATATAACACAATACATAACCCCATTATATAACACAGTACATACATAAACCCAGTATATAACACAATACATAACCCCATTATATAACACAGTACATACATAAACCCAGTATATAACACAATACATAACCCCAGTATATAACACAGTACATAACCCCAGTATATAACACAGTACATACATAAACCCAGTATATAACACAGAACATAACCCCAGTATATAACACAGTACATAACCCCAGTATATAACACAGTACATACATAAACCCAGTATATAACACAGTACATAACCCCAGTATATAACACAGTACATAACCCCAGTATATAACACAGTACATAACCCCAGTATATAACAGTACATAACCCCAGTATATAACACAGTACATAACCCCAGTATAGAACACAGTACATACATAAACCCAGTATATAACACAATACATAACCCCATTATATAACACAGTACATACATAAACCCAGTATATAAAAGTACATAATCCCAGTATATAACACAATACATAACCCCAGTATATAACACAGTACATAACCCCAGTATATAACACAGTACATACATAAACCCAGTATATAACACAATACATAAACCCAGTATATAACACAGTACATAACCCCAGTATATAACACAGTACATAACCCCAGTATATAACACAGTACATAACCCCAGTATATAACACAGTACATAACCCCAGTATATAACACAGTACATACATAACCCCTGTATATAACACAGTACATACATAAACCTAGTATATAACACAATACATAACCCCAGTATATAACACAGTACATAACCCCAGTATATAACACAGTACATAACCCCAGTATATAACACAGTACATAACCCCAGTATATAACACAGTACATAACCCCAGTATATAACACAGTACAGAACCCCAGTATATAACACAGTACATAACCCCAGTATATAACACAGTACATAACCCCAGTATATAACACAGTACATAACCCCAGTATATAACACAGTACATAACCCCAGTATATAACACAGTACATACATAAACCCAGTATATAACACAATACATAACCCCATTATATAACACAGTACATACATAAACCCAGTATATAATAGTACATAATCCCAGTATATAACACAATACATAACCCCAGTATATAACACAATACATAACCCCAGTATATAACACAGTACATAACCCCAGTATATAACAGTACATAACCCCAGTATATAACACAATACATAACCCCAGTATATACACAGTACATAACCCCAGTATATAACACAGTACATAACCCCAGTATATAACACAGTACATACATAACCCCAGTATATAACACAGTACATACATAAACCCAGTATATAACACAATACATAAACCCAGTATATAACACAGTACATAACCCTAGTATATAACACAGTACATAACCCCAGTATATAACACAGTACATACATAAACCCAGTATATAACACAATACATAACCCCATTATATAACACAGTACATACATAAACCCAGTATATAATAGTACATAATCCCAGTATATAACACAATACATAACCCCAGTATATAACACAGTACATAACCCCAGTATATAACACAGTACATAACCCCAGTATATAACACAGTACATACATAAACCCAGTATATAACACAATACATAAACCCAGTATATAACACAGTACATAACCCCAGTATATAACACAGTACATAACCCCAGTATATAACACAGTACATAACCCCAGTATATAACACAGTACATAACCCCAGTATATAACACAGTACATACATAAACCCAGTATATAATAGTACATAATCCCAGTATATAACACAATACATAACCCCAGTATATAACACAATACATAACCCCAGTATATAACACAGTACATAACCCCAGTATATAACACAGTACATAACCCCAGTATATAACACAGTACATAACCCCAGTATATAACACAGTACATAACCCCAGTATATAACACAGTACATACATAAACCCAGTATATAACACAATACATAACCCCATTATATAACACAGTACATACATAAACCCAGTATATAACAGTACATAACCCCAGTATATAACACAATACATAACCCCAGTATGTAACACAGTACATAACCCCAGTATATAACACAGTACATAACCCCAGTATATAACACAGTACATAACTCCAGTATATAACACAGTACATAACCCCAGTATATAACACAGTACATAACCCCAGTATATAACACAGTACATAACCCCAGTATATAACACAGTACATAACCCCAGTATATAACACAGTACATACATAAACCCAGTATATAACACAATACATAACCCCAGTATATAACACAGTACATAACCCCAGTATATAACAGTACATAACCCCAGTATGTAACACAATACATAACCCCAGTATATACACAGTACATAACCCCAGTATATAACACAATACATAACCCCAGTATATAACACAGTACATAACCCCAGTATATAACAGTACATAACCCCAGTATATAACACAATTCATAACCCCAGTATATAACACAGTACATAACCCCAGTATATAACACAATACATAACCCCAGTATATAACACAGTACATAACCCCAGTATATAACACAGTACATAACCCCAGTATATAACACAGTACATAACCCCAGTATATAACACAGTACATACATAAACCCAGTATATAACACAATACATAACCCCATTATATAACACAGTACATACATAAACCCAGTATATAACAGTACATAACCCCAGTATATAACACAATACATAACCCCAGTATGTAACACAGTACATAACCCCAGTATATAACACAATACATAACCCCAGTATATAACACAGTATATAACCCCAGTATATAACAGTACATAACCCCAGTATATAAAACAGTACATAAACCCAGTATATAACAGTACATAACCCCAGTATATAACACAGTACATAACCCCAGTATATAACACAGTACATACATAAACCCAGTATATAACACAATACATAACCCCAGTATATAACACAGTACATAACCCCAGTATATAACACAGTACATAACCCCAGTATATAACACAGTACATACATAAACCCAGTATATAACACAATACATAACCCCAGTATATAACACAGTACATAACCCCAGTATATAACACAGTACATAACCCCAGTATATAACACAGTACATAACCCCAGTATATAACACAGTACATAACCCCAGTATATAACACAGTACATAAACCCAGTATATAACAGTACATAACCCCAGTATATAACACAATACATAACCCCAGTATATAACACAGTACATAACCCCAGTATATAAAACAGTACATAACCCCAGTATATAACAGTACATAACCCCAATATAAAACACATTACATACATAATACCATAATAATTACATACATACATTTTTGATTTTCAAGCCGCGGGTCGTGGGTTCGATTCCCACCCAGGACAAACATTTGTATGCATGAATATGTCTGTTTGTCCTGTGTCTGGATGTAAATATCTATATAAGTATGTATTTATTTAATAACTTTTTCCACAAAATGTTCTCTGAAAAAAGCGATTGCCACGATAATATTACACATCCACCGCCGCGAGACGGTTTTAACGATAACACTGCAATAAGTAACTGTTTAATTTCACCCGAATCAGTACTCTCTTTGCTCAAGAAACTTGATAAAAACAAAGGACCTGGCTGTGATAATATTCCATCATCTTATATTGTAAGTTGTGCGAATTCATTAGCATACCCCCTTAGCCTTATATTCAATAAGTCCCTCAAAGACGGAACGTTCCCTGATATTTGGAAAAAAGCTCGTATAGTTCCAATACATAAAAAGGGAACGTCAAGTAAAATCGAAAATTACCGACCAGTTTCCATTTTATGTATTTTCAGTAAAGCGTTCGAAAAGTTAATTTATAACATAATTTACCCTATTTTATCACAAAGTATACCCGTTGAACAACATGGGTTTTGTAAAGGAAGGTCTACTACTACTAACCTGGTTTTGTTCTCTAATTTTATTCGTACCAAATTGGAAGAGGGTGCACAGGTTGATGTGGTCTACACTGATTTTGAAAAAGCATTCGATCGTGTAGACCACGTCATCCTTTTGTCTAAATTGCAACTTTTAGGAATACATGGCGATCTCCTACGTTGGGTTGAATCCTACTTGTCAAATAGGTCGCAAGCGGTAGTGATTGGTGGTTATAGATCTGACTATGTAAATGTATCCTCAGGCGTTCCACAAGGCTCGCATTTGGGACCTCTTTTTTATGACGCTTTTCTCTATGACGTATATAGCTGCATGCTATACTCCAAATTTTTAATGTACGCGGACGATACCAAAATATATCTAGATTATAAAATTTCCACCGATGCCTATAAGTTGCAAGAAGACTTGAATCGTTTAGCAGAGTATTACGAACAGAACAAAATTTCAGTAAATACAAAAAAGTGTCAAGTTATATCATTCACACGTCGAAGGTCCCCCGTAATTTACCCATACACTATTAATAATGTGTCTATTGAGAGAGTCAATCTTATTCGTGATCTAGGAGTGTATCTGGACGGAAAATTTCAACTTGACCACCATATTGACTTAATCGTCAGTAAAGTGAATAAATTTTTAGGTTTCGTGATGCGAACCTGTACAAGATTTACTAATGCCCAATGTATTAAAGCCATTTATTTTGCATATGTACGGAGTATATTAGAGTACGGAAGTGTAATCTGGACACCTTATTATGAGACATATAAACAACGACTAGAGGGCGTTCAAAAGCGATTCGTCAATTTTCTGAATTTTAGAACGCGTACCTCCTCCTCGTCCTACGCAGAAGGTTGCCAGAAACATAATATCCTCCCTCTAGAAACAAGACGCGTATTACTGGACATGACGTTTCTATATGATATTATTAATTCCCGTCTAGACTGCCCGGATCTCGTTGGGCTCATAGCGTTTAGTATACCACACCGCCGCACACGTCACACTACCTCTAGACTACTCAGCATACCCCCACATCGAACTAATTACGGTAAAAACGATACTATCACCCGGCTATCTCAAACATATAATGATTCATTTTCCGAACTTGACCCATTCATATTATCAAAACCAAAATTCCGGGCAGAACTTATTAGAACATTACTTGGCACTTAACTTAATTAATACCAAACTGATTGTAAACATGCAACAGGAACGTGCATTCTGCACAGAATTATATTTCACTTTGCACAAGGTTATAGAATAATATTATTGATATTATGTTAGTATATACAAATAATAATAATATGTATGTAATTTGAACGAAACGAGAAACATGTATATTTTTCTATTGTTTAACGACTACTAACACTTTTTTTTAAATTAATCCGTGGAAATCTCTCATTGGCTAAACAATTTGTCAAACATTTATTTAATACTGTTCATTATTGTAATAAGCTGTTGATTTCCCAAATAAATAAATAAAAAATAAAAAAAAATTTAAAAGTAGTATATGTAGTATATCAGCTATCTGGTTACCGTACATACATAAACCCAGTATATTACACAGTACATACATAAACCCAGTATATACGACAGTACATAACCCCAGTATAAAACACAGTACATTCATAAACCCAGTATATAACACAATACATAACCCCAGTATATAACCGCAGTATATGAGGTAGGAACGCGCGATGGTTTAGTGACAACCGCGCGCGCCGCTTGCCGAGAGTAGACTGTGTGGAGTGAACGATATCACGGCACAAGTGAACAACGGGCGCGTCACCAACTCCATTATATTTTTTGCTTTTTAGTGATTTAAGTATGGGTAGGCTTATTATTTATTTAACAATCACAGAACACTATTAAACCTAAACGTTAATGAGATTAACCTTCAAGGTCAACCTAATAGCTTCAAGGAATACTATTCTCTATCCATATGTACGTATAATTTTGAAAGAATTTTCTCTAAACTCCTATCCTTTGAGGAGTTGTACCTTCCATCATCAGCTCATCCATAGGAAATCATGATCAAACGCAAATAATTGAACAAACTGTATGATATTGACTGAAACGTAACAGTTAGATGCTTGTAATTTGAGTGTTCTTCTCGATTTCCTTGGGATCCCATCATCATATGCTGACTAGATGACCAGGGTACCAACTTTAATATGTACCCTAACGAACAAAAAAAGAATTACGCAAATCGGATTAGAAATGTTAAAGTTATCGACATACTAATATACAAAGTATCGTCAAAATGACATCGTCCAAATAACAATAATGCTTATAAAATAAAAACTACTAAACCAAACTGTAAGAAATTTTCATGGGACCATCTGGCAGCTATTTCGCGTCGAACAAAAAAGAATCACGCGAATCGGTCCATTAACCGCGACGTAATCGATGTACATACATAGAAAAAAAAAAAAATATACCGGCCGAATTGAGAACCTCCTCCTTCTTTTTGGGAAGTCGGTTAAAAATATAGTCGTCTATACAATTTTTTGTAGAGAAATAAAATGAAATGAATGAAAATGAAAATAAAAATGTTTTTTTTTATTTAAATAGGCCTTGTTATGTTATTTGATATGAGTATGATTTAATTTTTATCAAACGAAATATACCGATAACAATATATTACTAAATGGATACCTACTAATATTACAAAAGCATTGTCTGCGGTGTAGTTATGTATATATGTAAAGATAACGGAGTAACTACGTTTATGAAATCACCATGGCGAAAGGAATGGTGCTCGGAAGATGTTAAATAAGTACATGAATAATTCACGATATGGTCGAAGATATACATACTAGTTTAATTTAAGATACATTGCTAACAAAAAATAATACTTTGTTGAAACAGCCAGTATTATCGAAAAAATGCTTCCGAATATTTATAAATATTTTAAAACAAAATAAAATAAAGTACCTTAGTACTAATCAAACTATTTGCTGATCACAAATCGCTTCCAGTAAAAAATATGATTGCGATTGTTACCAGGCAAAGAACGAAGAAATATTTTCCTCCAAAATTATTAAGCCTTGAATGATTCACCTTCCCTTTTGTCAGATAAATATAAAATATTCCTAACAAGATATCGCCATACTTGAATATATTCTTATTCAATGAAGCATCGTTACGGAATAAAATTCCGCTCTGGTGAGCTCAGAGGTCTTAATTGTGAGAAAATATTTGTGCTTCTGAGGATTTATTTCTACTAAGTAGGTATAACAAGTCATTATTTATGTGTCCATTCGATTACCAAGTGTATAAGGAACAAAATCGTGTGTCAGAACTGCGATTTATATCGTCAAAAATAAGCAATAAAAGGTAGGTATATTTGAACGAAACGTAGCCCTTTCCGAAAATCGTTACCATCAATCAAAAGGTACAACTTTTCTTGGATGTATTCCCACATCACCTTACAGAGATTTATCATTGCCTTAACAAAAGGAATTACAAAATGTTATATGGAATTCTGTATCAAAATATATACTATGTTAATAACCATCTCGACCTTTATGAATAGCTCACATTTTATCGAGTGATACGATATGATATTAACTCACATAATGAAGTGTATAAATATTTCGTGGAAATATGGATTCTATTATGATTATTAAACTGAAAATATACTGAAAGTTTTTGTAGTATTGAATGGATGATGGGTGATTTAAAGCAATTAATTTAATCATTGTAATTGTAACGAAACCGCCTACAATGCGGTACTCACTAATTAATGTGGTAGGTACTTATGATGTGGTAAAAGCTAATAAATATGTGCATCGATTTATCCAAAATTCGGTTTATATTATCTGTAGTATATATTTGCCATTATAGTATAAACACGCTTATAAAATTTGAATATTAAAAAAATATTTATCGTTTAAAAAATACATTAGCTCTCACTACGCGGTTTCATTTTCATACCCGGAGAAAAAAAATAAAAAAATTACCTAACGTATGTTGGAACTATGTATTTCTCGTAAGTGCGTACGTACGTAACTATAGGTATAAGTAAATGTATATCTATAGGTATTACATATAATATAATTGAAAAGTATTTATAATATTAGTGACATTAAATGTACATCACTATTTATAAGGTTTGGAAAGCGTCGTTCAAGTCCTATAAATGAAATGATGGGAAAAGCAGATGGTAGAGTGTAGCCTCATTACCAGCGATGGGAACAGTATCAACACTGTTATCTTTCTCATTAAGATACTCTACTTTATGAACAAAAATACTTCGTTCTATTTAGTCGAATATTCAATACTGGTTGAATACAATGTGGTAATTTTAGAAAAAAACAATTATTTTTAGAAAAGCGGTACAGCGAAAAAGTATTTAATGTTTGCTGAAAAAAAATACGGTTAAGAGTAAAAATGACATGAAGAAGTTTTAATATCATTAGTTGCTAGTGTACTTTAATACATATTAGTAAGGTTTAATGCGCGAACTAAATTGAAGTAAATTTTATGTTAGTTTCGAATTCGCACTGCACACTGTCTGTCGTATTCGGGACTATTCTATTAGAGATCTACTATACGTATATATTTAAAGTAAGAAGATTATATCTTAGAACAAATTATATTATTGCAAGTACAAATGATTGCCCTGAAAAAAATCTGTACCTTTGTTTTTATTTAGGTCTTGATACATCTACATAATGTAATAAAAATTTTAAGTACAAGTAAATCAATGAGAAAATACCAATAATAAATAAGTTCTGTTTATTTTTGATCAGATGGCCGTGACTAAAGAACGTCCCGGGATATTATTATAATTATTTCTGTTGCTATCTTGACTTGAGACATTGAGCAATTGTTTGCGAAATATCTGTCAGTGACGTCATTAATTAATGTAAATGCCTAAGCGTCGAGACCGTACAAAGGGTATTGATTTCAAAATTGGTCGTAGGGTCTGCGGGAATATAAATTGAGTACCTATTTCTTTCTAAAAGCCATGGTGAGTCTCCGAGTTGTAATGTTACGTACCTAGCAGGTACACACGGTTGATTTTCTGTGAAGAAATCATGACTATGGCCTACACCCCCTCGTTATTAGGGGAGGCTCGGGCTTCTGCTGTGGAGACGTATATGAGCTGATAATGATGATGGTTTCTTTTTAACTGCGACCATATGTAGGTATACAAATTTTATCATAAGTAGATAAATTGAGATATGAGCTATTTGCATAGTTAGGATTTCAAACCTGATTCCGAACATTTATCCGAGAACCAACAACTTTATCGAACCTAAAACAATCTGAAACTCAGGTCATTCACCAGGGAAATAAAAAAATTGCCTGCAATTTGTAACTAACCTATACTTTTTCTTTGGTAATTTGCAAGTTGTGGGAGAAATATTGGAAAATGGTAAGGAAAAGGTGTGATAACATCGATGTATCGGTGACGTAACGACCTCAATGTGTTATCATGGGAGTCCCAAATAGAACCTTAAAGGGTTTTTCCGTAACATAAAGGTAGAATGAGAGTTTCGGAAGAAATGGACCGGAATTGATATTCATGTATTGTATAGTGTAGTGAACATAGTGTACTATATATTCTGTACGAATTTGTTCATTAAGACTTACAACAGGAATGCAGACAAAACGCCAGCTTTATAAGTAAATAATATCTAAATGATCATTAAACGCCTATCTAATCACTTTATGTTGAATCCAATGAAACGTTAATATAAGAAATAATTTATAAAATAAATGAGATAAAGTTGCCAGCTAGTTTTAAATAAAAAATACATGCACTGAAAACAAACTAGAGAAAAACCACATACCTATAGTTAATTTAATTAATTTAAACGTGCAGACGAACTTTCAAGTTAGAAGGATAGCCAATATAAGACAAACTTGTTATAATATTTGTAACACAAGAAAATACATAAATAAGGTAAACTCAGTCCCAAAATGTCTAATATAAAAGGCATGAGGCCGGGCTATAGGTATTAAATTATAGATTGAATTCAGAAGATACACGTGCAATGAATTAATAATTAAATTATTTTACCGATTTCAGGATAAATTTTTTATTAATAATTCCATTACCTATTTCTATTGATCACACTCTAAGCGCTGTTTTTTTAACGACGGTGAAAAACGACTACTAATAGATTTTGGAAAAATTCGAATGCTTATTTATAGCACGTTTTGTCCTAATTTCATGAGCCGATATTACGCACAAGAGTGACAAACATTTATATATCCAAACAATCACCTATAATATTAGTTGTATATAAGATAAGATTCGTCGTTAGTATACACATGTTCTCTTTCGATAAAAATGGTACTAAAGTTATAAGTTTGTCTAGAATTCGTGTCCAGACTCCCAGGCGCCATGGCGTCCTTCAACTGAGTTGGCGTCTTAGAGTCGCGACACACGACGCTTCAGGGACGCAGATATTATCAGCACATGGTGACTCACAATCAATAATAATCTCTAAATTATTTGCAATATGGTTGAAGATTATCTGATGGTTATTAATTAACGGATTAAGTGAAGAACCTCGATTTATTAGGTAAAAAAAGATTTGTTTACTTAATAAAATAATAATTTCATGTTGGTGTTTTACTGTTCTAAAATATTTTCCGTTTCTACATTGATACAGAATTGTAGATAAATGGTCTTATGACTGAAATGATGATGATGAATATTGACCTACCTATAGGGATCAATTTACCTACTAATGCTAAGTTATAAAGATTGTTTTACTTAATACATTTAATATGGATCTACTTAAATCTTAAAATACAAATGTTTCGAAAGAACATTCTAAATTGGCATAAAATCAAATTTTTAGCTATGAAAATTGCATATATTATATTCTATCGAACGGAGAGCTTCGATTAGGTAGTTAAGCTGATTTACATACTCTAGTGCTAGTATTAGGGTATATTAAGTCAGTGGGGATTCCCGGTTGCATATAAAGTGGTTATGCGTGACTAGACGTATAAGATGTAGGTACATTTGCAATTCAACGAACATGCAACGTTATTGATTATATTTGTATCGGTATATAATTAAATTTGTGACATTGTATTTAGAGATTTAACACGCTATAATTAAATGTCATAATCTTTTAACCGAGTAGAGCGTAGATAGTTGTTAGGTAGGTATATGTATTAAAATGGAGTTAAGATTATCAAATAAGTATTTTATTTTCATATAGAATGATTCTAGTAAATATGGATCAACAAGGTTCTGGGATATAGGGGACTTTCAAAGCCTAAATGTGACTTTCCTTGCCGACTTACGAAATTATTTTTATTTTTATTTAAGTATAAACAATATTTTACTTTCTTCAATAAAGTCTGTCTTTGTTCATTCCCTCGTCATGGAAATGGCCCTACCGTTGTAGTGTGACGATAAACAATAATATACAATGTCAAGGAAAGCAATATTAATTTGTATACGTTTCCAACTTGTCCCCAGACACAAACACAACTAATTGAATTATTATTCAACATACAAAGTGCCTTGAGCTCGACGATCTTTAGGCCAATGCGGGTGTTATTTTTAATTAATTTATCTACTAATTAAGTGAAACAATGTTCAGGAAATAATTTTATCGAGGAACTAATTATAATATCTTTGGTCTGTTTTTCTTGGATTTTCGTACAATCTTACCGAACATTTTGATACGTTACTTACTATCCCTTTGCATATGATTATAGAAGAAATTTCGAATACAAGAATTCAAATTACACACGAGTAAAACCACGAGGTGTCATAATAGTCGAATTTAAATAAAATCGATACATCGGTACAACCGTCTATACAAAAACAAAGAACATGAAAAATTTCCGTTAATTAACAAAAACCAAATTATACAATGTTCCACTAACTTTTATTATATAAAAAGGGCACACCAAAAGAAAGGTGAAGAAATTACACCAATAAAAAGAATTCAAATTAAAATGTAAAAGAAAATTCCGCCTCAATCCGCCGGCAGGGTTTGCACAGGGTTGTTTGGAAAAAGTAATTTCCCTTGATAGCTGTGACCTTAGATTACTCTCTTACACAGTAGCGTGACAGGGAAATTAGGGTGACTGCTGTAGAAACACTTTATAAATAAATCGAAAAGTAATGAAGTTCACGGGCTAGGTTTGAAGTTCATACGTTTTACGCCCGATGTCAATAATCAATCCTGATCCATTTTTTGCTATCTAAGATTGATATATCAATCCATTTTCTGGGTGAAGCTTTAAAATCAATCTATCTTCGATCTACGATCGATCGAATCTGTTCGAAAATTATAGTTTTTGCTTGCCAATAAGCTATCCGTCCATTTTGACAACTCGTTGGTTTTAATTACGGATTGGAGATAGATTATTAACATCGGGCGAGTCAACTCGGTTTTTTGCCGAACGATCTCTTTCAAACACTTTTTTAAACACTTTATTAAAATAAAATGACATTAGATTTAAAAGTAAATAAAATTCAAACATGCTGACATGGCTTTAATAGCTTTGACTTTCACATATTTGAAACAAATAGCTTTGACTTTGAGATAAACTTTATGAATAAACAGAAATAAAATATTTACATTTTACTTGCTAACTAAATCCAAGTTTTACAGAAAATGTAGTTCTTACTCGTAGAATTCTTGGAGCTTTGAATAAAATTACGTCGAAAGAACAGATATCACTTTGTCACCGCTACTGCATTTGAATATTTCTCCTTTTGTGACCACATTAACAAGTTTGCAAAGTTTACCTCATATTTTATAAAAGGCTTTAGCATATTTTTATCTTGTATTCGAAATGAGCTTTATATCATAAAGGTTTTTTTTTCGAATGTGGATTTGCTTGTAATGCTTCATGTATTTATTTGAATAGACAAACCGATATACCTACTTTCCAGGAACTTATGGAGTAGTATTTATCAAATAGTCATACCTGATCTTAGTTAGGTACTTTATTCCCAAATTAATTAAAACTATGTACTTATAACAAAAAAAATGCTTTAAATAGACACAGATATTTGTAAAAAAAACACACTGTCCTTTGGATTCCAATGCAATCATAATAGTAATTTTTCAGACATTTATTATGACGCAAGATAAACTGCTGTAACAAGACGACATCAACCACGTCAGTGCTCATACCATTTATGTTTAATTCATCTAGTTAGTCGGGATCACGCGCTATCAAAGGGCCCTGCAAACACCGCGTCCTTATGAATATTACATTAATGTGTGTACTTATAATGTCGGTTCGCCGCCTTATCGCACGCCAAATTACTATTTCATTATAATTTCTGTAGATTTTTCTTTCGGTTATTCAAATAGAAAAAATCGTACTTGTTTTTAATATTATTTATTCTCCAATCTTAATAAATTTAATTTAGTTCAAACAGTTTGAAATAAATATATTACTAACTAGCTGCCTCCCCGCGGTTTTACCCGCGTAGTTCCCGTTCCCGTGGGAATACAGGGATAAAATATAGCCTATGTTACTCGGGGATAATGTAGCTTTCCAAAGGTGAAAGAATTTTTGAAATCGGTCCAGTAGTTTCGGAGCCTATTCATTACAAACAAACAAACAAACAAACAAATCTTTCCTCTTTATAATATTAGTATAGACTAGCTGCCCCCGCGCGGTTTTACCCGCGTAGTTCCCGTTCCCGTGGGAATACAGGGATAAAATATAGCCTATGTTACTCGGGGATAATGTAGCTTTCCAAAGGTGAAAGAATTTTTGAAAATGGTCCAGTAGTTTCGGAGCCTATTCATTACAAACAAACAAACAAACAAACAAACAAATCTTTCCTTTTTATAATATTAGTATAGATTTGATATCTGAGTGTATTCAATAGAGCCAAATATAGACGGTAACTTCATTTATTTTGACCTTCATTTATACGTTGATATTGAATAGGTTATGAATAAATATTTTGCTTACATTTATAATTTTAGAGTTACTTTATAAATATTATATTATCTAGATTTATTTTCAAATAGGTATTTATAGCAAACAAATATTAATATAGTACTTATTGTGAAACAGAATTGAATTTGGGGTCATCTCCCAACAAAACATACCTTATAATAATATACGTATCGAATTGTCATTAACTCGATCAGTCTCTTTTCAACATACCTATTTTCTATATATCCATCCTGTACTGGCAAATGACTTCACTTCCAACAGCGACATCCAGTCGGCACAATGGCGCCTATGAGTCTGCAAACAGACCAGACCAACCAATTTAATGATCACACTTACAGATGCCTTTATCACCACGTAACAAGAGGCATTTTCCTTTAACACAGCTGTAAACAGATATAGTAGTGCCATGGGAGCCTTAGGATTGCGTCACGTTAACACAGTATCTCGCCAAGTCTTCGGGTATAGCACCATTATAAGTTGACCTTAGGTCCCCTGGTCTTATATGACAATGTAAGGTCTTATAAACTAGTTACAAAACATCCTACTTATTGGAAAAATAGACCCAAGGTTATGTTCTAGAAAACAAATAACATAATAAAGCTGTTTAAAGGTCACAAAATCTAGGCTTCGTTAAAGGTCAAACTTGATTTAAATATAAGAAAGTGCCAGCTAACCCACATGTATCCAATGAAAATGGAAATTATCTAAACAGTATGGTATATTTAATATCAGCGAACAATGGAATACTAGTGGTTATAGCAAATATAATAACTATTCGTTTTCGGGATATGTACCTATGTGATATTTAATAGGGCGTACAAACAAGATATATCTTTATATAACTGTCGAATATATATTCTACCATTATTACTTTTCCAAACAATGTCTACGATATGAAAGCAATAAAAATAATATTTAAAAGCACTATGGAACGCCCAATATGTTTCAACACAATGGAAGTTTCCAATAAAGCGACATTATGACGTCTGCAAGTGCTGTGTGACGCGTGCAGTTTGCAGGTAAAATGTTTTAATACAAAAAGGCTTTGTGATAAAAATAGGTTATAACGAAATAAGTTATTGTATTTTACACATGCAATATGGTTTATATGGGTCATCTGTGGCAGGCTATCCAAAAATTGTTTTATATAATAACTAGCTGCCGCCTCGCGGTTTCACCCGAGTAGTTCCCGTTCTCGTGATCATAGGGGTATCAAAAATAGATTGTTGCCGATTCTCAGACTCACGAATACGCATATAAAATTTCATAATAATCGGTCAAGCCGTTTCGGAGGAGTATCTATTGTAACTCTAACATTGTGACATGAGAATTTTATATATAAGATTTTACTATCAGGATCAGATTTGATGAGTCGATATGCCGATTAATCAGCAAATGTTAAGTTATATTTTCAATACAAAAGTCCAAATCAATTAAGTTGTTAAGTCGTATGTAAAGGAATAATTGCATAATTCCTTTTGCATGTTAGGCAGTAGACACACTTTGGTGGTAAATACAAACTGAATGCGTCACCCGAACGTCAAATTACTGGTTCTATAGTGTATAATCAGCCGTAAACGTAAACACAGTGTTGGCATACAGTGAAATCTATTCACGTACCTGCCCGTTACGTACGTAGCTCATGTGCTACGTAGCGCTACGAAGTGCTACAAAACCGCTACGATATTTGCATATTAAAATAATATCTACTGTCAGACATTATTTTGAACGTAGAAAAACGCCTTGAAATATGTTGTAGTATCGTTAAATTATAGATTTATTTATCATCACTACGTAATATAAATTGAAGCCCTACCATCTACTTTAGATATTTTTATAACTTATATTGGCAATATTTTAATCAAAAACTGTGATTTGCTAGTGGTACAAAATACACAGAGAAATAATGTAATGTTTATGTAGATTTTAAAATAGTCTGGTACGTTAATTAGAATAAATATTTCATCTACATGTTAAACATGTATAATTTGATTAATTAACAGAAATACAAATTACAAAACATGCAATGTTTATAAACTAATCATAGTTTTTGTACATATTTATAATATATGTTAACATGTTTAAACAAATTAAATTATTAACTCATCGAATATGATAAAGGGCTTAGTGATATGAAAATGTATAGTTTCACATAGGAGATAAATTAATTACGTAGGGCTGACACACTCTTGTCACCGGACGCTATAACTTTGTCCAATAAACAGCCCTTTAAGTTAGTAAGGGCACAATCAGCCTGTAAATTTTAGTTAGTCAACTCATTCATCACGACCTATAATACTCGTTAGTCAGCAGATATGAGTCCTTTAATGAAGGACTCATTATGCTGTGTGCCAGTTTTCTTTTCGTTTTTTTTATATTTTTTGACAGGTTGAGATGTTTTCTTTTTAATTTCGTATTTTAATGTCAATTTCTAATAGTGTTTGGTTTACCTTTTTTAGAATTAGAACAGGACGAACGTCTATCTACTTGATGAATCAATAAAGTCTAATCACATACGAGACGTTACATGACGTGTAAGTTCTTCGGAGTTTTAGGGTTTTAACGTTGCATAGCTTTTTAGACATTATAACTATATTTGATTAATGATATTTGTGTATTTGTGATGTAAATGTTATTTTTAGTGCTAAGTTATCGGTCTCATAGATTAATCAGAATACGGTAGTATCACCTCCAATAAATTTATTGGAAATAGAGCAGTAATGAAGATTGGAATTTATGTATCTACCAATATATCTAAAGTAGACAGACATGACTGATTAAATTGTAATGAGAATGAATGACTTCATTAACATATAGTAGCACACATATTCTATAATTTACACACAACACGTATAAGCATATAGTTGTTATTGTCATGCCAGAAATGTTACCCTATTATGCTATTTAAAGATTATTGTATATAGTACTAGTAATATAAATGCGGAAGTAACTCTGTCTGTCTGTTTGTTACGCTTTCATTTCCCAACCACCCAACCGATTTTGATAGTTCAGGGTTAAACTAGTGCTTGGAAAAGGACATATGCTACTTTTATCCAGGGAGGTTCCCCCGGTAACCCTGGTGAAACCGCGGTACAGAAGCTATCATAAAACAAATACAAAATGTTAATTTTTCAACCCGGACCCTTCACCTAATGTAAACTATGAACTTATTAATTAGTTATGAGCGCGCGTTACTTCAACACACAAGTTCTGTTAGCATTTAATTAAACTTGTTGACATGTTTGGTATAAAACTAACAACTGGTTGGCTTAGTTGGACAAACAACGTTTGGTGTGCAGAGTAACTGGCCAAACATTGTGCTGAACTTCGCATCGACTTTACTACGTATCCCTTGACTTATTACTGCCTTACAAATTGTTTGCCAAACAAGATGGCTAACTTTACCCATGGTGACTTCAATGTATGACCAGCGAAATGTACTAATCTATAAATAAGTGTGATTACCTAATAATAAACATACTAATGTAAGTTTGTTTGTTACTGCCATAAGGTTAGTTCGACAGAAAAACAAATCGACCTATTTGACATAAGGCGAGAGAAAAGCGACGGTAAAGCCGCGGGTGCAGACAAGTTTAAAATGATGTGATGTACACTCAAACTTTAAAAGTAAAGGCATAATCAAACAATATTAGTATATGTTGTTTAAAATGTGAATATTTTGTATGTAGGTAACAGTAATATATCACCTAACTAGTTACCATAGCACATGCTCTGCTTACCTTAGAATCGGGTAAAAAAAATGTACCAGGATATTTTTTTTTTCCATTGTTAATTAAAATATATTTATAATTAACCAGAAAAATACCATTTGAAATCATATGATAAAATCACATTTGCTCCGTTATCAAATGATTACGTAAACATTTTCTATGAATAGATCAATAATTACAAACAACGTGCCGTTTCTATTGATGACCAATTTGGTTAATGGGTCCTGGGATTATATTGGTCACTTTATTAGCATAGGACGCTATTGGAAATATCCAACTGACCATGAATCGTAATTAATGAAATGTAGGTATTTGTCCGCGAAACTATCTATGTGACAAATTGAAACCTCCAATTATACCTACTCGTTTATAAAAGCTAAAATTGTGGTGTTAAAATTAATACCACAATTTTAGCTGTAGTCCTATTATTACATTAAAAAGCTGAATATGAGACTTCGTTGTTTTCATTTTACATTATGGCAGTGCACGAGACCAAAACTTTAGTTTCATTTAGGTATATTAACTAAATTAAAAAAACAACATAACATTAATCGACAGACCGGTTGGTTGTGTGGTGTGGACTTTGAAGCCGCTGGTCGTGCGTACGAATCCCACCCAGGACAAACATTTGTATGCATGGATATGTCTGTTTGTTCTGTGTCTGAATGTAAATATCTATATAGGTAGGTAAGTATGTATTTTAAAGCGTAGTATATGTAGTATATTAGCTATCTAGTTACCATGACACAACTCACTTTGAAGCTTACATTGAAATTCGATTGGCCGTGTGTGAAAAATGTCGCAGAACATATTTATTTACAAAAATAGAACACCAAAATTTTCATAAGGATAATAGAGTCTTCCTTAAGTTCATACCTTAATGTATATATTACCTATTGAAACAACATCCGGGGTACTTAAATATTCATGAAACCTGCTCGAAACTCGAGTTCACATAAGTACAATAAGAAGACGGGAGCCCTGTTACAACGAGTTGGGAATCCGTCACGCTTCCGTGACAAGTTCAGAGAGAAAATTTCCCAAGCTGTCATTTGTTTTGCATTTATTGCAGAGTGTCTCAATTCTTTTGTAACTTTATTATGAATAAACATGTGCTAAAGCTCATTGTCTAATATAAATTATAAAGTATTTACATTAGGTTGTAACTTAATTATAAACCTAAAGTCAAATAATCTAAATAAATAAGTGTCTAATTATAACTGCTAAATTTCAGAAATTAAATATAATTTATATACTTATTTTGGAAAGCCATCTAACGAATCAGAAAGCCAAATACAATATGACTTTTTAGTTTTACAATTCACACTATTTTCTATCGGCCGTAGGGAGAGAAGTTTAGACTTAATTTAATTGAAAAACTCTCGCGTCGAATCTATTTAAAGCTGAAACTTGTATGTAGTATTGACTTAGAAAAGTTGGACTCAAGTTGTGTCTCAACTTTGTTGCTACTAAATTTAGTTTATTCCATTTAAGTGAAGCAGGAAACTGCAGATCTTGTCAGAGAGAGTTTATTTACACACCTATTCATCTCAGTTTTAAAGTTATTTATATCAGTTATCTATAAAACAGTCATAACACTTAAGCCGATGGAATAAAGGACGGATGAACTAACAAACTACATACACCTTGTATAAAATAAGCTGATTCTACTAGTATTATTTAGTAAGTATTATCTATTTAAATAAAGCTGTGGTGCTCTATAATCTTGAGGATGCACCACTGAGTTTATAAAACTTACGTACAGATTCTCACTACTGAATTTCGGTTAAGGAAAACATCGTAGGTAAGGAAACCTGCATGCCCGAGATGTCACAATTACAAGGCGTGTGACGTCCATCAATTCGCACTTGGCCTACAACCCGACGTTGTTCGTGCTCCTCGGTAGAGACGTATACGAGCTGATGGTGTTATGATCTATTATATTATAATACAAAAGTTGATTATGATTTATTTATAAAACAAAACACAAACAAATAAGTTCGACCTGCCACTGAACCTCGGAGTTGAGGGCACAAAAGAACATCTATTTGTTCGCTACTGTAAAATTAACTTAAGATATTACGTCTTTACAAACCATTGTTTATCCTAACAATAGAAATCGAAGCTCTGTTTAAACTGAAACCTCAATAAATTTCAGTTCTTGTTTGTTCAGTTCTCGGTACAATATCTTCAAGCTATGGATTTGTTACATGTTGAAAGTCGGTCTACAAAATACAATGTATTTTCAAATACTGTAGTAGAATTTGTTACTATTTTCCTTTATATAAAAGACAGACTGGTATTATGTCCTACATAAATAATAAGCCATCTACGTTATAGGGTAATATTAAGTCACTAGTAATGATCAAAGTATCTACTAGTTGACCTATTCTTCACCTATGGTATTTGTATGACCTTACTATTAAAAGAAAATAGCTTTTAATATACTTTTATCGGAGTCATTGTTGTTGCGCAGCAGTATCGAAGTATCGATAAAATCATAATCGATCAAACTATTCAAGATTGACAATCGAATTGGAAACAATAACAAGTAGAATGTGTGAAAGAAAAACAAACATACATTCTCACAAACTTTCGGATTTATAGGATGTCGTTTCAAAATAGAGCACCAATATATATATACCATCTATTTATGTAATCTGATGTTCTGTAACAAACAAAATGAATATTTCATTACATTACATTCATAAGTGCCTGTAATCCCTATTTGAACGAATAAATATACATCCGTTCTTCAAGGGTAAGGTCATAAAGGTCATGATAAACATATGATTCTACACGAACTCTGGTAGGAATTGGAACACGTTTCAGCCGTAGACAACCCTTACCTTTACCCAAATGTTTGTACATTGTATCGTCTAGTAGGCTTATTTCTTAGTACATCGACCGCCTCACGACTAAATTTGTTCTCTCCGTACGTCTAAAACCTTCAATGTACAGTGAAATCATCTTCATCTATTCCCCCGAGTGATTACATAATTAAGGGTCCCAACCGTTGAATCGTAAACGGCGGCAAATGCGACTTGAATCTTAATCAAGTATCGTGTATCCTACATTTTATAGCGACGCTTTATTAAAACTGGATATAAACGGCTTTGATAGATATGTTTTATGATGCTTTCATTTGGTCATAAATATTTCCATTTTAATAAATTAACACACAGTAAGGGAATCGCCATAGCTTTTCTATCTCGCATACTTCTGCAGGAACGTGATTTGTGACAGCATTTTCAGGGTTTCTTTTTTATATAGAATTATGTACCAGTATAAAAATGCAAAACAAAATAGTAGTTTAAAAATAAAACTAATTCAAAAACCCATCAATCCGTCACCGTATTAACCTTAATAAAATTTATCACAAAGAATACTTTTTCCGGTAAAACATAAGCTCCCGCGGGAGCACAATTAAAACCGTGGAGCGGAAGCTGTGATCTAATAAAACTGGTGGTCTGTACTCGTGCGTTAATCGATAACAAAAAGGTAATTTCTTAACGCAGTGGGCACTAACAAGGTTATTGTTGCTGCCTTGTCTTTATTATACGACCATTTTATGATGGGGAAAGTGAAGCTATAAAGTGTACCTCGTGTCCGTTGATAATGCCTCTATAAGGGGCTATGAAACTTATGCCGCCCTAGTACCTACCTAAGCTCTGTCTACATTATTAATAACGGTTTGCCTTTGGGATATAACTTTTTTTTTTAATAATTTCTAAATCCGTTGAAAGCAACTTGTTGGTCTTATAAATAAAAAAAATTACGTATAGACTTAGTCCCGGTTATATGTCAGGTTTTTTATTAATGTTAATGTTCTTATGACGTCAGTAGACTGTTGAGTAGGTAGTGTGATAAACATGTTATTGCAGCCCATAGAGACTTTAGTAATGTATAATTGACAGAATACACTACTTATACACTGTAATAATATATGTACTTGTTATGTTATATAAATACGCATTAAGTAAGTTATAAAACACAACTCTATTTCAACACAAATACACTAGGACATTCACACATATCCAATCTGATTTTAAACTACGTTGAGCATAACCAGAAGTAGTATACTTCAAATAACATACTTATATATTTATTTAAATTATATGTAAGTAAACAAACGTGAATTGTATCGATACCAATTTAAACTAGACGTTATATAACACTCAAGTATTGAGTACATGAGTGTTAAAGTAGCGACCTATGTCCACGAGAATGATACAAAGTTGATAAGTATAATAAATGGCAATCGAGTGGGAGCTCGCAGTCCGATTGTTATGTCGCTGCAAACAATACATTCGGTCGAGTAAACAACCCGACGCGGGCTGTACGCGATCACGTGATGTTATATAGGTTATATTACAAGGTATATCTAGGTACTTGTTTTTAAAACCGCTTATTACAAAATAGCATCTTATAAACTGAACCGAAAAAAAGTAGATAATACATAGTATATAGTACATTTTATTTTATTTCATTTATTAATAAACATTCAGACATCAATCCTCACAAACATTCGTATTTAGGTATAATATCTATTACTTACATTGTTATTTTAAATTGTATAAAATATAGTTTTTCATTTTAATGTACGAATTTAGAGCAAAACCTCAATATAACATTGCGTACCACCGATCTTAAAGTCAAAGGTAAAAAATAAGTAAAGGCAAGTAAATAAGCAATTTTTGGAATTGTTTTGCAAATAATTTAAGATGATTCCCCCCCCTCCCCTGCAGCTGTCACGGTTCAGACGTAGTTTTTGTTGCTCTCCGATTAATAAATTGAAACAAGTGTTTAAACTGTATAATTGCAGTCATATTATACAACTAATGAAACCTTGTGTGTCAGTGAGTGTTTTTGTGCTATTATTGTGGAAGTTGTGCTGATGTAAAAGTGATAAATCAACAAAACAAACTCGGAAGAGGTCGACGGTTGCATTAAAAAACTTCACCTCACCGTCTCTGAGAAGAAATAATATAAAAAATACGACGGTCAACTCAAAAATACTTGTGTTCCGGTACTGTAACGCTATTTCGCCGACACTGACGTTGGGTGCGTAGCTCAGGTGTATAAGGAGCCACTTAGCCGCAAGCGACGTGCGTTCGAGCCTCAGCAGAAGAAAGCTAAATCGTATTTTTGTAACTTAAATTACAAAATTAACATGTCCGTTCAGCGTTCCCCGCCAACGTCGCAGTTAAATACACCATCTACTACAATCCATTATAACTCGGACTCTGCCCTTAACTTAACCGGAGAAAATATAGCTTTGGATGACCACTACTTTAACATAACTAAGCGGCAAAAACGTACATTCGGCGATTTAAAAGACCAGCCTGAGACGTACCTATCAGAAATAAAAGCAATGTTTACCGAAATTAAAGACCAACAAGACCAGAAATTCGAAATATTAAATAACTCAATGCTTACAGTCTCCAAACAAAACCAGGAGATTCAAAAAACTGTTATAGCTATGACCAGTAAACATGAAGAGTTGCTTAAAAAAATTTGTAATTTGGAGCAAGAAAACTGCGAATACAGAAATCGAATAACTAGTTTAGAAAATGAAATAGATCTACTAGACAAACACTCACGTAGTTCAACTATTGTAATTCGCAATTTACCTGAACTAAATGAGGATGATGAGTCGGCTTTCACACAAGTTGTTCAGAACTTGGGTCAGGCCTTAGAACTGAATACTCCTATTCAGTCATATGAGATCAGGGAGGCCTATCGCACTAAGTCGAATGGACTTGTTGTGAACTTTACTACCACTCATAGAAAGGCGGCAATTATATCGGCATTTAAAAAACAAAATAAAAGCCGGCGGTCTGAAAAATTGCCACAGTTAAACTCAAACCATATAAAACTAACTGGTTCCCCTCGCACAATCTTTATTTCCGAGTCTTTAACTCAAAAAGCTAGCAGATTATTCTACGTTGCTCGCCAAAATGTTAAAAACAGGAAAATTCTCGGTGCTTGGACATCCTTTGGTAAGGTGTATGTGAAGAAAGATGAAGATACTGTACCAATCCGGGTCAAAGAAGAAGAAGAATTACTTAAGTTAATCAAGTGACTAGTCACTGTTCAGCGCTGGTTTACCCACCGTTTATTTAAATCTTTAATACGTAGATTAGTTTTAGTTTTAATATGTTTTTCTATTTTAAATCTTCTTTTGAGATACACATTTCCCCTAAATAACTTGTCCAAACACACTCTACCACACTATACTTCACACACACTGCCAAAACCAAACACACTCTATTCGTATTCGTATTTCACCCTGGTCTCTCAAACTTTAATGATCTTAATTATCCTAAAATTAAAAGATTGCCCTTGTTTCATCTCTACGCCACACTTCAGGAAATATAGCTACCTTCCAGATCGCAGAATTTGTTTAGTTATTTATGTTTTTGTCAGGCTACGAGCGAAAAGTAGCTTGATAACTATATTTACTATAATATGACGCAAAATATTGATTTCCTAAACTGTGATCTGGATTCTTTTTCGGTGGCAAAAGTCGTCAAGTGTGACATAGATGAAGTTAAAAATCATATAGTCTCGAGCAATTGTTCTCTCAATCTTCTTACGCAAAATATTCGTAGCATCACCTGTAATTTACCTAACCTCGTTACCCTTCTACATCGTTCTGGGATCCCATGGGATATTTTAGTGCTTACAGAATGTTGGCTTCATTCGGCTAGGTCTATACCTGAACTAGATAATTACTACTACACAACTACGACATCGCATAGGTCGCAAAATGAGGGTGTAGTAATTTACTATAGTAAGCAACTGCGCGTATCCTTTGAAGAACCTCATATTGATGACGCGAATTGTCTTCTATTGAAATTAAACACGGATACTTGCATCATTGCAATATATCGACCACCGAGCCAGCCCAATACCTCAAACTTTGTTAATTCACTAGAAGCACTACTCTCTACATTAAGTGGATTTAAAAACATAATAATATGCGGAGATATAAACATTGACCTCGTTTCAAATAATTCCGATAAGCGTTCTCATGAATATTTAAATGCGTTGGCCGGACACTGTATCCTCCCTGCTCATACCTTACCTACGCATGGTAAAACGTGCCTGGATCATATCATGCTTAAATCAAATAAAGAGGCCGCATGCTTTGTTATTGAAACATCGGTTACGGACCACGAGAGTGTTGCTATTAGTTTTAAACAACATAGTAAGCTGGATTATGTGATTAGACCATGTGCTAGGGTTAATTTTGCGAATTTGGATAGGAGCATAGAAAATATTAATTTTGAGGCTATCTTAACAAGTAGTGACGTTAATGAGGCAACGGATATGTTTGTAAACTTTCTATCTCATGCTATTAAATCAAACTCTTACCAGACGCGTGCACCTAATAGAAAGCGAGTTAGTAAACCATGGATAACTGATGGTTTATTACGATGCATGCGTAATAGAGATAATCTTTACAAAAAATTAAAAAAGGATCCAAACAATGAGACAATTAAGACAACCTACAAACGCTACAGAAATTTCTGCACCTCTCTCCTTAAGAAAACGAAACGGAATTACGAGAAATATGAAATAGAAAAGGCTAAAGACAATAAAAAGAAATTATGGGATGTTATAAAAAAATTCGGTGGCTCTAATCAACATTCTGATCACTCCGCATGCCTCATATCCTCTGAGAATCCAGAAAGAAGCGTAAACAACGTAAATAGATTCTTTACAGAAGTAGGACAGAAACTTGCAGAGGCACATCTAAGTAAAAATTTTTCGTACAAGTCCTACGATCTTGACAATAAAACTCCAAAATATTCATTTAGCTTGCTTCCTACGGATGAAGACGAGGTCCGTCAACTTATCCTTGGGCTGAAAACCAACTGTGCGGTGGGAACTGACCAAATCTCAGATAAGATACTAAAGCGATATTCTGTCCTGCTTGTCCCTGTAATTGCACATATCTGCAATTTAGCTTTATCAAATGGAGTTTTCCCACGTGCGTTCAAAACTGCGCTTATTAAACCCATATATAAGAGCGGAGATAAAAACTCTGTAAACAATTTCCGACCCATTTCAATTTTACCAACCCTTTCTAAGGTACTGGAACGTATTATGAACAACCGCCTAGTAAGCTTTCTAGAGTCCAGTAATCTCCTTTCAACGTCTCAATTCGGGTTTCGTCGTGGCAAGTCTGCCAGCGATGCGGTCCATGAACTGGTGAATTCCATTGTAACCAATTTAGATGAAAAAAGCAAATGTCTGGTGGTTTTCCTTGATCTAGCAAAAGCATTTGATACTGTTTCTATCCCTAATCTGATATACAAGCTGGACAAAATTGGAGTGCGTGGTCTTCCCCTTAAATTATTCGAGGACTATCTTAGTAACAGAAAGCAACGAGTTAAAATCGATCATCACGTGAGTAGTGACCTGCCTGTGCGCCATGGGGTTCCTCAAGGCAGCATACTAGGTCCAACACTTTTTATAATCTACATAAATGATTTGTGTCAACTACAAATTCAAAACTGTAAAATATTCACATTCGCAGACGATACCGCGCTTTTCTTCAGAGGAAGCGACTGGGATGACGCATTTAACTCGGCACAACGTGGATTTGACAGGGTCTGCACTTGGCTTGGTAAAAACGTTTTGACACTTAATGTCGATAAAACGAAATATATAGCATTTGCCTTAAAACAGAATCTCCTTCCCCGATCTTCTCTATCCATCACGGCCCATTCATGCATAGACATGGTTGGGAACCACAGTTGTACATGCCCATTACTCCAAAGAACTGATAACATTAAATATCTTGGTGTCGTGATGGATCAAATGCTAAGCTTTAAGCCCCATATTGAACTTCTAGTGACACGTTTACGTAAACTAATTTACATGTTTAAGACGTTAAGGCACGTCGCTGACCATAGGATTATGAAAATGGTTTATTATGCATTGTGTCAATCCATAGTAAGCTATTCCATATCATCCTGGGGTGGCGCTGCTAAGACCAATCTAATCGATGTTGAAAGGGCGCAGCGAAGTCTACTTAAAGTGGCAGCCGGTCTCCCATTCCGCTATCCCACCGTCGATCTGTACAAAAAGTGGGATGTACTAACTGTTAGACAGATTTTCATATTGGAGACTGTAATTAGAAGGCATGCCCAATTGGAATTTCACCCTAAACTAAACTTGGCAAAGCGAAGAAAGGGTACAATTTGCAGCTCCAAAATCCTGCGCACTAGTCTTTCCCATAGATTTTTCTCATTTTACGGTAATTATTTATATAATAAATTAAATTGCTTGCTTAACATTTATCCGTCTCATAAACATAATTGTAAACATATAGTTACCCAATACCTCAAAACCCTCAATTATGAAGAAACAGAAAAACTACTGTGTCCATTGACCTAAAATAAAATAAAAATTATACGAACCCTACTTAATACAATTTTATACCCTATAATTGAACAATAGCCTACACACACATTGCATTACACTACACACACATACACACACACATTTCACACAGCCATACATCCACATACACTCTTACATATACATACACTTGCCCGGACATTCTCTTCCTTCCTCCTTCACCATAATTATAAATTATTGTTAATTAATATTTGATTTGTTTTTTGCCATTGTGAATACCACTTAATTGTTATTTTCATTATTCCGCGGTGTGGGGCCTGGTGACCTGTAATACAGGTTTTATCTTGAAACCTACATCAGGCACCAGCTCTCGCAAAGCTGCTTGTGAAAAAATACTACTAGTGCACTAATCATACTACTAGCAACTTAAGTATATCACAGCACTTTTATACAATTTTATTTTTATGGCTTGTGAGAGAAATAAATGATTTTATTTATTATTATTACACATTTCGTGAACAGGACAAAGGAATTCCAACAGTAACGAAATCCCGAGCTTCTTATTTTATCTTCACAGATGAAACAGTATCTAGTCTGTGCCTGACGTTCGTTTTTCCCTACAGCCCATTATTTCTGTGCCTGTACCTGTCTCCGCGGACTACTGTCACCTGACCACGGCCTCAGTGATATACGACACAGCTTTTGTGTTTTATTTGTACATGGTGGAAAGTTCAGAGTTCTTGCTATATTTATTATATACCAATAGTGACCCGCATTTTTACCCGAGAATCTTATGTGTTATTCTAAAATAAACTCTAATTCTTAAGTAATATAGTATGTGCCTAATAATTAAGCCAATACTAAATTTCATGTACTTTCCTTACGCCGTTCTGGCGTGAATGAGTAACAAACATCCACACAAACCATAGCATTTAAAATTAGCATAGAAAAATTAAATACTAAGGAAAAATCAATAAGCATCATAATAAACTTAATAATCATGTAGATGCGTGTGAATACTGTTTGTTACTTTTTCACGCGACAACCGCTAAAGAGATTTAGAAGAAACTTAGCACCTATGGAATATACTCTGGACGAAATTTGATTGCGGGAAAATTTAAGACCGCGGATCTGAAGCTCTAGAAGTGCCTACATTTATTTCCAGCAGCTTTCCATTGCCGCCCTCAGGACGCGACGCTCCGGCGCCAAGTTATCCGCTTGATCTGCTCCCTCTATATGTTCGTGCATATTTCAATGTAAGACCATCACGTATACAGGCCGCAGAACAAATTACTAACTGGCTGGTTTAGGTCTCATAAAAAGAAAGCTGTATATAGGGCTATTATAGAACATATTAAGTTTCAGGTTAAATTAAGATCACGTGCAACAATGATTTTCATGCTAGTAAAAGGTCAAAGCACAAATAAAATTATAACATTATTTCCATTCAAAGTGGTTTTATAACTCTGGTATCATTATGCCATTATTCTGTAAAAGTTATTGATCCATTCCGTATTACAAAGAAGGCTTAATAAATACAAACGCGAACCGTATCAACCTCAAAGACTTTAACAAAATCGTCAATTTGTCTTTATAAAGTGACGTTACAAACAGATCGAAGATTCGACACGCTTCAGGAAAAGGCCTTACAGTTTTGAAATAAAATTCCCTTTGTCCCTTTGAGTTGGGCGCACGGAATTGACATTTTGAGATAGGTCCTGAATCGCTCGCTCGGACAAAGCGCGAACAGTGAACAAGACATACCGATTGAAGCGGCTCTGTATCTTAAGACTTGAAAGAGCCATTGAACAAAACGCCTACTTAACTAGCAGAGAGAGGTCGCCCTATCGGTAAATCATTTATTTTACACTAATAAATTATCAGCTTTAATTAGGTATATAAATTCTAATTACAAATACTCTTTACAAAACATCAATATAAAAAAACTACGAATATAGTACAGTAATATTATTTAAAAACGGCCTTTTATTATATTTGGAATATTAAATAATCTGATTATGAAGCATGTTTGGATGGTAACACGATATGTGCTAAGTGTGGTATATTGAGGTAGATAGGCGCGTTGCGCTCGGCGGCACATCAAAGGCGCGGCCGCTTTGATCCTGCCGCTCGGTGCCCCCGATATTGTGACCAACCACTACTTGTCTGCACAAAATGTGGCCTCTGTTTAGTTTGATTATAGCTGTTGTTAACTGATTTATTTACCAACATTGACAATGCTCTGATTTAAATCAGAAAAGCGCCTATATACATTTTTATTTTATGTACAACAGCACGATATTGTAATTAATACGTGTAAATAAAATTGTCTCTTTACTATAAATATATCTATATTAATATAGGATTAAAGTAATATCTACTACATACTCCTAAGTAGAGGTGTCCGCCGCGCCGTGTCCGGTCCTGATATACTTTTGTGGTGCACCTACTTGTATCTCAAGCCCTGCTAGTCAACTTTAAAGGGTTTAAAACTTTAAAGCACAAGTCACATTCACCCTATTTTTATGACGATAATAAAAGTAATCATTTGTTAGGGGTAGGTTAGAAACGTCTCTTTGGAATCAACGAACTTTTTGTGAGCACGTTCATTGACATCTAGCATTGAATCTCTCTGATATCGAATATGTAAAGTTTAGTGTTAAACAAGTAAGATAACTTTCAGATAGATATTCGTACATCTTCAGTTAAACAGAAGCAAACATATTTATTAAATTCATTCCAATAAATGAATGAAGATTAAAGATAATAGAATGAGATTAGCGGCGACATAAAGACGCGCCGTAGTGGCGGCGACCGCCTGTGAGAGACACAAATAGCACACATTTATTGTCTCAACTTACCAATTCATTACCAAATAAATTAATAAAGATGACATCCTCTGCTTATAGACTCCAAAAAGTGCAAGGTTCATTTTTAGGACTGTGTACACGCTTCTATAACAAAATACCTAAATCAATTGTAAATTTGCCTTCACCAAAAAATTTAAAGACCACATCAAAGCCGTATTAATAAAAAGGGCTTACTATAATGTAAATGAATATCTTAATGATAATAATGCTTGGTTATAGATTTATTTAATTTGTATACTTTTGATACTTATATGATGTAATTTACCTAATATAAACATGTTAATGGTCACACTGATAACATTGGGGGTGTGTGTTTTGTTCATTCATTTGTGGTTTGTTGCAAGCTTGGGTTAGTCATGCTCACTTAAAAGTCTTTGCTTGCGGCGGCGTCGTGTGACGGGTCGCTCACTTCCCTAAAATATGGCGAAGAGGGCGATGGCTGCCACATGCGTCATGCTTGTGAACAGGTGCTGCTTGTGGGGGCTGGTCTGCTTAAGTTTGCTATTGTTATTTTTGTAAACTTTCACTATAAATTATTTTATTTTAAGTCATTCCCCAACACCCAAATATTGTCAGTGAGACTAATTTCTTGATATGTAAATAAATCTAAGTTTGTTTTGAAAAGAGTAATTGCTGAGTTTATTGCCGGCTCTTCTCAGCAAAACCAACCTTCCGAACCGAGCGTTAGAGCTTGGCTATTCTTAAGTGTCTGTGAAGGCCTAATTGAATAAAAAACATTTTTCATTTTTATTTTCATTTTCATCCAACAGAGTTAACAATATTTTCGTGCAAAAAACGTAAAACTTTGATGTTATAAAAATCATAATCACTTGTTAAATAAGCCTGTTATTATTCATGCTGTTTCTTTTTCATGACTGCGTTACATGCATACGAAATGAGGAAATTAATATTTATTACACGTAGCGATATATGTACGCTCGTAGACTAAACATTGTGGTGATGTAGTATGTCGGTAAAATATATCTCGTAACTGTAGCAGCCTACGAAGCTACGCTACGAAAGCTACGTGCCTTCTGATTAAGCTCCAAGTTGGCCGCGCAAGCTTTAATCATTAATCAAGAAGGTACTCGACGAGCTTGTTAGAAAAATCTTGTTCACTTTGGAATTTACTCGCTCACTTTGTTCTAGAATTAGTTACATTTTGTGTACTTACCGCAAAAGTTGCTATGGAGTTAAGAATAATTTATAGGTGAAGAGTTTTCATACTGAAATAAGAAAGGAAAGTTGAAAATACTTTGTGAATTTTCCAAAAAGAATTCCGTGAAATAAACTCTATTTACACATTATGTTACACTATTAAGACTTAGGATTTTCAGCAAAATCACGTAGAAGATTTCTTCGCTAGATTGCCAAAAATATATGACCCTTTTCAGAGTGCGCATAAATATTTATATTGACCCATCCAATGAATAATAACATGTTTAATAGCAGGGATACGTGAGTACCCTTTATATGCCTGCGCAAAGTATGTTTCCCAAGTATTAGAATCCTTAAGGTAAACTGGAGGTAATTTTACCTGACTTCTCCAGCGGTGTTTTCATAAGGAAGGAAAATACTCCGAAAGGTAAAAGGATCATTATATACTCGTATATCACGAACGAGTAAGACAATCGAAGCCGAAGTAGAATCCCGTGATTCCGGGATTGCGGTTGATGTTCGGAACGGGATCGGAAAGTAATTAAGTTCACCATGTAACCTGGTACGACGCCTTGACCGAATCGAGATAACGAAGTATGGCCAATAGAATGTAAGTGCTTAGTATTTCTATCGTTTAGAATCTTTAGACTGTAAATAGTATTTTCAACCTAGTCTATACTAATATTATAAAGAGGAAAGATTTGTTTGTTTGTTTGTAATGAATAGGCTCCGAAACTACTTGTTTGTTTGTAATTAATGTTTTTTTTACGACATATTGTACTTGTTGAATTTACTTTACCTTTATTTACAGGTTTCACATAAACTTAAGAGAAACATTTTTACACTAAGAATATTTCTGAGCAAATTACAATAAAGCCGCCTGCATCACATGTACAATAAACATAAATTTATCGTTAACGTATTTATTAATTACACTCGAAAACTGTCATTTCATAACATTGGTTATTACTTAATGAACCAGCAACATTTCCATGTTACGATACACACTAACAATGAATTATTCAATTCATTCATTAATAGCAATATGAATAAATAATTACTCATGAATGTAGGAAATGAGTTATTGTTTAAAGCTATATATAGTTATTGTTTATAGCCCGACGGGGTAGTACCTCCACCTTACAGAAGACCACAGCCAAATAACACTACTTGTAGTGTTGTGTTCCTGCGGTGAGTACGGTAGCCAGAACTCCATGAGGAGACGCTGCAGCGGCATTGGGGGACCAGTGATGGAATAGCGTCGTACGGGTATGCAGGAGAGATTCCTGTCTAACCCTTCGACGAAAATACATGACGCTTTGTCAAAAACCTAGTTTTAACTTACAGTATTTCTTGATTTTAGACTAATGACGTAACATCTGAGTAGGCACTATTATGCTCTTGAAATGCCAGTACGAAGAATGCTATTTATCTATTTAGGCCAACCTAAAATGTAATGTAACGCTAGATAATAGCTCCTATAATACAAGTCATTGTAGGGGTAAAAGCAAAGTGGGTGACCGAATTTTGTGTCTAAATGACTATAACACATAATGGTATAGAAATAGCATTTAATTCTAATAAGGTTTAAAAATTATATGTTAAGTTAATAATTTTTTATGAGATTTTTTTTTTCACATACTATGGACTTACGAACGAGTTTCGTAGCAGCATTCGTTCCGTCAATTTATTTTATCTTGTTTTTCTGACAATCCCATACAAACCAATCTTGTTAAATCATCCTAAATAATAATATACTAATGTATTTTGAGTTTCTTATGATTTGATATCAATCATAAGGAAGTTGCTAGTTACATTAGTATTGAAGAAAATAGGCGAGTTAAAATATCATGTTATCTCAAAAAATGGCGTGTGATATATTTATAAAATTTTATCTCAGTGGTAACTGGTAACACTTTATTGCACAAAAAAGTTAACCGTCAAAAAGGGGCTAAAAGTAAAATCTGGTGAACGTCGATAGAAGATGAAGAAGATAATTAACTGTGGCGACCGGTAGATAATAATTGGATTGCTAGGAACGAGGGCGAATTCCCCTTTTATGTAACGAGTTTATCGATTTCGTTTCATATTTTTATTTTATTTATATTCTACCTACCATTAACATACATTTGGGTCTGTTTTCTTAAATGATGCACAAATACATTAAAAAGAGTTTTTCGATAGTCGTTTAATTAAAACCGCTAAACAATATTTGAGCTGAACCACATTGATTGGGTATAGGGCAGCCAACTGATGTGTTGTTAACTATCAAATTGTATGAAACCCTATAATAATATACCTATCCATCCATTACAAAAATATCAAACACGCAATGTGTTATTCTGGTGAACAGTCATTGAGACCAGCAATTTTTTCCATCCATCGTATCTGTTGTAAAGGACGCGTGACCCGCCCATCTTCATTGATCACACAAACCCCAAAGCTGAAAATTGTTCAATGGTGTGAAAGCGAATTGAGAGTGAAAATAAACGGCTGATTTATACCCACTTTTATTCCCCCATGAAAAGCTCGTAAATAAATTCGTGACTCACTTTTTAGAGGATTACTTTTCAGATATTCGGTCATCCTTTAAAATTGTGTAGGATAAGTACCTATTTAATTATTCTTAACTTTTGTTATTCTCATATTACTTTAGGCAAACAAGTCTAGACAATATAGTTAGATATTCAATATAATTTATTTATAAGCACTCAGATTGTAATGGAATTACTTAAGTATGGAAGACAAATAAATTGCGGAGCCTAAAAATTGGATCAATGATCGAGATTTATTAAGAACAACATCGTTTCAGAAATGGATTAACATTTTCCGTTCAAGAGAGAATACTCGATATTACCCAGTAGATTTAAAAATACGAGCAAAGAGTACTGTGAAAGTGTTACACCGGGTGTAACAAATAAAGATAGGAGAATTATATATCAATAGAGAGAGGTTTTCGGACAAAAATAAACCAAAGGTGACATCATTGCTCAAATATGTAGGTATGTATTAAAACTCACACAAATTTTAACATAGTTTATTGAAAATAATAAACTTCTCTTGCTTGCCATAATAGTATATAATTAAGTTTAGCGTAACTAACAGTACACGTTATTTTTACAATAATTGTTGTGTTTGTGAACAACATTGAAAGCGGTATTTTAAATCTATGGTGTCTTATTTTTTTACATTTAAGTTATAGACACATTTAATTACATATTAAGTATTGCACTTGGTGCATAATCAAGCCGGCTAGCATACTGTATGTTATAAGATTAATTACTACCTATTTAATTAATATTTATTGGCACTTTATAATTTAATTCAATTTGTTCCGTAATTTATACTCCCTAATTTATATACATTACAAGCATTGGAATTATTTGAAATTTCTATAGATAACAAAATATGTATAACCTTAAAACAAAATGATACATACGAGTTATGTAGTATTTTTTTTCTCAATAATAAAACAAAATATTATTATATAAACAAAAAAACACGCTCAATAATGATTAATTTAATCGATATTTGGACGGGTTATATTGTTAATTACAATGCCAGATTGTATGATATAAAGGTATAGAAAAGAATATACTATAACATAGAGATATATCGAGAAGGGAGAAAATAAAGTAAAACGTTTGTAAGTTGGGAGTTCTATCGAATATTTTACCGACAATAATTGCTTATGTTCTACATATTTTATGAATTATTATAATTTGTTTATTATATTAATATACGTGGCTAAAACTTATGAAGCACGAATCCATAATTACAATGTATCTTGGTTCCATGGTATCTCGGATCGATTGAATCGCGAGTTCACTATCCACATCTTATATTAGTATCACTTGGCAAAACGTTCATGTTACATTTTCATCGTCATGTTTTGATAAAAAATAATCCATTTACGAAGTTGTGCATTTTGTGTATCGAACATACATACAGGTGAAGTAGATGAATAGTTTTTTGTGTGAGGATTTTTAACCCAAAAATATTGGAAATAATTATATTGCTTTATTATATACACACACGGAGGGATGTGACCTTCTCTTAGATGACTTTGTTAAAAATATAAAGTGTTACTCTTATATTCACAATAACAAAAAAAAACGAACGGTGCTTAAACCTCATCTATAAAATAAATGAAAAACATAGGTATAAGCAACATTATGAATCACAAAGCACAAAGAAAACGTTAAGTTTAAAATTAAATAAAAATTGTGTTTTATGACAGAAACAGTCCCAAATTCGTTTGGCAATTTTGAAATACAAAACAAGTTGTTTACCTATTTGTGAAAAAAGAAACTAATTCTACAATCTGGCTCTGACATGACAATAAAGTCCTTTGAGATCCATCAAAGTATTTTATATAAGTATCTACTGAGAAGCGCTCAGTTCATTATTATTAAAACTTGTCTGTACATCTCATCCACTTTATGAAATTGGCAATTTATTTAGGTGATTTAAGTCTTTTAGCTTTATGGTATAGACCCAAAATTGTTTTATAAATTTAAATAAGTGACTGTTATTAAAAGTTAATTTTATTTGCGAATAAAAATTATTTTAAAAACCATTTTAAAGAGATGGGATCAAAAATTTTTGGATTTCAATAGGTACATTTCAAATGTTCTCACTTTTCATTCAATACATTTTCCAAAAGGTAAATCATATCAGATTTAGCAATTTAAATTTCTTGGAAAATATAAGCTATAATGATTTTTGGTTAATCTATGTACTACACGATCTTTTGATTCAATTATTATGTCTGGGCTCATATTATAATTTACAAATACAAATTAATTAAATATTTTGCTCGTTCAACAAGATGACGAACATATTTAATCAATGTATAGATAATTATTAACCAAAATAATGCTCGTGAATGTTAATAAGACTCGATATTCCCCTTATCTCTCAATTCCAGTTACTCAATAAGTCATAAACTATTGTAGTATATTGGTACTATTGCATATAACAATAATTGCGAAAGCTCTTCTTCAGAATATTTCATGTTATCCCAAAGCATATAAATACGGATATAAACATTAACACACTATTTGCGGCTTCATCTATTTCATATACTATTACATCGTCTTTATTATAACGTGTATCTAATATAATTTTATTGCACCATTAAAAGTCAATAATTGCACCAAATAAGAAGCGCTATAGCGATGTTTCATCGCCCGACTCGGAATATGGCAACCTAACTACTTTAGCTCCAGCTAACACTCCGACACCTTCCAAACAAGACCTTCTGTTTGCCAGAACATCTCTTAAAAACGCTCGTCTTGGTCCAGCTAAATCAGTCCCAGTAATTGATCGCGTCAATTTTCGTAACGCTGGAAGCCTTAATGCTTCTTCATAGGATGGTGGCTCATCCGTAGGAGTCGTTATAGCTCGACCACCGAATGGATCTCTCGAACAAGTCGGAGATAACTCTCTAGAATAATACAATGCGTTCTCACGATTTCTAACTTGTGGTTCAGGCATAGGCTCGTAGCTTGGCGGATTGGACGCTCGAAAGTCATCTAAGATTTGCCGAGCACTTCTAGCGGTTGTCAATACTCCTGCCCAAGAGCGTCTATTCTGTTGCTTCGCTTCATGAGACCTAGCGTTACCAGCGATACTGTAGCTTGAATGAGTCTCAGCTATGGTCACTTTTGGCCTTCGTGTCGGCTCATCGAAAGACGCTGCTTTTATGCTTGGCCTCGTAGGCCTATGCTCTGGTTCGATGTCAATAGAAACTCCGTTATTTGGAGGAGTTTCAGTTGGTTCTTCTCTTAGAGCAGCGTCGATACGCATTGCTTCTGAATAAGAGGGAACTAAGGCACAGTTTCCTCGGATAGCTGCGAATAGTTCGAGGCTATCCACAGTTGAGGCATGTGACAGCGGAAGAGTTCTAGGTGGACGGGGAGCAGAACACAGAACTGCACTTTGCTCATCAGCCAAAGCCCAAGCGTAGTTTGTGGCTGTTACTGGCGGTAATGTATCCGATAAATGGGTGTCCAAATCCAATTGCCTGCTTGGATCTAGCTCATAATTTGTACCAAATATTTTAGTTATCTGAAACAATTAGGTTTTTTAGGACTTCAGTTGCCCAGTGACAATATTATGAAAAAATACCGTGATAATTACTTACCGTATAGTGTACATAAGCTGTATTACATTCTATAAGAATACGTAAAGGCCATGAAAGTAGGAGACATGAGAGCGTCCAGAATAGTACTTGTGATGAGTACCATGGGCAGCGATCGGCATCTCTGAAAACATTAAATTGGTAAGTATCTACTTAGTAGTACCTGCTGGTTTTTTGAATACATTTTGTTATAAACTACCTGTACGCCACCATATATTCTTTAAAAGAAGTGACGCCAATAAGGTCCAATCCCTCGCGCATTTCCATGAAATCATCAAACCGTTCATGCTCCGCGAAAAATCTTGATCTTTGGTCTTCGAATTCTGTAAATATTTATTTTCATATATTTATCTGTCAAAAACAATATAAGGTACATACAGATAAGCATATAGCTTACCACTTGCCGCTTCAATGTTAGCAAATGCGAATCCTTTGCTGAAACGAACTTTAGTGATGGGTGTCTTAATATCCAGCACAAGATTCCTGGAAGCGTCTCGTTCTCCACAGCAGGCATGGGCAAATGATGTGCTTGCACTGTGAGTATTCACCCTTTCATAGTAAACCTGATGAAAGAAAGAGTTAATGCACCAAACGATACAGTTCATTCTGGGACATTTTTCACACACGGCCAATCTGATTCCAAAGTAAGCTTCAAATGAAGCTTGTGTTATGGTAATCAGATAGCTGATATACTACATATAATACTTTTAAATACATAGATATTATAGATATTTAGATCCAGACACAGAACAAACAGACATATTCATGCATACAAATGTTTGTCCTGGGTGGGATTCGAACCCACGACCCGCGGCTTGAAAGTCAGGGTCACTAACCACAAAACCAACCGGGCTGTCGATTGTTCATTGCGGATACCAAATCTATAAGTTTTCATAAATCAGTCGTATTGAGGATAAAGCGATGAAATAAATTCAGAATAGACAATTCTGTCTGACTTGTAGATGTACTTGGTTTGAGTCTAGAGTTAATTGGGTTCATCGTCTCTGAGACAATAGATTTTAATAAATTGAAGGTCTTTAAACTGTATCATACCTATTAAGACTAGACGTGAGCGGTTTAGTTGCCAACTAGTATAATTTAAATCAATATTTTACCAATGTTTTACTAAAATTAAGTATTTACTTGTATATTAAAAGGCAAACTACATATTTTCATTAAACAAAATGCTTCTCAAGAAATGAAAATAAACCGTAGCGATTATCCATCAATTCACAAGGGATTTTGTAAACGCGTGTAAACTAAGAGTGGTAAACATATTCTTTCGTGTATTCCTATCGCAGAGCAGGTGACTGAAACGCAAGTATGCATGAACGAACATCAATATGCGGCGCCATTGCTTTCGATCTTCATCGTTCAGAGGTCATACCTCAACAAACAAAGCCGCTGTGTGTATAACCCAGTTCAGCGTTCAAAGCTGCTGGATGGTTTTTGACACATGTTTAAAAGTAACAAAAGGTGGTTTTATATAGCTTTGCATGTAACGCTGTGTAATGCTGGGCTTAGTTATGCGTACTTGTAAGCCTTTCAAATGTCCTCTTAGTCTAATGATAGTTTATTATGCGTATGTGCGTAGTCTCCTTGAATACGCAAGCCCTATATGGTGCCCATTTTATGATAAGTACAAAATAAGTATTGAAAGAATTCAACGAAAATTTGTTAGACATTTAAATTTTAAATTCCGTAACTCTTCCGCTACTTATAATGAAGACTGTCGTAAATACAATTTACTTACACTTGAGGAGCGTAGAACTATGCTAGACATGGGTTTGCTACATGACATATTGCGTGGACAGATTGATTCCGCAGAGATGTTACAGCGTGTTACATTTAACGTTCCTAAGCGTCGTACCAGGCACACGAATTTGTTTCAAGTTCCATCTCATTCCACTAACTATGGGCAAAATGCTGTCTTTACTAGATTGTTAAATACGTATAATACACGGTTCAACGATATTGATATCTTTAATATAAATAAACAATCGTTTAAAAATAGGGTCAAATCCAAATTGATCCTGAACATTTAAATTTAAATCCAATATTTGTACTGGACTTTATTTACTAGTATTATTATTAACTTTTATAAAAAAATGTAATGTTACTTTCACACACCACATCACTTACACACATCCACACATCCACACCACCTACTCACCTTCACACTCACTTCCACACATACACTATAAATTGTAACTATGTAGTTTAAATATGTATTACCTACTTATAAGCTGCTCGCTGTCTGGGCGAGTGTCACGATATTCTTGTAGTTCATTATTCTAGTTTGTGGATAACTATAACTGGCCTCTTAATTATAAGTATAAATTATGTCATGTACCTCATTAGCTTAAGGCTGTTGTTATCCCTAATAAAGAAAAATAAAAAATAAAATAAAACGCTTGAGTAGTTTACGTAATTAAATTTTTATAACATTATTTTGTTCACGCCTTTGGAATATCAGTTGAGTTTATAAGCCACCTTTACCTATGCTACCATTATCATAAAACGGGTATATTGAGTATTTATAAATGTATAACCTTTTGTTATGACAGTTTTTTTAAACTTTCGTGAACTAAATTCATGATATAAACATATAACATATACAATCATGGTGACCGGTTCTGTATTTGATTTATTAAATAGTACATAGCTGAAAAATCGTTGTACCTATTAAAATTTCAGCAAACCTGAAAACCCGTGACATAATTACCTATTTTATCTTTTCAAACCAAAAACATAAACATTTCTATTCATTCCATCAATTAACCCACAATACCTCGAAAAATTCTGAAGCATTTCGACCTCCGCACAGTGTTTCCGGGAAGGGACCACTATGCCAGAAAAAGCCGGACATCGCAAAATAGCCGCATTTATATTGGAGGTGAAAATACTTCGGGAATACCTAAGTATAAAACCATTTGCCAAAATACTTTGGAATGTTTAGAAATAACGTTTACCTGTGTTGTAGTATACGCGTCGCCATTTCTGTATCGTGTGACCTGCCTCTTGCGCCGCACGTAGTGGTAGCATATTGCCTTCCACCTGAAATAATATTGGATATCAACTATCGCACATTCAGAAAAAATCCGGTCCCATATAAAACCATTGGCACGTAAAAATACCGCCGGCTGAGAATTTTGTTAACAAAAAACACAGGCCGTAAGATTTTTTTTACCTCGCCAATGTTTTATTTTTTTTATAGAGAAATTGTTTGTTTGTTCATCGTTTATTTTACATTTTAGTTTGGAGCGTTACTGACAGCTTGGAAATAGATTTTTTTTGAATACACTATAGGTATTTTGAAAACGAAGACTTCTAATTGTAAGGTTTTAATATAAATTATTTATAGCTTAGATTTAACAAAAAAAATACATTAATTACAATCAACCCACTCGGCTGAAACGGTTCCCTGTAGACTAAAAGCACTCGCTCCAACAATCATAGAGTTTAAAAATGTAAACGTGTTTTTTATTTTAACTAAAGTACTTTTATTATATTTATAACAAGAAAGCTACTTCAAAGAATTAAATGTAATCATTTGTTACTTTTATACCTAGCAATTTATAAAATGTATTTTCAATGAAACCATTTATAAAATGAACATTGGGATGAAAAGGCATTCCTATAATTGCTTTTCCACAAAGGGAACATTTATGATTCTCATCTATTTTCAGCATGTGAAAGCTTCGTTATATGCTTATACCTACAAGGGCGTAATAACATAATATTGTACATGGTTAATTGGCACAAAGGCGCGGAACATAATAACTGTCTGTGCTGGAATTAGGTTCATTTATATTTGAACATTTTAAGAGCGTGGGTATAACATGTACTGTTTCATAATTGAACATAGCTTAAGCTAAGGATCAATTCGATCTTAGAATTAATTTTCGTATACCTTATATTTGGCTTTAGTTTATATTCGTAAGAAAATATGTCAAAAACTTCATAAACACGGCTAGTGATTAAATATGAAATATAAATATGCACTACTCTAAAAACCTAAAATGCTTCTCTACAATGCTAAATGCATAAAACCTCTACAAACGAAACTAATAAATCCGAGTTGCGTACTATACTAATCCTTCTTATATGGGTATGTGTGAACGGACTACGAGAGATGCAACGAGAATTTAGTCTGACAGCGAATTTTTCTGTGAAAATACAGTGAAACTATACAATTGAGTTAGTGTATCGGGCCTGGACTATGCCCCAGGCAATTTGCAGATTAAGCACAGTTACCCAAGTTGAACTGGACGATGTTACGTTATTTTAGACCAACTTCTATTTATTTCGCAGTTGTTTGCATAGGCAGGGATAACTATAGGAATATTCGAATGGTTAAATTGTTTTATATAGCTACGTTTATTTGTAAGTATTTCCACGATTGAAAATGTCTGTCATTTAAAAACAGTGTAGCTTTCTATAAAATAATTATAAATCAGATAGTAATTAACCGTACCTATTTCGTAGCATAAAGCGATATCGCTTCACAATTTCTAATATTCAGCAGATATACACTGAACAAATCTTGACACCTAGGATATTTATATATTATAGGTAAAGTCTACAGCAGCTTTGAATCAAAATATGTACATACATACATGTGAAAAATATGTCCTTCAGACCGTCATCTATTCAGTTTAATATTCCAACACATAACTTTTATATTATTTTGGTGCTATCAAAACATCTGTAGAATAACCAAATAGATATCAGGAATACCCCTGAAGGATTCAACAGCAAAGCATGTAAGTTCAAACATATTATATTAGCGTAGAGCTCTTTTCTTTTATCAATCCCAAACCAGACTTACTGTATATTAGGTGAAGGCTTTATCTTACCTCCCCTTAAAGAGAAAGGTGAGGTAATTTAATACCTTATTGGTTTTGTGCTTTTGTATTGTTGGGTGAAATTGAACCTATAAATAGGTACTGGTGGGGTAGCTAGTAGGAATAGCTAAGTAGGAATTCACCCCTTTTACACCGCTATTCTAGGACAGAAATTACTGAGCTCTTCTATATCTTAGCTATTCTTCTAGGGCTTGAACATTTTGGCTTAGATTTAATTAAAAAGTTTATATAAAACTCATTAATTGACCCACCTCCGAATTAAAAGATAAACCAATTTACACTTACGATATGACTTGATTGTTGATATATTACAAATACTAGGTATATTTTAATCATATATACCATATATTTAAGTCATATAACCAAAATAAATATTCAAGTACCTACCACCTAAATCAAAGTTTGTCCTATGTGAGAATCCTCAACCGTAACATGTCAGTGAGAATCATACCAACTGGACCAACAGTCCAGTCAAAGTAGTATATAAATAAACAAAACGAATATAAACACTAACCACACTCTCGGCGATGAGCTTCTCATAGCTTGTACCCTGGCACTGACAGCGGCTACGTCGACTCTCCTCGCCAGCTGTATCCTGGCTGTGCTGTGGTAGCATTCCACCAGGTACACCAAGTAGAGGAGCAGCACGAACGCAATGGGGATGTAGGCGTAGCCGACGTCACACGGCGACTCGCGAACTGTCCGCTTTATTGGGTGCCTGACAGATGCAAAACTGATTTAGGTGTTAATTATTTGGTAACAGAAAGCTAATCAAATTGTAAGATTTTATATAATTAACTAGTATAATACTCTCGAGGAGGACCGAAGAAGGTGTGGATGGATTGTGTGAAAGCTGATATGTGTAAGAAGGGAGTGGTGACTGACGTGCAACGTGAAATGACGGCGGACAGAGAGGAATGGAAGAAAAACACATGTTGTGCCGACCCTGCTTAGGCGGGATAAGGGCAGGAAGAAGAAGTACTTTACCTCGTTAACTTAATATGATTAACATAACATTTAGACAGAATTTTACAGAACACCTGAACACCTATAGGATTTGCATACTCACATTAAATTGGAGGTTTAACATAATATTAAGTAATGAATACCCGTTGATTATCCATAATAATAACAGACTATAAACAATTTATCGTTCATTCACGTGAGTTGGATCCATGAACGATGCGGGCTGTATGTGTGGATTTAAAAATGACTAGAGGATTAAATTTCGCCATATTTGCAGCTTCCCATTTATTTTATGTCAGAATTGGATTTGGGATACTATTTTCAATCCAATTCAGTTATTGGTAAATTAAATACGATGCTGCGAGTTGGGAAATATAATAATAATATTTATAGAGTTTTCCCATTTCATCATTTATTTTTGACTACCTTAACAAGCACGTATACTATCATATGGGAAACTTTTTACCTTGTCTTAGGATTTTCTAGAGCGAAGAGCTAATTTGAAGGTAGACGGAAGTCATGTTAGGGCGAGGCCCCATTGGTGCGGTGCGGTGCGGTGCGGTGCGGTGCGGTGCGGTGCGGTGCGTTGCGTCGCCTCGATTGCGATCGCGTGTCATAAAAAATGTATGGACGCATCCCGACGCAACGCACCGCACCGCACCAATGGGGCCTCGCCCTTAGCGCGAACGTTATAAGCGGCCATTTTACAGAAACTAACACTTACTTGCTGAAGTCTATGAGATCCCTATCAATTTCGGCAGTGTTGCACCAAGCCACAGACGCAAGGCAACCAGTTATCATGAGGGTCAGCATGAAGCACTTCCAGTTGCCTTCCCGTCTTAAGACTCCACCTAAGCTCTGCTGCCTTGGTCGCTGAAACAATATAAAAATACACTGTTATATAAAATATTCTGATTTTATAGATTAGTATATACCTAGTATGGAATATTTCTGCATCGAGTATAGATTTTACCTAATTTAAATCACACCTAATACACTAATATTACAAATGCGAAAAATTGTGACTATGAATGCATGTTTGTTACGTTCTCACCCAAAAACTAATGAACGGACTAATGAAATTAGGAAGAGGTAGTTTATAACCTGGATTAACACATAGGCAACTTTTTATTCCGGAAAAATCCCCCGGGTATGTCGGTTAAAACGCGGGGAGCCATCAGTACAGGATAATTGGATTTATATGGATATATATGGTATGGAATATTTCTGCATCAAGTGTACCTAATTTAAAATATACCTGTTATTTAATAAATTAATAGTTTTATATTTAAACCGTATAGACGTATATAAATAGAGTTAATGACAAATTCCGTGACACAGCAGGACGATCTGCCTCTCGTGAATATTTAATGGTCGGCTATTAAAAGTCGCGTGTTTCCGTAAACAAGTAACTAATTTATTAAAGTGGTTATCAAAGTGAGTTTTACATTGTTTAATGTTATCACGTTGCAATTTCACCTTTATAATACGTTGCGTGTCGGGGGAAATTATTTAGGGCGCTCGGGTTTGGTTACACCTATAATTTATTTTGATTCATAATATTCATAAATTAACAGTGTTGTATAAACAATAATTACTGCATGTGTTCATAAGTAATTGCTTATGAAACCACTAGTTCGAATTTATAAAATAGGTATAAATTTTGGTGTAGGTACTATATAGTCTATATAACATTATGCTACGACTAAATATTAGCACAAAAATGATGAAAAATGCTGCAATAACGGGAAATATACCTATATGAAAATTGATAAACACGTAATACAAAGATAATGCGATAATACGTAAAATAGCTATTTGTTTTATGTTAGTGTATGGGCGAACACTGCTTAGACAAGTGATATTTATTTTTCGAGTGTTAATTCATGTTGCATGTTCTATGTTTGTTTACTATCCCGAACTAAACCAATCTTTCAAGATCATTTAACTGGCCAGAGAGCTTTTAGGAAAAGGTGCGTTTGTCTAGCTCGTAGAATATATTGGGACGACCCTAGATGCCCAGTTGTAAAGAATCGCCCTTTATTTACATTGACCTAATAACAGGACCCGACAATCCCTTAGGGTCGCGAACAAATATTTTGTTACGGCAAATGAAAAAAAACCCTTTTACCCCATACGGGAAGGCTTTTTTTTACATTTCTGCGAAACATTTATACCGGATTTGGCAATTAAAATACGCTTTTAGAATGCTAAAATAACGATACTCATACAAATAAAATCACAATCATAATTGTCTCTTGCAGTATTTCAACATAAAATGTTAACATAGGTTAAATATTTTAAACCCAATCGGGTCATGTTTACATAGGCCGATGGTACAAAAGCCATTTAAATTTAAGTTTATAATCGAGGGTTAACTCAAAGCTCGGGCTTTGGTCGAGAGCAGGCATCGCGAACCAATTGTTTGGATAAACTTTGAGTCCGTACTTCGCTGTTCATATTGATTAGATCCTGATTACTCGACTAGTTTAGTTCAGTGGATGCGGGCTTAAAGCACTGGTACTTCAAGGATTTCGTTCCTGAAGTCGACTTGAAATATTTCAGCAAATATTTGAGACCGTCAGTACCACAGAAACAAATAGGAATTTAAGGTATTGATGAAGATTTCTAAGTAACAATACAAGCACTAATGTTCAACTTAAAATTTATTAAAAGCATTTAATTTATGCAATACAACTTAATAGCTATTTAATGTTGCATGTATAAATATTTATATTGAAACAATTTAAGATAAAAATAATATATACGAACAAGCCTTTTCTATTGGATTGTTAAACTGAATTGTATTGTATCTCCCGAGGCTCAACGTCAGAGTTTCAAAATTCATGACTTGTTAAAAAAATGTTTCAGTTTTGCTCTTCAGCCGAGGGCGGTTGGATTGGTTTGTTACTTTTTTACGAGTAACATCGTGCTTTTTAATTGGAAATAAAGTTTTTAACATTTGTATAATTATTAAGGTCCCTTTTTTATTTGAATATCAATGAATTTATGAAATAAGCACTCGTATAATTTAATATTTGTGACTCAAAGCAAACAATTCAAATTTTAATCTTCAGAATAGATTTAGCTACGATAATATTTTACAACTAGAATAAAGTCAAGTATTTATAGTAGAATATTTTATGGATTATTATATATCGAAGAAGGAAATAACTCATTTTCGAATTTTTTAATCAAATAAATTGTAACTATAAATAAATCATTCTCATATTGAATTGAAATTTATCATCCAATGTTGCGAGACCTATAATTTTATAAAACATCAAATATTCCAGTTTTATTCGTCAGATATTCGTTGGTACAATATAAACGCGAAAATTTTCCGATAGTTTGTTTAAAAGTTTGATCAAATGTAAATAAATCTACACAAATATAAATGGAGCCTATAGGTATCGAACGAAACGTACAGTTTTGTGAACTCAAATATTTACTCTTAGCTTAAGTTTGTATTTGACTGTGCTATTTTCTCGTTAACTGTGCATACCTATATCTAAGTTAGTGGATTAAATAAACTACGAGACGGAAAGTTATCATCTCAGATTTAATAAATTTAATCCAATTATAACGAAGGTAACATACCTTTACTTTGCTTTAATTTATTTACTTCTTTACTTTAATTTGTAAGCATAGTTAAATTTTTTTTTTTTATATTTACACTGTACTGGTAACCAGATAGCTTATATAGTAGGTACACATATTAATTGTAAATACATAGGCTTACGACCATTCCCGTAACTAACTACAATGAACTGAAAGCCAACTTTCAGGAAAACATTAATTAAAATTTTCAAATCTCCTTTTAGTTTGACGACTATTCATAAATGATCGCATTTTGCTCATTTATTTTGGGTATTTTATTGCAAATAGTTAATGGTTTCCAACATTGTCACTTTTATTCATAAGCAACGACAATAATAAATTTAATGTAATACCTAATATAGCTACGTTTCTAATTATAATATAACATAGGTACATATGAGAGATAAAATATATAATTATCCTTTAATAATATTATCTTTTATATAGTAGATTAGGTTTAGAATCTGTTTGCAAATTGTACCTACATTTATAAATCGCATTTATTTATTATCATAAAATAGACGTGATTGTCCATCGACATCCCTATCCCTATTTTATATAAGATAGCTGCCTCCTCGCGGTTTTACCCGCGTAGTTCCCGTTCCCGTGGGAATACAGGGATAAAATATAGCCTATGTTACTCGGGGATAATGTAGCTTTCCAAAGGTGAAAGAATTTTTGAAATCGGTCCAGTAGTTTCGGAGCCTATTCATTACAAACAAACAAACAAACAAACAAACAAACAAACAAACAAACAAATCTTTCCTCTTTATAATATTAGTATAGATTATTAGTATAGAAAATACAGCTTAGCGTATGACAATGGAGTTACTACATCTATGAGACCTACTATGACGAGAAGTATTACAAATTACCCTACAGGTACAATAACAGACACAATACAACAACATACGCGTAATAATGTACAACAAAGGACACAAGTGAAACCATCGTTCGGTACACCAAGTATTTGCGGTAAAGACATTACTGTGCGGGAAGTGTGGAAACGGAAGGCGCAGGGTGAATTCCTAAGGGATTGGAAAACATTTGTCTTGCACTAGCATGAGCAGAGGTTTGAAAATGAACATGAATGTGAATGCTTATTGAATAAGACCTTGGATTGCAGTAATATTTTGTTTATATTTCTTGTTCGGTAATAATAAATTAACCAGAAATATTATCACGGTGGATATGCCGACGTGTTTAGAAACATATTTTATAACGAACATACGAATATATACTTATTCTTTAATTGTTTGGACATTTCTGCATTGACCAAAAATAATGCAACTTATTTATTTATTTATGTACTGTGTGTACAAAAATTTAGAAAGTACGAAAACGAAACACAAGTACAAAGGAACTGCTTATTTTTTAAGATATTTCTTCTGCCCTGCGACTGGAAAATAACATTAATAACTTATATGTGTAGGTAGCGCAATCCAAATGATTTAAAAACAATATTTCTCCTCATTTTTATAAGTACAACCATTCTAGCTCGTTTCCTACTCATATTTATTCCAGCTGTGAGCAGAATAGTGATCCATAATTTAAAACTGCTCATATAAGTTTCCTTCTGCCCGTATTACAAAACAAAACTACGAAAGATTTTCTCTACATAGTTCGTCAAAAGCGCTCTTTACAGAGAAAGCTCTTTTGGTCGAACAAAAAGTTTTAGGTAGGCTAGGTACTTCAATGTTGAATACCTAATACTAATGCTAAATGGGTAGGTATATGAAATAAAAACATTTAAAAGTATATTTAACACTACTTGAACTCGACCATTAAACCCTATACATACATACCTACTATCAAGGTTAAATATTTTAATACCAGTAAATACTGCTTGAAGTACCTAGTTAAATGAAGCCATTTCATGTCTGTGGTATACAGCTACCTTGGTATCACAAACATGACCTTTAAGTTTAGGGCAGTCCCCCTAAAAATCCTGCCAAAGTTTTCATAGGTATACTAATATATTCTGCCCTAAATGAGGGAATAGGCAGATGATGAGCTGATACATAGCTTTGATGTTTGGATTCTAATTAAGGTTGTTAACTTTGGCACGTGTTTAATGCCATAACCCTAATTAAAATTAAAATAAAGGCCACAGTAAGCTTTGATAAAGTTTCAAAATAAATAAACTTGTTTATTTTCACCAATACAATATGTCTGTATAGGCTTATTTTTTTGTACCTTATACTTAATATAAACACTTTTCTTTTCTATATTATAAAATATGGATATATACTACCTACTATGTACTTGTACTTATTGTTTTTAAGTTGAACTTACTCAACCGATTTATTTAATACCAAGTCCGTAGTAACTTGATTAAGCAAGCATCTATACGTTTCGATAAATTTATGCTTTGTGATTTTTTTTAAATCTTATCACTAAATGTCTTAGAAAACCTAAGAATATGTTTCCCTTTCACGATCTAAGTCATCAGTCAGGCTATTGAATCTAAAGGCTAATGAATTTAAGTGCCTAAATCGAGATAAAGTAAATCGTGAACTTCCAATGTCATTAGCTATTTATATCACGCTGGGAGTGTCAATGTTCTCAAGGCTACATTAAAATGTTTCCTCAAAGGTTCTGGAGATAATCATTATGGAAAAGTTTGCGCGCACCCGCCGCGGCGCGTTGTCGACAGCTCATCGGATTACCAGCCAATCTTCGTGTATCCTAACAGCCAACTCTTGTCAAATCTTTCCAACTTTAATTAGCTGTCCTCCTTTGACATCTGTTTTCACAACACTGTACAAATGAGCCCCTTCTTATTGTTGTGAATCTTTGAGAGTTAAGATCAACCTTGTTATTTTGTACAAACTTTGTTTTTATTAGAACATTAAAATTCAGCTTAGCCTAGATACAATGCTAATAAGAATTTTGTTGTTTTAAGGAAAATGTACCCCCAAGGTGATCGAAATGTTGATTTATTAAATAGGCTTTTACTATCTCAGCATTATTAACTTGATTATTAGAGACTTCAGTAAATTTTTAATCATATTTTTTATAGGTAATGAAGGCAGAATGTAAGTGCTGCCGAAATGGGGTAATCAAGGCGCGCCGGGTCAGTCGGGTCGAAAGGAACACCGGAAAATACGAGCTTGGAAGGCAAATGTTCAAATGTGTTTTTAAGAGAGCCATATTTTAGAACTATAATATAAATTCGAGTATTTATGCTGTAAAACAATTAGAAAATAAATTAACGAAAGCCTTAATATTACTTTTATTATAGCGTCTTACGTTTCAACATAATTCCTTTACAGGAGCTTCCTTGGTAATAGGAAAATATATTATTTATTAAAAGAAAAAGCCTGGTACACCTAGTTCTCAAGGGCTTACTGTTTCTATAAGCTATAAGACGTCCACTGTTGAACATAGGCCTCCCCTATCGATTTCCATTTACTGCTTACTAACTAGACTACGTACTAAGAGCATTAAAGAAAGATACATTTTCTGAATTATACGCTATATATATATATAAATATAAGCTAAATAAAAAAACTTTGAAGATACACAAAAATCTCGTAATTAATCCGAGGTCACTATTACCATAAATTTTATATTACCATATTATTTTTTATTTTATTCAATTGTTTCACTTCTGTATAACCTCCTTGGAATTATATTAATAAAACCTCGCCTCGTATGTCAATATCTCGGCTCAGCAATAGGAGTAATATGCTTGCTTTTGTGTTGTTTGATGATCCAGATACAAGGCTATAGATATTGTATGTGAATATTCGTGTATTCACAATAGTAAGACATTTTCATATCATCGTAAAAGTAGTAGGTACTTAGTAACATATACGAGTATCTATTTGTTAATTTATAAATGTAAGTGAAATAGGTGCTCGAAAGGGAACTCAAAGGTCATACTTATATTAGAAAATGACTTAATATGCATTCAAAATGAAACAAATAGGGAGATAGGTACTACATAAATATTATACTTAATAAAAAAATACGTTTTTTCTGACACGACTATAAAAAGTCGGGTGTGACATGAAAATGGTAGAGACATATAAAAAAATCGTAAACAAAACAAAAATGTTAAGGTAAAAATACTGAAATACTGTAAGTAGGTATTTATGAATATAAAACTTAAGTACCAACAGTCAAATAAAATGTGACACTTGAAGATTTATGAAATTGACAAACCATGTTTTTTTTTATAAAACACTCCTTATCCATTAAAGATTTTAGTGAAATAATGAACAAAGTTACTTTAACAACAGATTAATCTGTCGTATTTAAGAAAATTGAAACACGAGGATTAAGTAGGTTTAAGGAATTGGCTACCGCATTTTCCTTCAAGGTTTAGGAAGACAAATACACTTAGCTTAAAACGACTTATTAGCCGGGTTATAAACGAGTCTTCACTATGGGGGGGACGTCAAATTGAGTAGTTAGGTCACGTCCCCAAATTTCGACCGGAGTACCGATGGAAATCGATATTTGCTGAATAAATAACTTGCTCATAGTTGTTTGTTTTTGTACAGACCACTTCCGTGGGTCGCCGCCCTCCGTAAAAGCACCACTATTATCTCACTCCTGCCTCACCTTGCTTTCTTTCCTTTTACTTAGTTCCGGCTCGTATTGTTTGTTTTCACTTACATTTTACAGGTCATTTTAGGAAATTAGTTTTCAAATTCTGAAATCCTTGGGTTTTTTGTTCGAGTTAATTATATAACTTAGTAATGTTACGTTAAGGAAATTAGTTTTATGTATCTGTGCACACTATAACAAAACACCTAATATTATGAAAATTACATAAATGAAGATATGACTAGTTATTCCATAAAAAGGTACCTAACACAATGAATTTTCATAATCGAAAATATACGTTTATTTATTACACTACCCAAAGCTGTGATTCTAAAATGATAAGGGTTCGATAGATAAATAAAGTTTAATTAACATCCCGCCGATCCTAACTAAGCTTGTAATCCCATAAACAATACGATAGCTCTTATTTAATACCGAGTGGGGAAATACGTCTGTATACAGCCGGTTTTAAACAAAGTTTTAGCTTTGTAGGAACACAAGTTTGTCCGAGTTTCAGCCTACAGACCGCAAGCGCCCGCAGTCGCGGTGAGCTTTACGGATTCTTTGAACAACTTTGCCTTACATCAGGCTACCTAACGAGGTAAGCATAAGCGGCCATGTGTTAATGAAAGTTTTCCATAATTGGCTTTGTTAGCTTTTGTCCGTATATAGCGTGGAAAGGTTTAATTAAAGATTTTTGAAGATATTAAACCTATTGCGATTATTATTGTTATAATGTTACTTTTATTTTATTTTATTTATCAGCTGTTGACCGATATTAGCACCTAATCTAGAGATTGATTCCTGGCTCACTTCCCTGAAATCATGGTATAAGAATCCATCAAGAGGTTGCTTAATGTTACGCAACATAATATAGTAACGGAATAATAATGATAATGAAATTTACCTACAGCTGGCAATACCTAAGTTATTATTCACAAAGGTCGAGCAACAAACCCAAAATTGTAGGCGGTTTCAAGTAACATTATAAGAAAATACCTGTAAAATAAGATTTAATCAAACAAGGGCTTTGATCTTGGAAAGATACTAACATTTAAATATTAAATTCCAACAATAAGATCAAAGAAATTACTCTTAAGCAACGGAAGTGTAACAAAGGGGAATGATAAAGTAACGCGGAAAACGAATTTAAGATTCAAGACTTAAAATAAAAGGACAAACTCGGGAAGGTGTATGTATAAATTGCCTATAAATTTTGTCCCCACGCCATTAAATTCTTGGAAAATATTTTTACCTTATATAGGAGGTACCTACCTACGTAGGTAACGTGAAAGTTGTTCTTACGTAAATCGGGTTTTTGATGTTTATTTAACCAGTAAAGATAACTGAAGACTGTAACTATTAGGTATTGCTTTTTTATTGATCAGTTAGTTCGTGACCATGACAAAGATAATTAAAATAATTATTTACTAGGTTTAGGTAAATGATACTTACTTATTTACGAATAAAACTTCTCTCAATTATGGTCAAAATCAAGTAACAACGTTTTAAGAAGCATTATAATTTCAATGTTTTAATCCATAATTATATAAAACTTTAAACTAATGCACGAACGTAAAATCATTCAAGATCTGAATTAAATTGGATATTCGTGTAATTTTGAAGACTTTCTCGAACAAAGGCTGGAGTGTGTACTTACCAAATGTCAAAAAGTTCCGGCTCCCTTATTTCTTGACGATATAATTCCTGAGCATAATTACCGAATTAAAAGAAACCTCAATTCTCAACTTTTGGATCTAATTCTAATTGATGTGAAATATTTAGTAGAATGGTTTAGAGTTTTTTAATAATGAACACTATACGTGAATACGTTTAAATTGTGATACAATAACTTAGGGTCGGCCAAGGGATGACCAAGATATGCCTACATAATAATTTGATACAATTAATTAAATTAAATCGATGTGTTCAAGACATGATACCAATCACATGACATCACTACACTCACTTTAGTTAAATATATTCGGTAGAATTTTGGGTTATATTTGAAGAAGGCATAAGAATCCTTTAAGAAAATGAAAGGCATTTTGTTATTATCATAATACGTCACTAACATGCGGACCGTATGCCTGTTTGCCACCTTTGTGGTATAAAAAAAAAAGCTATTGACCGTACTTTGATATCTTCAAAAAGAAAGGTGATATTTGGATACTTAATAAATCTACCAATATACCTATACTTCCGATAGATAAAATCCATATCAATTCTTTCGCTTAGCTCACATAGCTGAACGACCGGCAGATGATGACGAAACTTTAGCACAAATGTATAGATATTAGGCGGCCTCAAAATATCATTACCTGGTAAACAGCTGGTCTTATTTATAAAATAAGTAGGTCGCACTTAAGTGTGACCTTAGTGCCCTGACAACCTTTCATAGCGCCTTGCGAGTGTCATGCGACCAAAGCCCGTTTCCGCACCCCGGTCAACTTCCGGTCTGGGCGGGTTTTAGAAACTTATCGTCTCTTGATGGTAGCTTGTGGAGTAACTAATAAATGCATCTTAATCTTGCATGTAAGCCTAGCCAATGTAAAACAAAATCACTTCCAGTTTTGGTTAGTAGACCGACAGACAAACGTTAATTTCAATACGATAAGGTTAAGAACAGTCCTATTATACCTTAATAAGTCTTTATTCTAAGAGCTCGCTCAAAAATCGAGGCCGGATATGAGAACCAATATTCTCACTTCCAACGATGCAAACGTCCGGCCAGAATGAGAAATGTTATACTGGAAAGCGGGTTGTACCGGGAAAATGCCAAATGGAAAAGATACATTATTAAGATGATCGATCGATACACATAAAATGTTGGGTAAGTACATAAATAATACGAAAATAGTTTGATAAAATTGTTTTTAATTATCAACGACAGGTACAATGCAGATCGCGATCCCGTTATGATTCAAGGTAAAGCAAAGTAAAAGATGATCGAAATTGCCATTTAAAAAGAGATAAAATATATTTACGTTATGCTACGGTACAAAATTCATCAAAAAGGCGGCTTGAATAATTCCCACCGTGCGAGGTCGCCGCTGAATTGCAAATTTATGGGTTCCGTCGGTTCGATCTGATCTTTTTATGTAAACATTTTTATACAAATATTTCCTCGTTCAATCAATTTCACTTGTACAGCCTACGAATCGCGATAACATATAAAAATATTTCAAAAAAAGAACTGGGAAACTGAATAAAATTTACAAAATATACATCTAACATAAACTCGCAGAAAAAAGTTTTCATAACAACCGCTGAACATTCTGAAACTGACGGCGCAAAGCTTTTATACATTTATAACAGTAGTTCTGTTTGTTTAGCGGAGTAAGAAAGCAAATAAATATGCAAATGAGTTGTGGGAATACACATACCTATCCACAATATGATGTGAAACTTATACGTGTAATACTAAACAACTGAAACAGTCGTTTGATCAAGATATCTCCAGAGAATATTTTTAGAGGTCGAACAGAAAATTTCATTTCTGTCACAAAATCCAACTGTCGAAAGTTTGGCCAATCACCGTGAAAGTTTACTGGAATGCAAATCAAACTTTATTTTGCCTGAAGCAAATATTTTGAGAAGTTCCTGATACTTCTCAAAATATTGTACCTACTTCTGAAAACTCTTCTACTACTTCTACACTTGTATTTTTTTTACTAACCTTTGACGATTTATCTAGCTCTAGTTATTAATAGATGATTAAGTAACTGATATACTAGATACATAAATGTATTGTATATACAATAACTTTTTCTGATACCCTAGTGTATACTAACTTAAAACAATTACTCAAATATATATCCAAACGCAGACAGTCATATTCATGGACACGTCATGTGGTGTTCTAAATGGGAATCGAACCAGCGATAGTGGCGTGATGTTAAGGGTTCTTCTATCCACCAATCCACCCCGCTAAAATCCTTAACATACTCGTAAGTACATAAGGTACATTTTAAAGCACGGGATCAACGCGAAGACGTAGGTAGGTACTTAAGTTTTTCACAAGGGCTAACTGTAAAAATATTTGTATATACAACTTCATTTTATTGCTCGAAAATATTGTATAAGCCGCATACTTGTAATTTAATTAGTTCGCGTGTCAAAAAGCTGCAAAAATTACTGTTTTCTACGCTGTAATTTATTTCGCGACCGACCGTTATTTCCTTCGGACGTCAAAGAAAGAGTGACACGGTTGATCATACAAATTACTGTACTGACTTAATCTAGGTAGGCTATAAAAAACGATGCTCAAAGCTATACCATATCCAGGCATAAATGAAAAACCTAATCCTAGCTCAGTGGATGCAGGTGAATATAACAAGGGCTGGAAAGGGCGAACAATACGGCGGCTACATTATGAGGGCTCGTATCATTGTGCCGCTCAAGATTTATGTTGCTACTCCACTCCCATACTCTTGTAGGTACCTACTTCATAAGGTTGAAACATATTTGATGATAACTAACAAAAATCTGTAGATAAAAAAGTTTATAGGTATAAAGCTGTCATATGATGGAGGGATCTGATGATTTCCCGAAATAAAAAGGCTAATGTTTTAATCAATAATACATATGATCTATGAAAATCATCATTATTTTATGGTTATAGACGTTATTTTTAATATCAGTAGTCAGATATTGTATATCAGATATTAGTATCAGAAATAAAAGAGGTTTTGTATTTATAAAACTTTGTTATGTCAGCTATTATCCTCTCACTGAAATAAGACTTATAACGAAACCAATTCAGTAAAATTACCATAGTATAGAATGCATTGATAACAGCAAAAAGCTTTAGTACCAGATAAATCCGTATCTGACGGTAGTATACTACACTATACACTTCATAAAGAGCCAACCGACTTATCATAGAGCGAGTATATATACTTAGGTATTTTTTCAGGCTGGTGGTTCATTAAAGCGAAATTTAAGTTGATATTTTATACACATTATAATCCTCTGCCATTATTATTAAATAAATCATTCAAAAGTATATTGGAGTTTTAATAGCTGTCCCCAAACAAGCCAAATAATGTAAAATCTATGCAAATATTTTAAATGAATTCATAAGTACTCGTACATACATATATTCATTTCATTAAGTTGCGTGTAGTGTTGCAAGTCTGTTTCAGGCATAAACGGACACCGCCAGACGTGTTTCTTAATAGAATGCGATTTACTTAGCACTCTAAGATTTATTGTCTACGAAAAGGTTGGGAATTGTTGCTTTAAAGTGGAATTGAATATAACCGTTGTATTGTTCGCTTTTATATTCCCTAAGTAGTAATAATATATTCTGTTTTAAGGCAAAAAAAAATATTTATGTTCATAAATAGAGTACTATTAAATCATTAAGTCTAATTGCTGTGAAACCTTAATCAATTACTATAACTAACATCCACGAAATGGATTAATTAGAAACTCGGTAATATTATATAGTGTAACCGCAAATAATTAAGGTACATAATAGTTTTAATCCAACCGCTATAGAATTCTATAATTGCTAAAATAACGAATTTCTATCTAACAATGCAGACACTAGAAACTTTATGTAATGTGGCTGTTCCGAGATATTCTTGGAACGGGTCCAACACTAGAGGATACTGAATTGCATAACCCAGGTAATGTAATTTTATAATAAATACTACTAACCAGGTCCTCATCGTCGTCGGAGAAAATGTTCGCTCGGTCCTGTGCCGTCATGTTATCGGAATAAACATCCAATATGCAAGAGAAAATTCATCCATGGTTCACACACACAACACACCGAGCTCCATCACTGAAAAATACTCCAACTGCATCCAAACTTGCCCCTTCAAAGGTACACGCTCCCTATACATGTCCGAACTCTTAACACCTTATCACTGATTCTTTTTTCAAACGCGATAAATTAAAAAGAAAAAACTGTACAATTTCAAATTCAAATTTTGAAGTCGCCTCGTAAAAAGAATTGTAAATACATCGATGGATATTTTGGAGGGGCGCAGTGGCCGGCCGCACTTGCTGGAGTATGGGCGCTTACTGCGGCGGAGGGCGGGCAGAAAGCACTGCAGCGTCTCGTTACCATGGTGACGCGAAGGCTTTGACGCCACAGTCGGCTGGCTGATGCGGGAAAAGTTCGGCCGCATGCATTTTGTAGACAATAACTGACTGTGGAAGTAAATTAAAACAATTACTGCGGAGCCACACAAATATGTCAAGCGAGACTAAACGCTTGGCTCGGCCATTGTGTTGTATTTTTCTCGAACTTTTTGGGCTATGGGATAATGAAATGAAATGTTAGTAAATAAAATTATTCTATCAATTCAGGCCTATGACGATTGGTATGAAAAGCCCATCTATAGAACTGGATTCCTGTAATAACATTTTGTGATTATGAAATATGCTTAAAAATAAACCATACGTAGTTACCTCATATTACATCACTTCTCGCAATAATAATCCACGTCAAAAATCTTATCAGCACAAAAATAGAAACGCTATTCCCGTCTCGAGGGAAATACACAGTGGAAGTTATAATAACTCCCTTTAGTGGGATTCTATTTATATAATAACTGGTAGTTGAATCAATAGAGGTTGGAGAGGTCTATTAACCGTTGTAGTGTAGTGAGTACTCGAGCCGTGAGGGTGATATCACGTTGAGCTCGATAGACTAATCATAGCCGTTATGGAGCTACGAAAACATAATTAAAGATATATAAATGGTCTGTTTTGACATACATCTAAGAATCAGAAGGCAACAAACTGCTAAGAGACAGTCTTGAAGAAACTTTGTTAAATAAAGAAAACTTTAACTAGGTACTTATATGAAAGAACCTTACATCATTTGGTTTCAAGTGGTTAACAGATTCGTTGTTCTATCTCTCTAATATTATAAAAGGAATTTGGCTTAGGCTTAAATAAATAATGATAAAAGTACACTCGAATAAATGAGATAGGTAAAAGCTATATAAAAAGGTTAAGATAATTATTAAATCGGTATTGCCGTGGCTCGATGCTTATAATAGTATTTTTTTAACATGAGTATGTCGTATAAAATAGGATTATTCAACTGATAATTTACTTAATTAACTGTAAAGATAAATTAATTAATCGAAACCAGACATATAAAACGAATTAGTGAATAAATTACTCCATGCGTTTTTAACGCCTGAGTAAATTTTAGGGCAACTATATATCCCATCGCACTAATTGCATACAAAATAAACAGTGCACTAAAAGGCAAACGGAATAAAAAGCTTTAATGGCTAGTGGTTAGTTCTCGTGTAATGTGCCTACTATGTCTGAATGTTACAACGCACAATGGCAGACATCGTGTTTTTCACTAAATAGTTTTTGCTCTTTGTCTGCGCATCGTCGAATACAAATGGATTATTTTGTGGAACTTTATGTTTTTATCTAGACTAAATATTTGTTATCCGATTGTTATATGATTCTATATAAAGGTATAGAATCATACTTGTTTCTCTAAAACTGAAACCGTAATGGCCATTTATACCTACTTATCATTAAGTATATAAAGTTAAGCAATTTTGAAGCTAGCTTTACCACATGAAAACAGCGTCGTTGACTTCATAGCTTCACGTGCTTAATTAACGTGTAGTACGATCTTCGGATCCCAATAACATTGAGTGACGCTTTATGCCAAAATTTCCCAAATTACCATTCACCTGTGGTGCAAGTTCCAAACATCAGTACAAGTAGGCACTTGTGTTGTAAAGGCACAGGAAAACCAGTCGATACGGAGAGGAAAATAATAAATTGAATAAACTTTTCCACTGTACAGCGTTCAACGTTTGAATACGAAGCACAAAGTTGGTCATCCCACGTCTAAGACATTTTCCACCTGCGCGATTCCAATAATTTCGTAATCAAATTTTCCTATTCAGTCAGTATCAATGAAAGTAAGTCGAACATTCGTCTTTTATCCTTAAAGTAGGTAGATGACACCGTAATGAGTATAATGAATCCTCATTTCACCAAAGAATATTACACGGAGCATTTTATTAGACATCTAATAACGTTTCCACTTCCTTAATCATATTCAAAAGAAAATTACGAGTTGGGTGATAAACTTAATGAATTCAGGCACATGAATACAAACAAGTGGAAATTGTATTTGGAGCGGAATCCCCTTTAGTGCTAATGGCCCAATGCGAGGTGTCGTCAAGTACTATTGCACTAATCACGTCGGCCCGCGGCTTATACAGCCATGGCTACCGTTTTAATGGATTCCAGGCCCGGAATATTTCATTCAGTTATCAGTTGATTTGATAGTGTTACAAATTGATCTCATTTTAGTGTTTTGTGTTATCGTATCATCTCTTTCACTTTTGTGATACGAACATGACCCAAGGAAACAAAATTTCAATGAGGGTGAACTTAGGATTTTAATATAACCTTTACATTAATGCTTGTAAAAAGGTTTTATTTTTAGTTTTATTTATAAATCGAACGGATTTTCAATAAAACATCCAAAGGAAATCTATCAATCTATTGAAACTAAATGTTTACTGACGCAAGAAACTTGTTGCAAAAACTGTAATTGGATCGCGAGAAACAATTTTAGAACCGAGTATTTGAATGTGATTTTATTTATGTAACACTTATATAGTGTCCTGAAATAAACTTGTTGATGAAGCGTGAACAGTTTCAATATGTACATATGTAGTTTCATTATTAATTAAATTATTATTAGGTAAAGAGTAAAAAATGACATTTCAGTTGAGGTTATATAAGGTAGTCCGTAAATGAGAATTATAATATTAGTAGGTATCATAAACAAGGACTGAAAAATTGTAGATAATATTTTACTGATAAATTTATTATACGAAAATATATCCAGTTACTACGTTATAATGCTAGCAAATAAATTGCTAGAAAATAAATGAGGTTTAATATTAGGTAGGTACTCATAAATAATATATTATGTAGGGTTTCAGTCATTCCCATTCCAAAATGATGAAGATTTCAAATAATTCTATATACCTTGGTTGGAGTTTGAATTTCTCAAATATTTATAGAGTAGTTTAATAGACAGATCCAAAACCATTTCACTTTCGTGCCCTGAATTCTCGGTTGAAGCATTGTTGATCTAGCAGTTAGTCATATTCTAGCTTCCAGTTTAATCCTAAAAGGGAGAAAACTATATCTTAGGGTTTTTAAAAAAACACAATAGAAACACTTAGGTATACTGAAGTTCTTCGCAACCAATTTACTAATTTCTGAGTTCATCGCCATCAGATAAATTATTCAGCTGAAATTCTCTAGAAAACTTTTGAAGATGAATTTCTAATTTAAACTTTTCAAATAAACAGAAATAGCTTGGTAATTAAAATTACCTAAATTATATAGCCAGAAATAATATGCCCGTTAGATGTTAGCGACTCTCGTCTTACGTTTCAACACCCCACAAATTCTAGGAAAAATATGTAGGTATACTTTGGGAAGTTTTAATTGTAACTAAGTAAGTACATAAGCTATTGTTTAGGAAATATTGAATATCCTTGTAATCAAAATATATTTGTAAGCACTGTAATATATAATCAATTACGATATATAAAAGCCACCTTTTAATATTAGTTTCCAACGAGATTTTTCTTTATGTCACAAAATTGTCTCAATGAAGTAGGTAGTTAAAATACTGTTCCATTTTAAAATACTTCCTCCATTGAGAGTGATAAATTAATTTGCAACTGAAATAGCGTTATCTGAAGGAGCTTACCCACTGCTTAAGGTCCCTAAAAACGTTTATTCTCATTCCTGAATTCAAGAGTCGAGTAATAAGTCTCCGCCGGTCGCTCGCTCTCTCATAATGATGTGAATTGTTATTAGGCAACACTGCAATATTTAATTGCCGCTTAAACCCCGCTATTTTAATGGCCATTGTCTTATTATCCCTATTGTTGAAGAATTTACAGACACAAATTGAAAAAAAAAACAAAATTTGTTGATTCAAGTTATATGTATAATTTTGTTGATGTTATTTAGTATGTAGCTAAGTAGAGTATAATCATATTATTAGCAAAAATACTTTTTTATAACATACAACCAAAACTTGTACCTTGAATTGCAAAATACAATTTAAACTGATGATGTGTCAATAAAACAAAGAAATATATACGTTTCGACGTTTGAAAAGGTTTATTTGCAACATGGCGTCTGGATAGAGTCTTATCTCCAGGGAATGTGTTTTTTTTTTATTTAACGTTTTATAAGTTAGCAACACAGGTATTTTTGATAAAATCATTTACCTATAGTAAATCTGTGTCTGTAATATAACGAGCATCCAGGCTTTGATGTTAGCTCAGCGGCGGTTATTCCACGAAATGCTAAATTGTGTTTACCAAAGCAATTGGTGGAAACGCAATATTTTTTTTTGAATAGTACCAAGAATTTATTGATTTTATTTATTTATAAACATTTTCGAAATAAGTGTACTAACAAAAAATCAATATATATTAGTTTCGCTTGTATAGGTGTCTAACAAGATTTACAATGAGGATGAATTAAGTCTTCATAGATATAAGTTACATACAGGTAAATTTCTAATTATAAGTTTTATACGATAGTTTATTACGATAGTGCATCATCTGATACCACCTTCTTTCATGAACAACAAAAGTCTTCCATAGGAGCATATCCGTAGCGTCGCGATAGACGCAACCTTTGTTAAGGTACATGTATGAAATGCTCGTTGGCTTTAGATAAATTGCTTTAAAGTTAAAAGATCGTATTTCGTTTAATTTACGGTACATATACAATTAAATAAGGATACATATGTTCATCAGTGCGGAGATACGCTGATAATAGCGAACATGACTTCTATTGGTAACGAAGGTTAAAACGGTATCTGCAACAGTGTCACCAACATAGTATGTAGTATCCACTGCATGCCTTGAGTCTGTATCTATATTTAAAACGCCTAGAGCTTCTATACAGAGTGGTATCAATAATTCAGTAACAGGAGTAGCGGCGGACTTCTTAACACGGGAAAACTACCACGTAGTAATTCGTACACGATCCATGAATGTTAAGTAACATCACCCTTAGTCCTAATTTTAATACTAACCTATATTTACCCGACTAGTAGGTATTATTCTTCTTGTTAAGCGTAACTTACCGGTTTCAAAGGCAATTTTCGTTAGAACCCGAGTAAGTAATCAAGAAAGTTTCAATAGTGCCTCATGAATTATCCAATAGATCCTTTGTGGAATTGTCTATGTTGTAGAACAATCTGGAGCTCAATTTAGCTAGTTCAAAATAAATTATATAATAGGAACTTTTAAGGTAACATTCAAGGTTTTTCACAAAATAAAGCTATGCCCTTATTCCCTCACGTTTGAAGAAAAGCTAGGAAGTTTTATTTGAGGTAATTTCTGTTACTATGAAGTTATTCCTGGCGTGCTTTCACTGGTTAGTTTTTAGACGAAACAAGATGAAAGAGTGTTCGGATACGTATATAAAATCAGTGTTGTTTGTTACAAATGATAAACAACGTGGCTGTGTGGTTATATCCAGTGACGGCGTGGGATCGGGCGGCGCCGCACTGACGCGCCCTCGCGGCGTCTATCTAAATATTGCACAACTTTTTCCACCAAGAACCTATCTAACTTCGTGTATTCCATACTTCGGTGTTATTGCATATTTCATCTCAACTTTTCATTGTTCGCTCAAGTTTTTATTAAGAAAGCTTAAGAGTCAGAAGCTTTGATACATTGTTTGGTTCAAAATTCCTCATCGCGTGATAAATAACTAACCAAATTATTATTTATTTAGTTATATACCAAACAACATGTTTTTTATCATAGTGAATATTAAAGTTGTTAATGAAAATGTTTTAGGTAACCTTGAAAAAAAAGCTAACACTATTTTAACTGCGCAGTTCTTTCATGATAATATTATATTAATCACACAGCACCGCAGTTCTTATATAACTTATTCTATGGCAATGAAAGAGTAAACTACCCCATGAGTCAGCGACGCAGTATCGACTGCTAGGGGCTGCCAAAACCCGCACAAGGTCACTCTATTTCATTCGCTATGCAGCATTTTTAGCGTAGCTATCTGTTATAGAATAATATGTAGGTATTTATAACCTTGTTTTTATGCAATGTTCACAATAAAATTACATTAAAATTTCTCATCAATAAATTGTACAGAGCAAGCACCAAATAGTTCCCTTAGATAAAACAGTCAGAGGTATGAACGAAGGATATTAATTAAGTGATGATGATTCTCAGCATTAGGTTTCTACAATTTTGCTTTAAAAATAACATATTACATACATTACTATTAGAGATAGCTCATACATCACGTAGGTATGAATTCAATAGATTTACAGGTTCTATAGGATAGATAGATATCCAGTCTAACTGTAACTCAACACTCAACGCATCTTGCGTGTAGATTTCAGCAATTCGTTATGTTCGACAGCGGTAATCGGTCGACTCGAGCGCTCTAGAGATTGATGGCCTACCCATAAGAAACTTGTAATTTATCTTCAATCTTTATATGGCCTGTTTGGGATAAATTATTGCAGAATATAGGTATGTATGAAATTGCAACTTTACTGCCAACTTTAAAGGATGGTCTTAACTCATCTTGCTAGTATTCTGCGTATATTATAACTTTCTATGTGAAAGTAAAGTTTTTCAGTGAAGCTTATTAAAAATATTTGCAACGTTTATTACTTATTAAAAGGGTTTTTATCCTTTGTCATCTGGCAAGAGTAAAAAAACACCAAACAAATAAATAGGAGGCTTATTAAATTTCTCCGCACGATCGATTAACTTAGTAGAAACACCGAAAGGGTTGCCAGTTGCCAGCAATAATTGCAACTGTCCAAGCCCAATTTAATGATTCGGCACAAATTAGGGGCGAGCTAAACAATTCAATGGTGAAATTTTTGTTCACCAAAACCGAAAGGAGTTTACCGGAGTGAAATGAGCATCGCGTAATGGCGCGCATAATGAAATCATTCACGTAGATGTGCCCAACCGCTTGGGAATTCAATATCTTGTTGCGGAGTAAACATTCCATTTCCTAACCGTGATTTGAGGTGAAGGCGCAAGTGATAGAAGTCTCTAGAAATACCTTGAACGTGAAACTTAAATCTTTCTTCTACTAGCTACTATGTAGGCTTGCAATAGACCCAAAAATACATGATAATTGATCTGGCAGTAGCTTTCATATACAGTGAGAAGGTATTTGTAATAAAGTCGAGGGAAGGTAAATAAAGTGGAGAAACCAGCAGAATCTCCTATTGAATGTTACAGTTTTATTTGAATAGCGAATAATTTATGCCATATAATGCTCAATAACTTCAAAATGAATAGATAAATAGGGATTTTCTACTTAGTGTATTTCATACTTAAAGTGAGTAGAGTAGATATTTTTATGAGTTTTTTATTTATTTATTAAAATATATCAGTTCCAGTCTCTTGTTACTTATTCCATTTATTAAACTTCGTTTCGTGCGACATCTTCCAATTTTCCTATAGGCACTACGGTTGAATACTCGTTCTAAATAATATTTTTCCTTTAAGGTTGTTAATAGAATGATTATCTTTTTGTTTGTTTTATTTTCTTATATGGTCATAAATAAATAGTAAATTATTTAAAAATCTTTAAAGAAAATATATCATTGCCATATTAATAAATGAATAGTACCTACCATAAACAAAAGACCAATCCAACATTCAATCTGTCATTGCTGGACCAATTTGAAAGTTGTGCAAAACTTTACTCCAGTTTGACAACTCCTTGTTCTGGAATAGTTTGATAATTCAAAATTGGATTGAACTATTGAATTCAAATGTCATATCGGTTCGTTCGGTCGTTTTAAATACAAAAAAAATATAATAATAAATATGTTCCATATTAAAAAACGATATCGTTGAAGCGGTTCAAGAACGATAAAAGACAACAGGTAGGTATTCTGAAAACGTCAACTTCTCAAGCATAGTTTTAGTAACGAGGTACCGGCTCTTTTTGCTCGGTGTCTTCAGTGAAGCACACTACAGTCCCCACTTACACTCTTTATCCCCCGTTGTTCTTAAGAGGCACTACTAAAATTCCAACCCATCTCAAAGCATTCAGAATAATATATATTTTTCTATTGTTAGTTTTGCATTTGAATTTGTTAAATTAACCACTCAGCCTGGATTCCATTTTATTTATTACTAGCTGCCTCCGCGCGGTTTTACCCGCGTGGTTCCCGTGGGAATACAAGGAATAAAATATAGCCTATGTTACTCGGGGATAATGTAGCTTTCCAAAGGTGAAAGAATTTTTGAAATCGGTCCAGTAGTTTCGGAGCCTATTCGTTACAAACAAACAAACAAACAAATCTTTCCTCTTTATAATATTAGTATAGAAGTATAGATAAAAATGTTAACGCTTTTTTGTTTAACCTTTTTGTCCACAGTCATTATATCAGTGTACATTTTCGAAGGAATTATCTATATATAAAATAAATAATTAACTTAATATATGAGTTCAAGAAATAGTTAATTTACTTTTCGTCAGATAGCCATAAATCAGACATACAGTCACCGCGTTGCAAGTGGTCGTCAAAATCCAGGAACATTAGCAATATTAGAGATCCAGCAATAGAATATTGCAACTAGATTTCAAGTGCTACTTCCGAAATACGCCTTAAGGATATTGACGATAGATTTTGAACTTCACGTAGCCAGTGAAGTGGGGAACTCGGAAGTAGGTACTTTGGTTACATAATTTGAATGAATGTATGAATGAAGAAATTCACTTGTACGGCCGAAACCGTAAAAACATGAATTTAAGTTACACGTAGGTATAGAGTTAAGCTACTTAGAGACTATAATTTATTTTATCGCGCATCATCACAGCAATATGGCTGTTTATGACGTCACTAACGATCCCCTATGGCGGTTATGAGCCTCCATTGCGAAGTAAATTATACTTAGAGACATTTATCTGCACTTAATGAAAATACTGGAGAACATTTTCTAAAGATGCAAAACGTTTTTGTTGATAAAAACCATGTACATATTTTACAATATCCACTACATATTTATGTCTCAATATAAATCTATATTAATTTAGGTGCTCTCAAGAGCTATTATTATAAAGCCGATATTATAAATCACAATGCTTCGTATGAGGTCATGAGTTCATCTCCCACGCAAAACAATCTACTACATTTCTCAACCTGGCGTGGGTAAGTTCACTGTCTTATAAACAACAGGTGTTAGTAATATTAACTTGAGCAGGCAACGGGAAAATGAGCAGTTCAATGATATAATTTTGAAGTTAAATAAATTAAAATCTTTACCAAACTTGCCCAGAATAAGAAAGAGTGAGAGGCGGTAATGACTCAGCGCTCAATTACTGGGCGGACATGAATTGATTGAGATACAATAACAAACGCATAAATTATTTGATAACATTACTTCATTTGTTGACTGTATTACACATCACTAGCTTCTGCCCCGCGGTTTCACCCGCGCTCTCGGGGATCTTCAAATTTCCCGGCTTTAAGCTACTCATTGCCTATTGACACAGTCTACTACAGGGTGTCAGCTAACAGCAAAACCAAATTTTATTGAAATCGCTCTAGCTGCTTAGACATGAAGAAGTAACAAACATCTCACAAACTTTTGCCTTTATAATATTAGTGAGATTAAAGGGACGCGACGCGGCGACGTTTACATTAGTAATTATAAAAAGCATGAAGAATCCAAAACTAGTAACTATAACATGTTACAATTTTATCCGCGACCTTGGTCGGTCGTAGATTAATTCCCCGATCTGAGTACAAGACAAGTCAATAGGTAGCGTCGCCAAGCCACGGTCGCATTGGCCTTGCTATATGACGTAACCGGTATGCCTCCGAACGACGACGATCCTCGCGCGCCGACCGCCCGACCAACCTAACGTGCGTACGCGCAGAGTTAATTCAAATATCGAATCCCTTTCCGATTGGTTACTTTTTTATTTTATTTATTTTTATACAAACGACTTGTAAGTGTAAAGTAGTGAGGTTTAAAAAGTAATTAATAAGGTTTTGTGTGTGAAAATGGCGAAGTTTATCGACACTTGATGAAAAAGGAATAATTGAAGGATCGCGCGAGTAAACAAAATTATAAATTAAGGTCAGTACCGTCATTTATCTCCGGAAATACAGAATTCTCATCTTTAATATAAGTACCTATTGAAGCATACATAAAATAACTGCAAAAAAGAACATTTTTTTTATGTAGGTAAATAAACATTGAATATACCTATATCTATGCACAAAAAAACTAAAAACTCCTAGATTGCCTTATTCGCATACATGTTTCGAAGCATCTAATTTTGGTATCGCTATAACATGAGTCTAATATGCATTAATTAGAAATAAAACCAGTTCGACGAACTCATGATGTGTTTCTACTGGCGAGATGAACATCAATAAAATTACTATTAACGATCAGAGAAGTTAATGATAATTGAAAACATATTGTAGAAGTGTTTCTAGAGTTAGGTCTGAGGGAGATACTTAAGTTTATTAGATATGCGCAGAAATAACAAAGAATTGACTTAATCAACTCCACAAAATGGATAGATATTTACAAAATCTCTATTTCACACAATAGCTAAAAAACTACATTTTATTAATAAAAAAAAATTCCGAGCTCTTCAATTATATAACAAGTTGAAAAGGAAAAAAATATCATCAGAGAATTTCTCGTGAAGTAATAAACACAAAAGATTCGGGGATCGCTATTGTGGAAGCCGGATATTTGGGAGCTCTGGCTGAATTTTTCCATATATAAAGCCGGGCGTCACCGGAAATAAATAAAATCTTACACGATACAATCAACAGTTATTAAAAAGTCTGATAATAATTAATTCATACGTTATTTTCAGGTTTTTATTTATATTCGTGCACAGATTATTATCAGAACTTTATTTATTACGACTAAAATCGACGTTTTAATGTAGTTCCATAGTTTTGTGGTCACAAAAATACTGGAATAGCGACAGAAATATTAATCAGCGTCTGAACGAGCGTGTGTTTGCTTCAACCACTTGGATTTTATTTTGTAAATCAAAGCATTCCCACGGCACACAAATGCTATGCTCGTCTGCCCGATGTATTAAAGTATTACAACTGTAATTTCACCGACACTTTATTCTCATAACATACCAAGTACAGTACCCAATATTTATACTACACTAACTTCAAGTCATCTAAGCTAGTATCATAACTTATGCTCCGCTACAATTTAGTTCGTACGCAAACGAGATGACTTTGGTTTTAAAATGACACTTAATAACATCATATTGATTAGTAAATTAATGGTTTATATATGAAGGATGATATCTTGTAGACAGGTGTTCGCAGTTTGATATTTTATCCTACTCATTTATGCACCAATCTTGATACAAAAGATTATGAAACCCAAAGCATTTAAGTGCTGTAGGAAAAATACAACCTAATCCATTTTAAAATTATATTGCTGTAGTGGAAAATGTCCAAGTCGTGAAATGACCAAAGGCAAAAATACTGTGTCAGTGCCGCTATTAAGCTTTTATTTTTAATTTCAACTTTTTTAGAAGATTGTTCTTCTAGAAAAGTCTTACTCTCTCTCTTATTATCTATTTGCGAGGCTATATTTTACTAAACAGGGATCCTACATTCAAGTGACTATGAAACTCCAAGACTTCTTTAAGCATTCGGTAGAACACATCGTTAAGGATGCACCAATAATATTGATATTCATTGAATACTAACAAAGCAGGCAAGGTGCATACCGACAGGTGTGTGGAAGGTGTATGTATGCACAAGCATTGTAATGCATCCGACATTGGCAGGTTTTGCATTGTGCATCACTGCCCTTATGCATGCAATGTAATTTGTTTTGTGACGTGATGCTTGTAGATATAATTGTTGACCAATGTTGTATCGTGACTCTCATTTAGATGAACGAGGTTAAACTTGGAATCATTGGACAGTTATTAGTTAAATTGAATATATAAGATATATAAACTTATTTTATATTGGTATATTTTATTAAAGTTGTATGAAGAAAAAAATGTTTACCTGTATATATATCAGTTAGTCAGTGGATAAATAATGTATGCGAACTGTTTTGCCTTATCGCTTATAATATTTTGTGTAAGTAGACCGAAGCTAGATTATCGTACCATTCTAATGTAGTAAAAATTGAAATACAAACATATTTTAGTCCTATTGTGTTGAAATATAAAGGGTGTTTTTATACATCGGTATCCATTTCATATTTATGCTAACTATAAACAACGAATAAAGATATTTGCCTTAATTCTCAATTCATCACTCATATACCTAATATATAAATTACATACTGGCTTATTAGATGTGTTAGATTCGTTATACTCCGTCCATTCGTTTATTATCTTTTTGACAGCTCACGCGTATGAATTACCGTTTTTAGTTTCATAAAAATGTTCTACAGTGATGTCATACTTTATTGACAGGTAACGCCCACTCAGTGAAGTGCCCTGTGCATAACAAACAACCCCGTCTATAAAACAAGTCTTGGAATAAGATAAATCGATCATATACAAAAATAAATCGACATTAAGTTTTGTTTCTGTAAATTTAATTTAAAGAAAAAATAGTATCTGTGACTTTATGGTTAATTATTTGCAAGGAATGATGTCAAAATTTTGGAAACAAACCAGCTAGGTAATAGGGTACACGAATTAAACAAGTAAAAATATTAATATTATTAATTACTGTGACTCATCAGACTTGTACTATTATGAATATTATAATTTGTTTAGGTATTTTATACATAATTTAAATTAATATTTGTACTAAAAATATATATGTGTAAATCGATTAAAAGTTGTTCTTAAATAAAATTGATTATTAATTCAAATCGAATCGATAACGTGTGAGGACGTCACTATAATTCAAATTTCACGATGTGTCAAAAAGATGTTAAACGGATGGACAGAGTATAGGTGTCCCTTTAGCGGTTAGACAACTTTTTATGAAGTGTTATATTTTACACGATATTATTCTCAGTGAAAGATATTGAATGGTAAACAAAGACCCTAAACCTTAGTCCTGAGGCACTTGCAACAGCGCCGTTAGCATGATATAAATTGGTAATATTGCGTTTTGCTATTTGACATTTATAGGAGTGTTATGATTATATGAAGGCTGTTGAATCTTCAGATCTTCTAGTTTACATCACATTTGTTTCTTTGAAAGATGATACCAGACTGTCCACTAACTATCAGCAAATTAAAGTAGTATCATTCTTTCATAAATGACAAGAAATGTAATGATGTCGTCATCAGTGTAGTTTCTGCAGTTAATGACAGTTCGAAAAACTAAATAATTTGTTGCTGCTCATTATGCAACAGAGTACCATTAGAAAATGGAATGCATTTCCTCCCGTTAACGACCAAAGCAAATCGTATTGAACCAGTTACATGTCATAGGAGCAAATAACTATAACTGCCTACCTTATGACTTAAATTGTATGATAATGAGAATATGATTTTACTCGTATCATATTATGTATATGAGTATCAACGTTTTAAATAAGTTCTCCAGCTATGACTCAGCCTCGAGGCTGACGAGGCACCAAAAGCAACGTAAGAAGGTCAGTTTTAAGCTGGGCTAGTTATGTATATAACTACCTACATACCAACTCTTTTATTTTATATAATATATCTTCGGTTTATACAGCGTGTCCCAGAGACCTTGGCCCGTTCATTCACAGGGACCCTCACCCTACCTATAACCTTTACAAAACGGCCCGGCGAACCGTGGCGACGCTTCCGCAAGACCACTCATCAATGGACTCCCACAATTAACTCCATTGTTCCAATCAAAGACCTCCATAAAGTGGTCTTCTATCGAGCCAATTAAGTACCTAGTACCCAAAAATAGCACATCGTGTTTTGTTTGCGGGCGTATCGGTTGTCTGTAGTTCAAAGCAACTTTTGTTTTTATTCACTTGTGTTCATCAAATAGTGAAAGAGCAGTGAATGTGAAACTATAAATATGGGTGCTCAAGGAGAGGGTTTTAGAAGTTGATAACAGTGCTTATCGTAAAGGTATATTAGGTTATTTGACATTTAATAATATAGGTAATAATAAGGCTATATTTTAAATCAAGTGTAATTACATTTCCTATCTAATATGTTAATTGATTACCTACACCACCATTTTATGTGTCCTTTCGCTTATTATGCCTATGATACCGCCGGTTTTCGTTCCCGGAGATCCCGGCCGGGGATCTATAGCGACACTTAGGTGTTAATTCAGAACATGCTAGGTACTGTTATTAGTTTATTATGTTTGAATATTGATTATATCCTTATGTACCTATCATTATGCATAAAAAAAACCTTACAGCTATTAAAAAGATAATATCAAATTTGCTAATAATATTATTGTTGTTGTTTCCAGAGTCATAGATGGGAAAAAGATGACAAGAAAATTTCTATTTTGTTTCCCCTTGAGGGCGGGGAACATTGTGTTTGGATACATTCTTATCGTGAGTACCTACTATTTACATCAACATACTGAACTACGTAGGTATCGACTTTAAATCCGTAAGATATTTTTCGACTGAATGTTGTTGATTTCAACCTTAATGTTACTGGATATTAACGATGCGATAATATTATTATAGTGAACTCCATTTGCTGAATAGTAACTAGTTGGTTTATGTTACTCGGTAGACACAAATTTCATATAGTTAGGTACATAGTACCGACAGGTTACATCAGCTTTAGTTTGTAGGTACTTCAGAAAACTAATTACAAAGCTTGTTGTAACTATGTGACCCCTATCAGGCAACAGGTATTTGTTGTAAGGAAGCCATATTGAAGCACCTACAAAATACCACGTGTGTTGTTGACGCGCTGTGATATTGCTCTCAAAGTTTTAACAGGCGACTGAATAAATAAGTTACAATTCCGTTACATGAATCGTTTGATATTCTGTGAAAATCAACATGACATATTTAGTTTAGAACTAATATTTTGAAATTAAATGTTACTCTATCAAGTCAGAATGACAAATGGGTGAAATTTAGCACACAGATGGGGATAGAATAGGGCATAGGCTACTTTACTACCACAGTAATTCATCTAATAATGTTTTTATTTACTTTCAGACAATATCTTTGGCAGTAGTAATATACCACTTATACGAGTTTGGTCTCAGCATTGTAGACAATGAGGAATACGACCAAAATGACGAGAAGTTCAGAAACTTTCAGAATTTAGAGAAGATATTCGGTCCTACGAGGGATACGCTCGTGGCCACCATTATAATGGCGTATTATTTAACATATATAATTATCGGATTACTACTACTAATGTTTTCTATAATATACACATCCGGTGCTTATAAGGTACGTCTTCGTATGATTGATATTAGCATGAGTATTAAAATAATAACTGAAAGAGAATTGTCTATTAAAAATATATCTTAATTGAAATCTAACAATGCTCTAACAACGGGTACTTAATTAAGTTTAATACCAAATTGCTTTATCACCGAAACAATTACTTCTATAATATAAAAATGAATCGCAAAATGTGTTGGTAAGCGCATAACTCGAGAACGGGTGGACGGAAATGGCTTTTTTTGGTCTTAAAATGTTCGCAATAATCCAATTGAGGTTCTTATAGAAAAAATGGAAACATTTAAATAGATACACCGGGAACGCAGGTGAAACCTGGGGCAGAAGCTAGTTTCAAATATAAACCGTGCCAATCGACAGATTTACATATTACACGGTGAGCGATGTTGCCAGCAAATATCGAAAACGGCAAACGGCGCGTTGTTGTCTGAATCGAATTTACAACGCTACTCGACATGACTCATGTTGCATGTCAAATGCCAATAAAAGCCTTGTCCGTTCACAATAGTGTTGCGATTCAAGTCGATTCGGTGATCGAGTCAATAAATCGTTTTTGTATCGATGCTAACATTTTTTAACAGTAACGTGTACTATCAGTGCGATTTTTTATGTATTGGCGTTAGTATGGCCTGATTTATTTAATAACTCGTGGCTCCCCGCTGTTTCACCCGCGTTCCCGGGATAAAAAGTAGCCTATGTGTTATTCCAGAACATATTCTAGCTCTGTGCCAAATTTCAAGCAGATCCCTTCAGCCGTTGGAGCGTGAAAGAGTAACAAACATCCATACATACTTACAAACTTTCGCATTTATAATATTAGTAGGATGGAATACAAATAAAAATTAATACAAAATACTGTATGGCTTAGTTAAGTATTTTTTTATGCATTAATTCATTTAAGTAACGTGGTTGAAAGTCTGATTATGCAATATTGATTAGGGGTGGGTAATTTTTTTTTATTCGGGTGTTTATAATTGACATCAATATTTCATTTGATAAAATAAATATCTTCATCAGTATAACCATCAGTCTCGCATCACTACCTCTACTAGTCCAATGCATGATCACTTCAATCACGTCACCTGGTTTTTCGGCGTTATGTAACGAGATAGCGGAACTAAAATAGCGATACTTTGTTACATCATCTCTCAATTCATTCGATGAAAAATATAATAACATTCTACGCATAAAAAATAAAATTTCTCATTAAATATCCATTACTGATACTTTCTATGCAGTTTTACGGTCAAATTGAATTTACTGCCAGACTTTATGTAGTCTTTGATTTGCTTTTAAACTTTTGTGTTTATTTGTGTTTGTTATATAACTAGAGTTTCAATTATTTTTTATACATTTACATGTAAACAAAATGCATAGAAAATGAAATGTCGTTTTGTAAATAAAAAAATAATAATGCCAGTCGAATTGAGAACCTCCTCCTTTTTTTGAAGTCGTTTAAAAAAAACAAAGCTTGTGAATTTATCTTTTGAAAGACAACATAGGTACTTTATAATTTACTAGCTTATGCCAGCGACTTCGTTCGCGTGGAATAGTTTCTTTGGGCTAACTCTAACTTCAACCCGCGACTTCGTTCCTCGAACCTCCTCCTTTTTTTAAGTCGTTTAAAAATAATCCTTACTTATAGCATGATTTAGTATTCACGTGTGACGACGCGATGGCTTATTTCTTCTATAATTTTGGTGTTTCTATACCAATTTCTATGATTATTTTTTATAGAATAGGTAATAATGTTAACTTTTTTAAATTAGAGATGAGTGAGAGTATTATAAACGTAAGAGTAAACAAATATAATCAGAATGCTCCGAACTGCTAAGCTATCAGGAGTTACACGTGTTATTCTGAGTCAACCATAAAAGATAGACATATGCTGTTGCGGGATATTTTTTAGACAATTTTATGTGGAATATTTCCGTCATACATAATTTCTATGTAACTTTAACCATTAAGGCTGCACACGCGACGGAAGCTTAAAAAATGGAGTAACTTCTCCCGTTTTCCCAAAATTTCCCTTCACTACTCTGCTCCTATTGATTGTAGCGTGATGAAAAGTATCCTATAACCTGCCCAGGAGTATGAAGAATAATTGTACCAAGTTTCGTTAAAATCCGTCCAGTAGTTTTTGTTTCTATAAGGAACATACAGACCGACAGACAGACAGACAGACAGACAGACAAAAATTTTACTGATTGCATTTTTGGCATCAGTATCGATCACTAATCACCCCCTGATAGTTATTTTGAAAATATGTTTCATTTACAGAATTGACCTCTCTACAGATTTATTATAAGTATAGATTATATTAAAATACTTAAAAGCAATCAACATAATGAACACTCAATGAACCGAGGGCTTTGTTAAGGCTCATTCGGCTGTATCCGTTTTAAGTGGCAGAGGTCTCAACCACAAATTAAAGTCCTTATGTACCCACAACTTTAAAGTTATTTATTTAAACTTTTGCTCACAATTTTACACGTTTTGACAGCGCATTTCAGGTACCTATAGTAAAGATACATGTATCAAAAAGAAAGGTTTCTTGTCCAAAAAGGTTTCTTAGATTTCGAAAACATTGACAGAAATAAATGGTTCCGACCAGTCCAGCTACAGTATAACAGAAGAACCTCGAGTTCGTTATATATTTTAAGTGTAACCTTTGGACATCGCTAATACGATATCGAAAATGGACCTTATGAAAAACACAAATAAATCCTTCTTTTTCTTTCAGGCTAATCACTGTTTAGTCGCAACATTCTTCGTGTACAGTTTCTTTCACTTGTTCTTCACTATTGGCCTGATAGTGTGGGAGGCGTTAACTGCAGGCTGGATTCAACTTGGCTTAATCGTGTTCTTTGACTGTAAGTATTATGACATATTTTTTTAATACTTTTCAAGCATAATATTATTTTATAGATGTATAATGAGCATTGATTAAATATTTTTTGAAAGGTAAATAAACCTTTGTTTGAAAACACAAACAAATGAATAAAGCTAATATACTACGTATAAATACAAACGGCTAATTCCAAAGAAATGTTACTAAGTACTTAATCTTCGGAAAACGTGGCCATTTTGAAATCCAATAGAGAATTCCAATCTGTTCGGAGTGGAATGCCACGTGAACCGGAAGCGTCAACTAGAATGAATCGAAGCTTTTCACTCGTTACTCCTATCGAGATGAGCTTCAAGATAATTTTCAAAGAAAATATGTGCAAGTTGAATATTAATTCTAATATTATAATTTATCTGAAAAGCTTTTCTAACTACTTACTATTTATAATATTAATTATAGGATTGAAATTTATGGGAAGACATTATTTAAGGGTTAAAAGCTGGTGTTAAAAATATTTTGTGTCTCATAAATTGTGTGTGTTTGTTACAGTGCTCCTGATTGTTTGTCTGTTTGGTGTCAAATACTTAATGGAAGCAATTAGAACCGGAAATATATACAGTCGACCGGGAGAAGTATATTACAAATATTAATTCTAAGAGCAATCAATTAATATTAACTACCATTGGATAACCGTGTAATATATTGTATGCTCAAACATTAATAGTTATTTATTTATAAACTACCTTCGATACATTTAATATTTATGTGTAAATTAAATTAATATATTCGGTTACCTAACAGGTAGTCTAATATAATATAGTTAGTCTTTGATTTTTCCTTTAATAATGAAAAATTTCGAAGTACATTGGAAGCTGCTTTAACAATACTTAATCAATAATTTTTTTTTCATAATCTATATGTATAATATTTCAAATAACGCCGGAAATGAATGTAACTTGCCATTTAGAAACAAATGTAATTAAAAGATGCACTCTTCAATACCTACCCATATTTATTGTTATGGTTATAACGGAGGAAGTAAATGAAAATAAATGATAAGTATAAACAACTCTGAATTTTTATTAGTCAATAAATAAAAAACATAAATTAATACCTTAACCTAACCTAACATCTATTGAGATTATTCCTTTGTAAAAGGTACATCGTTTATAATAATTTAACAAGTCTTAACACTTCTTTAATTTAGTAATACTTTCATACATAACACTCGAAGAACACATTAAATTACAATCACAGCTATCAATCATACTTACAAGCATAAATTAATCTACTGATACCTATATAAGACGTTATTTAAATGCATGTCTTCTGGTATTCCTGAGACGTCTCTTCTGCGTCGCCGACGCCCTAACATCATGGGTACAACCATCGCCATGGTAGCAGGGACCATACCGGCACCAACTGCAGCTAATAACGTAGAACTATCTGGAGCAGTGTTCGATACTACTTTCCTCCTCATAACTCTATTCCTCATTGGTCTATGCTGAGAATCTGCAACCTCTAAGTCATTCTTTTTGTCCATATCTCGTTTTGATTCTTCAACCGTTTGAAAACTTTTCTCTACTTCAAGTATACCACCGTGAGATGTTGTCATATTCGTGTGGGCATCATCCAACGGTAATACAGTCAATGCCACCGCTTGATGAGATGTCACCGTTGTAAAATCTGAACCTTCTTCTGGTGGTGGACTTAGTGATCTTTGACGCTTCTTATTTCTATATCCTTTGGTTGTTGATAACAAAACCCATTGGCCATCACCGTAAGGTGGTCTTGAAACACGATCATTGTCATATTTATCATAGTCCGGGGCTCCTGCATATACAACTTGAGTAGGCCTTCTGTATGGTCGTTTCTGAAGTGAACTTGAAGCTTGATGTAGAGCCTCATATTCATACGGGAAATTAGAGGGCCTTGGGTCTGTAACTACTGAATCAGACATACCATAATATACTGCATCATCATTAGGATAATGTTCATCTGAATCACAATTTGGCTTGTGTGGCCGTCTCCCTTCATCGGGAGACCACGATGCCGGGTACGAAGTTTGTTGAGGATTAGACCACGTTGGTTTAGAAGGCAATTCCTGGTCGTAATCACTAGGCACATGTAACTTGTTATTTATAAAACCAGGTCGAGATAACGTAGGCCTTTTCTGGGGATAATTATAATTATTGCCCATTCCTATGCCCATTCCCATTCCAGTATCTTGCGTATCCATTGTCGATGAAAATCTATTGTCGTTAGGAAATCTGTCCTCATCTTCGTTCCAGTGATTTGGTTTCTGCTTTTTGACATTTGGTTTCCATTTGGATATTTTGCTAGACGACCACGCTACCGGTTCCAACGTCACCCAACCATCTTTATCGTCGAAGGGGTGTTTGTGTTGCTTCACTTTGAGGCGGTTCCAGGTTGTGAATACTTTGCCATTATTATCATCGTCTACTTCTTCACTGCTCATTGTGGAGTAACGGTCAGCCTTAAGTCTATCTTTTTTCAATTTCGCTGCTAAAGCAGATATTGCTTGAAGACGATCTTTTGAAAACTCACGATAATCTTTCATCTTATCAGCAGCAAGCAGGATTTCTTCAAATCCTTCATGTGGTCCATCGTTGCCGTCGTATCCTTCTTGACATGAGGGTCCATAGCATCGTGGTCGATCTCCGTCTAAGTCATGTACGATATGCGTCATTAAATTCTTCAATTCAGCATTGTCTTTGTTTTGATCAAAAGAAATGTCCCTCCATCGAGTTTTCGCATCATCGGGATTCTCTACAATTGTTATGGGGTCTTTTCCAGGCACTTCCAGTTGGTAGGTCTTTAGTTTTTCATTATATTTCTCTATTTGCGTTGGGTCATTCGAGTCGGCTAAGGCAAATGCAAACACGCAAATGGTAAGTAGTGGCACTGTCATTTTCATTGTGGTATTTTCACTTTCGTTGGATCGCGTGTCGGCGCGCGGGCAAGACGCGCGTGTACTGAGCGCCGGCGGCAGCGGTACCCCACTGATATAGTTTTGATTGTGGATGCACAGTAACCCTCCCTGCGCTCTAATGCAATGGTAATTTCAGTTCGGTCACGACGAATGAGCGAGATAATTATGTGGCGATTGTCGTTTGCCGTCGGCTATCTTAATTGACTATCGCGACTCTCTCAGGGCCGTGACCCGCGCTCGGGTGAAACCGTTTTTCATTTTATGGGATGTTTTCTCCGTGGATAATGGGAGAAATGTTCCGCAGATGCTTCCCACACGATACGACTGTTTCTTGATTGAATAATATTTTATACTATTTACATGTGGATTACAATGGAGCTTTCTCTTATCTAGGGAAGCCATCCAATGTATGTTGTATCATTATTTTTCTTGCGAATTTAGTGGTCCTCTCAATACCCACTACATACGGTATATAATAAATTTGATATCTCCTTAGTTACTTAAGAAGAATAACTGTTTTCTTCTTACCATTTACTTAACCTAAATAAAATAGAAACACTAAACATCCACTGAGTATTTACTACCTACTAGTGCTCCATTCGCGCGGTCGTGTCTGCTCTCTCCATAATCGCGAGCTCTATTACCCCTATCTCGCGATCAACTTCGCTCTAATTGCACACTGCACTCTTACCCAGCAGGTATCTCGCACGTGGAACTATAAATCTATCTGGAATTAGATAAACATGAATTATGTGTCGGTGTACGCTGTTCGTATATAGTTACAAACAAACCTCACAAAGGTTGCACATTAATCAACTAGCTTTTTCTTCGTAATTACAGGCGTATCTACATATTTGATACTTACTAATTGGGCCTTGAAATACTATAATATGAATAGCCATGTTTTTTATTGATGTGATGAGCTGACGACCGATCAGTGACCCCCATTTCACGCGAAATCTTTAATAGTCCGCGTGCACGCAGTAAATGCGTTACTACTAGCGTGGATCACAACAATTATATTTGATTACAATAAATGCCTTGGTATGGAATCTTCATGTGACAAGTAAGATGGTAAAAAATTTATCAAATTATAAAAAAACACTTACGAAGTAGTTCACCTTTTTTCTAACTTGTCAGTATGTATATAAAAAGCTAACAAGTTTTGTTACATCCAGGTCAGGAACAAAACATTAAAGATGAATTATTAAGCTTGGCTTAGCCTACATCTCTCAGCATAAATAATTGGCTTTTTACCTTATACGTAAGGGATTAATCTGTGTAAAAACACGTTAACCTGTATTTTTATCTCGTAAACCTTCAGATAACATTAAGTAGAGTTTATTGCTCAGCTAATCACGCTCGGAGAAAGGAAACAGAAATAAAAAGTAAACTATTAGAAACTTTATGCAAACACACCGTAGACTATATTTGTATATATGTAACAACACTTATCTTAATGATAAACTTTCGAGATTTTAAACCATGAAAGAACTTTTTTTATACGTGCAAGGTACAGTGATATAAGTAGCGGGTTCAAAGTCTACAGTGGAGGTGTATTGAGGAAAACATAGAAAAAAACTGTAAACTCCATAATAGTTTTAAGTTGTGATAGCTACCTATACTAAAATCGTTGTCCGTTAGTTGGTGTTCTTGATCTATGGAAACATTCTTCCCATAAAATCAATTACAACGATGTTTCAAAAAAAAGGAAATAAGATATGATTAAATATATGGGGAGAATATTTACACCATCCTTCTAAGTTATATTTTATTTAGTGACATCACCAGACTTCCTTAAAGTTAATTGCAAAAAATTCGATCCTTAGATCATGGGGACATAAGGCACGTTTTTATCATTTTCCAAACCAAGAAGAACATGTACCACGGTATAATACTCGTTTTAAACACATGTACCATATAGTAAACGTTGCTATTAGTGAAACGAAGCATATAAACTGATACCTTCATCGTATTAAACACAGCGTGAAATCTGCCGTAAAGTTTGCTGCCTCTACGCCCGCGCCCGTAGGCCTGTGCGGAACGGACGAACAGTTGAAATAGATCAAACATGTTTCTGATCTTTGATAAAGGGTCCCGACTTCAAGGTATGAGTGACGTCACAGTAAGTTCATAGTTACCTAATTCAAAAGGTCAAATTTGTTCGATCTTTCTTGTCGACGCCATGTACATATTTCCAGATTACATTTTTTAGACTTAGGTTTGTTTTATCCCCAAAAAATCTATTCCAATTGTTTTTCCAATCCTCAATTAATTTGCAGATATTTAACGAAGTACCCAACTAGTTAAAATAATTTTAATTAATGTTATAAAACAAATAAACAACTGTACACGTGACCTGCGAAAAGCAATTATTGCATCGCTCGAAATAAGCCAATGTACTTTGGAAGACTCTCATGTCTCAAGTGTACGCTTCAATGACGTATTTCAATGGATATATAGATATCTATATAAATGCGAATGTTAGACGTATGATAGATTTATAAAGTACTTATATTTATATGCCAAATGAATAGACAACATTCTGAGTAGGTTCTTTGTACTGAAATTAATTTTACTTGATATGTTCATTAATTTAAAATGAATCTTAAACAGTATCCAATATCTAAGGCTAAGTTTCTGAATATTTTCATGACTTCTAAGTACCACGAAGCCATAATGATTGTGATAAAGTAATTATTTTAATTTAACCTTACAATTTGTTTTGGGAAATGGTGAAAACTTAGAAATTCGTATTGTAGATTTGTTTGTCAGTTGTAGAAAGCATAATAATCATCTGGCGTTAAATGACAATGTTAGTGTCGATGGGCCAACGACCGTGACCGGAGGCTCGTGTTTGTAAATAAAATTGTAGGAAGTAACTCGGTTTGTTTGTTTGTATATCCGCACTTGTTTTGTTGAGACTATTTATAGAAAACTCATTATTTCCATGTTATATTTAACATGTTTATTTTAAAGACTCCTTGGATTCTGTTTCTAAAATAAATTAGATATATAAAGTAGGTGGTATATTGTAAAAATTGCTGGATATTAATTATTTCGTCATGTCATCTCAAATTCTATCTGGTAATACATACATATTCACTATAAAAGTCGCACTTAAAAAAGTAATTCATCATAACATTTTACAATTAACGATAACTATTATAAAACAATGATTAATTAGAAATTGTAAATTAAAGATCTACTTGGGTCACGAAATACGTATGCCTATGTAAGAATAATATGTAATTATTAAATAATGTACCTAATATATTTTTATTGTCACCATTCTACGTACAATATATCATATTATAACACTTCCAAACAAAGTATTTTTGTGTAACGCTATTCAATTCAGAGAGAAACGGAAGTCGTAGTCGTTCAAAGAATCGCTTCTGTTGCCATTTTCCATTGTGGTGGAATAAAATTGCTTTCTTCACTGTATAAAGGCTACAATTCTTGTGTTATACAATCGTGGAATGGATTATGTCGTTTGATATAGAAAAAATATATAGGTATACGTCGGCAACTCTACCTTTTATCACCCAGACATTGTAATAGATTCAAGACAGCCATTGCTGTATTATTCAACCATAGTTCACTATTTAAATAATATTATTTTTACAAACGCTAATAAAAACAAAAAATATAAACCATTAAAATTCTACTGCAGACGAGTCAAAACATTACAAAAATAAATAAATAATCAAATGTCAATTTCAAATAAGGAATTATATTTTTTTTTCGGGAAATCCGTATAGGTATATGTAGTTGGAACTACCTACCTATATTCATGACTCAGGAGTAGTGAGAATGGAGTAAGGTGAAAGTAGATTAACTATGTATTTTATTAAAAAAATAACCAGCACGAGAACACACGATATCTGGAAGGCATCACATAAACAACAACACGGCTAGCCCAAAAACCATTGTTTGGCCATTACGTGTAAATCGTTACACTTACCGAACACAATTGCATCACACCGGTAAACTGGGAAAGCGTAATTGCAGCCAACAAATTGTTACAAGACCAAGAAACAAAGCACTTTCGTCGAGTTCTGGCCAAATGGGAACCGACAGATAGAAATGACAGAGACGTCTACGGAGATATTACTATACAATAGTTTTTTTTATATATGACCACATTATAAATAATGATAACTCAATTTACATATTCTGCTCTTAAAAATGCCGTACAGTTTACTAAGTAAATTAGTGCAGCTAATTAAGTAAGTCACATTTGAAAGCTTTCTATAAAGTCCACATAAGAGAGAGTGCGTTTGCATCAGTTATACCTAACAGGTACCTACGTATAAGAAACCTACTAATTGGATTGTAACATTATGACAGAGTGGTTATAATATTAATTGAATATAAATCCAAAAGGTTAAAATAATATTGACGAAACGAAGCAATTAATTTTTCAATTCGAGCCCTCTTTATTACCTACACAGATATTCTAAGAATCAACTCACTTTGATAGCTGACAACGCGGCTTACGAAAGACGATATAAGTAGATATCGTTATAATTATTCGAGGAATTTGATGAAACACTTATAAATACGTATCGTAAGTGTACCAGTCGTGGCCACGGTACCAGTAATGGCCAAAAATTAAAAGAAACATTTAGAATTCGGACATGAGCGAATGTTTTTACATTGGGATCACTGTGACATAGACTTTAGACATCGAACTATCTAAGTTTAACGTTTTATTGAATTCAGTCAGTTACATGTACAAATTTGCGCGAATACAAAGTGTAAGGTGATTTGAAATTGACAACGACGGCTTTTCTTAAGGAAATCGTTAAGGGGGTGAGCAGGAAGCTTCACTTGTAAAATAGTATTGCTTAATTAAAATCAAAATTAGTTTTGTTTGATGTGTTAGCCATAAAATAAAGATAAACTTAGACTAAGACTGGGATATCCATTAATGGATTTTCCCTGTCCAAGACTGGGTCACAAAACTACAACTTTTATTTGTTAAATTAATTGAATTCAGCTTTGCCATATCTCACGCGTAACACATTACAAATATTAAATAAGGACTGGACTTTACTGTTTCACTATTTTCACTGCTGAAACATTCACAATTTTGGTAATATTTCATAAAAACCAGTTTTTTTTTCTTAAATTGGCCACCATTGGGTCATTTACCATAGTCGGTTGTATATTTTAATTAGGTAAAATGTATATCGAATACTGTTTATTAAAAGTACAAAGTAGTTAGACCTGAATATTTTGTGTAAATGTAAGTAATTATTATATTTCCTGATTTCATGAGCTCATTATATTTCATAGCTAACTACTTACTTAGCAAGTAATTAAAGATCAGAAGTGGCTTTTTAGTACAAAAGGATATTCATAATTGAAGGGAGGTACATAAGTGTAGCAGCATATGGTTAATAGTTCTATGGTAAACTATTACTAGATGCCTTAAAAGTGCTTTGAGGCATAAATCATCATTTTTATTACTGAATATCACCGAAAAATAGATTAAGTATACTTTAACACTGCTCCATAGTTTTTCCACTGCGACGGTCAAGGCTGGCTACCCGGTTTCACTTTCTGATACCAAAACATTTTCACCGGCGGTGGCGGCGCGGGCCCAAGCCGCGAGCGCTCTCACGATCGCCGCCGATCTCTCACGAAGCAGAGAAATGCCCGCGAACTGCGCCTGAGTATTGCATTACCAGAGAATTAAACGCATTGAGGTTTCTTGGTAGCTGCATTGACCGTGTAATTGTCATGTCAAGCGTTGAACTCCAACCGTTGTATTATTTCGGTTTTGTTGACACTCTCACTTTGTCAGTAGGTAAGTAAGATGATTGTCGATTAGAACTAAGTAAATAATGCCTCTATTTGTATATAGGTATACCAAGGCAGCTTTTAATGGTGTAACAAAAATACATAATGAATTCTTACTATGTCTATGATCCCATCTGATGTTTGATTGACACATATTTCCAGATAATATTTAGTATGTTATCTAGGCTCTGTTTTATGTACAATTTATACCTAATATAGGGACAAGATAATAGGTCACTTTTGACATTTCATCAAAATTCAACAACGTAACCTTGTAACGGCGGGCATAAAATAAGAACTGCACAATTGCTTAACTTTTTTCAATTACGTTTACATATTTATTGTAATAATGACCGATACGAGTAATTTTACGATTTGCTTTCACTAATAAACCATTCTAAACATAATAAACAATTTCTGATCTAAATTTTAAATTATATTAAATCTTGAGGAATCCTTTTCTTTAGTCTCCTCGCACTTGGAAATATATTGTCCATAAGGTGGTGTGCCAATATGTTAGGGTGCAGTTGCAGTCTATCTTTATATGTTGTGACTCTCTCCTTAATTTCCTCTTTTACGCTTTTGATGCCAAGCTCTCGGTGAAGTCTTTCGTTTGTGACATACCATGGTGCGTCTACTATCATCCTTAGCATTTTTGATTGAAACCTTTGTAGAATTTCTAGGTTGGAGTTGGCAGCCGTGCCCCATAGCTGTATTCCGTATGTCCATATTGGCTTTATTATACTCTTATATAACAAAAGTTTATTTTCCATTGAGAGCTGGCTGTTCCTATTCATCAACCAATACATCTTACGCACTTGTTGGCCCATTGCTAGGCGTTTGGTAAAAATGTGCTTTCTCCATGTTAGGCGTCGGTCTAGATACATTCCAAGATATTTCGCTTCGTCAGTTTGTGGAAGCTGGACGGCATTCAGTGTAACTGGGGGACAAGTCTGTCGCCGGTTTGTAAATGTAACCTGAACTGATTTTGTTTCATTGGCCTTGATGCGCCAGTCTTTTAGCCATGTTGTGATCTTATCCAGGCTAATCTGTAGTTTGTGAGAAGCTTGGATTGGTGAATCATCTGACGCCATGACAGCTGTGTCATCAGCAAATGTGCCCATAACAACATTGTCAGATATCGGCAAGTCGGCGGTATAAAGAAGATACAAAGTAGGTCTTTGAGGTTTGAGTTCTGTATTTGCTTCACCGTGACTGACGAAAAAGTGTCTACCTAGCAGATAAGATCTTATTAGATTGTAATAGTTAGTGGGCAGTGTCTTTTTAATTTTATACAGAAGTCCATCATGCCAGACTCTGTCAAAAGCTTGTGATATGTCAAGAAAGGAAGCTGTACAGTATTCTTTCTTTTCAAATGATTTTGCTATACCATCAACGAGTCTATGGATTTGTTCGATTGTACCGTGCTTTTCCCTGAATCCAAATTGGTGGTTGGGTATTATGTTGTTTTCCTTAATAATTGGATTCAACCTACTGAGGATCAATGTCTCCATTACTTTGGATGTAATTGGGAGAAGGCTAATTGGTCGATAAGATTTGGCATCTTCTGGGTTTTTGCCTGGTTTCGGGATCATTATAATTTTAGCTACTTTCCATTGTGGGGGTACACATTCCCTTCGAAGGATGGCATTATATAATTGCGTCAGGAATGTAATGCCCTGCTCTGGTAGCTCTTTTAGAATGGTTGATGTAATTAGATCGTATCCAGGGGCTTTCCCTATTTTCAGTTTTCTGAATGCAGATTTGATTTCTGCTTTTTTAAGTTTCTGAATGGGTAACTCTAGTTGATGCGTCTGGTTCAGCAGTTCTGCTACCGTTTCTATCTTTGTGGAGCCAGTATTGGGGTTTGGTTGGAAGACTTTTTGCAGATGCTCCATGAATACATTGGCTTTCTCGACATCATTCCTAGCCCATGAATTATCTGCTTTGAGCAGAGGTGGTTGGTAACCCAACTAACATTTTGGTAATAAGAATAAGGGCTACATGAGCTGCTTAAGAGGATTTTTGTAACCCAAGGTTCTGTAAAGGCACTAACAACTTGGTGATAAAGCGTTCTGTAACGCTGATTTGGGCCTGTTCGTACGAGAGCTTGAGGCTATTTAATGGTTATAGAGAGTGATAAATAAGTGTTTATTAAGAGTTAGAACAGTGCTACAGTAGCACTTCAAGTGTTTTATAAGCTATACACAGGGTATAACTGCAAGCTAAAGTAGTAAACAAGTTATGGAAACCACTTAAATGACTTTTTTGGTAGCAATAAATTTCACCGAAAGCGCTAAATATTTAAACTGTTTCGCAGAGTTTTACGTTCTTGTTAGAGTCAATAGTGATAGTATTTTATAGCACGCATTCATGTCATGGCGTTTTAATAAAATAATTAAGGTAAGTACCTAAAGTGTTTAAGATTGCTGGGTGTTATAGGGATATAATCACATGCGGCGGTAAGTTTACGGTAACAATATATACTAGTTCTCATCTCATTTTTGAAGCGCCCTAAAAATAAACTACTTTTGATGATTAAATGATGTAAAAAAATACTGCCAGAATTTTTTTTTCTTTATTTATCTTATTTATCAATTCCTGGAGCCTCCTTAAGATATTTTAATTGAAAATTATGAACAATGTATGTAAATAATTGGACTAGGAACATTGCAATAAGGTTTTTCTTTCACAATTTTATAGTAGGTATATCTTTATTGAATGGCGTCTTAGTTCTAATTACTTAAGCATCCTGATATCTCTGTTATTCCTCCCGTAGTGATTAAATACTGATACTAAGGTGGATTGCAGAATCTGGCTCTATAGGACTTATAATAAACACTTCTTAGATCCTTATAGCTTTCTTAGTAACTCTTAAGACTCGACAAAACTCGTTAGGTGATATAAAGTATTTGTCTAACTCTTTTTAAGAATACCAGTTGATAGTAAGTGTTAGTAGACACCTGAGTATCACTCAGAGTGTTTAATACTTCTTGAAGCTATTAGAGTAAGACTTCAGGTGTTACAAGACCTTTCACTACCCCAGTAGTCGAACATCACCCGTTAGTAAGTGTTAGTAGACACCTTACAATTGCTTTTATAGGTTTGTGCAACTAAAAGCTATAAGAATAAGTTATACAATGGTTACGATAAACTCCATACTACCGTCTTGATTTATATTTTTTTTATTTATTACTCTTATTCCTCTGGAAGGTTTAATTATTCATAACTAACCCTACTGTAGAGTCGAAGGTTGCTATCGGAGTTCTTATATACCTTAAATAACAGTAAGAGCTCTAAAAAAGGCTGCCGCTAGCACCAAAATGTTTGTTGGGAAGTTATTGGGCGTTTGAGGCTTTTTGTCGCTTTCCACAGCGAGTAGTCAGATGATGGTTTAGCGTCCAGATTTTGCAGGTATGTTGCGGTTTTTTGATTTCTGTCATCGCTCAATAGTTGTTTGAGTTGTGCAGCTAGTCTATTGTATGTTGTTTTGTCCCCTGGGTACCGAGTGGTTTGCCATCTCTTTCTAGCTTTACGCTTTTCATCTAGTAGTTTTCTGATAGATGGTGAGCATTGGTGTTCATCTCCATGCATGGGTTTTGGTGGAGGCGTGGCTTCCCATGCAGCCTGTTGGACTGTGTTGTTAAAATGCTCAACTGCGCTTATAATATCTTCATCCTTTTGTAGTGGTATTTTGACATTAAGAGATTTGGTTATTAATTCTCGGAAATATTCCCAGTTAGTTCTACTGGTATGTAGTCGACAAGGTCTTTCCTTTTGCAGAATTCTTCGGCTCAATAGTACTTCGACAGGAGAATGGTCGGAAGATAGGTCAGTACTAGAGTTACAGCTGACGTCACTGTTGCTAATACCTTTGATGACGCAAAAATCAATGAGATCTGGCTTCCTATTTCGATCAGTGGGCCAGTATGTTGGTTCTCCTGTTGAGATAACGCCCAGGCGGAGTTTATTTATCGCTAGGATTAACTGTCGGCCCTTTGTATTTATAATTCGAGAACCCCAGAATGTGTGCTTGGCATTAAAATCACCGCCAGACACAAATCGCCGACCCAGGGTTTTAAGATATTCTTCGTATTCCTCTTGCTTTATGGCATGCTTTGGAGGGCTATATATAGCTGATACCGTGACAGGTCCCAACCAGTCCTCTATCACAATGTTTGTAGCCTGAATTTTTTCAGTACAGTAGCTGTGAGCTAAGTGATGTCTTATGTTGTTCTTAATCAGAACTGCACTTCCTCCATAGCCTTTTCCGTCGGGGTGCATGGTGTGATAAAATTTGTATCCTGCTATGTTAAAATAACTATTACTTGTAAAATGCGTTTCCGAGATTAACATGATGTCAATGTTGTTTAATTTCATATATTTTTTAACCTCAAGGGTATGTTTTGACAGCCCATTGGCGTTCCAGAGCACCATGTTTATGGAGTCCAGTGTGCAGTTAATTTGGTCGTGAGATTTAGGATTAGATTAGTCATTGCTGTTAATTGTTCCATCATTTGCTTCATTGTTATTATTAATTCTTTCATGTCAGGGCTCTGGTCACTGTTTGTTTTATTGTTGGGTTCCTTGGCTTGCGGTGGTATTTTGTTTTGCACTGTTTCGGCATATGTTTTTCCAGTTGTTGTTGGGCCATATAATTGTTTTGTCCTATCATATGACTGCCTGTATTTCTGAACCTTTACGGGTGCTGGTGGGAATTTAATTTTTTGTAGGTCTCTGTATACTTTGCAGCCTTTGTAATTTGCTGGATGGTTGCCTTCACATAGTACGCATTTAACACTTTCGGATCTAGTTTTTCGTAGGCAGTCCGCTGACAAATGATCACCAGCACACTTAATGCATTTTGGGTTTCTCCTACAGTAAGTTTTTGTGTGTCCATATTGGAGACAGTTTCCACATTGAGGGATTTCCCGCTTAGGTCTTGGAGGTTCAAGTATTACCTTACAGTGATATTTTATGTCGTAAACAGTTTTGTTATTTTCTTTTTGTTTTAATTCCACTATAAACATTGGCAATGCTTTTTTGGTGGTGCGCTGTTTGATGTTCCAGATGTTAGTGCATTCGTGACCAAGTTCATCTAGAGCATCTTTTATATCTTCTATGCTGGTGGAGGGGTGTATGTTTTTTAGGAATACTTTGAAACTCCTGTCTTGTTTTTGTTTGTATGTATAGAATTCAGTTTTCTTTTTGTCTAGTTCTTTAATCACAGCAGTGTATGCTTCGGAAGATTTAGTTTGGATTTTTACTTGCTCATCACGAAGAACTTTCAGATCGTAGTTGTTATATGCGTGTATTTCCAAGAGATCTATAAGCGGCTGAATGTTACTTACTCTATCAACAAAAATTGGAGGTGGCTTTACTATTTTAAGTTTTAATGGAGATGGGAGCTTGTTTGTTTCCTGCAACTGATCGCTTTCCAACACGGCAAAACTGTTGGAGGTCGATATTGGTGTGGGCTGGGAAAGCCAGTATGTGTCAAGTTTGCTTTGCTTTTGTGACTTCTGTGGTTCTGGGCTTGATCGCGGCCGTTTTTTATTTGTGGCTTGCACCCATTCTTTTTTCGAATTGTTTGTTGCGGTGGTTGGTTCAGTAGGAGAATCTTCTATGAAGTGTATCTCAGTGTTTACACTGGTGCTTGGTGGAATATCATTATTGGATGTTGATTGTTGGGGGTATTGTGGTTCCGTGTAGGAGCTATGTGATTGGCTTCCAACTGAGGCACTTCTCGGTCTTTGGAGAAGGCTTGGGTGAAAGGCTTGCTGCACATATCTTTTGTTTTGACCAGTAGCATTTACTGCCACGGGGGCCTGGGTACCCACCCGAGTGGAGTCTTCGGTAGCAAATTTCACACCTTCCAGCCCGGATACTGGAAGGCGCCGGGGGTTGGCCGGATCGCATGACATATCACAATCTCTATTATTCGACATTTTCATTTTTAAAAAAGGTAGGGAGGATACTAATAGTGTTTTCCCAAGACACTAAAGCCACGACTTTCAGGGGGTATTTAGATCCCGTTGGCCTGTGGATGCCAGGGACAGGTTATTTTACCTGATCTAAAGAACTGAACGTCGTTACAATGTTGCGTCAGTCAACCCTTTTTCTTTTTAAACACTAGGGATGTTACTCTAAAAATCGAAAGCTGATAGGATTGTAAGTTGAATCGAATGCAATGATTACTTGTGAAGAAAAATCACCATAAATTTATAACCATATATTATTGAAAATGAATTAATAATATCTCTGAGTGCTGACAGCAGTGATGAAGATAGCAGTTCCGATAGTTCAAGTGAATAAAAGCAATTTTTTTGTTAAATTACGTAGGTACTTGTCTTATTTTGCTCCTTTAATTTATGAAAGAAAAAATAATAATGGGACAGGGATTCGCATGATCATTTTTAAAATTCACATATGTTTCAAGTCTGTATCGATTCATTCGATTCATTCATTTAATCGATGTTTTTAAGCAGGTCACCTCACTATGAATATAAAACTGACATCTGTCAAAAGTGACCTATCATCTTGTCCCTATTTTATATGTAATATGTACCAATCATTATATAACTTCATATTTTAGACATACCGATTTATCCTAACCGAGCATTGGACTCGACGCTTAAAAGCCTATTCGAATAGAAAATAATGATAACTGATACTAGCGACATCTGCAGTTTTTTCATTTTACTAATCTTACGGAGACTAGCTTTTCAAACTACTGTGCTTGTAGCGCCATCTGTGAAATTTTCTTTGTAATAGTACTAGAGATTACTACACAAGAAAGTTTCGATATACTCCAATAGATGTAACACTTCAATAAGTAAGGTTTCATTTGTATATGTTTACAGCAGGATACATATAGATGGCGGAGAAAGATTTTCAAATCAATAATTTGAGTAATTTAAACACTATGTAATTAATTAATAAATTAGAGTCAACATCTGACATATGACAATGACCCAAACAAATATGTTTTTTCAGAATGACCCCAACTTTGCTCAACAGTCAAATTAGTTTTTTTTATTGTATTAGAAGGTATTTTAGCCTCTGATTGTTGTTACACCTTTACGCGGACAAGTGGCGAGCGCTGAGGGCTCTCAGCCAGACAAATCAGAGCAAAAAGTTTATATAACAACATAACATTAAACGTTATTTACACGCTCTACAAACAAAGTTCTGCATAATATGTTTCTTATACTCAAGATATCCAAACTGTATGTAAACTTTACAAATACTGTACCTACTTCTAGTTTTTAAATTTATTTCTAATACAATTTTTTTTGTAACTGGCTACGTAGACAGACGACCTGATAAGGGTCGCAGGAACCCATTGGATGCAGCCATCGGTCAACCGGTCTGCATGGAAATGCGAGGTCTATGCTCAGACGTCTTTTGGCTGATATGATGATGATATGCAAAAATTACTAGGTACCCAACTTTACACAATTGGATTCAATTTCTGCAACAAAGAGACAAATCGGTATCAATCAACATTTCATTGTTTCACTTTTCATAATCGAAAGTTATCTTTGTCATCCATGAAGAACATTTACTTTCCATAAAGACAAAGTCTTCGCAATTCTCTTTGAGTCCTCGGGAGAAACCTTCGATAAAGCCAGCTTAAAACCCATCTTTCTGGTGCTAAGTCTTTTTTATTTAAAACTGTTCTGCTGCTACGTAATATCGATCAGAGTAGGTATCTATAAGTTAACCCTTTGTGGCTAACACTATTGTACGCCCCAAAAGCCTCTAAAAAGTATGGCGTTTTTTTTTACTATTAATGCTTTGACACACTTACCTCAAATAATAGTACGGGATACGTAGAAGATTGACCTTCACCGATCGAGTATCCGAATGAAATGGATTTTTTATGAAATAAAATATGTTGACAAAAGTAACGTTAATGAGTTGCCTAAAAAAATCTGTTCAAGGCTATGTTGAATTAACAATTGAATAATTTTTTTTTTTCGATATCTTCACCGATGTTGTATCCGAATGAATTTAACACTAATCGAAAGTATAAAGCCTTTAGAATATGCAAGCATACGGTTGCTTATGTTTTTTTGTTCAAGAGTTTACCGTTGCCAGGTTTAAATAGGTGTATCGGAAATGATATCTTCACCGATCGAGTATCCTATTCAATTATACATCAAAATAAAGCTTATACTTTTTGCGAAACGATGGTATACGGTTGCCTACGAAAATCCGTTCAAGAGTCATGGTTGCCAGGCTTTTAAATTTATAAATTAAGGACAGTCTATCCATTAAATTCGGTGCGATAGAAGGAGACGTAGCGCAGGAGCTGCTCCCTCTACGTCAATCGTTTGAAATTTGGCGAGAGAGAGAGTCTATGCGTAGGTACCTACTATCAAATGCGACAGAAATAGACGCAGCATAGCAACTAGGCCCACCTCTTGAGACTTATCGCAGAGACCGCGCCTGCGCTGTGCGGTAACGGTAAAATGTTAGTAAATACCTACTAACCGTTATTTTGAAGCAACTGACAATATACTCTAAATGTATTTCAAATTAAAATATGATTTAAATAAAAATATAATTCAAATGTAGGTATTTAAAATAAAAATATAATTCGAACAAAAATATTTCTGGGAGTTTCTCCTTTTTGGACTCAATCGACTTATCTCCCGAAGTAATTAACACCCGTATATTTCTTTTTTTTGCAAATGTCTCACATTTTTGTTTGAAAGAAAATAAATTTATTTCAAATAAAAAAAATTATGATGAAAGGAAAAATTTGGTAAATGAATTAATTTTTTTTGTAATTCATAGTATGTATGCAAATATTCTAATTTCATGTTTTTGTTTATTAAAATTTATATTTGTCTGAATCATTTTCAAAATATTTTCATTGATTATAATTTTTTTCTTTGAAATATATTTAATTTCTTTCAAAGTAAAAGTCTAAGATATTTATTGCATTACAGGTAGGTACATTACATTAGATGTCATAACATAATTGAGGTCAGCTGTAATATGCCGAGTAGGCGTGCAAAATTTATTTAATTATATTATTATTCAACTAGATTGTTATGTCAAATTATTAATTAGATTTATATCAATATTGACAGCCCGGTTCGCTTTGTGGTTTGTGACCCTGACTTTCAAGCCGCGGGTCGTGGGTTCGAATCCCACCCAGGACAAACATTTGTATGCATGAATATGTCTGTTTGTCCTGTGTCTGGATGTAAATATCTATATAAGTATGTATTTAAAAGTATTATATGTAGTATATCAGCTATCTGGTTACCATAACACAAGCTCACTTTGATGCTTAATTTGGAATCAGATTGGCCGTGTGTGAAAAATGTCCCAGGATATTTATTATTTATTTATTAATATGCTTTACAATACAAATTGTATAGCACTATGTACTTTCCGTGAGGTACTCATTAATTGAATAATATGTCCTATCAATAAGGTACCTACTCGAAGAGTGACCTTTTAAATGAAACATAGTGACTATACTTTATTTTTACAAGTATGGGAAGCTTGTTATATATGTTGGAGGCCATTCCCACGACATTTTTGCTAAATAGTGCCGTTTGATGAACTTTTGACCGTATCTTATACCTACATATGTCGAGTATTTTCGAAGGTTTCAAATAAGTGCATGTTTTTTTTATAAATAATAATTAATAAATAATAATAAATAAATAAATATCCTGGGACATTTTTCACACAAGGCCAATCTGATTCCAAACTAAGCAGAGCTTGTGAATAAAGATATTTACGAAAGTATAAAGCCTTTAGAATATTTCATTTCATATATATGTAATGAAGGTAACGTCATTAAACGAAGTTCTTTAAATAATGGCTTGCAGCTATCTGTTTTCTGTAATTTGCATATTGACCTGACACATTTCTTCTGAGCTTTGAAAGCTCCGTCGAATTTCCCTAGTAAATAACACTATAACGCAGAGTAGATGTAACATACGCATGATATGCTGATATTACTGTTTGGCGATTGACCACTCCAGCAAGTCTATATAACGCGTATGAATATCGACTTAGCTTATTACATACTAGACCAACTTGTGCCTTCCAAGTCATATTATTATCAAATTGAACACCTAAAAATTTTCAATATCAAAATATTTTTTATTCAAAGAGGCCTCAATAAAGCACTTATGAATAGTCACTATTAATGCTCGGTTCTGATAGTAGTTTTTACTGAGAAGAGCCGGCAATAAACTCAGTAATTACTCTTGTAATGTCGTCTTTGTACTATCTATATCTTTCAAACAAAAATGTAAGACATTTGCAAAAAAAAAAATATACGGCGTGTTAATTACTTCGGGAGATAAGTCGATTGAGTCCAAAAAGAAGAAACTCCCAGAAATATTTTTGTTCGAAATATATTTTTATTTTAAATACCTACATTTGAATTATATTTTTATTTAAATCATATTTTAATTTGAAATACATTTAGAGTATATTTTCAGTTGCTTCAAAATAACGGTTAGTAGGTATTTACTAACATTTTACCGTTACCGCACAGCGCAGGCGCGGTCTCTGCGATAAGTCTCAAGAGGTGGGCCTAGTTGCTATGCTGCGTCTATTTCTGTCGCATTTGATAGTAGGTACCTACGCATAGACTCTCTCTCTCGCCAAATTTCAAACGATTGACGTAGAGGGAGCAGCTCCTGCGCTACGTCGCCTTCTATCGCACCGAATTTAATGGATAGACTATCCTTAATTTATAAATTTAAAAGCCTGGCAACCATGACTCTTGAACGGATTTTCGTAGGCAACCGTATACCATTGTTTCGCAAAAAGTATAAGCTTTATTTTGATGTATAATTGAATAGGATACTCGATCGGTGAAGATATCATTTCCGATACACCTATTTAAACCTGGCAACGGTAAACTCTTGAACAAAAAAACATAAGCAACCGTATGCTTGCATATTCTAAAGGCTTTATACTTTCGATTAGTGTTAAATTCATTCGGATACAACATCGGTGAAGATATCGAAAAAAAAAAATTATTCAATTGTTAATTCAACATAGCCTTGAACAGATTTTTTTAGGCAACTCATTAACGTTACTTTTGTCAACATATTTTATTTCATAAAAAATCCATTTCATTCGGATACTCGATCGGTGAAGGTCAATCTTCTACGTATCTTAGACTATAAGAGATGTCAATATACTCGTTTTTTATGATGCATTGTTACATCACAATCCGAAACAGCAAGTGTCTGCCCCAATTCGCCACACGTAACTATTACGGAACGAAATTGACATATCTTGGAGGTAAACAAAGATGTTCCGCTAGGTTAAACGTTGTCGACTGCACTTATTTTATGAACGTCGCCGCTTTTTGTTCTTGCGAAATATCGCTTGGTTCTGTTATATGTCTTGTATGGTGTGTAAATGCATAATATTTAATATAGGTATCGACATAGTAACGTGGTTCTGATGAACAAAAATATACATATTATGAATTTTAATTTTCTTATAAATACTTAGGTAACCACATAATATTAAATAATTTAAATTTTAAATCATGTCAAAATGCAATGTTGGTAAATGATACATTTCGAAATAACGTCGATTCTTAAAAAAATATAAGAAACGCCACTAAAAATCGACAACAATGCCGTCATTAGGAGATGTCATCGTGCGTGCGACAAACAAAAGAAGCCGGGAAGAGATAAAACAGCGGACTTACTAGAACCACCTCAAACCTATCGCTACCCATTGTGTATGCACTACCTGCTTCCTGACCAGTCACCAACGAACCCTCGTCCAACATGGTTGCCATTTACGTGCTCCTATCCTGTGTTGTATTAGCCTCAGCTGAACATTCCGGTGCCTACTCATCTCCTCAATACGCTAAGAAGATGTACCCGAAGAAAGGGTTCGATTCTAACGCGGTGTTACCACGGGAAAAGCCACCAATACCATTCAGGGAAAATGAGGAATCTATCGCGAGGTTTGATAGTGGAGTGAATGATACTGCTCAATACGGTCGATCTTCGTTCCTCGACGCTGCAGGGAACTTCTTGAGTGGTACAGGAGGTCAGGTCGTCAGCAGTATAGCGAAGGATTTCATTGCTCGGTCCACCGGTAGCAGTCAGGTTGGTTTTGACTGCGTTTCGCAGGTTCGTATCGCACTATTATATAAAATTGCACGCAAACATATCTGAAGCATGAGTAATAGACGCTTTTTGGAAGAGATAAGAACTTCTGTTCAAAGATTATCGTGAGTCACAAAAGGGTCCCATGACGATGACGTCACTATAGGTCACTTCCCATGTGTTCAAGCCATTTTGTGTCTTATGTTCGCAGGTATTAAGTTTAAACCTTACGAACCTAGTGATCCTGATAGTTCTGAAGGCTTTGATTTTGGCTGCGGGTTTCTTTGGCGCCGGCGCATGGAAAGGTGGACACCACTACGGTAGAAGCTTAGAAGGTATGTCAATACTCTTTAATCATTAATAATAATAAACTCATTAATATAATTAATTAATATAAGCACAATAACGTCGAGTGTGACTTAATAAAAATGTTCTAATTAGCTGTATTTAAACGAAACATATCAGATATATACCAATAATAAAATTATAACATTTCAAACTATAAATAAAGGTGTATCGGATCCGTACAGTTGCTGCCTCATAAATATAACTGACCATTACAAAAAACATTTCATTTAGTCTACGCGACCAGTTAATACCAAATACCGTTCCATTAATGTCACATAATGACCAGGAAATACCATTTACAATAATTGAAATCACTTTCGCCACCCATCTGCCGTTTGACGAAATCATTAGCAACTATACTCCTTTGTGTGGCACGTGACAAACAAACTGACCGGTGGAACTACTCGCACTTAATCCAATACACCTCGGAGATGGGTTTGTCATGTCCATCCGAAGTGTAATCCTATTGCTAGAGGATTATCTCCTACAGTGTGGCCGGGACTTTATCCAAATGACCAACAATCTTTTAAAGCTTATTTACTACCTAGATGTGGGCTTAAATACTTTTAGGATAGCTCGAGCTTTTTATATTTGTTTCTCAAATGAAAACTCACCTAAAGAAAAGTAATAAAAAATGTTGTACCTAATGACTGGCCAGTTGCAAGGCTGTTAACAATTTTAATTAATAATGTTTTAGTGGTGTATTTTTTCACATTTAAGAAAATAGCCTCAAAATGAGCATGTTATGTATTAGCCATTACTGAAACTCGGGCAAATATCGTATAAATTAAAATAATGATTAATACCTACGTTGGTTAATAAGTGGCGACTAAATCGTTAATCCATGACCACATGCAGTTTGCACCTTTTAACAAGTGGTCAACAAAACATTCCTAAAGAAGGTTGGCGGCAAGCCGGCGCGTGCGGCGGACTATGCATACAATACAATGACACATCCTACTAATATCATAAATACGAAAGTTTGTGAGAATGTATAGATGTATGTTTATTATTAAATTTGGCACTAAGTCAGAAATATGTTCGGAAATAACATATAGGCGACTTACTATCCCGGGAAAATTTAAGAAGCCGGGAACGCAGGTAAAACTGCAGGTAGCCACTGTCTTTTGTGATTCGATTAATTATGCATAGGTTTGAGCCTAGCGTTTGGGTCACAGCAAGCAATAATTTTTTTTATATATCTACTTTTTCTCATTCATGATGAATATCTAAGAACTTGCATTCTAAATCCTACTTTAATACAGATAACAAGAACGCATCCTACATTACCGAGGACGAAATTCTTCTGTACCTGAGCTACTTAGCTGGCCAACAGCACAAGAACTATAACTGCCTGTATCGACTGTCCTGTCAGAAACCCGAGCAAGCAGCACTCTACTCCTCCGGAGCTGAACTATTGGTGCAAGGAGCTAAGCTGTTGCAAGGGTATGTTTGATATATTTTTTTTTGATATTGAACATTTATGCAGGCTTCTAAAAAGGTTTTAAAGTAGGATAATTTTAAATATGTTTTGGCTTACCTGGATAGGTAAATTCAGGAATAATAGTTAAAAAAATGGTTTAGATAAATTTTTTTCGGTTGTTTGCCTATACGTGCTTGAAGTTTTTTTTATTTTTTTATACCACTTACGGGACAAATTACTAGCACATTACCAACCTTGAGACATGAATTTGTTAAGTCTCATGTGCCAAACTATCCTACATTGTTTATACTCATCTGTCCCATTGTATGAAATAGTATGTATGTATATACTTACGTAATGTTTTATTACAGGAGCAGTATTGAGCTGGATCAATATGAAGAAATCTCCAAAGGCATAAAACAAGCAGCTGATTGGGGCCAAGGTGGATTTTCGTGCGACACCCGCTACCAATGCGGAGAGTAACATTAATTCCTACAGTACGATACTAAGTATAACAGTATTTTAGTTACCTTCTAGAATAGATGATTTTGAAATTGTACATAGATAGAAATGAAGACTTGATTTGAATAACTGTTTCTTAAGTGAGTTTGTTTTATCGTAGAACTACATATTTTAAAAATAAAAATCTATCAAATGAAGTTTTTTTAATGTTTTATTACATAGTCACATATTTATTCATACAAAAAATTACCTTAATTATATTTATTCGTTATTTTGTTATTTCGTTCCATTAACCTAAGCGTAGTAGGATTTTAAAACACAATCATGCATCATTCGAAATTATGTAGTAGGTACATGAAATTTTATTCATATATGAGTATTGTACAACTTTTGTATAAACTACTGATGCATGTACTTGTACCTACATAAGTATTGCTTATTTATTTCTTCCGACCTACAAAATTACCTATATGGTCACCGTTATTATCACACACTAATTAAACCCAAAGAGAAGAAAACTATGTGCATATAAATTACAAAACAATATTTAAAAAAAAAGAACAGTGCAAAATAGAAAAAATAATAATTTTTGACAGGTTACCTTTTTGAACATAGAATGCGTCATTGGAAGCAAATATGCCAAGTTTAATGGTCCGCTTTCCGCTCTCAAGCCAATCTCATCCTGTAGTATAGTATATAAGGACTAGTTATTATCTAGGATATGTTCAAGGCAGTGCAGCTAATACTCGGGGCGTTCTTTCACCCGGATTGTTAGCTCTCGCAGCGCGGTATTCCGCGTAAGAAACGAAGCCGTCCCCATCCGTGTCGTCCAACTCTAATGTTCGGTCAACTAGAGCTGAAAATATAAACATGTATTAAAATGTTACCGAGGTTAATATATTGTAAACAATTGTTACTACTAAGTATACTACCAAAGAAATCAGGATAAAAATGTGGATTTTGTAAAAACCCTGAGGTGTACAAACTTTAAAATAGGTATTTTAAATAATTAAATTACGTATGTAACGTAATGTAGCATCAAGTATTTAAATCTTTTCATCGTATAGGTGTAGACACCTATCTACACAGAATTTTATACGTATACCTACCGATTAAACAGTATTCGGTAATTTTACTAGTAAGTATTTGCATAAATGTCTTATGATATTCACTAATAAATAAACCAGTCAATTTCAACTTACCCACATAAGCTTCAAGTTCGTTAGCTTCTGGTTCTATAGAGTTATCGCCGTCAGTATCAGAACTACCATGTTCTATTGTGTGATAAACAGCCTAGAATCAAGAAACACATTTACCTAATATCAAAATATTAAATACAAAAATGATAGTCAAATCTGTTGGAAGGCTCAAAACAAAACAATGGGTTTAAAATGGGTTGGACAAATTAAACTATTCATGTTTATTAAATTAGATGTAGGAATTACCTGGGTGGAACCGCGGTGCGGAAACTAGTTACAAATAAATAGCTACCTTTAATAGTTCTAATCCATCCAACTTTGAATTCCTATCAAAGTCGTGTGCTGAGAAATAATGAAACTCAAGTTCCTCAGGAGACATCTTAGCCAACATTTCTGGCGTTAGGACACTCGAATCTTCTTCTAAATGCCTGGAAAATATTGTTAAGAGTTTATACAGTTTTATTCGGATCATTCTAATGGGAATAAAAACCAAAAACTGCAGGCCTGTAGATACCTATGGATCTATCAAAACGTAGTTCATATTTTTTTAAACTTATAAGTATGTTTAATGTTCAGGGGCTATGTACCTACATCTATTTAGACAGCATAAACTTTAGTGTGCCTCAATATAAAAAAAAATTGTCTAAATACGAAAATCTATAGCTATAAAGTTCCCAACCAAAAGTATTTCATTTAAAATTGAGTGTTATTTTTGTTCAGAAATTAAATTCAACTTATACCTAGGATTATTTATTTTAAATGCTCACTATGTATCATGTAGCAGTTGTGAGTCACCCATGAGCGAGTTCTCTCCACTCGGCTTGTAGTGGTGATGGTTGTGATCAACAGGGCTCTGGCCGTGCGGGTGATGCGGACCCCGACGCATGCCGGACACCATCGCGTTCAATAATAGTAGTAGACATGCTGAAATCAATCATAAATTTTACGTTATTTCGTACGCTGAGGTATGTCGTTGGTGAACGCTTAGAATGCTTGGTTATGATCAAACAGTGAAGTGATCCTTATGAAACAGATTCGACCAAGCGAAGTTCGATGCTAGTTCCGCATGCCATGCTGCATATTTAGTTTTTGGTAGAGGCTTTTGATAAGAAGATAAACGTAGATTTTCTGAACGACCGACTGACGACGAAAACGATCAATTCAGTACCTCATTCACAAACCTAAGATCAAACCTAAGGATCACATAAATAATAGACACGCGTCATCAATTTATTTAACAACGGAAAAATAACAAACAATAAAATCGCAAGATCAGTACTCTATACCTGTGTGTAATTTGCAGGCCATTGTAGTTTTGCAACATAAAGGGTAGCTGGGGGAGCGGACAGCTGGGCCCCTCGTCCCCATGGGGCCGAGGCCCGGGGAGCACGAGATGCCCCGCGGGGACCCAATATTCACACCTCATTTCACAACTACCCTGCCCATTACATTTGTCATCGCATACTCAAAAGTACGTCAAATTAATGTTTTGCTTTTTAAATTAGCTTCTTTATTCCTTATTTAAATGTAAATTATTTACGGTTTGGTACTGTTATTAGGCGATTATTAGTTGCAATATTATAGTAATAAATGCAAATGGCATTTTGCAGTTTTGTTATAAATTCTACAATAAGAATAAATATTATTACTTTTAATTGTATACATAATAATTAAAGTGGTGGACGCAAATTAATTACCCAAGGCATGAGAGATTGTCAACCAATACCTAAAACTTAATCATTATATGGTATTATTGTATTAAATCTTTATATATAATAGATCGGAAAATAATTACAAATTTCTAATAGTTTATAGGATAATTCTTTGATGCTTGTTGATGAACAAGATTTTTTTTCAAATTGCTCAAATCTCTCAAAACAAAAACAGGTGCCGTACAACCCTCTGTACAAAAATCTATTACAAAAGAGTTTCAATATATTGAATGCATAATTTATTTTGAGGACGGACCGGCCTTACCCCTCGTTTCGGAGTTCGGACGGAACATTTGGTCTGACGGAAAGACGAGACTAGTCTTTAATCGAACCCTACTTTATTATAGACTGCAGTGTATAAAATAAAGCCATAATGGAGGACAAATTATGCGCTCATGGTGACAAGTGCGTGGTACATATGTCGGGGTGTCCGTCGCAAGCGGTATGGGCAAATGCAGTGAGTGATACTGCAACACAGTTTAGCAATCCGAGCGATTTATTGGGATAAATTGGATTTATTCGAAGTAGGTATTCGAACCAAGACTTTAAACTTTCTTTAGACTTCTAAGCCATGGTTGCAATGTGTTTTTTATGGAATTTTAATTTTGTTTTTTTTTCGGGGAATTTGTGTGATGTCTATTAAATATACAATGCCAACATCTACATTAATGTTTAGTTTGTGAACAGATGACCGAAAAAAATATCCAAAAATCTATTGGCCGAAATGATATAAGTGTTCGGCATTCTATGAAGCAGTATGTATTCTCTCTGTAAAATATAAAACTAGGGTGTCCCAGAGAGCCCTGGCCAGCCCACTGTATTATCGGCCGATAACACCCTAATCCCTCGCGATTACAATGGATCCTTCAGCTCACGGGTCACAAATTCCTTTATTCCTCAATGAATCTTGGTTACGTGTTAGTGTGATGCAATAGGTTTATGGCCATTGAAATTTTTACTCATGTTCGATCTCTTATTAATTAGTCCGTAAGATAAATAATCCGAAACAGTAAAATTATCAAAATGTCTTCTATTTGTATTAAAAGGTAAGACTCATTTAGCGACAGCGACATCTAGTTGGTCATGATGAAATTATGTAAAGCTTAGGTTCAAAACATGACATGTAAACATGTCAGTCACAAGCCTTCGTAAAGTATTGTGTGTAGAAATTTCTTGATAAATTTAATGAACAAAAATGGTATAAAGTTTTACGTAAGCTTAACGTTAGAAAATTTATCACTAGTTATTAGACAATTTTAAACCATACCAACTAAAGATCTAGTCGAATATACACGTTCAAACAATTTTCAGGAATCAAACGAAAGAAAACGCTCAATAAACGCCTACAAAAAACTATCCTGTAAGCAGTATTTTGTTTAGCCAAAGCTTAACGACAATAATGTTCATTGGGTTAAAGCTAAATACTGAGACTTCAGAGTAATTAATATATTAGTATCTAATAAAGGTAAAAAACAAAATCTCTATGCAAAATCTTACTAAAATAAGAATGTAAAGGGTAACCTACAAATACTTACTTACATACGATTATGAGTTAAAGTAAATAAGTCTGTTACTTACCTTCAACTCTCATCGCTGCAGCATCACTCAATTTCCTAATATTTTGATGTAAGCGTTATTTAAATAATAATATCACTTGTTACAATTTTAGAAACGAGCATTCACATCTGTCAGGAAATGACACTAGAAATCAATGTTACAGCGCATGTGCAAATAAAGCACGCTGAATTGTACCTTGTGGCTTCTGGATAAGAACGGTTACCTATTGCTTGCTATTTCAGGAAAATACCGCGCATGCCTGGTGCCAGTTTCAGAATTTTCATGATTCTCAACTAGATGTCACCATCAGTCTTAGAAGTTGAAATAAACACTAGATACCATTGTCGCTGAAAGTATTTTTGAACACATTTATGAGCATTATACTAGTTACCATATGGCTTTGCCCATAATATGTTAGAAAATACGAATTTACTTTTTTACCTGTAGAAACTTATAAAGCTATTTTTTTATGTTATTATCTGTATACAGTTTGAACTGAATGCTATAACGTTTTGCATGATTTAATTATGCACCGACATCCAAAACTTTTACATGTATTTTCAAATAGTAACATCATGTTAGCAGAAAGTAGTAATATTGAATCCTTTACCGGAGCATTAAACTATTGCTAATTAAGTAGCAAGTTTTTTAATAGGTCATAAGAATATCGTTTTGGATTCCATTCCATGATTCCATTAGTAAGTATATGATAATATAGTAGGTACATTTCTATAACTCGTAGCCTTCGTAGGGTGTTACGGAATACCATCCTTTATACCGTCTGCGTCTGATCAACTTTATTCATATTTCAAAATCTAATAATATTTGATGTATCTAGAAAATTATATTAGATTTTGTACATTTATATTGATAATGTATCAGTGTAACGAAGTCTGCTACATGTATCTAAGTTATTAAATTTACAGAAAACATTTATTTAGATGTAAAAATATTTGAATTTGTACATTTATTTCAAAGAAGCACATACAAAATGAGATTAATGTTGCTCGTTATTACACTGTCTCTCGAACTAGAAAAATATTTTGTTGAATAACCGTACATAAAATTAAAAATAAGTGTAGGTAATCAAGTATTATGTAAATTTTGACATTATATTTTTTTTTGAGCGAATTCGATTTGGCGAATTTCCAAGGAATAAATACAATCCTTGATACAAACTTTCAAATTATTTAGGGTGTTCCACACCAAAAGTATAGGTACCTATAGGCTTATAAAACCCAAACTCATCATCGTGTTTACAACCCTCTATCTTTTCGCATACAATATAAGCGTTCCTACAACTAGGAATTGTCAACAACAGAAAACTGAGCACATCGCATCTACCGTCGATAATAACCCCTGAAATTTCTATATAGAACTCATTTTCTTTTAACTCGACTCTGAAATAGATCTTTATTCCTTTAAAGATAGGAACAAAATTTGCTGGCACAACAAGGACTTTTCATCCTAAGCGAAAAGGTAACTTACGCCAGTTTCGTGTTTTCAGAATGAAGTTTTCCCTCGACGTGATAAGGTTAGAAATCGCTGGAATGATTTTTCATAAGAAGGCATTTCGGATGAAAATTGTTTATGTTTATAGCGATCTGTTGTGGGGAAGTTAAAAAGAGACGGGCGTATGTAAGCGTGTGAGGGATCGTATGATCAATACATGAGCGAGGCTGCGAGCTCCGTGTGTTCTGAAGGCTTCTCTAATGGTCGTTTTCTTACATTTGCATTCTAATTGACTTCTCCACTCAGAGCTTTCTGCGATGTTCCTTTTGTCTTTGCTATGTGACGCAAATTGCGACGAATTACAGTCTTGTTGGATTGTTCTCGTATAGACGTTATTAGTGAGGCAGAAATTTTAACTTGACGTATTTCAACGCAAACTTGACTAGTTTAATATCAAATTAGAATACGTACAAGCAGTTTGATGTTAAATAATTTCAGGCAACGTTTATTGTATTTTCATAAGGTTCATAACTAATACGGATATCGTTTATTATTTTACATCTAAAAACGGTTAATTTGAAGTAATATCAGAATGAATATCGCGTTATTTCTTTATATTGCTCTGATAAGGTTTATACTGTCATATTTGATTGTAAATTCTCTACGATTTTCACTTATTAAAGCAACCTTTCTGTTACAGGAAATAAATATGATGCTATTAACAAATTTTATAACAAAATCAACGTTCAATTAGGTAACTCACGCTGAGTTCTATGTATTAAAACTACTGTGATGATAAACAAAAATATAGTACTTACAATACAGCAAGCAACATAGCTACATATACCTAAACGGGGTGTAAGCCGTGCGTTAGAAACAATAAATTTTCGGTTTTCAGTATCAAACGGAGATTTGCGGCGTAGGGCGGGATGGGAGGCGTTGCTAGGCAACCGTGCCCCCACACACCACAGCTACCCCGCCCGGATCACTTTTAAACTTTCATGTCGGAAAGTTTTTAAGGTTTGCTTGCGGCTCTCAGATTCGCCATCTTTTTTGTTTTAAGCCTCTTTACGTAGGAAAACAACACGGTGTAAGTGTACTTTCAACTTGGAGTTTTGAGGAAACTAATTTATATTTTAAGAATGAGAGTAGTAGATGTTCAAAAGATTAGGTACTTAATCATAGTATCCATGTTTATTAGGTATTTATTTACTTCTTGAGATATACGTTATAAAAACATTAATTGGTTCGTTATCAAAAATCATTCTATGGACTAGGTACGACTATCAATAACCTAGGACTACACTTATTTCGTATTAATTTATAAATTATTTAATTCTCTTGTAAATAATTTTATAGTATTTTAGGCATTATTTGGATTAAAGCATAAAAAATAGACAGACAAAAAAATAGAAAGTCTATGAATCTGAAATGGCTATTGTATTGAAAAATACAGTCATCATCGGCAATCAATTATTTCAGTTGTAACACGTTGAAATATGTCGTCTACCTAAGTACTTAATAAGACATGTTTTCTTTGTTATAAAAATAAAATACCTTTTAAGTAACTTTTATATAAGCCTTGAAGTTCTCAGCTACTAACATAGTAATAGCTATCGATGTAGATATTTTCATATATAACGTATATCATAATAACGTTAAAATTATCCGAAGGTACAATCGGAAGCGCAAACCTCATAAAACTCTTCAGTCTTTTTTAATGCGAGTTTCGTTCCGCAGACTTTTTCTATACAGAATGTAAAGTTTTTAACTTACGAGAGAGCACCGTACAAAATTGATGAGGGAACGTAACCACGCGGCTCGCCAAGCAAGCAAGACCCGAAGGTGCTTTTAGTCCCTAATTGGTGAGCTTTTAAGACTGCCGCGCGTTCGTTTGACGTCGCAACCTGTACTGGCAAAGAGTAAAACGAAACGTTATTTCGTACTGAAAAAGAGACAAAATAAAAATCAGTTTTCCAGCCAGTTGCGCAGCCACTACGAAAAAATACATTTCATATTCCAACTTCCAATTTATAAACAAGGAATTTTTCATTGTGGCTTGTTTACTTCGTGGTTGAAATAAGGTTAAAAATTGTTTTTATTAATCTTGAAACATACCAAATAGGTTTTTAGGTCTAGGTATATTTATTATTGAATTCTTTATATTATCTGTTATCTATTTAAATATAGAAGTATACCTATCGGAACGATATATTTTTTCAAAATTCAACAGCTATCTGACGGTACCTAATAGCACATAATCAGCTGTTTTATACTTTCGATTTATATAATTTTACGCTCGATTGTACTTTTGTAGGTGGATCGAAAACATTGGAGCAAACATTTGGATCAGCACTAAATCAGTTAGCTTCTGTTAGTTTACCGTAGTTACGTACTTACACATCCTTTATTTGTTTTACAAGTATGGTAAATGACCCAATGGTGGCCAGTTTAAGAAAAAAAAAACTGGTGTTTGTGAAATATTACCAAAATTGTGAAAGTTTCAGCACTGAATATAGTGAAACTGTAAAGTCCAGTCCTTATTTAATATTTGTAATGTATTACGCGTGAGATACGGCAAAGCTAGATTCAATTAGGTAATTTAACAAATAAAAGTTGTAGTTTTGTGACCCAGTCTTGGCCAGGGAAAATCCATTAATGGCCGCCCCAGTCTTAGTCTTAGTTTATCTTTATTTTATGGCTAACACATCAAACAAAACCAATTTTGATTTTAATTATGCAATACTATTTTACAAGTGAAACTTTCTGCTCACCGCCATAACGATTTCCTTAAGAAAAGCCGTCGTTGTCAATTTCAAATTACTTTACACTTTGCATTCGCGCAAATTTGTACATGTAACTGACTGAATTCAATAAAACGTTAAACTTAGATAGTTCGATGTCTAAAGTCTATGTCACAGTGATCCCAATGTAAAAACATTAGCTCATGTCCGAATTCTAGATGTTTCTTTAAATTTTTGGCCATAACTGGTACCGAGGCCACCACTGGTACACTTACGATAGTACATTTTTTTACTTTTACTACAAATGAAAATTTATTAATCATAAGTAATTATTATAACTGAAAAAAAAAACGTCAAATTTATTTTTGCCAAACTTGGGCATAAATGCAACGTGTCGTGCAACACACGCCACGTGACTGCAATAAAAAAGTTAACAGTTCTAATTTTAAATTAACAGTGGGCGTCAACTGGCGCGCGCCCCAAATTAGGCGGCAATTTTGACAGCGGGACAACTGAGAATTTTCTTGTCAAAATATTTTTGCAAACAATCAATGTTCACATTCACTGGCACTTCATTAACGCCCACATTCAAACAACAAAACAAAACCACAATTAGCATAATAGTTACTTGTAAGTTACATTGTTCGAATACAATAAATAAAAAACTACGGACTCCGCCTTCATGTGAGTACAAGCAATGCGTATTTTTTATCGTTTTCCCTAAGTGCTTATAATGAATTACCCTCATTGAGCTGCCTTACAAATCCAGCCTTTTAAATAAATAATTAATTTCGGAAAATGGGCCCAAAAGGGATGAATTATAAAATTACCTCTCAAACGTTTCGTGGCATTGGAAAAGGTGTGCTTTTAGAGATTTGCAAACGGTTTCCTGCCTCTTTCTCTTTGCTTTAGGTTCTAGGGCAAGTGGAATCATTCATCTTAAAATATGTTAATGAGTAAGTAGTGTTAGAATTTTGATTTAATCTGACAACTGTACGGCTCATTGGCCATTTATTAGGTAGGTAACCTTTATGTTGATTTACAACTAGCAAAGACTGGATAGATAATAAGAAGAGAATGAATAAATTTATATTGTCTGATTTATGATAATGATAATACATATTTTGAACTGTTTGAAAGGAAATAAGACCGAGATGTAGGAAGAGTTGGATTTATTTGATGGACCAATGGCATACTGATGATATTACATCACCTTGGCCTGTTCCTTAGGTACCTATGGCATGTATTTTTTTATTCTATACACACACAAAGCTACACGTACCTACCTATAATTAACTTAACACGATTATTCTAAATAACCAATGATACTTTTATAAAAAACATTTTTTGTATTTAAATAACTTACAAGGTATATTTATTATTTGATTTTGAAAAGTAAAAGACCCATTATACTAAAGTAATACCGGCCGTTAGTACCTACCAAAACAAATATTTCTCTACTTTGCGATCATAACAAATCGAAATTATAAATGGTTAAAGGGTATAGGGTGCATTATAAAGTAAAATTGAAACGTTTCTAAGCATGGCAGATAGTCGGTGTCCAATATACATTGAGCTCGGAAACTTATGACATAGACCCTTCTATAGCCTTCATTACTGTTTACATTGAGGAGTGTGGGGATCTAATAAAGATGGTTGTGAAAAGTGTATATTCGGGTACGGTTAAACGTCGGGGTCCGCACCGTCGCAACCATTAAAAACTTATTAAACATCATCTCGAGCAATTACCCCCTCCATTTTAGTACCTACTCCCGCGGCGCTCCCCGCTAGAAAGTGTAAACTCCACGTAAAATTTACGGAGAATTTATCGGTAGCTTAGAATAGATTCACCGCTTATTCAGTGCTAAAATAAATTCGCGTAGGACTCAAGATAGTACTTACATTTAATGGTCATGTTGTAGGTAATGTTGCATGTGGTATGGTTAGGTATGAACATGTAATTTGAAACAACTTTTTTATGTCAGGATCTGTATCTGTCTATATGTAGGTACTATATGTATCTAAGTTAATTTAATCAAAATTATGAATATACTATACCGGTTCTCTGGTTACTAATAGCACTGCTTAGTTTTGGGTTGGAGTCATATCTTTTTTATTGTTATTTGAAGAACATTTAATTAGGTGGGCTTGTCCATATCTCTAGGATTCCCACCTTGTTACCTTGAAGATACTCAAAAACTATTTAGCATAATAATACTAATACCAAGTAAAAGTAGTTAGCAGTACATACTTACCTATGGTATATTTTATGTTTTGGAAACTCTCGATCTCGCCAACCGTAGACCGGAGGCAGCGGATGCGCGGTGCGCCCACCGGATGATGTCACGTCGTCTGAGCGACAACCCGGAATTCATTCACTATATTTCATCATTCCTACATTTAATACAATCCCGCGTTATTCAATAAAATACCAATTGCAAAGGAAACATAATGTTTTATGATATATATTTCGGTGGCATTTTAAGAAATAACATATTTAAATACTACTCAAAGTGACTCTTGTCTGTATTAGTTTTTTAATATAATTTTCTAATATTAAGCGTCGTAAAGATATAATTTTATTGCCAATAAATATAAAAATAAAACACAATTAATAGGTTTGGGTTTGGTCGGTTTGGTCATTATTACAAACAATCAGTTTATAATGTCAAAATTTTATTGTCGAAAATTCTAAAAGTTACATGCTTTGGTATAAATTGTATATATAGGTACTTTTAAAAATTTCTATGCCCTTAAATCGCCACGTGTCTCCAATCATTTGTGTAAAGCCTGTAATTTGGCTGTTTCGTTACACCATAAGCTTGCACACCATTTTCGTTTGTTCAATTCTATTATAGCTAAAGCAATGGGGTGGAGTTGGGCGTTCCGTGCACATGGTCAAAACAAGTGTCGCAAATTATTTCAAACTACATACCTACAGCTATTTTTGAAATAATGTTAAATTTTTTGGTTCAATATGATTTTTTTTTTTACCATTTTGTATTCTTAATTTTTCAAAAATGAATTTGTCACTGAAGGAAGTCATATATGTAGGTACCAAGTGTCTATAAAGTGATTTTTTATCTTCGTTCTAAATCAACCCAAATACCTTCATTTGGGGTGATAGTTACAATTTTATTAGGGTTGTATGTTAACTTAGTTTTTGTCTTGATTGACGGCACTATTTTGAACTTTCTCAATATGCCTGCTATTCCAACAAGAACTATAAACTTTCCTAATCTTGAACCTGAAAAGATAGAATAATAATCAGTTCAAATATATATTAGATTTTCTTCGACTACTTTTTTCAGGATTTCAAACTTACCTATACAAATGCGCGGTCCATCACCAAATGGTATGAAAACACATTGTGGTATTGAAGCTTTATTTTTCGGTGAAAATCTCTCTGGATCAAACACTTCTGGACTTGGAAAATATTTTGGATCATGAAACAATCCATGAATAGGTATGTACACATAAACATCTTCATGTAAATTCAAATTTTCTGTGGGGAACGTAAACTGGGAAGTGCATTTGCGTTCAATGAGATGGGAGAGCCCATACTTTCTCATCGTTTCGTCCACTACCATATCTAGGTATTTCATCTCAAACACTGAATCATATTTTAGATCCTGATTACACTGCTCATATACGGTTAAGATTTCTTCATAGCATTTGTTTTGTATATTTTGGTTATTGGCTAATTCTTGGACTACAAAAGCAATTGCACTCGCCGTCGATAAATAGATCGCCAAACAGTACGTGAGGCATTGCTGAATTATAGCATCGTTATCTATAACAGTTTTCTTTCCAGTTATGTTTGCTTTTTCCTTTATATCCACCATGTAGTCCAACAGATTATATCTCTGATATTTTTGGTCACCATTGTTACTTATCAGTGTAGTAGTAAACTTTGTAAATGCTTTTAAAATACCTTGGTATCCTTTATTGATAGCAGGACACAAAATAGAAAAAAAATCAGGAAAGCAAGTAGCTATGGTATTCATAATTGAAGCATATTCATGTGGCTTCACAAGTTTAAGTAAAACTTTTTCAAATTCAGGTTCACTAGAAAATATATTTAATTCAATTCCAAAAATTAATTTGCCGGCTACTTCTAGCGCAAACTTTTTTGCAAGTGAATTGATTTCCATATCCATTTTCCCATCAATGATTACAGAATCCATGAATTTTACGTACTCTTCTAATGATTGAGTTACTAAAGGCATCATCTTAGTGAGTTTTGATTTCGTGAAAGCAGGTGACACTGACTGTTTCATGGCTTGCCACAATTCATCACCATTCATCGTAAATAAACCTTTATTGTAAACAGACAAGGTTTTTCTGTGACATCTCGAATTAAAGTTATCAAAATCCGTAATAAGAACTTGTTTTATCATACCAGGGTCCCTGATCACCAATACTGGAATAACGCCTTTGAATATGCCAATACATTTTTCATTTGGATAGTCTTCATAGAGTTTACGAAGAAATTCACCTTCAGTCTGAAATTTGAAGGTAACAGGCCCATAGTTTCCAATTATAGGAATTGGTGCTGGTCCCACTACGCCTTGGTCCTTCCAATAATTGTATCTTTTCCTAAGAAATTGGAGATAGTACAATAAATAGGATATCAAAGCAATAATTATTAAACAAGTTAGGTATGCCATGACGAGAGATATTGTAGTGAGTATTGAGTGTGAAATGCTCTAGTATAAGTTTATTTATGTGTAAAGCGTGACAGCGTTAATATAATAATAGAAAAGTTTATGATGCATTAACATTTTTGAAATTTCCTTATCGCAGAAGGCTAGCTTATTTATATTTAGTAGCTTCCTACTTATACATATAGGCAGTTTATTATTTTATAGGTAAACCTATAGGTATTATTGTTCGAAGCTTCTTGTCTAAGCATGTAAAACTTTAAGGTAAGGTCTATAAATCTTTAATTTATAGGTAAGTAAAATATATGGGGCATTTCACGCCAAACGGGCAACCAAAAAAAAATCAGTTTTTTTTTTTATACTACTAGAAGTATAACTGACCAGCAGTTATACTTCTAGTAGATGTGGATGTGTACATCCAATTTCTTTTTCGTATGATGGTTTATTGCTGAGTTATGAGCTTTTAAAAATTGACTAAGAATGAAACCTTGAATTTTTGGATGCTTATTATCTGTATCAATTAATTTATAAAAAAAATCTAATAATAATAGTTTCTGATAGTAAAAAAGTTGATGTTTTTAATTTTTTTGTCGAATTCTAAATTTAATTTTTTTTACGTATAGTAAACCGGAAGTGAATATTTCAAATCGATTTTTAAGTAAATTCGACACTTTTTTTTTAATACTTTTTGTAACATAAATTGAAGCTTAATATATAAAGTGTTCACAAAAAAAATTTAACGTCATATTCATAAGTTTAAGACTTACAGCACATAGAGTACATAAACATAGCTACGAGCACTTTCTCAGCAATCGGGTTTATGCGCTAACATGCTGAAATACTACGCTATTAATATTTTATTCCTACATTTTTGCATGCAAAAATATAAAAATAAACAAAAATATAGAATTAAAAACATCAACTTTTTTACTATCAGAAACAATTTATTTTTTGTTTTTTTCATATATTAATTGATACAGATAATAAGCATTCAAAAATACATGATTTCATTCTCAGTAATTTTTTAAAAGGTCATAACTCAGCAATAAAGCATCATACGAAAAAAAAATTGGATGTACACATCCACTAAAAGTATAACTGACCAGAGTACCTATAAACAAAGTTAATGACCTTATTTTTTTGGTTGCCCGTTTGGCGTGAAATGCCCCATATATCAGTTAATCTTCATTGATTACCTACGTTTCTACTTACTACCTACAAGTTTATACTTTGAACACGACTTATAGAATTAATGTTTTAGCAACGTGACAAAATAATTTAACTTATTTCGTGATATAACAAAACTTTAATTGCTAATAGTTTTGTCATAAAAAAGGAATACTTTGTAACAGGTAACTACTTTGTAATAGGTATTAATGTAATACAAAATACCTATATCTTGATTAGGGAGTAAAATTTTAATCTTAACATCTCAGGTTATGCATTTTTCATAATATATTCATAATAATAAAAACATAATATATTCATTCATGAGATATTATTAAAAGTAAATTAATTACATGGCGAACTGAAAGTAGAGTTAACAATAATGGTATACATTTTTATATTTTCTCTTACATATTATGATAGATATATCGATTCCGGTCTGTAAATTCGTCAGGATTACCAATGGGCCCTGTGGCGCAACGGATAACGCGTCTGACTACGGATCAGAAGATTCCAGGTTCGAATCCTGGCAGGGTCACATCCATTTTTGATGGGAATGAAAATTTATTTTTCGTTTTTGACATAAATGGTGATATAATCGGTGTAGTCAAAATACAGTTCTGCCGTAGCAACTTTAGATATGGAGTTATTTTTCCATTTTAAATAGGAATCTTATCATTGTTGTACCTATTAACTACCTACATAAAATATATTTTAGGTCGATTTTAAAGTAGAAGCAAGATATCAGATTTAACCCATTACTCACTTTATAGATAATTTGTTTGTAAATATAGAATAAAAAATATACCATACATAGGTACAATGAATTTGGAACTGAAACAAAATATCACGTTTATAATTCATGTAGGTAAATTTATTAGATACATATTTTTATTATAAATAGGTACTAAGATTCCCGCTCCTAAAATGATTTGTAACACCCATTTCCTATGTCTCCGTAAATAAATAAGTACGTACCTATAATGTATAAGTAAACAATACATAACTATCTACTCAAACTTAGCTAAAGCTCCAAGTCTTACTTCAAGGAGCGGCGAATCAATTAAAACTACTAATAAAGTTCTAAGGCATTTCACTTCTCCCTACTTACTCCCCGAAAACTTCCTTATAGTTTATAAGATGAATTCTATTTTGCTTCGCCTTCCGCCCATTAATTATTTACATCTCTCATTTTACTAATAGCATTTATTTTTGTAGGTGTTAAACTTTTCAGGCATAATTTTGTAATTTATTTTATCGCTAGCCAGTTAGATACCTATAGTTTTTTGTAGTAATAAAATAAAAAAGTACCTATTGAGGGTAGGTAGGTAGGCACATCAAAAATTCCAACTACCGAAATAGATAGGTAATTACAAATCAATCCTACTTATTTAAACATGGAACAAAAAATTACATATAAATATTTAATTGAATGATCGGTACTGTAAATGTTTAAGAATACCTTATTGCCAACTCTATCAACAAAATAAACCTTCCAAACCGACCATTAGAGTTTGGCTATTCGTTTGTTTAGAAGAGTTTGTTTCAGTTTTCAATATGGAAGTATATTTTCTTTAGGTACCTACTCACATTCCATGCTTTAAAGCCCACATCTACAAAATATTTCTCCCCTTACACCGCAAAATTATCTACATTACCGTTTTCTGAATGATATCTAGATAGAATCTAAATTTGAATATCGATCGTATCTCCCGTTCCAAAACGAGGAATTAATAAATCTCATTCTGTATCCGAACTTGATACTGCTAATGATATTCATAACCACTGTGTCATGGGGTTACTCGCATATTGAAGGGTTGAGAGATGGTATCTTTAAAAATGGATGAGTGATATGTATGATGTTCATACACTTGTGTTTTCTCTATTCAAATTACCAGAATGTGCATAATAGGTAGGTACTCAGTTTCAAATTTCATGAATGGGATAGAAAAACAAGTGTATTTATTTCATCAAAAATATACTTTAGTAGGTACTTGACAGGGTATCTAATTTATCAATCTATATCTATATCTATATAATATTATAAAGAGGAAAGATTTGTTTGTTTGTTTGTTTGTTTGTTTGTAACGAATAGGCTCCGAAACTACTGGACCGATTTCAAAAATTCTTTCACCTTTGGAAAGCTACATTATCCCCGAGTAACATAGGCTATATTTTATCCCTGTGTTCCCACGGGAACGGGAACTACGCGGGTAAAACCGCGGGGAGGCAGCTAGTGAATTAATAAATCTATACAAAATTATCATTTATATTCGAAAAATAATTCAGTTTGTCAAAACTAGAAATCAAACCTAGGTCCAGCAGTTTCTAGCCGTACCTACCTACCGTTAGGTAGCTAGGTACATCTATTTTCTATCTAACTGTTTCACCCAAGTCTAAGATAGTTGCTATCTTCATGCATCATTATTGACACATAAATACATCTTGAACAGATGAACTAGCTACAACTAACTTACAGTTAAACTAAGTATTAATAGAATGGCGTAAATCCTAAAAACCTAGATTAACTTACAGCTATACCTACCTAGCTATGGACTACATCTAAAATTTAACAACAATTAGCTATCGCATACAAATTCGTATCCCAACATGAAGTCACACCACCACCGCCACATTGCACTCGTGTGAATTTTCGAAGCATCCATCTCTGTTTCACGTTTTACCTCAAGAACTTCATACGTGATTTTGCATTTTGTGAAACAAAACATGCAATGCATAAACTTTAAACGCAAGATCGACGAGAAGCCATGGGGACAATAAAACAAAGAAAACCGTATCTCGCCCGAAGCGGTGGCGCGGCGCCCCCGCCGGCGGCACGCAGCACCGCCAATCAGCGACGCCGGGTGCTCCGCCGCCGCCCCATCGGCCCGCCCCGAGTTGGGCCCGCGTCTCGCCACGGGAACGAACGGGACACAGCATCGCTATAAAGATTTTACATCGATTATTGGGGTATGGGAGCAAGCCGTTTCTCTCTCGCCCGTGGGCGGCGACGTGAGGTCCTCTCGCGCAGTCGCGAACAATTAACGCGCGGGGCGGCGTGGTCGGTGTGCGGCGCGCGACGTGCGACGTCACTATAATGTGGTTAGTCAGTGAGCGTCGGGGCCGAGCCGACGGTGACGGCGACGGCACGGATCACGAGCTGAGAAGCGCGGGAGAGCCGCGCTGGTCGCTCAGCCAACGCGCCGGCCACAGCACGGTGGAGTTCAAGAGCTCGGCGTGCGCGGGGGCCGTTGAGCCGCCCGCGCCGCCTCTAGCAGCCCTGCCGGACCCCCAGCAGTTCAACATCTTCCCGGCTTTCTTCAGCCGACAGCTCAACTTTACGGGGGGTGGAGGTTGCGGCCAGGGCTCCAAGATCATGGAGGAGCTACGGCCGAACCTCGTGGGAGGATTGCTCGGCGTGCCGGGGTTGCTGGATGAGCACCAATCGGATGCCAAGTTTCTGCCTTCCGGTGGTGAGAGCAAGTACACTCCGGACAAGGGTCGCAAGTGCAGCAACGCATCGTCTTCATCGGCGGAAGAGTTCGGTGGTCTCTACGGTGGCGACCACGCAGCGACGCCGCCTGTACCACCTCTCAGTCGTTCCCTGCAAGATCATACAGGTGTGTAGATTAGATTATGTTACTCAAGCGAGCTGTGTGTACCTACCTACTGACTCATATCGTAATTAGATGGAACAAAATTGTTACACCACTGTCCTTATATAGTATAAACGTTATAAATGTACCTATTCCTTAAAAGGAAATGAAAAAATACGTTCGGCAGAATACCTACATACAAGCACTTATGTGTAATCGCACTCTAATGCTCGGTTTGGAATGTTGCTTTTGCTGAGAAGAGCCGGCAATAAGTAAACCGCAAATTAACATACCTAACCTACCGAGGACAATATTTATCAGGGTAGTTTGCATTTGATATCAGCTTGTAATATGGTAGAACTCTGACATGTGACATCAACAAATATTAGCTTTGTATAACAAAGCTTGTTGTGACGTCAAATTCTATGTTAGGTTAGTTATGAAATACATGAGCGACGTGGCGTGGTGTGGCACAATGCGTGGCGCTTGCCCTTTATTCGTCCTTCTAGTCTTGATTTATCAGGACTGCGTGTCCTGTCACGGTCGCCAATTTTGTTCCGTACCCGGGAACAAAGGTTGTGTAGAAATAAAACACTAACTTGTTATATCGTGTACTGATTTAAATCTATTACAAATATGTATAAAGATGCGCGTGAGTGCGCGTGGTGCCTACGATGGCTGTCGGGCGAATGTGTTGTGCGCACTCGATGCGCACTCGATCTATGAGCGCGCACAATGTACATAAAAAACATATACTTACCTATTGAACGGTTGGTTCCGTGTATACATCTTGTTCTATTTGATATTTTTTTTAATGCATATTATAAAAAATATCTGGCACAACACGCAGCTTTAATAACATGAATAAAAAAAATTATTAACAGTTAATTTTATCTATTTAAATCTTTTGGATTTCCTGTCACTTTGGTTTATGTTAATTATGATATTACTTGTACCTAATAGATGTTTTATTGTACCTCCAAGGAAACTCCATACAAGCCAATATGTGCTTTCATAAATTCCGGTAATATTTTATGTAGATAACGCTTCCTATGCATATATGCATAAGAAGCTTAGGAATTCATAATTTATTCCTATTATAATTATATAGGTAGGTATCGAACAAGTGCAGCTTTGTCTGCTTTGGTTTTAGTACTGGAGGTAGCGTTGCAAGTGAATGAACGATAGTATGCCGGCTGATATTGTGATCGATGGTTGATCTTATATGACCAATAAGAAAACCGACAGTCAGCTGCTCAAGTAGCGGTGGATGTGGGTGTGAGTAGTTCCGAAAGTGGTAAAAAAAAAAAAAAAAAAACATAGTACGCCGGCTGAAACTTTTATCATATATAATTTACGTTATACTGAGCTTAAAAAAAATTGTCAGCTGCATGGTGGAGGGGGGATTCTGCGTCAGTCACTCGTACAAACTTGTAAAAAAAACACGTTCAATAAAGTCATAGTACGCCAGATGAAATTTAACACAGTGATTGTTAATATTATCAAAGGTACAAAAACATTAATCAGCTGCGTGAGTAGCGGTGGAAAGACCGTCAGCTGATGAAGTGAAAATTTAAAATATTGAGTTTTGCTACTACGCTGTCTCCTCACAAACACATATTTTAAGAGAATTGTAGAGCCGCTTCAGCCCATAACACGATTTTTGGGGTTCCTAAGCCTATCCCCCTAAAATTTAAACGAACATATATGCGTCTTGAATTCAAAATTGACAAAAATAATGCCCGGAAAAGCAATTAAACGGGGTGAGTATCTTACTTTCGATAAGTAATATTTTAAGCTACTTACAAATAATATAATTGTTTGAACCAAACTACTAATGTTAAACCATCACTCAAAATGTTTATATAATAATAATAAGTAAATAATAAAATGTTTTATTTGCAAGAACATGATATGACATGATATGATCTGCACATATACACGTGCAAACTTTTGTGAAAAAGAATAACAGATACATGGAGTATAATTGTGTAATATTTATTACCAGAAGTTAAAAGATGGTGAATGCTTCCTTTGTGTCTTTTCGTTGGAATTACATTATTATTATTTATTTATTTTAGCTTTCCTAGTAATCCGTTTACGTGTGCCGAATGGATTTTGATTATCGCCAGAGAAAGAAAAGTGGTGTCTTATACGCGAACTAAGAATTCTGTTATAAAAAAAAATAATTTCTGGAGAAGATGGGCATAATCACTAAATTACAACACTAGGATTTATTAATTGTATTTGTATTCTGAAGATTGTAAACATGAATATAAAAATGTGGAGCTAAGTAATATTTTTATTTGTGCCATTTAATTGTGAAACCTTGGCCACCCACCGAAGTACCACATTTGAAAAACAAAAAGCGTACAACAAGTGTAAAACTCTGATTAAGTAAATAAATATTATTAGTGTTTTGTTCTCTCATACAATATTATACGCGAAAACAAAACACTAATAAAATAATAAATATTAGATATAGATATATACTAACAAACATAGATGCCCAAGACATCATGATAAATAATTTCAACGATCTTATACCTACTTTCATTTTATAAATTATTTTATCGTGCAACGCGACTCTATACCTCCTGTAGTAAACTTCTAAGAAGTAAATAGAATCAAAACAAAACAAAGTAAGGTAAGTGCCCCAATGATGGCCAGTTTAAGAAAAAAAACTGGTTTTTGTGAAATATTACCAAAATTGTGAAAGCTTCAGCACTGAATATAGTGAAAATGTAAATCCGGTCCTTATTTAATATTTATAATGTGTAACGCGTGAGATACGGCAAAGCAGGATTCAATTAATTTAACAATTAAAAGCTGTAGTTTTTGCCCCAGTCTTGGACAGAGAAAATCTATTAATGGACACCCCAGTCTTGGACATGACCCAGTAATGGACACCCCAGTCTTGGATATGACCCATTAATGAACACCCCTCATGGACACCCAGTAATGGACTTGAACCAATGACTTTAATTATTGAAATGAAAATAAAATGCTACAGAATCATATTATTTTAAATGAACTTTTGACAATGTGATTCGCAATAAAGAAATCCATGTTTCACTGTTTCGATAGCCAAGACTATTTGTAGAGGCGGTGAGACTAGTTTTAGGATTGCGATGTTTAGTTTGCAGCTTTGACGATTACGCAACGGCGAGAGGCCCCGTTTCATGATATAATATATTTTTTATTATTTTTTTTTTATTTAAATTTTTAATTTTTTTATTTAAATTTTTAATTTTTTTATTTTAATTTTTAATTTTTTTTATTTACTTTAATAAATATTAATAATAACTAATAATAATTTTTATATTTATCCAGTTATTTTTTAGTATTAGTTTGTTTAAATTTTTTATATTATTACTTTTTGTCTATATATTTTTTTTAAATTCTTCTTAAATAATATTATTCCATATAAATTAAAAAAATAATTTTATTTTTAAAGATCATCAGGTAAAAATTTAATAAAAAAAACAATTAGTATAAAAAAATTATAAAAAAAAAAAAAAAAAAACTTCATAACAATTTCATGGTTTGAAGTGTACAAAATTTGTAAAAAATAATCTGTAAAATTGCGCTTTCCAGTTTGGACCCCCATAATACATAAAACAAATAATAAGTTTCGACATTTGTCCACTAATGGAATTATTCAATTTCAGCGTGCCAGTTATGGACACGTCTTTAGATACTAAAAAACATAACTGAAACTTTCTACTCACCGCACTAACGATTTCCTTAAGAAATGCCGTCGTTGTCAATTTCAAATTACTTTACACTTTGTATTCGCACAAATTTGTACATGTAACAGACTGAATTGACTAAAACGTTAAACTTAGATAGTTCGATGTCTAAAGTCTATGTCACAGTGATTCCAATGTAAAAACATTGGCTCATGTCCGCATTCTAGATATTTCTTTTATTTTTTATCCATTGCTGGTACCTCGTCCAAGACTGGGGCACTTACGATAGTTGGAAAAGCAATGATAGGAAAATAGTGATTTATTTTTTGCACGTTAAGGTTGATTTTACACTTAATGTTATTGTTATTATTGTTGTTATTTAAAATTTGTCTTTTATTTCTTATATAACGGGAATAATTATTTTGACCATTTGTAGCTTTATTACAAAGTACAATGGTTGTAATTTGGTGGAACTTCAAACTGTTTTTAAAATTTTGTCTTAGTTCGTTAGTAAACGAATGTAGCCCTATAAGTATACGGCAGATAACATTTATATTTTTTTATATTTCCTTTGTATTTTAATTTATGTTATTTCTATGAATGCTTATTGTTATTACATTTATATTATTTTATCTCGATATTATTCTCTCACTCATTTCTTTTACGTTTGACTAAAACAAAACAAGAAAAAAAATACTTTGGAACAATATTTATTGTTTTATATATACTAGCATCTTCTAGAAATTACCATAATTATCACTATGTCGATTGAAATTTGATAAAACTAAGTTAAATAAGTTACGGGTGCAAGAACCATCGATCAGCTGGGTGGGAACAGGGAAGTTCTGTCTGCTAGACCCTGAACAAAACTGTACATTACTCGAATAATCTGTATCTTTACTGCGTCAGCTGACGGTCTTTCCACCGCTACTCATGCAGCTGATTGTTGTTTTCGTATTTTTCATAGCTGTAACAATCATTTTGTCAAATTTCATCCGGCGTACTATAACTTTATTTTACGTGTTTCGTTTACAAGTTTATGCGACCGGCTGACGCATAATCCCCCCTCCACCATGCAGCTGACTATTTTTTTTAAGCTCAGTATGATCAAAATTATTTATAAAAAAAGTTTCAGCCGGCGTACTATGACATAATTTTTTATTTTTTTTTACCACTTCCGGAACCAACCACATGAGCACCCACCGCGGGTGCGCCAGCTGACTCTTGGATTATATATCAGTCAATCGAAGTCTATCGCATAAGATGGCAACCGATCGGCGTATAATCACTACCTAAAATGCAACGCTACCTCCCGGGCTATTGCCTTTTACATCACATTTTTATCGTAGACCTATCCAGTAGGTACTGTACTGAATCGGATTTATAAGATCTAGGTTATTTTTGAGCATTGAAATATGACATTGTAACTGTTCAGTTTTTGTCGGCTTAACACAGCGGTATTACATTATTATTATCAGCAATTACCAATACAAGGCCTATTTGAATAATATTTACACACGATTATACAAAAATGTCTTTCATGAATTACAAAAACGAGAAATAATAACAAAAGAAGTTGCACATAAAAATAAACATAGTATGGCGTTGCAATATATAAGTAGGTATAACAATATTTACTTGGAGTTTGACAATCATCATCATAAATGTTCACATATCCAAATGAAGAGAAGACAGCAAATAGCGTAAATGAATAAAAAAATTTATACTTTAATAAACTATGATCGTTTAAAGCCGGGTAATTTTTTTAATATCCTATACTTATATTCTTTGCCGCTATTATTGCGGTTGGTGGGCCAACCCCGATTTTCACACCACTGGTCGTAGCCAAAAAAAGTAGGAATAAATTTATGTGCATGAGCATGTCTGTTCGTTTTTTTCTGGACAGTAACTCTTATTTATGTCTTAGTTCCAATAATTATAAAATATAGGAGGTATTTCAGCTATTTGGTTACCTACAAGGTCTGCTTAATTAGAAATATTTATTTACTAATATCTACCCATTGATTTATAGGATTTTTCTCTATATCTAGATATGCTTTTGCTTCTTTTTCCAATATGATTATAAATTCAAATATACATATAGCTCATTTCTCGACAGAATAATGTAGATTTGCATAGTTGAAAGGGTCATTCTTGCTTGACAAAAAAGTCCTCGTTTCTTCAATTTTTCACCGTTATAATACATATTAATGTGGGTAGATGATTACGAGCCGACGAGATAATATCTGACTTAGTTCTGAGATAGATTCCATTTCGTATTACAGAACAAATAAAATGCACTTTAAAAAAAATGCTTTTTGACTCATCATCATCATTATCATATCAGCCATAGGACATCCACTGCTGAATATAGGCCTCCCCTATCGATTTCCATGCAGACCGGTTGAATGATGCCTGCATCCAGCGGGTTCCAGCGACTCTTGTCAGGTCGTCAGTCCACCTTGTGGGTGGACGCCCTACGCTGCGCTTTTTGACCAAATAAATATAATATAATTTAATTTAATCCCAACTTTGATAAACTAAGAAATAAGTCTGATTTTACATTAAAGTTAAAATTATAAGAGTTTCGAATAAAATTCATTCACAATTTTGCTAGCTATGATATAAAGCTATACCTACACAAAAATAGTTTTACAGTCAAACCCCGAACAATTTAATATAATATGCCATGTTACAAACTCATATAACCACTATAAACACGTTTAGAACTCCACTTCAACCCGTACCTACTCGGTATGTGCGTATAATTACAATTCCAATTAGAGTAATATTGCAAACAATCGGCCCGCGGGTGACGTCATGAATACGAAATGTCACTAACGACCGTCTCCCTCCCCCCAGCCCCTCTCACTTCAGCCCCATCCCAGCCGCGAGCGAAGCCTGAATTTTCAAGCGGCTTGGGTTGAGTTATACAATATACATACTCGTACATAACTTTGTTCGTGCTTCACGCAATACGCACAATTATGATGCAGGCTATTTGAATAATTATTTCAAGTTTTCCATGTACCTACCTTAAAACCATTAGATAAATGCTCTAAGAAATAATCTACTCTGTATCTTTTCTTAAAAATCTTCAATTAACTCGGTAACAAACCACTCCGAATTACTTGGGGAAGTGGTTTAAAAGTTTATATGAACGCTAAATAGCAATTAAATCGATTTACTCGTTTTGAAATAAGTATAATTAGCATTACACACACATATCTATGCAGTACCTGCATTACCAAGTTCAAATTGGTGTAGTTAGTAAATCCAATTCGGAACAAAAGATATCTACTACTTACGCACAGTGGATTCCATAACTCCATGGTTTGTATGACGATTCGTTAAAAACTCAAATATAATAAAAACATTACGATTGCACAATATAAATGTTATTTTAAGTAAAAATGGTTGTATTTTAGGTTTTTTCTGTGGTCACGATCAACAACTTGTAAAATTTGTGTATATTTTTTAAAATTTGACTACATAGAAAATTATTGAGTACTTTATAGATCTCTTTTTAACCGACTTCCCAAAACGAAGGAGGAGGTTCTCAATTCGGCCGGTATTTTTTTACTTATTTATATATCTAACTTTAATATATTTCAGATATAAATCATCATGACAAACTGAAAAACGTTACTACCTTACTGTAATGAATTGTCATACATAGGTATTATACGCAGCTTCGGTTGAGTAGAGGTTATAAAATACATGAACATCCAAACGAATAGAATAGGTAAACTTGGAGACTTAAAATCTCACGGAAATTCGAGTAAGACCGCGAACCTCGTCGTTTAAAATTGAAAAAACAAGTGCATCTATTTATATATATATATATATGAAGTGTGTTTATTTATATTGGTTTCATTATCAGGAAATAGCATAGGTTATAGTTTATCCCCGAATCCTTATGAGAACGGGGGTGAAACCGTTAAGCGGAACCTAGTCGAGTATAAACATAAATAAATTGGTATCTATACTTATACTATAATAATAATATTATAAAGAGGAAAGATTTGTTTGTTTGTTTGTTTGTTTGTTTGTTTGTTTGTTTGTTTGTTTGTTTGTTTGTTTGTTTGTTTGTTTGTTTGTTTGTTTGTTTGTTTGTTCGTTTGTTTGTAATGAATAGGCTCCCAAACTACTGGACCGATTTCAAAAATTCTTTCACCTTTGGAAAGCTACATTATCCCCGAGTAACATAGGCTATATTTTATCCCTGTATTCCCACGGGAACGGGAACTACGCGGGTAAAACCGCGCGGAGGCAGCTAGTATAAAATATAAAGGCGGGTACACAACATCACGTAGCGTCGACAGTAACAATGGACGCACCAGACGTGCATCTCAGCTTGCAGACATGCTTTATAGAGTAGGTATATTGTTGATATGTAGACAGTATACTGACCAATAACTAAAAGTTAGCTTTCTAAAGTATTTTTATTTTGAACAAAATTCTTACATCGTGTCCTACATGACACATACATTTTTGTGACTTGTTAGAAAAGTTACAAGTTGTAACTTTGTTATATGGTTTAAGTACTTCGATACCTTTCATATTTCTAATTTTTACTTTAAAATAATAAATAAAAATAAATAAACATTGGCCAATATTGGCCCGCTTCCAACTCGGAAAGTCAAGCGCAATTCATTTCCTATTTTAGGACACACTGTACTCTCTTTTACTCTCTTAAGCATTTTAGATAACCGATTTTTACTGTTATAAAAGATGGTAATAATAAAAACCTACGTTTATAAATTTTATTTCAAATTCTTTTTTTTATATTAAGTGTAGATAAGGCCTTTAATCTGCAGTATTTAACTTTATAATTATACAGTTACATAATAATACAATTACATTAATTATTTCTATACCTACTAAAAAAGTTTAATTATAATTGTCTGCATACAATATTATTCCAAATAATAAATCGTTTCCGACTTTGTCCTTATTTCAGTCTCTGGAACAACTGGTTGCACTTGAAAATAAAACTTTCTCTTCACCAAATGTTTCATTACGTTTGTTTTCTTAGGAGGGATTTTTTTATATTTGTCATCATTCACTAATGGTTTGGGTGTTTTACTATAAATAGGTGCTACAGAACTTGTTTTTACATCATGTGTTGGATTTTCATAATTACCACCAGTCGGAAAATTATCTGGATACTTGAATTCTTTTGACCCGTAATTATTGGAATCGTAATAATTATGTTCATTATTGAAATTAACTATGTCATCAGGTTCTGAATTTTTTGATAGATACGGTTGCTCGACCGAGGTATCATCTGTGTCCCACCAGTTATCACTGCCTCCAAAGTTTTTACCTCCTATTTGAAATGAGCGATCGTCGTTGTCATAATCGTTTACTGTCAATATTGGTGGAGCGTATAGGTCACGCCCCATATCTTTATCGTGATGATGATGTTTTTTACTTTTCAATCCAATTAAGCCAAGTATTCCACCTGTTTCAGTCTCAATTATGATTCCTGAAATAATAATTCATTGTATTAGACTAAACAATTATTGTAAATACCTACTTGTTACGGCGGATAAAAAATATATGTTTACGGAATTCAGTACTATCCGATAAATTGTATTTACACGGCTAAACTCTAGTTTGCTAATAGGTGCTCGAAGCAAATAATGTAATATTTTGTTAAATATCATCCTGTAGTACCTAGGTAATGGCAATAAATATTTTGAAACGTACTTTTTTAAATGTGGTAACCAGGCGATTTTGATTGCAAAGTAAGTCCTGATGACAGACTTATCAGGCATAGGTAGGTTATGCATAAATATTTAACCAATCACATATAACCAAATCACTTTTTAAATTGTTTCATTCAAATATTATTTTTTCGTTATTAAAGTAAATCAAGTAACACAGCAATATCATCAATAGGTAATTATAATTTAAAATTATTTAGTGGTACTTACCTAAAATTAGACACAAAACTAATAATACTGTAGATATTGATTTCATTGTCACAGTTTTTTCACCAATGCCTAGTTGTTATGTACTCGTAAAATAACGGAAGACTGATCAAGATGATCGAGTGACTTTATTACAAAATCCATTATCGAAACTACCGATTTAATGAAGGTCAGTTTGGTGATAGGTACGTTAGTTCGGAACATGAACAAATTGTTTGTTAGAACCAAATATACATATCATGGGTAAAATAATCCTACTTTCTACTAATGTTAGATATAGGTTTAAAGAATATTTATTCTCAAAAGAACAATTACAGTTCACTGTTATGAGAAAAAAGTTTACAATTACTTACTGTATGAACAAACAATTGTCGTCCAGTGTCGAAGCGTGCATGCATTATTAACAAAGTAATGTTTTTAATAGCTAGACTTAAAAGCAATATGTAGGTAAGAATATGTAATGTTTATAACAAAAATGGACGTACTGGCCTATTAAATTTAAATTGACCACAGTGCTAATACACATATTAATGCGAAGTTAGTTAGACAAATGGATGAATGAATATTAGTCGCTCTTTCATGTATAGACGCCTGAAGGGATTTATACGCAACATGTTATACCGATAGACTATAGGAAACTTATTATTCCGGAAAAGAAAATGACCGGAAACGCATATTTTACATTTCAATGTGACTAACGTGAACCCATGACAATATCGTGTGACTGAAATTTTGAACATGAATAAAGGAGAAAAATACAAAGTCATAGATATGAGTTTATTTAATTATTATTAAAGGAACACCTGCGACATACATATGAATTATATACAATATTATTATTATTAATCTTTTAAATCCGCTCAGTAGTTTTTGCGTGAAAGAGTGACAAACATCTATCCACGAATACACAAACACTTACAAACTTTCGTATTTATAATATTAATAGGATTTAGCATTGCGTTTCATAACATTTGTTTTATCTACTAGATACCTAATGGGCTTTGTTATTATATTGTAATCATTCAAATGGTTAACATCGTGAGCTAGAGCGATGCGTTCAAACGACTATAGGAAATCATATTATTTTAATTTTTTTTAATAGTTAAAAAAAACTAACGTTATTCTGTTTACATTTTTCTAACCATTTTTTTTCTATTGAACCAAACAATGTAAGTAAATCAATAACATCGAATATCTTAAGAATGACGATATTTAACGGCTTTAAATAACAGAATGTGTTTTTCTTTTTCAAAGGTTATGATGTTGTTTAGAGAAATTTGAACTTTATCAATCAGACATAGAGTTAAATATTTTAAATACCGTAACAATGGTGCGGTTATAATGCGTGTCGCGTGCAGGACGCGTGCGTATCCCACCTGTCTATTTGCAATGTGTCTGCCCCTTTAGTATAAGTAGTATTGTGCGATATGTGAGCGGAATTGGTCACTCTAATCTCCATTAAAAGTATGAGGATAAAGAAGGTATATTAGCATAGAAATTCCCTTCTACCTCATTCGTAAAAATAATAGTCATAGATTTTAGGCTTAGGTGTTAGTTTCTAGTTTTGACGAATGTTCTTTAAATTAAGTAACTTGATAGGTTTTAACTACATAAGTATGCAAGTGTAATAGAAATATTAAATAAGAAGGTAATCATCAAGTAATTATTAAAACAATTCAATAATAATAAATTAGAAAGATCTTTGTTGAAAGAGTTTTGTTTTACGAATCAAAATATTCTTTAGAAAAAAGATACAAAATAACGGACAAAAAACTACAACCATCTCTACTAAAAAGCAAAGCAAAGTAGGAATATAAAAAAATGTAGCAGTGAATAATAGTTATTTGTTATACAAGAGTGCAAAGTTGCTTTTTAACCGCGTGTTCAATTTTGATGACCGAGCAAGCGAAGGATTCTAAAATTGAATCACGAGCGCAGCGAGTGATTCAAAATTAGAATCCTGAGCGTTAGCGAGGGAATCAAAAGAGCACGAGGTGAAAAATCTTTGCACTCGAGTGCAACACGTAACTTTTCATTCCACCTCAGCGAGGAAATGACTAAATGCAAAAAAAAAAACGTTTAATACAACACTAAAAATGTTTTTAAAAGAACAACAAGAAGGTGCCGTGTCTGAGTTTTTAACAAATTAAAAAAAAGTTGTATGATATATTCGGCACCATAGAGGTAGCAGTAAATAGGTTTAATGTTTTTTTTTAATTCACAAACTTAGTGCACACGATGTTCCAAATTCAATTTACTTTATCCTCTAGAGAATAAAAACGGCTTTTCCACTCAGATATTGAAGATTAAAAATACTCTTTCCGAGATGGTGGGATGAAAAAAAAATAGTCATTGTAATCCTCTCAGCCAGCTAACCAATATGCGCATAATAATCCTGTGTCAAGCACGTACTCGACATAATGGAGTGTCGATTGTGACCGGCACCGGCGCCCGCGCACCCTCCCTAGCACCTACAAATCCACTAAGCCCATTGTAATTACTCACATCGCGATTTACCCCATGGAATCAGCTGGCACTCAAAAAAAGTGTTAACTTTACTCTCAATTGTTTTGCTATATTGCAGGGAAACTTTTAACTATTCCATAAAAATAAATAACTAGGATTTAGTATAAAATAAATATATGTATTATGTAGTGTGTCACTGTTAAATCTAAATCAATCGGTACAACATTTTGGTCATTTAAAACTGAAACAGATAATAAGAAACAGGTACTGTAATATTATTGCAAAAACTATGGTAGGTGATAACTAGCTGCTTAGATGGGTAAATAATGCTTAAGTTAAGCATTAAGCTCCAAAAAATTTTGATGAGTTAGTGTCCATCACTGCATAATACAGAAAATTGAGCTTTTTGTATACAAAACCATTTTAGGTATTTAATCCATTACAAAATAATTGTGAAATAACTCCTATTGTAATAGTTCCGCAATAAAACCGACAGTTGGTTATACCTACCTAATTGTATCAGCTGATGTAGTGCAGGCGCAGCGCAGGTCAACAATCAAAGATGACAATCGCGCGGATTTGCGGCATTTGTTCCGATTATAAATCTATTAAGGGCATGTGGCATATGGACGCCGCTTGAAGGGCTATGAGCCCCCGTTGTTACTCCAGAGGTGGTCTCAGCCCTTCTCAAATCTATAAAGCTTTTTTACTTTTTGATATAAAATTGAAGTTTTCGGCAAGTCGAGTATTTTTTTATTAATAGATAATGTTGCCAGTGTTATTGCGATTAAATGTATCCAAGAATTCGAAACAAGTAGGTACAAAGTATACCATGACAAATGCTTCGTAAAGTAACATTGAATGTATCAGTATGAAAATATACTTTTAATAAATAAATAAAAATGTTAGTTCCCCCCAAAACAGAAAAGTGATGATCAACCTTCACTTACAATATGTAGGTAACTACTTAATATTTTATAGTCTACAATATTTTAGATATAACAATATTTTTCTTCTTATATTAATATACGCAGTGTTGAGTAGATGTAGGTACCTACCTGTTTGTATCAATAATAATCACTTTTTATTGTAAAACTTATACAGGTATTTTATGCGCATTAAGCACACTTTTTAAAGCATGTCCTGACACAATACATGCGCTTTATTTCGGGACATTTTAAGATCCCTAAAGATTTATTTTATTCTCCGTGTTATTTTAGCTCTACAAGTACAAATGGAAATTCAGAAGTTATGCGTCTTTGGCATCGTTTCACTTATGTGTCAGTCAGTTTTTTTACAATCTATGACCAAAATAAAGGTAAAGTCATGTTATTTTCACGCTTAGACCAACATTTTTACAATCCTTACTTAACAGAGAAACTATGACATAATAGAATATTACCAAAACAAATACACTCCCCAGAATCAATTTTCGTCAAACTAGTGTTTAGTATTTGCGACACTCATATACAGTCACCCGACACCTCTCGGCCGCCACAGATGGCGCTTTTATGTCAATCGTCATGATTAGGGGATTACAGCCCCCTAATGATGTGTTACATTGAATCACTGTTACGCCCCCGAACAAATGTTCTGCACTTTGTACTACAAATAAATACTGTTCATTGACTTGTCGCCAAGCACCCACAGCAATTTAGTACATTTCTCCACCGTTCTCCCCATTTTATATCTGTTATCAAAATATTTTTGGCATATCAGAATTGAATTTGTAAAAATAATGGCTATATCTCATAAATTTGAGTAACTGAGTGGTAATAACATAATCAGAAGATTTTTATTCAATATCTTAAACAAGTGATAATTTGCCGTATAGAAAATAGTCCTAAAAACTCGTTGGACATGGTATAAGTAATCTGAGGATAAATTTTGCTATCTAGACAAATATTGAAAAACCTTTATACGTGCCGCTTGTTTTTAGTAAAATATAAACGAAATATCCAAAAAATAAACATGGAAAGCTTTTTTCTATCTCTAATGGCTTAATCGTATCTCCGAAAAATGTCAGGTAAAAAGTGAAACCAATATATTCGCCATCAAAGCGCCTAAAAACATAGACGAGAGTAAAAATACAACCTTTTAAACGTTAAAAGGCCCCGTTTACCGCGGACGCAAACACTTAGCTCCATGTTAATTAGTAAGTAGCTTGGAACACCGTCAAAGGGAATGCATGAATACTTGCCAAACCGACCTCCGACGGTGCTTTTAAAATCTCCCCCACTTAATTCAGAAGCTCAGAGAAACCGAAGGTAAACTGATTATGTCGCCAATATGCGAATTTTTCAGAGAAACGGCTCAAACGTGTGCTACGTTTGAGCCATTTGAAATCAAATAGCCATGTGGGAATACAATTAAAACGCGGTAAAGATTTCCATTTGAATATCATTCCGAAATTCAAATTCGTTTTGTATGTGTTTAAATATGAAATATGATCATTGAATTGATAAACTGTTTGACCGCGCTTGTTATTATATTAATTTACCTTCAGTTTATTTGATTTTAACATCAGTACTTATAGATAAAAGTACCTATCTATACTAATATTATAAAGAGGAAAGATTTGTTTGTTTGTTTGTTTGTTTGTTTGTTTGTAACGAATAGGCTCCGAAACTACTGGACCAATTTCAAAAATTCTTTCACCTTTGGAAAGCTACATTATCCCCGAGTAACATAGGCTATATTTTATCCCTGTATTCCCACGGGAACGGGAACTACGCGGGTAATACCGCGGGGAGGCAGCTAGTTACTTATAATAATGTTTACTCTTTATATCTAACATATTTTCCCTTCTGTAGAAACTTACAATTCCCAACACTTAGCTTCATATCAATTTAAATATGGTAAAAGCTTTTTTAGGGTGTGAGTCTAATTTTCATACGGTTGATATATTTTGTTTACTACATAATATATTATGTATGATACGTTTGATTTTGGGTTTTACTTACCATCAATGCCAAAAATAATACGCGACAAATCGACGATAACGTAGGTATTATTTATTAATATTAGCGTAGGCAGGTTCTGTATATTGGACTGCCTCATGCGAGTGATATTCTGAGGTGCGCTTCGTGGAATAGGAAATTAATTATTTTAAATTTTTCATTTGAAGCGCACCTACGGGGGCGCTTCGTGGAATACTTTAGGTGCGCTTCGTCTGGGTGCGCTTCGTTTGGGTGCGCTTGGTGGAATACCCAGGCCCAGCAAAGTTTTTTTCCTATTTGATACCTACATAAGGTACATCGAGTTACCTGCCTCATTATGATGTTCAAAACATAAGAATTAAAATTAATATATTCACGATTTCCCCTATTTTTGCAATAGCACGTGACACAAACACGCGCACGAGTGGAGTCACGGAAACGTTCGCTCGGCGTGGAATGATTTGCCTCTTAACAGCGTTAGTTAAAGCAACGCAATTACAATTACGAGAGCCGCGAACTTGACCTACGGATGGAGTGCGGCAAGGGTCGATGCGCAACGCCCGCTATGCAAATAAGAAGCTCAACGTTTCTTTGAACTGGCTAGGACGTGATTGTGGGTGGATTAATGTTAGCTCGCATGCCGCTCAACTGGACCACTGTGATTATGGGTTAAATGCGTTGACACTAGTTTATCAACTTATTATGGAAATCTATTGCCCGATTTCATTTTACTATAACAATTGGATACCGAATAGGTAAATCAGTTAGTGATTATTTACCTCTGCCTGAACTATATTTATTATCTGGTCTTTAGCTCTAAAGTTAGTGCCAAATAACCGATAAGATTTTTTTTAATATTACATGTAAGTAAATTATATTTATACCCTTCTAACTGCAGCATGTAAGATAGGGTAACTAAACAAATGCGCTAGATGTCCGTTCCGTCAATCAAAACTTTGTTGCCGATCATACTTTATTAACATAAAATTTGCTTCAACAGTGGAAGGGGCTTTCAAAAAATTAAAGCCGGAGCCTGGTGGGAATAACACAGGGTCGTCTGGTACGTCGGCGTTATCCCCGGCTCTGGGGCCGCAGCACGCGGGGCACACGCCCACCACGGCGTCGTGTCCCACGCCGGCGAGGAGACGGCATAGGACCACATTTACACAGGTCAGTAAACCAAACAGGGAATGGATTGTTCATGTCATATTTGAAGGAGGTAGGGCCCTTCGGACTCATCCGTTCCGAATTGGAGCAGGCCGACTGGGGTAGTAACTCCACCTTACAGAAGACTGCAGGCAAATAACACTATCTTGTAACGCAACCGTCCATTGCTACGGTAACCGCTTCCCTTCAGGTGAGACCGTATGCCTGTTGGTATAATCTACGATAGTTTGATGAGCAAAGTTGCAAGTTAAATCTGGTAGCTGAGTTATGCCAATGCAAAGATATCATATTTCAAATTATTATATACTGAAGAGACTACGTGAATAATATCTAGGTATATAGAAATATTTATGCCACTTATTCTCAATTAAAGGCTTTAAAGATTAAATACCGGTGCTCCTAAAGCCTAAACTGAATAAATAAATGTTTTTCAATTTTAATGCTAATCATACAAAATTGGCAAAGAAACCTTTTTATTGAGACCTCACCTTAGATGAGTTTTTACATAAATATGTAAATGAAGATCAATTTCAATAACAAACAAGATATATTAGAATATTTATGAAATTTTGTAAGAAGTATTTTTTTGGAAATCTGTCCTTTAGTTCTTAGGGAAATCCTTAATTTTAGTTGCTGAGTCGTAAGATGTTTTAATCTCATATCATACATATATTTTTTAGGGTATAGGTAGGTATATTAAGTACATAATTATAATTTCAACACATCTTTTACGGTTTTTTTTCCATCCAATATTTTATATTTACCTATATATTAAATAAAAAACTACATACCTATAGAGAATTTAATAAAAACTAAGCTTTGTTTTATTCCAACAGGAACAATTAGCAGAATTAGAAGCGGCATTCGCAAAATCACATTACCCAGATATATACTGTAGAGAAGAATTGGCGCGGACGACGAAACTCAACGAGGCGAGGATACAGGTCGGACACATTACACTCATTATTATATTGAAATACCGCATTTGCGTTAATTAACATTCGTAACAAAGTTATTGAATATCATTTAGTCTGTGGTCATCGATATTTTGTGAATCAGGTATATTTTTGTCATTCCAAACAGATACACCTATGTCACAATAGGTAGGTAACTACTTTTGTGTTGTTCTTAGGATAAATAGAATCATATTACTTTGTCACCCTGTCAACCACTTTTTGCATTTATTTCAGATAAATCAATCAATTTTAGATTTTTGCGTTAGGTAGGTACTTACTAGGTATATTTAAAATTTCTACACATTACATGACAATAATAAAAGTAGCTACAGCACCCATTATATATTGAACTGAATGACATTGTGTGTCATTAATTATTTGTTGTGTACTTATTAATACAATCTAAAATGTAAACTAAGTAAAAAAGGCAAATAGAACATTTTAACTAAAACAATATTTTCCGATTGAATATCCCAGTAAAGTCAATCAGTGTAATAACGTAGTCTGATATGTAGAGCAATGCTACAGAAAATGAACCACCCGCCGTGTATAAAAATGAATATAAATGTTCTCGACACAAAATAACAGGCAGCACATACAATAGCATCGCACCATTCGTTCTTGGATGGAATTGTCGAAATATCAATGATGCGCGAATACTCGGATAATACAATTTGGAGCGTAGGCCGGAGGCGGATTGAATTAAAGTGCCATCTGTCGTCCTCGACCGTATGAATACGAAATGCTTACAGTAACTCGCGAGAGATCTTTATCTCAGTTTTAAAATTGCTCAATCCCCCAGGACCCTCGCTATTGATTTGTCCCCGGAGCACCTAATTTGTCGCATTAGATATTTTATTCAGTACGTGACTTTTAACATCTACCTCCGAATTTAACAAATAATGACAACATTATTTACCCACACACACTTAGTAAAAATTACATATACTTATATATTTATATCTCAGGTAAACTTGAGTAGAGCGACCTCAGAAAATCCATCACGTTTTAGCTATTGTTACTCATATATGAAACGGCTCTTATGTAGGTAATATTTTATTCAGAGTCACTCCATCAAGACGAAAATTGCTCTTTTCTTTCAAGCGCAACAAATGACGATGCTCCTCTAAGAAAATGAAAGGTTCTGTGAAACGACATTACTTCGAAAACCTTTACATGGTTGCTACCGTTAAAAGCAGGTGAAAAGCGCGTAGGCGATATGGTAGGTAGGTATACCTACACTGTAGAGCTGTGTCGAAAAACGTCAATACATTGTGTACGTGTAGATGTACGTGTAGCTACTCGTAAGGTCGGTATGTTCGTGCTCGCGCTCCGTAGGAGGCTATTAACGTTTAGGCGACGCTACATAAGAATGTAAACGTTAAAGACGACAGCGTCGTCGCGCGTCGGGCGTCCCTCCTTCTAGAGGAAATTTCGATATAAAAATACGAAGTCGGAGGGCGAGAGGGCGCGGGAGGGCGCGGGCCGGCGGCGGGCGGAGGTGGCCCCTGAGGCATTGCAATCCCATCAAATGGATCCGTAACGAAGTTAGCCGCTCATCCTCCCCGCGCGCCTCTCGACATTGTCTCTGCCCTCAAATGAATTCTACAATTGGAAATAAGAAAATGTTTTGTTGGATCCCCGTGCTTTTTCAGTTTAAAGGCGACCGTTTTCTCCGGATAACTCGATGCGCTCTTAGGAAAATAGATAGGTATCTATAGCTTTTGTTGAATACAGAGCAAAGTGTTTCAGCCGAGGGATCTTCACAAAATTAAGTTTTATTTGCTTTCAAATTTGTTTCTTATAGATTGTAAACGAGTTTAACTCGAATGTTTATCAAATAAACCTTTTAATTTTTAGCTTTGTATTATAAACATTTAAATGTCTCATAAGTTTGCCGGGATAAGATTGAATTTCCTGAAGCAAATCGTTAATCTTGAAAATATTTCAGACAAAAAAAACATCATACCTATACCTAATCAACTCAAAGAATTTCAGTGCGCTTAAAACACCCTAAGGTACCGATAGTTTATATCATCTTAAATGATATTTAGTAGTGATATCAAAAAAAAGTAAGTCTGTATTTTAAGGACAAAATACCATTGATTATAATCAATGGTATTTTGTCCTTAAAATACACGTAGGTACTTAGATCGTTTTTAAACCGTTCGGAAATTGCTTCGTTTTTCATTACAACGCTCGCGCGGTGAGGGGCGGACGACGGGTAACATTGCGAAAAAACTAATATCCCATTTACGTTTCCTCCCCCGATCCATACGTGAAATACGCCTAACAATGTTTCCCAATCTGTGCGCGTCGACTTCGGCAATTTCAGATTTAATAAACTTTTTTTGTCGTTATAGCGCACAATGTCGCAATGTTACTTTCCTTATCGATATCAGCCAGTTGTTTAGTTAAAGTATTCAAAAAGACATAACAATTTTATTGACTTTGATGTTTAAATTATATTTGACACACTTTAGAATTCTTACCTTAACATAACAAGCTTGATTAATACAATATGAAGAAATAACACCTTTCATCCTGATGAAACATAAAGCCAATAGATACCTATACTCATTTCAACAAGTATTATAACTGGCAGGTATTAATGCATAGTTAAATTTAGGTATGAATACGTGTCCGACTACGTGGTAAAATTATGATTGTTTTGGTAATGGCCAATAATCATAAAAAATATTTTGGTTACATTTGCTTTCATCAATAGAAAAATAATTCAAGCAAATTGAGAAGCATTGTACTTACCAAACAGCCTCTATATACGTAGATATATATAAAATAATATAGGGTGGGTTTACTAACCGTTAGGTATAGGGTGTATCGGTTTATTTATATGGAGAGTGCGTACGGAGGGCGCGTTGCCCCCGCCCTCCGGGATGAGTGGGAGGGCCCTCCCTCTCCCTCTAATCAGCTCTAATCACCATATCAAACGACGCACGCTCTCATTCCTGTTGACAACACACAGATTAGGCCGTCGTCTGTTTTGTTTTGTTCATTGTTTTTGTATATAAATATCCTAAATATAAAATTATTAATATCAATAAAACATATCCATATAAAACTCGGTTTAATATAAAATTTAAATAAAAATTCTAGCCACTATCGCTTAAGTAACTGTCAGAGTTATTGGTACCTAAAAAAAAATCAAAATATTTTATTCAAATAGGCTTTTACAAGCACTTTTGAACAGTCTAATGGGTTCCGAACGTTGCCCACTAGACTATACCCAACCTATTCTCAAGGAGTAAAGATAACGTGTATAGAAAATATGGCCTCCTCACGAAATATCAACTTCCGTGAGTTTACCCCGACATAACTAAATCGCTCTTTTACGATACATTTACCAAAAGTATCTTAAATTTACAAGTATACAGACGTAAGCATAATATTTTTGAATCACGGGTAAATTTTACCTTTAAAAATAGCAACATTAATATTTTATAATAAAATTTCTGCCTTATATTAAATGAAGGTAATAAAATGCTGTCATAAAATTCACAATACAGCTTTTTATTGCCTATTTAATAAAAAGCTACAAAAATTTTTAAATATTTTTTTTTATTCAGGTCTGGTTTCAAAACCGTCGAGCCAAGTATCGGAAACAGGAGAAGCAGCTACAAAAGGCGTTAGCACCGGCTGTTCTACCCGGCTGCAATGGCATGATGAGGAATATCCAGGGTTACAGGGGCTACCAACCATATCCACATCCTAACACCATCAATAGATATCCACAGGTACGTAAAAATATAGTCTATAATTTAATTATTTATATTTATTACCAGTGAAGAATTGAAAATAGCTGACACGGGCAAATTTGTTTGTGTCACGCCATCCTCGTCGCAACAGTTTTCATTGATGCTCTGCTGTTATTGGTCGTAGCGTGATGTTATATAGCTTTTCTCGATAAATAGGCTATCTAATACTAAATCTAAACCTAACACTATATTTTACTATTTGAACCAGTATTTTCTTAGCTTAGCGCATTCAACCAAATAAACTAACAACTTTATAATATTGGCATAGATTAAACTTCAAATTTGTAAGTTTATAAGTATGGTTCCAATCAATATGTAAAATCATTTAACACATATAATACCTACCGATAGCATACTGAATATTATGTTAATGTACCAATATAGCTAGTTAAATACAATACGACTTATTTGAAGACAGTTGCCCGACGGCTACGCGGCTATTATAACGGGTAGGTATTCGTAGCAAGTGCTACGAGCGCCGAAACCCGTCGGGACGCGATCGATGCGACCGACGGCCGACTGGCGTGACTTTGCCGAGTAACATTCCTGCACAATAGATCCCAACATAGATTCAAAGTATGACATATAATATAATACTATTCTGACAGACCGATTGGCTTTGTGGTTAGTGACCCTAACTCTCAAGCCACCGGTCGTGAGTTCGAATCCCACCCAGGATCAACATTTGTATGCATGAATATGTCTGTTTGCTCTGTGTCTGGATATAAATATCTATATTAGTATGTATTTAAAAGTAGTACCTATATGTAGTATATCAGCTATCTGGTTACTATAACACAAGCTCATTTTGAACCTTACTTTGGAATCCGATTGCCGTGTGTAAAAATGTCGCAGAATGTCGCAGGATATTCTTGTTTAATAAATTCAGTAACATGAAAATAGGAAAAATACACGAATACGTATGCAGTTTTCGCCACAATTCGTCCGCTCATTACCATACGGCGCTAATCAGTCGCTCTGATTACGCGATAATGGGATTGTGCGCGCCCGTGGCGACCGCGGAAAATAATGCAAATACTGCTCGTACATGTCGAGATATAACTACATATACATATGCATCAGCCCAGATTTAATTATCCTAATATTATTTTAATAGGATATTGAAACGAATTGAATAGAAATGTTTATTCGCGAGTTAAAACTAAAGTTTTCAGTGATAAATTGCGATTTGAAATAAAATTAAAAATATATTTTAATTAAAATACGTACATATTTACAAGTACATTTGAATAGTGAATCTCAAACGCTGCTGGTTTGGTCAAAAGGAGGATAAGGATTGGTCGGAAAGACATACTTACATATTTTTGTATATGAACAAAAAAAATATAATAAAATAAAATAAACTAACAAAAACTTAAGCAGACAAACGCAGGCTACGCTTAAATTACACACCAAATATCTATAACACGTTAACTTTAAAGGACATTTCTAAGGTACCTACTAAGTGATGAGATACAAAAAAACTTGATGAAATGTTAATCTTATCAATACACTACACCAAACACTGGCTACACCAAATTCATGAGAGAAACGAAACACACAAGTAGCATTACAAATCTTTTCAGTGAAACTCAAATTTTGGTTTGTTATAATTATAAAGCGAGCAGACATGGTCGACGAGCTCGGTGGCCTAACGTAATCACACACCACTATCCCATTAAGTGAGGTGTTAATCGCTATAAAACACGAAGCCAACGTTAATGCAAACTATTAGCATAAAACAAGCCGGGAAAAATGATCTCTTACCTGCCCCCGTGCGATAATTAACCAGTTCGTGGGGAATTTCGGCGCAATCAATTTTCTCCACGTATGTCGTACTATCTGTTGAGTTTAATGTCTATATTACAATGAAGACATATCTAGGTATACTAATATCATAAAGCTGATGAGTTAGTTTGTTTGAACGCGTTAATCTCAGGTAGTAGGTAGGGTAGAGCGGGGCTTGTTGAGCATAGGGGCAAGTTGGGCAATCGAAATATCTCGGAAACTATTCACCGTACGTATAGACATCGTATGGCGGAAAGAGGGAGGCGCGGGAGGGATAAACATCACGCGATCGCTAGTGGCTGCTGGGTAAGCGAGTTACGTGCACGGGCGTTTTGTTTATTTTAAGACCAAAAAGTAAAAACGTCATTTATCGCAAGTTTTCGTCTGGATTAGTCAAATGTTATTTGTTTTTAATCAGGTAAGTGTTAATCTTCCATATAATTATCGTACTTTTGATATGCAGAGAGGTTCTGGATATAATTCTCACGGTTTTTCTATAACCTCACTTTTATTTTGAAATTCTGGGTTGGGGTTAGTTGAGCATCGTTGCTCAACTTACCCCATGATAATTACGTAAAGAAAATTACTTTAAGTTTTGTTGTTCTGTCACTAAGACAATTACCATTAAGTTCCAAAGATTAATTATTATTTTTAAGATATAAGCTAAGTATATGAGTAATAATATAAAGAAATAAGTCTGATTTTAAACAGAAAGACTGAATCTAATGGTGAAGTTATTCCTAAGATACGTTATTGTTTTCTTGATTCTACTTTTGGTTAATTATTCAAAGAATTGCTATAAGTTTTGTTTTCTCTGTCACTAAAAGACTATAAATAAAGAACTGATTGTTAAACACTTATTTTATTTCATCACTAGTCAACATTGAACCTATGGTTTCATTATACTTTCTTAGTGCTCAACTTGCCCCACACCTTTGCTCAACTTACCTCACCTATGAGGTACATTGAGCATACTTGACTTTCTGCATTAAAACAGCTGTAGCTCTTCAATTTTACTTATTACAAAAAAATACTATTGACACTTTTGTTAAGCGATAAACAACAAATCCATCAAGCCGCATAACAATTTATAGAGACTTATCATTAAGGAGCTACATCCGTTCAAGTAAAAATTTGCTCAACTAGCCCCGCCTTACCCTACCTACTCCTGCTACTATTACTGGTTCGAATTGAAAATTATTTTAGTTTTAGATTTACTTATCGAGGAAGGCTCAAGGACGTAGAATACTTTAAGGAAGTTGCGCGGGTCACTTAAAATGCCAAAGTGGATGTATACTTAGCTAGTATTATTACTTAATAATGTAGTTTGTAAGAGAAATAAACATGGTTTTATTATAAATTAAATGTCGTTTATACAGCACCACGGCAGCTACGAAGAGTTGCAGAAGGACATATTCTCCCTGTCCCAAATGGGCGGCGGCTCTTACCCCATGCCGCAGGGCTTCTCCATGGGACACGGCGCCAACATGAGCGCGGTCGGTATGAGGCAGGACACCATGGGTGAGATACTTGTTCATATTATACTTGTTTCGGTCCTCGCTATCTCGGTAGATTTTAGATGCTCCAGTAATAAAAAGTATGAGTAGCAAGTATCTATGCAAAGCATCCTTGTATATATACTATCGTATTTATAATATTACTAGATAGATTTATGTTCATTAATCAACTATTCACATCAAACGTGTGTTAGAAATGTACTTAAGGTATATTAGTGCTTTGGAAATTAGTTGCAGTAGTTAACGGTTTTGCAAAAAGAATTAAACAAATTCCAAACCATGTAAAAATTATATCAAGAGCAATAAGAACTAAAATATAAGTTTGCAGCATAAAACAAAAAGCCATAGACGGCAGGCGGCAGCTTTCATCAAGTTTCTATTAGAGCCGTCAAGGCAATTATAAAGTTGGGTGGCGCGAGGCGGATGATCGCAGTGCCGGCCTCGTTTTTATACAAATATCCCTTATAATAATGGGAAAACTTGTTCTTCCCGACCCCACAGACCACCGCTAACTTGCCACAGATGATCTTGAAAAAGAAGAAAAACTAGATTACAATTTATTAATATCACCACCAGTTTTATATTTCCCTTTGTGAAACTTCCATTCAATAGAGTATTTTAAAATTGCTTTGGAACTTACCTGCATTTGTTATTTCAATTGGATTTTTGTCTGGTGCTACATTATTTTTAAGTCTGCTCGTACAGATTTGTGAGTTTACTCTATTTAATCGTTTTCTTAGCATTTAACCCATTTCGCGATTCTCACTAATATGAACATGCGTAGGCAGTTCTCTAATTGAATAAACCTTGATATGCGGCCGGAGATTATTAATCTAAGCTCCAAGGCAAGACTTGCGCTAATTTCAATTTAGATCAACGTCTTAACCTATTGGTACACTAAGAAATTGAGTGATTGCAGAAGTATTAAGAATAATTTTAACTCTTTTATCTAAGTTTAAATAATGTTCGTATAGAAAAAAAAAATAGATAAGTACTTTCTTCTTTAAATGAAATAGATGGTAATAAGACAATAATACATGACATACCAAAGACATAAACATGGTCCTATTTTATATACCTAGTAGTTATAAATATTTTCCGTACAAAAAAAATAACGACGCGATAAACCGTGAAGTGGAAATATGAGGCGGCCGCGGGCGAACAGATTCCTGCGTAAGAAAAAACGAACGAGTAATGGAGGCGAGGCATCGTACCGTAGATATTCTAATAAGAAAATTTCCACTACATTTACTTTGGCGGGCGTCCTCGCGGCGTCTTGGCAAATATCTTATTTCCTGCGGCGAGATTGCATCTTGAGAAAACGCGAGGGTCGATTCAGTACCTCACTATTCGCTTCCCTACCCTCCTCGAGGGTTAACGGCTATGTGAAGCTATGTATATATATGTAGTATTAACAGGAGTCTATGTGCTACTACGAACTTGCTACGAGTTTCCGTATAATGTTTTCCTGCGTTGTCTTCGACAGTTTACTTAAATTATTATCGATGAAAAACCTTTTATTTATTTAACCTTTTAATATGTTAATCATTCGAAATATTAATTACTGGACAATACAATTTATTTATTATACTTAACCTCTACCGAATAGTTATGAACAGCGAGCTTTTCAAATTTTACTACCTACAGGAGGTATCTATAATAAAAATGTTCAGAGACAAAATATTAGGATACTTTTTAGTTACTTACTTTTAGACCTAAAAACATACTGCTATGTACAATTGTAGCTCATAACTTAGTATTTTCTTGCAATAGGTACAAACTATTTTCATTCGTTAGATATATAAAAGCGGTGCGAGGTAGCATGTAACAAAACAAAACCGTCGCGTCATTTCTCTCAACTCATATACGCCACTTCTGGCCCGAGGCTCTCAGATTTAGGTCATAGTCCATAACGCGAATCCTTTATATTACTTGCTACCTGCTTGGAAAGTCCGCCACACCGATTTACGATTTTACCCTCATCTTAAACGGGCTGCTGTAGGTAATCTATTCAGTTAAACTTCAACTTTGATAGCAATGTATCTATATCAATACCTACTGTATTTCTGTCAATATGTTTTTTCTTAAATTATGTCATAAAAACAATGCAGTTGCTTTTGAGGTCTATTTTTTTTTATACTACAAAGGTGGCAAACAGGCATACGGTCCCACCTAATGGGAAGCGGTTACTGTAGCCTATGGTCGCTTGCAACACCGGGGGCGTTATTCACGTGTTGCCGACCCTGTAAAATCTTTTCACTCCTAAATAAAAGAAAGATAGTAAGGCTATATAACAAAATTGCTTCGGTTGGGAGCCCTCTACGCTCACCGTAACAGGCGTAAAAGCCATCTAACACCTTCTAGACCATAAAAAAAATCTAAATAACAAACTAGCAACTATCCTATAGGTATGAGCGCAGAGGACGAGTGGTACAACAAGTCTCTGTCGGCGCTGCGCATGAACAGCGGGCACCACGCGAACCTGGCGGCGGCGCCGATGCTGCAGTACCAGACCTAATCGTTGTTGCACGGCGCCGGCGCCGGCGCGGGCGCGGAGTACCCGGCCCCCGGCGCCGCGCCGCCGCTCGACTACGCGCCGCCGTAGTCGCCTCCACCACCTCGTGCACACGTAAGCGGCAACTCACTATTTACTTTAGGTTGCTGACGTCTCACCGTTTCCAGAAACCAATTTGATCATCCTATACGGACTATCGTTGACGTGCATAATGATAAAGGTAAAAATTGTCTAGGACGGAGCTATTCTGTCAAAAGGGCAGAGTGATTAACTATTTGGGTTTTCGTAAACTGACGGTATAAGACAGCGTATGTTTGTCTTTCTCAATTTTATAGCTGACTAATTTGTGTCGTATGAGCGTTTTCAACATGTCGTTGGTCTCAAAATGTCGAAAAAAAATTCATACATTTGCCATGGTAAAGAGTGGCAAACTTACGCTGGCAATTTTATCGCACTTTATGAGTATTATACAGTGGATCTGTGTGTTTAAATAAAAACACATGCTGCAGTTGATCATTACAAACCCAACGGAGTAACTCTCGAAATTATATTTAATTTGGTGAATTGGAAATTTTACTAAAACATCGAGGTATCAATGTAAACATAACGGACGCTTTTTAATAACCATATTTGTGTTGAATATTCGGACATTTTAACAATGTGATTTAGTTACCTATCTAAGTGTGTAATACTGCATTAATTAATGACATTTCGTCACATGTGTTTCATCTCAAAAAAATATGAAACAAAACAAAATTAAAAGCAGTGCATTTGAGTAATTTTGTTCAAATAGTAGTTATACACTTTTTGAAAAACAGTAAGACTTGGTTGCTAAGTAGTAATTTGAGGTAATTGATCTGTTACTCACGCAATCAAGTTGAAATATTTCGAAATATAAGTCAACATCTGTCGTTAAATCGACGTGTTTAGTTATTTATTATGAATAGGTACAAATAGTGTTTTAATTTATAAAGAAACGTTTGTTTCACAATATACGTAAATTGTGTATGCTAGTCATATTGTACAGTACATTTTAAAATGAGTTAGTAATAAGTAATGTATTTTCTTGATTGTTGTATTTATTGAGATACATTTAAAACTTTGTGTCTTTGATAGTTCTGACAAAAACATTATCTGCCACAACTATACAATAATGTCAGAAAAACACACAAGTAAGACAACAGTTATTACTTTTAGAGCTGTCATAGAACAAAGTCTTAATTTAACACTGCAATACAGCCCTGTAAATAATAATAATAATTGATTTTGCATGATACTTTTGTAAGGTGTTAACAGCAACGATATCGTAACGTTAACTCACTAATTTTAGTCCAATTTAACTGTAAGAGGCCATTTTCACATAACATTTTTATCAGTAAAATTATGCCAAAGAAAAAGTTAGTTATTCGAAATACTCATTCCCTACATTTATAATAATACTTTGATCTCATAGTAAAGTAATTATAAGAATACCTAATACATAATTGAAAAAAAAATATTTATTTGGCTTTTGTACATTCAAAACCATATCAATAAAGACTGTTGGTGAATTCTCATTTAACTTTTATCGAACAGTCAATGGCCATTTTGTGCATTTTAATGTAAATATAAAGTGTAAGTAAACTTGTCTAAATAATGAACATGTGTAAAATGAAATAAATTGTCTAAAACGTAATATGTTTTTATTTATAAAAAAAATAATACACCGAATTATAAGGACCTACGTTATGAAGGAATAAATCTATGTGAATTCAGGGTTAGGGATAGCATAATGTGGATTAGTGACATTGTTTCTATTGAGATACTTATCCAAGTGTGCCATCACAATACGGTCGCCATTGATCGTCTTCCAGAAAGCGTGTGCCTCGCCGCGTATCGCCTCACTTTGACCACACTCCTGTGAACAAATACCTATATTTTAAAACAGTGCTACGAAATCTCGTACATGTGCTACGACTGTCATTGCTATTTGCTACGCTCGCTACGAAATATTTACTACCATTTTTCAAAGCAATATTAGTTGAATCTTATTTATGTCAATTTAATGGGACAAGCCCAATATATAAAATAATACTGTTATATAACATGGTGATAGGGCCCAGGCTCATTTGCTAAATTGCTACTTAGTTTTCATCAGCGCTAAATATGTCACTATAGGAATTGAAATACTCACCGACGGTATATCACAAGCTTTCGCAGCCTTTTCCTGTTGATTAAAAATATCTATTAGTCTATATCTATACTAATATTATAAAGAGGAAAGATTTGTTTGTTTGTTTGTTTGTTTGTTTGTTTGTTTGTTTGTAACGAATAGGCTCCGAAACTACTGGACCGATTTCAAAAATTCTTTCACCTTTGGAAAGCTACATTATCCCCGAGTAACATAGGCTATATTTTATCCCTGTATTCCCACGGGAACGGGAACTACGCGGGTAAAACCGCGCGGGGGCAGCTAGTTTACTATAAAAGTATAAAAGAAACTTTGACAGGATTTTGTAAAACAAACATATACTCACTATTTCCATACTACTAGTTCTTGCGACGAACTTGTTTATCAATGAACGGAATGTACCGAGATTATTCGCCTCCTATAAATAAATTAAGTTATATATTCTGTCTATTCACAACTAGGTACTTGGATGAAGTGCCAAATATATTTATTTACCGTAGAACTAAATCCGCAGCTCGGTATTTCTGAACAAGACAATTCAATTGTTGATTCTTTGGATATTGCACTGTCAAGCGTAAAACGTCTGACTAAATCATAGATCTAAAACAAAATTGCAACTTTATAAGTATCTTTTACCAATACACTCCTGTTTTATTATACTTTAGTATGATAAAAATATACTGATGTGACATTTGTTTAATATAATGTCGCCCACGATAGGAAAACTGATTACAGACTAATTTGTTGTGACGTCACCGTCAGGTAGTAAAATAAAGGCACTGTATTGTATAAACAATGAGAACAAAATTAACCCCGTTGTTATAAGCAAAATATAGTTACGTGCTTGAATAAATATTATATTGTTAGTAGAATATACCGTGCCCACATCTTGGTCGTTAATGTTCTGCAACAAATCTGTGAATGTTTCTTGATAGATTGCCGATATCCACGGCTGAGTGAAGAACTCGTATAGATCTTCGATTTCATTTTTCTTTGTTCAGTGTTGCAGTGAAGCCGAGAATGGAAATAAGTTGAAACAACAATATAACAGTAAGTTATCAAATTTATAGTAAGTTATGAAGATTCAGATATTGCATACAATTGAATCGTTTATCAACAAACTATAGTTACCTACTACGGCACAAGTTCCGTTTAGTTTGGTATTAGATAGTCGTGTGTAAATAGATATTTGTTTTAAATGTCATCTGTTCTATTATTTAAGAGGAAAGATTTGATTTTTCGTTTGTTAGTCTGTAATAAACAGTAATGAAAATCAAATCTTTCCTCTAATAGGCTACGAAACTACTGGACAGATCTGAATAATTCATTAACCAATAGAAAGCTACATTATCAGGGGACACCAGTCTATATTTTATCCCCTAATTGTTGCGGAAACAGGAACTACGCAGGTGAAACCTTACAGAAGCCTGTACCTATAATTATATGAACAGTGTACCTACATCGTAACATGTGAAAAAAACTATCGCGTTTAATAATTAATCCTAATATTACCTGATATCTAACAAGTAGTTTATTGAAGAACGCTTCGTGTTTGCCATAGAGATGGGCAAGGATCTCTGGAGAGAACTGTTTCTTGGACAAGCAGGTGATCGCCTCCACGCAGTGCAACACGTTCAGTTGCAGACGAAAGTAGTTGTTGCGTCTGTCTGTTATTAATGTATGACCCTGCCAGAAATAGTTACACGTTCCTTTGATTTTCCCATAGCCGAAGTACCGTAAAAGGTGAGATAGAACTGCTTAAAATTAACAATATATATCATTTAAATACATTTACAACATCATTAAAGTAAATTGATTTAATAGCTATGCTGCCAGCATTCTTAGCACACTTCCGCAGGGTAGCGACTTGGGATACCTATATTATTCTGTTTATTTTAAATAATACTTATTAGATAAATATTACTAATAGATAGGAATAAGGGCAGGAAGAAGAAGCTCATTTTATTTCTTACTATTAAATCTAGTTTTAAGTTTTATATACAGATAGTGATCATACATTTTTCATGAATTGTAATATTATTAAAGAAATATATATAGCTAGAAGTAAAATAAGTCTGGAAAAATACCTGATGTGGTAACGAGTACTGAACTTCCATAGGTATTTCTGGGCCTGGTTTTCTTAATGTTAAATAATACAGCGGTCCGGGCAATATAGCATATTGTACTATTGGGGATTCAAACTTCAACACTGGCTGCCATTTTGACCTAATAACGTTTGCTGCACGTTAAATAATGGAAAAATAAGTGTAACAACCTTCTTACTTTATTACAACTTCAGTTACCTTTTATTAACGCCTAAAGACAATCGAACGGCACTAGACAAACTTGCGTGGGATCCTTTGAACCTAAGAGAAAATAAGAATTTAATTTGAATTCATAACACCAACAAATTATTAATATTTACGAGTAGAGATACATTTTTTTTTTTTTTTTAACCCAGGGAAATCTTTAGGTGAAAGATACCCAGCGGCCGGGGATAGACCGCTGTTCATGGTTATGTCGGTTATCTGCAGTCCGACTAAAACCCTGGGGTGCTCTACGTGTCGCTACTATCCTCTGGGTATATGGGAGCGCCGAAGCATTCGTCCACGTACCCAGCAGCACGAGTAGAGATACCTACCCAACCCTGGTACAATGGTACCCTACCTATCTAAGCGTCAGTAGTTTTTACTTTTGAATTTTATGTTGTTATACGACTGTGACACTTATGTCACTGCAACTGCTTTGATGTTCAAAGTAAAAAAAATCATGTATGTTATGTAATAGGTATTTTATGTACTAACGCCAGCAAACTTGAACTAAATCTGGGCATTATATCAGATTTTGAGGCATCCATATCAGCTCTGCTCATTGCGAATGGATCCATCTTTTTTAAGAACTGCCTCGCCAGCTGTAGATAAATAAAACATGGTTATTTATTCATTTTTGCATTAGTTACTAACTTACATCAGTGTATTACTCCTAGACAAGTATATTTAAATAGTTACCTACAAAACCTATAGAAATAAATATGAGTAGGTATATGTCGGTATATATAGGTACCCCATATGTGTTGAACCCAAACTCTAAAAGGAGTGGACGTATTTGACAATTTATAAGCCGACATCAAAAAAATAGGAGGTTCTATGTTCCACTGTACCTGTGTTCTTTTTTGTGAAAAATTTTCGTAATAGTGAAAAAAAGGTTCCTATGGAAAAAGTAAGTAGGTATTAGGTACAACCGTGGGGCAGAAAGCAGTACATAAATACCCACCGCTTCCCCAATATCTTCGGAGCTGTAGTATCTGTGCATGCGCCTCGCCGCGTACAGCCGCCGCGAGTATATAGAGCACGTGCCGGCGCCGAATATGTACGGGTCGTTGGTCTCGAACTGTGGACCCACCACCAACCCGCCGTCGTACACGAGACCGCACTCATTTATTGCTGTTTTAAATATAGGTATACATATAAATTTTAAAGTTATCAACCTCCAAAATGTCCGGAATGTAAATTATTGTGTCTATTCGCTCAAGAGCTGAATTTACCAAAAGTTTAAATAAATCATAAATTTATTCAACAAAATGGATAATTGTGGTGAAATATACTAGTTGCACATTTTTTTTAAATTAGGACGTCAGCTGATTAGGAATAGAAGTTGCTCGGTTGAGTACCTAACGCCTATACTAGGAGATCCTGTGACAAGCGTTAGGCCTGAAGTTTCCAAGTAGTTGATGTAATGCGTGAAGCATACATAATTAAAAGGACAGTTTATGCTGGTTGAAAGTTCGATAATAATTTAGAATCAATATTGCATAAACCTGGCTGTTTATTCTGAATCTAGTAAAAGTAATCTGAATCTAAGTATCAAAAAGTTAGCTTAATGAATGATATGAGAACAATATCTATAATCTAAATATTTTGGGATTAGTATCTAAATATACCTATCATAAGAGCCACGAGGTAAACGATCGTACTGTTTATGATAGAAATCAATTGTAGAGGTTTATATACCACAGATGATATTAATCTAGAATATAGGAATACCTCTAAAAGCATGTAGATCGATAGCTTTCAAGCCAAAGTAGAAAAGTGCAAAGCAGGGCAATCTTGTCGCTTGTAGTGTCGACATGAGATGTAAACATTCCACGCGGTTCTCATTTAGTATCCATCCAGATAGATAGCTTTCTCTTATAACACGGATACCAAGTTTGTCTAGATTTGTTTGGACTCTCTCGTCAACCTGCGGAAACAAGCACCAATACCGAGAACCTAGTAGTAAATAGAAGGTAAGGTAAAATTAGGTAGGTACTAACAAAACTTGAGTAGGTATATGATGTGCGCGCTCATCGATCGAGTGCGCATCGAGTGCGCACAACACATTCGCCCGACAGCCATCGTAGGCACCACGCGCACTCACGCGCATCTTTATATATATATTTGTAAATTTTAAATCAGTACACGATATAACAAGTTAGTGTTTTATTTCTACACAACCTTTGTTCCCGGGTACGGAACAAAATTGGCGACCGTGACAGGACACGCAGTCCTGATAAATCAAGACTAGAAGGACGAATAAAGGGCAAGTGCCACGCATTGTGCCGCACCACGCCACGTCGCTCTCGCCGCTGCGCCACTACGCCGCTATTCCACGCTGGCATCATCGCTTCGAAGACGAATTCGTTGGCTTTCGCAACTATTGCAAGGCTTCAGAATCAACGTGTGTTCAATTCGGAGGGACCTTGGTGGGTCTGAAGAAGGCCTAAGGTCTTCGTGGTGCCTCTGGAGGGCCTCTGGGAGGCCAAGAAGCAGTCAGCAGCGCATATCTGTCCGAGCGCGCGCAATTCATGCAGCACAATCCGGTCTCCGCTGAGGGACAATAAGGAGCACGTGTCGGGGACACCACGAGGTGACCCAGATCGGCTTCGGCAAGCAGCAGGGTCTGCTGAGACGAGCGTCAGTGCATCAGTCGACCGCCTTGCCATTAATCAGTGAGCCCGTTCCATTATTTTCCTATTGTTCCCCCTCAATTTGTGCATTCAGAGAGGTTAATTTTTAGAATAAGTGCCTGTGTGTGCTATTTTATGAGTGCTTTAATTTCCATGGCCTATCCATGAGCCTATTTATAAGCGCGCTTGCATATTTATAACGTGCTTAATCTACGCATTCATTCCATACAGGTATCATTCCATATTTTTCTCTGACAACTGTGCTATTTGCCTTTCTATCGCTTTTTTACGCATAATTAATCACAATTTCAATATTATTAACAGTTCTTTTAATTTTTCCCACAGTAAAGTTAATATTTTCTTAATTAAGCTATTAAGCGCATGCGCAACCATTATTATTTCGCATCAAAGTTAACATTCAAATCGTGCATCGATCCGTCGAATCTTATGTCGATCATTTAACGCTAGTTCTATAAATAACTCGTAAACAACCTATATTCCATAGCTATAGCTGCTCTGTCGTTTCACATAGAAACTGCACTGCCCTTCCATTACCCGCTTGCCTGTCTCAATTCCAGCGCTCGATCGCTTCGACGTGCGAGGCGCTCTCTGGACGCGCGCCTTTCTACAGCGCTCCAGCTAGGCCGCTGCTTCGCTGAGTTGCCCCGTGCATTTCGTGGTTTCTGGCTTGCTTGCTGGTGGCCCGGCGCCGGCGCGCTTCGCATCGCAACAAAACGAGGAGCGTATGAGCTATTGCATTTTATTTATTTAACTTTATCTATACTTGCTATTTAAAATGTCTGAATCTGATGCTGGGAAATCTGAAATGGCTAATAAGGACTTATATTCTAAGCGGAGTTCAGTTAAGGGACGTGTTACGAAGTTTAAAAATTATTTAGAAACATTATCTACGTTAGAAAAAATATCGTCACTTGAGATTATTAAGCTTAAAACTAGATTATCTAAATTTGAACTATTATTTGACGAGTTTAATGACGTTCAGAGTCAGATCGAAGTAAATAATATTTCTACTCAGGATATCGAGTTATCTGTCAGAGATTTAATAGAACAAGACTTCTACCACTGTATAGCTTTCGGCCAACAGTTGATTGAGAGTAACACTCCTCCCGAGCGAGACCGTTGTTCTTCCTCCGCGTCTGCTTCTCACTGTTCGCACTCTCACTGTGATGCTCGCGAGTCCCTGGGGTTTAAGCAGCCCACCATAAAGATACCCAATTTCGATGGAACGTACTTTAAGTGGCTCGAGTTTAGGGATACGTTTACGTCATTAGTTCACGATAATAGTAAGATTAAAAACATACATAAATTTTATTATTTAAATTCGTATCTCGAAGGTGAAGCGGCCCGTGTAGTTTGCAATTTAGAGGTGAATGAAGCTAATTATTTGGAAGCTTGGAATCTTTTATGTAAACGGTACGATAATAAGCGTCAATTAATTAATAATCATCTGAAATCTTTGTTTAGTCTCGAGACAGTACGGGAAACCGATAAGTCCTTACGATTTGTTATTGACCATGTAACAAAAAACTTACGAGCTCTTTCTACACTGGGTTTGCCTACTGAACAATGGGATATGTTAGTTATTTATATTGTTGCAGAAAAATTAGATTCTAGAACATATTTTAAGTGGGAAGAAAATAGAAACTCGTTACAAGATATTCCAAGTCTTGAAGATTTTTTTAGTTTTTTGAGAAATCGAGCTGACGTTCTTGAAACAGTGAATCGTAGTAAACAGTCACTCAAACAGTCTTCGCCCACAGATGGCGCTACTAGATATAAACCTCAAACTAAGTCTTTGGTAGTCTCCGCTAAGGAACAGTCTGCCTTATCTACTCCTTTTGCGTGTATATATTGTAAGGGTCAACATCGTCTTTACGAATGCACGGCATTCAAGGATAAGGCGGTAGGTGACAGGTTGTCTTTCGTTTCTGCTTCAAAGTTGTGTCATAACTGTTTAAGAAGTGGACACAATACGAATCGCTGTAGGCTTCGTGTGGCATGCAGGTTTTGTAAACAGCGACACAATTCGCTCCTGCATGAACCGTCAAATAAAACGGATACTCCACCCAGTTCTGAGTCGGTTTCGAATTCCATGTCTGCTGTTTCTTCTTCAGAAGTGTTGTTATGCACTGCTGAAATTAAATTATTTAATCCTATTACTAATAATTATATAATAGTGAAGGCAATGCTCGATAGCGGGAGTCAGTCCTCTTTCATTACAGAGCGTGTAAAACATGCCTTAAATTTGACTCCTCAGCCTTCTAATATAAACATTGTCGGTATTGGTGAATCCCAACTGAATCTTAAACCTGAACGGTGTTCTGTTCGCCTTCAATCAATGTTAAATACGTTTAACATTCTCATGTCTTGCCTTGTATTACCTACGATTTCTGGAAGCTTGCCTAAAGCTTATTTTAGTATAGAGCATCTCAATTTGTCAGGTTTCAAAATGGCAGACCCAAATTTTAATAAGCCGTCTACTGTCGATATGCTTATTGGTGCTGATATTTTCTGGAATATAATTGATTCTAAACAGCATTCATTAGGTAATAATCTACCAGTATTACGTGGTTCAAAATTAGGTTGGCTCGTCGCTGGGACAATTTTTCCTGTAAGGTCGACTAATAGTCAAACTACTTGTAATTTTTCTAAAAGCGATGGCCTCAGTAATCTCAATGACGATTTGGTAAAATTCTGGGACCTTGAGAGTGTCCCCGACACCGCGACTTTATCTGAGGAAGAAAGGTTGTGTGAACAGCACTTTCTCAGTAATACCACTCGCTGTAGTGATGGTCGTTTTTGTGTCAGATTACCACTTCGCGAGAGTTTGGATTGCTTAGGAGACTCGTATCATTTAGCAAAAAAAAGATTCCTAAATCTTGAAGGTCGTTTTAGACGGCAACCTTTACTTAAGGAATTATATACTAATTTTATAAAAGAGTATGGTGATTTAGGCCACCTATCGATGTATGAGTCCAATGATTCAAATAAAGTTAGGTATTACTTGCCTCATCATCCTGTTATAAAGGAAAATAGTGAGTCGACTAAATTACGTGTCGTTTTCGATGCCTCGGCTCGCTCTTCTTCCGGCTTCTCTATAAACGATATTCAAATGGTAGGGTCCACGATTCAGGATTCCTTATTTAATATATTGATTCGTTTTCGTCTTCATAAGTACGTCCTCTGTGGGGACATAGAAAAAATGTTTCGTCAGATTATTGTTCATGATAACGATCGTAGTCTGCAACTGATATTATGGCGTGACGATGAGTCACAGCCTTTACGCACTTTACAATTAAATACCGTTACTTACGGGTTTTCCAGTGCTAGTTTTCTCAGCACACGTTGCTTATCGCAATGTGGTGAAGAGTGTAAGGATTCTTTAATAAAGGAAATCATCCAAAGGGATTTCTATGTTGATGACCTTTTGACAGGAGCTCAATCCGAAGCACAGTTACGTGACATTCAAAGGTCGGTGGCTACAGCTCTAGCCAAGAGTGGTTTCCATTTAAGAAAATATCGTTCGAACTTAGCTTCGGTACTTGACCATAGTGATCAAGATAGAAATTGCGATTCGCTTGTCATTAGTAATGCAACTAGCACTTTAGGCATAGGATGGAACCCCCAATCGGATTCACTACATTTCCCCATAGCGCCGGTGTCTATCGACATTGTAACAAAGAGGTCTATTTTGTCTTCTACTTTTAAAATTTTTGACCCACTCGGTTTACTGTCCCTTTGCACCATTAAGCCTAAAATTCTTATACAGGATTTATGGGCCATAGATAAGCTAGGATGGGATGATCCTGTTCCTGAGAAAATAAAATCTGACTGGATAAGGTTTGCTAGTAGTTATGGCATAATTTCACAGTTAAGCATGTCAAGAAATGTTTTGGTAGATGATCCAATTTTGATTGAAATGCATTGTTTTTGTGACTCTTCTCAGAGGGCGTATGGAGCCTGTATTTATTTAAAGTCCACCAATCCGCGTGGAGTTACACGTGTGAGGCTACTTTGCGCAAAATCGCGCGTCGCACCTGTTAAACCCACAACTATTCCGCGCTTAGAGTTGTGCGCTGCACTGCTTGGTGCGCAGTTGGCTTCAGTCGTGACTCAAGCTCTGCGTTGTAAAATAGATCATCACGTTTATTGGTCAGACTCTAAGGTAGTGCTATCATGGTTAAATACTAAGAAGGCTATGAATGTATTCGTTGGCAATAGAGTGAGCGCAATCAGGGACCTAGCTGAGCCGTCTCTATGGCGTTATGTTCCAACTTCACAAAATCCGGCTGACTTAGTATCTCGCGGCGTTGATCCATCTCAAGTAGCTGGCTCAACTTTATGGTGGCATGGTCCTTCCTTTTTGTTGCTTGATAAGTCGTCTTGGCCTCCTGTCGAGTCCCTAGTTAGTGAGGAATTGCCAGAACTCAAAGCTCACCCTGCTTTGGTGGGGGAGGCTCCTTCCGATCTCTCAAGAATCTCCAGGCTAGTTATTGCACAGCGTGCCTATGCGCGCATCTTAAGGTGGTTTTATAATGCTAAAAGGATAAATAAAAATAATAAACTTACCGGTATTTTACAAACTACTGAGCTTGACAGGTCATTGAATGTTCTGATTAAAATGTCACAAAAATATTATTTTCAGGATGAGATTCTCCTTTTGTCACAAGGCAAGCCACTAAAATTAAAATCAGTTATTGCGTCACTCAACCCGTTTATCGATTCTGTAGGTATTCTTCGCGTAGGTGGTCGTATTGAGGCTTCTATGTATAGTTTTGATAAAAGGCATCCAATATTGCTGCATTCTAAGAGCCATTTTACTGCTCTTCTCTTTCAGCAAGAACATTTACGGCTTATGCATGCTGGTCCGCAGCTTCTTCTCACATCTGTCAGAAATAGATTCTGGCCTATAGGTGGGCGAAATTTAGCTAGGCGTATTGCTCGAAACTGTTTTGTATGCAGTCGGTTTAAAGGCAAACCCATGTCAAATATCATGGGCAATCTACCTTCCGAACGCGTGCTTCCTGATTTTCCTTTTAATAACGTAGGGACCGATTTTGCTGGACCATTTTACATAACAGATCGTAAGGGAAGAGGGTGCAAAATAACTAAATGCTACTTATGTATTTTTATATGTTTTAGTTTTAAATGTATTCATTTGGAGGCAGTCTCTGAGCTCTCTAAAGACGCTTTTATATTAACACTTAGGCGCTTCATAGCGCGTAGAGGCTTACCTAAAAGAATATTTTGAGAGAATTTTAGTCGAAGTGGGCACCGAATGCCCACTTTGACTAAAATTTGTTATCACTTAACTTTCAGCTTTTATGGTGTTCTAATAAAGATTTATATATAATATCTATCTATTGAACGGCTACCTTTTCATTATTGAAGCAGTTAACCCTAGGGGCAGTAGAGTCCTCCGGTGGAAACGGTTCAACAAATGCTATAGTGTCAGGGTACAAGCCCAACTCTAATAGCGCTGCTATACAACTGTAAGCTTCGATACACTCCCCGTAAACCACCACTTGGTTCTCTTCACTAAGAAATATTTTATTGTCCTCTGGAAATAAAGGTTAGTAGATAAATTTTACCTATTAAATACTACCGCAGTCAAAAGTAAGACATTTTATGCGCGTGTGTGAGTCAGTAATAAAGATTTCCCATTTTTACAAAGAAGTATTGTAGTTACTCAAAAGCCGGTATACTGCTTGCTTCACTCGTTATTTAAGCGGAGTGGTCTTCTTCGGCTGCTTTTTAATAGAGTTCAAAAAAGGAGGAGTTCCTTAATATTTTTGGTTTTCACTTTCACTATTGGGAAGCTACACTATCTCCGGTGAACATAGGCTACCTTTATATTATCCCTGTATTCCCACGGGAACGGGAACTACTACCGCACGGAGCTAGTCTATATATAAATGAGTAGTGATGAAATGACTGACTTGCTTCCGAAATCATGCGGAGAAGTTTCCTCAAGCAGATGTTGGCTTCGAACAAGGAATTGATCACCATCACATTGTCAGGCATCTCAAGCTGCGAGGGAACTTTGTCGGGTTGGTATAACGGGTTGTCCATAAGCACTCTGTCACAGGGCTTGCCTTTTCTAATTAATTAACAAAAAAAAGGATGGTAGGTACTCTAAGTAATTAAAAAAAAAACAAATAATGCGGACTAGGTATGTAATAACTATTCTTAAAGATGGACAAGCTCAGATGAACGTAATAGGTATTGTAGTATGGAACTTTGGAAACACTATAAATTGTCAATATCCAAACATATCTACCAACTAAAACATTAAAGTAGAAACAATATCAAATTTAGCGTGACCTTAAAATATGTAAAAGACTTTATACAGTATAAAAATCCCACTCACTCCACTTCTTTAACGTGTTCCAGGGATTCGTGCAAATAGTCAGGGTGTTGAAATTGCTGACCGCAAGTCAGTACCAACTCGTCGTAGAACTTTATGCATCCGTTATTTAAATGGATACATTTCTTCTTTCTACGTAATATCAAAAATACGTGTTCAAATATTTTTTTTAAATAATAATATTCATTTGTAAAATTATCATTTATTTTATTTTAGGGAACTAGGTGCAATAAAATATCCATAGAGATTAAAAACCTTAATTTGCTCATATGAATAAAATAGGTCTACTCCGTAGGGCCACATATCTGTAGCTTCATTATTATAAGAACTACAAGCATAGGTATTATAAATCTTACCTATCAATACCGACCATGACAGCGGACATGACGTCCAGATAGAAGTAAAAGGGGACACTCTTCAGATACCTATCCGTGTACCGTCCTTGCCGCGGCACGCACGTGTCCGCCGCCCGGAGGCACTCGGCCACCGTGGGCAGACCGTGGTCGGACACTAGAGTCACGTTACTGAATGTAACGTATTGGGCTGTTGGACTGACATATAGATTATCATCATTAGAACGCTAACAGACTTAAAACCCCCAAATTTGAAGAAAAAAATATATTTCTAAACACGCCACTCCTACCCCTTATTTACTTAGATACCTATGTACCGTGAGGAATCCATGATAGCACAGATTTAGAAACTAAAGTACGCTCAAGTAAGATCAAAACTATGTTGTTTTATTAATAAAGTACGATAACTAACTTAATCTCAGGGCCGCCATGTACATACTTAAACTACAAAATAAAAAGTTTTGTTGATTTTTTTACAAAACTAACTATTTCGACAAAGCCTGACTGACACAGAACATTGTTTCATTATATTTCATTTCAGAACTCAACATGGACGGCGACGCACCCGAAAACCGACATCAAAACTTCCATTGCAAACCTATTTATTTATATATGAATAGATAAAAATATGTTTTACCCCAAAAGTAAAGTTTCTAGGAAGGCAAGGCCGGTGCGGCTGGCACCAACAACTACGATGCTGTTATTCACATAGACTTTAGGCAAACTGGTTAATGGCCGCTCTAGCACCCACAGAGCAAATGGGGTAGAACTGAAAAAGAAGACCTACTGAATAAGTAATTCAACTCTCTAATAATATGTATTATTATTTAATCTCACACTCACACATCTTGAAATAATTTATCCAATGTTTTGTTTCCACTTAAATTTGGTACTGAGGCTCGAGGGTGAACTGGGGACATGTGGCTTGCTAGCGACATTAAATTGCGACTTGGATTCTAAAAAATGGTGAATTAAAATTTGTATGTATTACTTGTTACTATGCCATACATGTATTAAGGTTATGATTTTTTTTAATGTACACAAATAAATCGGTTAAGTAAATCTGTAAAGCAAAAATATCATAATAGATGCTATGAGCAATAATGAGCATATAAACCATATACCTACATTTTATATTAAGCACTACAGTCGACTATAGGATAAACACAAGTACCCAAACCTATCCTGTAAAGCAATTGTGCACTTTTATTACGGTGTTTCGGTTGGATGGAAGGGGACAGGAAGGGGACCGGTGAAATTACTACATATAACTACATGACACTTAGCAATTTTATGTTTTCAGATGGATAACGCCTAATATTACATATGTAGACGTCGATGACCACTATTATATGGACCATCCACCTTTTGACTTGACAGCCCGGTTGGCTTTGTGGTTAGTGACCCTGACTCTCAAGCCGTGGGTTCGATTCCCACCCAGGACAAACATTTGTATGTATGAATATGTCTGTTTGTCCTGTGTCTGGATGTAAATATCTATATAAGTATGTATTTAAAAGTAGTATATCAGCTATCTGGTTACCATAACACAAGCTCACTTTGATGCTTAATTTGGAATCAGATTGGCCGTGTGTAAAAAATGTCCCAGGATATATATATATATCTGTAGTAATATTATAAATGCTAAAGTAAAGTAAGTATGCTCTGTCTGTCTGTCTCGCTTTCACGCTAAAACTACTGAACCGATTTAAAAGAAATTTGGTACAGATAGTTTAGAGCCTGAGAAAAGACATGGTTACTTTTATCCCGGGAAAATGGAAGATCTCCCGGGTAAGCGGGTGAAACGGCGGGGACCCACTAGTATTGATATAAAATAAACAAGAACCATACCGCGTCTCCCCTTGCGAATAGACGACAGGCCCAAAACAGCGTGGTGTACGGAGATTGGCGCAATAACTCTCGTAGGAACCATCTACTGTGTGGCTCCATTATTGGCGACATTACTCCGGCTATCACCTAAGTAACCGTATTTAAAACATATGTATCATTAAAATTGTTAACATTGAATTAATTTTTTTCATCATCACTAGGTAGTACTATGAATATGTACTATGAATAGAAATAGTAAATATCTATACTGATTCGAAAAATAGAAATAGTAGATATGTATGAAACCTTTATCAGATCAAGGAACAAGTAAAAATAAAAACTAACTGTCCCATCAGTTCCTGATCTTCGGGGTTCTGGTTGCAAGTCATACTGTGCCCTTAGTATAGTTCCGTCTTCTCCGGGTCTTAAAGTAAATATATAAATTCATAAACAATTCGCTAGAAGAAGCTCTTAAACAATCTACAACTATTACGTCTACGACAACAATCATTTTCTTGCTATGATTTCGTAGCAGGTCTACGAGTTTTTTTTTCGATTATACCTTACCCAAGAACAACGACACCAATAGGTTGGTTTTGACTCAGCAGAATATAGGACTGAAGTGTATGAGAGCGTAGAGAGGACTCGAAAAGGTCGAAAAGGGCCGGCGCCCTCGGCGCATGTTCCAACACATCATTCAACCTGGTCGTATCGCACGCCTCACCGGGACGAACCCTTATATCACTGGAAAATACTCCTAATTTATTTAGTATGCCTAGTCAATAAATAAATAAATATCCTGTCATTTTTCACACACGACCAATCTGATTCCAAACTAAGCTGTGCTTGTGTTATGGTAACCAGATAGCTGATATTACTACATATACTACTTTTAAATACATACTTATATAGATATTTACATCCAGGCACAGGACAAACAGACATATTCATGCATACAAAATATATTTCGTACGTTTATTTAAAAGAGCATAATATTTACATTACCCTCTCACAGAATTCACGTGCGCTACATAGAGCGTCTCGTTTATAAATCTCAATCGCCAGCAGTACGGTGTTACCAGCTGAAAATAATTATTTATTACACTTAGTGAAATGAAAACCTAATTAAAGATAAAATTATTATTTACCGTGAAATGTTCCAGTAAAGGAAACGATACATGATTAGACGGTAGACACATGACGCAGTAATCTCTACTGGGGAATAATTCATACGCAGCTTCTAGCATATCAAATCCATATCTATGAAACAAATAAATAATATAAATAACCCTATTAGATATGAATTATATTTGTTTGTCTATTTTAGTTAAAACTAGCTTTTGACCCGCGGTTTCCCCGCGTTCCTGGGGATCTACTATTTTCCTGGGATCAAAAGTAGCCTATTTATTAATTAATCCAGGGTGTCAGCTAACTCCACACCAAATTTGAATAAAATCGCTTTAGCTGTTTAGACGTGAAGAAGTATCAAACATACACGCTCGCAAAAGCAATCTTCTATATATATAAAACAAAGTCCCCGCCGCCTCTGTCTGTCTGAACGCGATGAACACAAAAACTACTGAACTAGTTTCCATGCGGTTTTCACCGAATTTCGGAGGATTTCATGGGGACCGTTTTTATGTATAAAACCTCAATTTGGACCAGGTGGCGGCGCTGGTGGGCAGAACGAAGTCGGCCGGGTCCGCTAGTATTATATAAAGAATTGGGAAGGTAGGTACGTTACACGTTACCTCTCATCATAATCAGGATGCATAGCAAATAGTTCCAATAAGAAGGCATTTGGCGGCCCCGTATGCCGGATGGGTTCGGGTGGTTTAAATGAAGGAGTTGTTGTTACTGAAAAAATATGATAAAAACAATATAAATATTTTTTCTTAATTTCTTTTTTTAATCAAAAACAAAAAAATTACAAAAGTCGTGTGCCATGTCTGTAATATTTTGCAATACGCTTGCGGGAACTTACGAAGAGTATTGAAAATTAACCTGACAGAATCACTTTTTTACATCTATTAGTGAATAACTAAGTATCACATGTTTTAATATTTAGTTTTTTTTTACTTATGCTGCTTTTGATAAGATCTTATATAAATCGTTATTAAGTGAGTATATAACAAAAAAATACTTGATTTTTTGGCTTTATCTTTCTTCGGCTTTTCTTCGACAGATTCCTTGTGGCCGTGTTTACCAGGATCTATTTTCTTCATTATGTTTTCCATTGGCCTAGGGGGAAAATATAGAAAATACAGCCCGATAGTCGTTAAACCTACCAAACATAATCATAAGCCTAACCAGTCCTTGGTTAGGTTTATAATTATTTTTTATCCGAGTAAAAATATTAAAAACATACTACACATAGGTATGTGTAAGTAGTAGCGATGTGCCGAGTACGGTTTGACTCGAGTCAGACTCGATTCCTGCTTTGGACTCGTCTACTCGAATACCAATTTATTTTGATTCGAGTACGCCAGACTCGATTCCGGTACTCGAGTCAGGAAGAATCGATTCGTACTTGCTAAGTCGATTCTATTTATGCGAGTTCAATTGACTCGAGTCTAGTTTACGAGTTATGTTACGCTCTATGTTTTTAATTATCTTTCATTAAAAAGTAATTTAAACAACATTTACCGGACTTTAAAACACAAACGAATAACTGAAAAGTAGTAACTTTGATACCTGATAAATAATAACTTAGATACATAAATATTTAAAATCATGAAGCGTCTTCATAATCTTTATATCAATAGTCTTTATATCTTTAGTCTTCATAATCTTTAGAGCAATATTTCTTTTGAGGTCGATGTCAACCGCAACATCAGGAAAAAAGGAATCGGTAATGAGGGTTGATTCGAGTCTAGCCGGAATTCAAATACTGACTCGAGTCCAGCTGGACTCGAGTCAGAATTCGAATACCAAACATAGAATTCGAGTAGAGGGAATCGAGTCATGATTCGAATACCGTATAAACTGACTCGAGTCGACTCGATCCACCAAAACAGCGACTCGGCACATCACTAGTAAGTAGTAAATGTATACTTATCAAGTACGAGTACTTATATTATATTAATAGATACCTAATTAAATAAGAATACTTGTTTCCGCCGTGGTGGCTCAGTTGGGAGCGCACTGACTCACGATCATGAGGGTGCAGGTTCAAATCCCTGGCCCGTACCTCTGAGTTTAAAAACTTACGTAGGTACTGATTCACACCACTGGCTTTAGGTGAAGGAAAACATAGTGAGGAATCCTGCATGCCCGACTCAAACTACACACTGTCACAATTAAAGGCATGTGAAGTCCGCCAATCCGCACTAGGCCCGCGTGGTGGACTATGGCCTAAATCCCCTCATTGTTAGGGGAGGCTCGAGCTTCTCGGTGGAGACGTAGGTATATGAGCTGATGATGATGACTTGTTTCCATTCCACCCACCCATGTCCGAAGGCTTCGTACGAGATCAACTTGGGCACTCTCAACAGGTCCGTATCAATGTTGATTATATCGAATTCCAATTCTTCATCGTCATCTTCAAGCATGTTGAGTATATCAAGGTGAGTGGTGTGCGGCACTTGAGTGCCTGCTTGCGTGGACGACGGAGCAATGCACGTACTGTCCGCGCGGAAGTCTTTGAATTGATCCTCATCGAATATCCAAGTCACCTAAAAAGTAGCTTTCATAAGCTAACAGCTATCAATAAATACGATTCAAACTTAGAAACTATTATTTATAAAATACTAGTGGCTCCCCGCGGTTTCAACCGCGTACCTAGGAGGTCTTCCATTTTCCCGGGATAAAAAGTACCCTATATCCTTTCTCAGGCTCTAGACTGTCTACCAAATTTCATTTAAATCGGTTCAGTAGTTTGAGCGTAAAAGTGAGACAGACAGAGTTACTTTCGCATTTATAATATTAGTTAGGATTATCATAGCAACTAACTATAGGTAAAGTAAAAACAAATGAAAATAAGTTATAACTGATCCTCACCCTCGACTTCGTATCCTTAGGACGCAGTGCAGGATCCGAAGGGAGTTGTAGCGTTTCGGGCATCATATTATAAGAGGAAAGATTGCCGTGTACACTACTGGAATAAAAATAATAACAGTCCCATTTAAGTTACATCACTACATTGATATAAAAAAACCCCATCACTACTATTTTAATGTGTGAAATGATTCTCATAGAAAAATCTCGGTAAGTATGACGAATATGCAATCTTTTACATACCTAGGTATATAGGGACGATTCGCACCTATGACTTTTTCAAAATATAGTTAAAATAATATAGTTATGGTTAGGCGCGAATCGTACCGATATTTAGGTATATATATAAATCATGAATTTAGTTTGTCAAAGTTAATATGTTGTTTAGTATTCTCTGTTTATCGATTCAAAAACATATAAAGTGAATATAAACCTGATATTTGAGTCCAAGTCTCGGCTCTTTTTGACCGGAGGCGAGCATAGCTTCCTCAAACCAGAAAAACAGGCGATATCAAAGCTCTCCTCTAGTGCTTCATAATTGATCTGCGTGTTGAGGCACATCACGCCCACAGCTAATTCTTTATGCTGTTTTACACACGAGCCGTTTACTCACAAAATAATAACGAAAAGGGATGTATAAGTACCTAATCCATTTTTTTACATGGGGATTTATTGATACACTTATCCTAAGCCCTATCAACATACATTCAAGTCTTTTACTATGAATGTATATACATATCTATTATGCTTTTACTTTTATATACACCCCATTAACCCCATATAATGTGGCCACAGATCTGTTAAACATCATCATTGATATTTTATCTAAACTATTCAACTTTAAAAAAAAATACAACACCTCACAAACAAGCAATACTCTTTCGGACTCAGGATGCCTGGAAATGAGCTCACTGATATAAAAATCTCCGTACATTTCGCGTAGTCGAGTCGAGTGCCGCTCGATTATCGGTACGATGTCGTCGTTGTCTTCTTCACTGATAGTGAAAAATATAAAAATACTTAGATATACGAAAGATGAAATACATGAAAAAAACTTTAACCACCATTTATCTGATGTTAGTCACAAGATAAGTCTGCTAAATCGGACGGTTGATATTTTTTACATTAAATATGAACGTCTATTTATAGCTATATTTTATTTAGCAATCTATTATTATTTGTCCATTTGTCGTCAAAAGATAGGTATGAACCGATTCTTATAAAACTTCGTAATAAATAAGCCTAAGCTATTTTTGTAGTGTAACTGCTATAAATAAACATCACTAACACAGCCCTCCTGATCCGAAGCCTCGGGCTGACCTCGTGCCTATCGGCGATGCATAAGATCGGCAGCTGGTCACCAGGTATGCCGCGCTCCATCACTTGAACGCGTCTGAATGATGACTCGCAGCGCAATTGACCGGGGACTAACACTACGAATGCAATAATAACGATTGTATATATGCTTGCTTAAACAAGAGTGTATTGCACCTCATGAATTTTTTTTTTATGTTAGGTATATTGCGAACGGTCAATTCGTATATTCGTCCGTTGACACAAGAAGATAGGTACCTAACTACTTGTAAACAAACAAATCATGATTGCTAGATCTTTAAACAAATCTAAACTGGAACCAATAGCTAGACTATATTCTTGTGAAGAACAAATTCTAGTTGTTAAGAACTATGGTACACAACCTATTAACAAAGTAAGCCGGAATCAAAAAATAATACGTACACTGATAGTTAATCAATGTCTTCATCATAGCAATGTGCTGAACATAAACATCGTGCATGAATACAGATTTAAGCATATTATCCACCAGCTCACGACCGTATATTGTGCTCCAACATAATAGATGAAGAAACAACGTGTTCCGAGCCTTTAACTCTATTGCTCTGAAAACATTATACTGCCATTAGTTGACTGAAATAGGTATCTGATAGCTCAATTAATTGTTATTATACTTATTATGAATCAGGTAAATATCTAGTTTATATTTAAACCGAAACGAAAATGTCATCTCCTAATAGTTACGTTACGGTAGCAGTTTACATCCTCTTAGTTAGACAACATTCCTTGTAAATCGTGCCCATAAGTCCGATTAATGCACCAATAATAATCACCAATGTCATTGCCGACACATTTATCTGAACCGTTCCAATATGCTGTGACTAATCCGATTTATAAACGATGTCGATTAAACTAAACAGTCGATCGCACATGTGATGCAGATCTTATGCATGTTCCAAACGAAATAGTGTAAACTACAAACAAGAGGTCCTTTCTCTTAGAATACGTTTAAATACCTACTTGTATTTGGTCCAAATATATTCTTCCCATGCAAGTGGATGCACCGATGGAATCAAGGGATAATCCTTAGCGGCAAGGAAACCCACAATAGCATTGTTCACGTCGAGTTGACATATCGACAACACACAGTTTTCACTGCAACAGCCAAAATGGAACAACATGTTAGGTAATTATGAATCCGCTGTTTTGAGTTTGATAAATTATTTACGTGTGCTTTAGCTGTGAACCCTATTGGTTCATTTTCCGTACAACCTACCACATAACTAAGACCTGAGAGTTAGGTTGCAGAACCATTTTGTACAAACCCACATTAGATAGACAATATCGCGAGTGTTTTCAACCCGAAAGTTTTTAGACATTGACTCGTTTACGAGATCCATAACAAGTGGAGCGTCTTCCACACAAGCTAGCCGCAGGGAGCCGAGGGCTGGTGGACGAAGCATGCGAGACACCATGGCGCAATACACTCTTCATTCATTAAAACTAGTCATAAAAATATATGAATTAATTTTTAAAACTTTTGATAGAGAAAATACTTTACATAACTTCGGAAGACAAACTTCTGACAAGTCGTAATTTTTGACATGTTTTTATTCTTTTTACGATGCCAGTAATATTTCAATAAGCAGTACCGGCGATATACCACAATATTATTTTTTTTATATAAATGTACGGTAGAACACCAATAACAATATTTAATATAATTTATATCTCTCTATTGTAATACACCGCTGTATCGTAGAGATCGAAGCTACTTCCGGTTTCGAAGTGATCCTCCAACTGAGAAGTGGGGTGACTCAGCTCGTTAGAATAATATCTCTGAAAAAAATTAGTTTCCAAACGTTTAACACATATTATTGGTATATTATTTTGTGGTCTTGTGTCATAAGTCACATACCTTAGATTCGTTGAAATCCCTAGACCTAGCAGAATCTCTTTGATAGGTGTCACCTTTGGGTGTCATGAAAAAAAGAATTTTAATTGTAAATAAAATACGGGTTTATACATCCTTACAAATTATTTATTATCCTTAAAATCATAACTCCCTTAATTTCGGATAGATTACAAAATCATTTGCGGAAACCATTGCTCTCTGGATGATGGGAGCAAACAATACAGGTAGTTTGTTTGAGCTTGCACTTAATCATAAAAAAAACTTCATTAACTGATTAATATCCTTAATATACAGAACACAATATATTCTAATAAAAAATAATTTAATTCAGTAACAATATTCCTACTAGCTCTAATTAGCATCAATAAATAAGATGACTTCATTGTGTGGATCTCTTTGGAGTGATTAGGTTACATAATATGCCACATATTCGAAAGTAAATGGTGTGAGACAATTTGTTTCTAAATATGGTACCACTTTTATTTTTGATTACAAGATATAGGTATTTCATGAAAATAGGGCAAAATATTTACAAACGCTCATGATGAAATTAACATAGAACCCATGACCCAAATTACTTATGTATAAAGTTACACGATACAAAGAAACAAACAAAAGAATATTTCCATTGCTTGGTAATTAAAATACAAATAAAACTATAAAATTTTGTTAAAATATATTGCTTACGTCAATGTTAGGCGGACGATATCGAAAGGTGGGCCGAACTTACAGAGTGCTTAATTAGATTTTGCTAAATATTTTTTTAAACTGTATTTTTTGGCTAGATTAATAATTTTGATAGACTATTATACTTCATTATGCTCGCTAATATATTTTGAATAAGTTTTATTACAAGACCAAATATGAAGAAATATCTTTTTTATAAACACTTTTATCCTCACATGAACCCAAACAACGACATAGCAGTCCGGCCATGGTGAATATTTGTATCGGTACGGTAACAAACAATTGATAAGTTCCGTAACAATCAATACCAAACCACACATTTCATTGGTGATGAACATACATTAAAACTAGTAGAAGATTATGCTAAGATGACGAAGTAGTTCATTATACTTAATGAAACCTAGACATTACATTACAATAATAATGGGAATTAAAAGGAATATTATAAATAATGCATCAAACCAATCTCCTATAAAGATGTCTTTTTACTAGTATAAAAATATCGTCAATTGTATTTTTTCTCTATAATTCTGGCAGTATTAGAAACGTAAGATAATATATACTCTGTCTGTAACTACGCACTATCAGTGTTCAGTCCCTTATAAACAAATTTTTGCTATTGATTCGAAATTTTTTAATGTCACTAAATTCAGTAATACAATTTTACACAAACATTTTCAAAGTAATGAATTATAAATGCCATTTATATAATAATCTGAGTATCGTCGAGTAAAAATCTGCCTAATAATCTAGTTCATTGTTAGTTTTAATAGTAAAACTAGAAGCGAAATGGACATCATAGAAGTAAGACTTATCGATAAATAATATTTATTAGATATACCTCAAAATACCTATTTGCTATTATACTTAGAATAGTTATAAATACAAAACTATTTGTATTAGAGCCGCATATCTGCGGTAAAATCTTTACGGATCTAGTTTGCCGTAATAAGTATGTCATTTATTAAGCATGCGAGTATACAAGACTTACAACTATTACATAAGGCAAGTGAATAACATGATACATTTTTTATCCTAGAAACACTATCACACAAATCCAGGGTTAAATCTGAAGAGATCATAGAAGACATGACAATTTGTATTTAAGAGCACAGCTCATAAACTTTCCGACTGAGAAAATTAAAGAAAAGAAGAAATGCACTCAATACTTTAAAATATTTTAACATTACATCATCTATCAGAATTAATTCTTACTTTATTAGCATAGTTCATTATAATTATTTACAGTCCAATGCTTCCCTAAAGCGTATACTGATATACCAAGTTCAATCACCGTCATTGACAAACGTACAACGTGATTACAGCCATGATCATTTAATCTCTTGCACCATATAATTATTTTGTATATTTGAGACGATAAAGTATTTTTACCTATTGACATTATGTGCTGTACAACCTCAGCTCATACACACAGAACATTTCATAAAATAAAACTGTAGTAGATGGTACGGACGGTAAAAATATTAAATAAAAGTTGAAATGAAGTCAGTACCATTATATATTAAAAAAAATATCAGAATTATTGCTTGTAATAATCAGTCAGTGTCTAGTCTACTGTCTACCATTCTTCGTTCTATTTGAAGAGAGGGAAATTATGATTTTACCTATTTTCAATCCTTCGTAATAATATAATATTGATGGTTAACGTCCATGAATAGTTTTCTATATCTCATACTTGTCACTGAGAATACACATCATTTGTACATACAGCCAATCGGTTAACCTATATCTATTTAGACTTAGCTCGTTCAATGTAGGTCAAAGTCTAAAAAACATAGTAATGTCCAGAGACTCGTAGACAGCGTGCCCAGTTACGTCGAACAGACTAATGCTAAGGCCTTAAATGTTCTTCTATCGAACCATAAGACTTATATTCATTTTCTATCGAGAATCTACTAATTGTAAACATTTTTTATAGGTATCGACTACCTATATTCTCATTTCAACTGCGCTCCGGGATCGACAATCGGTACATTTGGATATGTTTGCGTTCAGGGGCCCGCTTCACGTAATACGGCTTACATTCGACCACGACATGTGGCGATTTATTAAAACTGCGAGAATAGTTCGCTTCGATGGCCTAAAATTACGTGAATAAAGCCACAGAGCGGGTATTATCGCATCACTTCCACAGACACGAGTAGTTTAGGCCGAGAGCACGTAACGCAGTTGCAACATTAATAGCAGTAACTGGGGTGCGTCTGTCGCGAGTAATGTTAGTGTATTGCGGTATATTTACAGTAGCGGTAGGCGCGTGGGGCGTGGGGCGCGGGGCGAGATCACTTGGCGGGCTTGTGCTTGGGCGGCGTGGTGGGCGGCCCGCCCTGCTCGGCCGGCGCGCCGATGGCGACTCCTTCGCTGTCCACCTCCGTCTGTTACAAACACAACCATTTTATTACTCAACTAGCGCAACTACTTAGGTAGCTACAACTACTTACTTTTACAACTAGGTGCAACTGTGCATCACATTAAAAACCCCCAAAATTGACATTGTTTCTGTAATATATTATGCATGTATTGTATATAAAAACCTTCCTTTTGAATCACTCTATCTATTAAAAAAGCCGCATAAAAATCCGTTGCGTAGTTTTAAAGATTATAGACAGTGGAAAGCCACATTGTTTTATTATATGTAGTGACTAATACTCTCATTGCTCCGTCATGGCTGATAGCCTGCAATTTAAATTGGATCTTAAAGTTGCAAGCAATAGAGTCGATATCAAAATGTTATGTTAAAAAGTTGATTCCACCATATTGAGAATATAAGCAAACGATGCATTCGACTTGTTTTCATAGACTGTAATTATCTGTCATTATGTGTATATAACGACTGTCTATCAATAATAGTAAGTTGTTTTAATTACATATAGTCTAAGATACGTAGAAGATTGACCTTCACCGATCGAGTATCCGAATGAAATGGATTTTTTATGAAATAAAATATGTTGACAAAAGTAACGTTAATGAGTTGCCTAAAAAAATCTGTTCAAGGCTATGTTGAATTAACAATTGAATAAATTTTTTTTTTCGATATCTTCACCGATGTTGTATCCGAATGAATTTAACACTAATCGAAAGTATAAAGCCTTTAGAATATGCAAGCATACGGTTGCTTATGTTTTTTTGTTCAAGAGTTTACCGTTGCCAGGTTTAAATAGGTGTATCGGAAATGATATCTTCACCGATCGAGTATCCTATTCAATTATACATCAAAATAAAGCTTATACTTTTTGCGAAACGATGGTATACGGTTGCCTACGAAAATCCGTTCAAGAGTCATGGTTGCCAGGCTTTTAAATTTATAAATTAAGGACAGTCTATCCATTAAATTCGGTGCGATAGAAGGAGACGTAGCGCAGGAGCTGCTCCCTCTACGTCAATCGTTTGAAATTTGGCGAGAGAGAGAGTCTATGCGTAGGTACCTACTATCAAATGCGACAGAAATAGACGCAGCATAGCAACTAGGCCCACCTCTTGAGACTTATCGCAGAGACCGCGCCTGCGCTGTGCGGTAACGGTAAAATGTTAGTAAATACCTACTAACCGTTATTTTGAAGCAACTGACAATATACTCTAAATGTATTTCAAATTAAAATATGATTTAAATAAAAATAAAATTCAAATGTAGGTATTTAAAATAAAAATATAATTCGAAAAAAAATATTTCTGGGAGTTTCTCCTTTTTGGACTCAATCGACTTATCTCCCGAAGTAATTAACACCCGTATATTTTTTTTTTTTGCAAATGTCTCACATTTTTGTTTGAAAGAAAATAAATTTATTTCAAATAAAAAAAATTATGATGAAAGGAAAAATTTGGTAAATGAATTATTTTTTTTTGTAATTCATAGTATGTATGCAAATATTCTAATTTCATGTTTTTGTTTATTAAAATTTATATTTGTCTGAATCATTTTCAAAATATTTTCATTGATTATAATTTTTTTAATTCATTTACCAAATTTTTCTTTCCATTATAATTTTTTTCTTTGAAATATATTTAATTTCTTTCAAAGTAAAAGTCTAAGATATTTATTGCATTACAGGTAGGTACATTACATTAGATGTCATAACATAATTGAGGTCAGCTGTAATATGCCGAGTAGGCGTGCAAAATTTATTTAATTATATTATTATTCAACTAGATTGTTATGTCAAATTATTAATTAGATTTATATCAATATTGACAGCCCGGTTGGCTTTGTGGTTTGTGACCCTGACTTTCAAGCCGCGGGTCGTGGGTTTGAATCCCACCCAGGACAAACATTTGTATGCATGAATATGTCTGTTTGTCCTGTGTCTGGATGTAAATATCTATATAAGTATGTATTTAAAATATTTTATAATTTTATATTTATAAATAAACATATAATATGTAGTATATCAGCTATCTGGTTACCATAACACAAGCTCACTTTGATGCTTAATTTGGAATCAGATTGGCCGTGTGTGAAAAATGTCCCAGGATATTTATTATTTATTTATTAATATGCTTTACAATACAAATTGTATAGCACTATGTACTTTCCGTGAGGTACTCATTAATTGAATAATATGTCCTATCAATAAGGTACCTACTCGAAGAGTGACCTTTTAAATGAAACATAGTGACTATACTTTATTTTTACAAGTATGGGAAGCTTGTTATATATGTATGTTGGATGCCATTCCCACGACATTTTTGCTAAATAGTGCCGTTTGATGAACTTTTGACCGTATCTTATACAGGCTACATATGTCGAGTATTTTCGAAGGTTTCAAATAAGTGCATGTTTTTTTATAAATAATAAATAATAATAAATAAATAAATATCCTGGGACATTTTTCACACACGGCCAATCTGATTCCAAACTAAGCAGAGCTTGTGAATAAAGATATTTACGAAAGTATAAAGCCTTTAGAATATTTCATTTCATATATATATGTAATGAAGGTAACGTCATTAAACGAAGTTCTTTAAATAATGGCTTGCAGCTATCTGTTTTCTGTAATTTGCATATTGACCTGACACATTTCTTCTGAGCTTTGAAAGCTCCGTCGAATTTCCCTAGTAAATAACACTATAACGCAGAGTAGATGTAACATACGCATGATATGCTGATATTACTGTTTGGCGATTGACCACTCCTGCAAGTCTATATAACGCGTATGAATATCGACTTAGCTTATTACATACTAGACCAACTTGTGCCTTCCAAGTCATATTATTATCAAATTGAACACCTAAAAATTTTCAATATCAAAATATTTTTATTCAAAGAGGCCTCAATAAAGCACTTATGAATAGTCACTATTAATGCTCGGTTCTGATAGTAGTTTTTACTGAGAAGAGCCGGCAATAAACTCAGTAATTACTCTTGTAATGTCGTCTTTGTACTATCTATATCTTTCAAACAAAAATGTGAGACATTTGCAAAAAAAAATATACGGCGTGTTAATTACTTCGGGAGATAAGTCGATTGAGTCCAAAAAGAAGAAACTCCCAGAAATATTTTTGTTCGAAATATATTTTTATTTTAAATACCTACATTTGAATTTTATTTTTATTTAAATCATATTTTAATTTGAAATACATTTAGAGTATATTGTCAGTTGCTTCAAAATAACGGTTAGTAGGTATTTACTAACATTTTACCGTTACCGCACAGCGCAGGCGCGGTCTCTGCGATAAGTCTCAAGAGGTGGGCCTAGTTGCTATGCTGCGTCTATTTCTGTCGCATTTGATAGTAGGTACCTACGCATAGACTCTCTCTCTCGCCAAATTTCAAACGATTGACGTAGAGGGAGCAGCTCCTGCGCTACGTCTCCTTCTATCGCACCGAATTTAATGGATAGACTGTCCTTAATTTATAAATTTAAAAGCCTGGCAACCATGACTCTTGAACGGATTTTCGTAGGCAACCGTATACCATCGTTTCGCAAAAAGTATAAGCTTTATTTTGATGTATAATTGAATAGGATACTCGATCGGTGAAGATATCATTTCCGATACACCTATTTAAACCTGGCAACGGTAAACTCTTGAACAAAAAAACATAAGCAACCGTATGCTTGCATATTCTAAAGGCTTTATACTTTCGATTAGTGTTAAATTCATTCGGATACAACATCGGTGAAGATATCGAAAAAAAAAATTTATTCAATTGTTAATTCAACATAGCCTTGAACAGATTTTTTTAGGCAACTCATTAACGTTACTTTTGTCAACATATTTTATTTCATAAAAAATCCATTTCATTCGGATACTCGATCGGTGAAGGTCAATCTTCTACGTATCCCGTACTAATAGTCAAACAGGAAAACTATCAACAAAATGTTTGGAATTTCCTTCAAGCAAATCATACGGACGTTCCATCCAACTACATTAGAGTAAAAACAGCATAAAATAAAATGTACAAGTACAAAAATAACTCACTTTTTCATCTTTTGTGCTAGACTGAGGTGAACTGGTACCATTGTTGGAGTTTGTGCTGTCGGGTACAATCTCAGCACTATCTGTGCTAGTTGTGCCTGCAAATAGATAGATTTGCTTATATAAAAAAAACTAAGATCGTTTTTATATGTTATCCTATATTTGTACATAGATAATATTTTTTAATATACAGCTTGGAGACCAAGCTCAATATTAGCAAGTTCGTTTGGTATAAATTGGCCGGGTGTGACTCAGAGTGAACATTCATAGCTTAATATGAGTCACAATAGCAAGTATTGTACATATTATAAAGTTGGGAGGATTTGGGGCTGCTATTCAAAGTATAATCAAATGACTACATATTTTAATGGATTGGTGGATAGAAGCTTTCAATCAAGAGTGAAGGCCTAGTTAAGATTAGGATAGTTCAATGAAATCAATAATTTGATATCCTGGTTAATTTTATCCACTACTCTCATGTCTCGTGTCACCATGCCAAGCAGAGTCAGTACAATAGTAACCAGATATCTGATAATATACTACCATTACTACTTTTCAATATACTTCTTTTTATTTACAGATACAGAGAAGTCATCACACACAAATCAATTGTACTGGACGGACACAAACTGGCTAGTTAGTTAAGTTTATCTAATTTAGTATATTTACCCGCTTGTATGTGATGTGTATTCCCTCGCTCAGCCTCGTGTTCCCGCACCACCGCGTCTAGGTTGTAGCGGCGGCGGTACGATATGAAGAACGAGCGGACATGCGCCTCAGTCTTTGTGCCCAGTGTCTCCGCGATGGCTTGGAAGTCCTTACCTTAATTGTTAACATTGCACATCAGTAAATAATCTCAATATTGTATTATTTTTACACATTAGAACCAAAATGGTCCCGCATTCCTGGTTTCAAATAAGTATTGAAGCCGTAGGCGCTCAAGTTGGAGAATGAGATGCGGCAATGATGGATATAGTCTTTATAAAGGGAGTAAAAGTATTCTTGCAGGATTGACGCGCAAGCAATAGCCCTGATGTGGCGTTTATAGGCTCGATCAAGTGGACCATTTGCTTGCTTATGCCATCTTATTATAACGAAAAGGTAATCAAGGCCATAAAAAGTGCAGGATTAAGATATTTGTTAAGTGAGCTAATAAGCAAATAGAAGACCCACCACTAGTAAGGCTTGTATACTGAAAACAAAGCTCTATTACTGTTTCTATGATGTTGTAATGAATGATAATGTATAATACCGTATTTCCTGACGGCGGTGACGGCCATGAGCAGCTCGTCGTTGGTCCAGCGCGAGTTGATCTTGGCGGGCGGCTCGCCGGGCCGCAGCTCCTCCACGCCGCCGTCGCCCACCTTGCGCTTCATCGCACTCAACTGTTGCTTGTTCTGCTGCACCTAGGGGACGACAAACCTTCATCACAATCTGATACCGTGTCCATCATCGAAATGCGAGACGAAAACAGTGTCGGGTGCATATCTGGATTATCCAAACTACTGGGGTACGATCGAACGGCGACCTATCGAGCGTTCAAAGAAACGGGGACAAGCAAGGTTCTATAAATTTAAATAAAATATCAAACTTAAAACTAATAATCGCTATTATGTGTGCAGAATACATTTTTTTTACAATACCACCTAGAACAGTATTGCCGTTTAGTTAGCACTACAAAATTATTGGCTATTTTTAATAAAAATCTGTTAAAATATCACATTCTCACATTACATCACACATACTCTTGCAGAGTCACATCCACGCTCCGAGTTCCAGCACGATATTGTTCCGAGTGTAAGTCAGTGTCAACGTAAGAGTGAGAATGTGTCTCGCAACGGCACTACATAGCGACATTGTAGCGGATGGCATCTTACTTGTCTCTTTAGCGATATAATTTCTCTGTCCATAGCTTTAAGCATGGCTTCGCCCTGATTGGTAAGGCCGTGCTGCGGGGCTTCACCGGGCTGGGGGCCGGTCGCCATGGCGACGAGATCATCGTGATTGATGTAAATGCCCCGCGGCAGGCGGTGCTTGTACCGCTGCTGTTTCGAGCCCGGCCCGCGCCTCCCCGACGGTCCGCACAGCGGCCGCATCGTTCCGGTGCCTCTGTTACATTACCGCCAATATTCAAACAACAATTCCCTAATTTAACTGTACAACCACAAAACACTCCATTTTATATTGAATTAAGACATGCAATGAATGCAACGAACGGATTAAAGTAGGTAATAATGAAACGTAGGTAGTAGGTATAGTATCGTTACCGACCTGGCGTGCACGAGGCAAGCCTGACACAACTTGTGCGAGTTGTGCGCCGTGGTCTGGGAGCACAGAATGCCGCACACAGTGCACCACTTGCCCGCGCCCTCGCCGCCGCCCTCGCCCTAAACCCCAATCAACATTTTACATTCCTGCCTCAACCGACATTAAACCTACAAGAACTTTCACAAATTCTCGTTCAAGGACGGACAAATGACAAAAAAATATTCTCACACACTTCTTTTAAAAACCCATTAGAATATTAAATGATATTCTGCACACATTAGATTCACTATAAAGGTTTCCCATTTTATTTGGGGTTATTAAAGGAAGCATGCGGGAATAGTTTAGGATGTTGCAAGGAGAGGAATGGGTTGAACCATAGGTTAATACATACATATAAATGGTACACTTAATTACTGTAATGGCAATAATAATTGTATAGTCACTTTGTTCCACCAACACACCATCAGTCTTATTATTCCACTTTTTATTACTAAGGCTAGACACAGATATAAATACACATCAAAAGTAGTAGAATAACATCATTCAATAAAATAATATGCAGAGGTGTTGATGTAACACATAGAATTTTTGACTAAAATGTCATTATTATATTAACACATAAATTAATGTTCCACATAGGTAGCAGTCACAGTTTGTAGACAAAAATGCAGAGCCGTCAAACTTAAAATAAAATAAGCATTTTAATAAGCAGCTCGAAAAATATGCTAACATGAAGAAATGAATGAATAAAATGGGAACAGCTATTTGAACTTGAGCATTGAGTAAGGTTTATAGAAAAAGGGTTTAATATTTTTAGAGAATAATTGAATCTGAATTTTATTTATGCTAGTCTATATCTATCTAAAAATCTAAACCACTGTTATTGGATATTTCACTATTTGCTAATTAGGACTACATTTATCTTTAAATCGAAAGTCATAAGAAAATTCCTGAGCCTTAATTTATTAGACTGTAATAATTGAATATGGAAATACTAATTGTGTTTGAATACTCAAAAGAAACCAAAGTATTCTCTGCATACTTTCATATGGACATCATACCGTGAATTAAGATATCAAATAACTGTTCAGGATTTAAATAATGAAAAGAAAATAATGTTGTGGGGCCACAATAAAAACTTGCATAATAAAGTTTACAATAAGTGCATTACTATGATAACATGGCATGAGAAAATAAAAAATAACATGATTTAAAAGAAATAGAAACACTGAAAGAGGGAACCAACAAACAGGAAATCTGATATACAACATATTAAGGATGACATCACACCATTCATATACATAGTGAGAAATTGAAGAAGACACTGAACATCAAGTTTCCATGGTGACAGAGAGGTTATACTCATTGTGGGGAAGCAAAGCACCCACCTGGGCGGCCTGCTGACCGGCGGTGCGGTGCGACGCCCCGCCCGTCGCGAGGGCCTTCCCTCCACGGACAATACCTCGGTGGATAGTCCACTTCTGTCATAGTCAACACACTCATGTCCATAACTAACAGTATATGTATAAGACACTATAAAGCACCCAAATATACAAGATACTAATTGACCTTTACTCAAATAATTTATTAATATCAACATATTATTACTAATTTAAACTCATCATGAGGCTGGTTTTACTACATGCAGAGCAAATAAGAGATTGTGGACATAATATGCAAATGTGTTGTTCAAATCATATTAACTTCAAGGTTCTTGTGGAAGTTATTTAAATTATTGTTTGTGTTATGAAATATATCAACCACTCTGCATTTCCATTTACTATTCATGTATAGCTACAGTAACTTGTAAGGATCTTAATTTATTGGACAATCCAGATATACTAACAGTAGATAGTATAAATTTAAGAATGATGAAATATTTTGCAATTTTTTCTTGTAACAAATTCTCTATGATGCGAACAGTACTGAACACTGCACAGTGAATAAAAAAGAGCAAAAGAGTACCATTAAGTTAGATACAACCAAAAAAAAGTACATGAACAAAAATACAAAATAAGTATATATTTAGCACATACCTTTTCATCATTATCTGATTCCTTATCAGAGCCTCCTGGCTCAGAACCAGGTCCAGTTTCTCGCTTGCCGGTTCCAGAACTTGTGGCATTGCGACCTTCACTCACAACATCCATAAGTGAAGTGCGAGCTCTAGTCTTTTTCCAGGAGTAATAGTATTTGACTAAGGATGCTATAGATTTATCAGGCAACTGTTAAACAAAATACAATTTAGTAAAGAAATCTAGTTTGAAACTGATCATAATACATAGTAATTGGGACACAATGGAAAATTATTATTACTTGATATATTTTCCTTACCATTTGTCGTATTCTATGAAAACTTTTGCCATGGAATTGGAATGCCTGCTCAAAAAGCACCTTATCTTCAACTGTCCACTCATCAGGAAATGGTGTAAAGTTGGCTAGGTCCATGGATGCTCTGTTCAAATCATGCTTGTGCCAGAACAACATGCCAAGTGCTTGTTCCCCATTGTATCCATACTTTTCTTTAGCTGTTGTTATGTATTCATCCACTAAAACCAAATTCATGGTAATATTATATACTGAAAATATTCATAGTAATGACAAAAATTCTTGATTTAGAACAACTTACATTTGATGTCAGAAATGTCACAAGTTGGTGACCAAACTAGGAGAGCTCTATCAGAGATAAGTTCTGGTTTTCGCTGTTCCACTGCCTCCAGCTCAGGGCAAAGCGCTTGATAGTCTCGACCTACTCTAATCTTCTCGGCTGCAAACGGTACTACTGCTTGGTTTCATGTTACAGTGATGATGAGATGAAGGCAGCATGAAGGCGATGATGGTAAGCATAAAAAATAAAGCATGTCAGATGAGCATTAAATTACGTTATTGTATGCATTTAACATTTATAGCGATTAATATACGCCATGAGTTTATGACCAAGAGTCCGGTGTAATATTGAGTCGAGAGCATTATGAACAACATATCGAGTATCAATCATGCAGGACATTACAACTGCCTGATAGGCAGGGGTTTTGTCGGATAAAGCACAGTAAAATTTGTTTATTAAACATACCATTCTCGTCTTCAGAACTGGAATCTGGACTTCCATGGCCATTGGGGCTTGGCCCTCTCGACCGCTTCCCATTTCGAACATCACTACTTCTTTCCGCCAATACCATGGTTAAACACTAGCTTACACAGTATTTACTCGTTTCACTCAAAGTTCAGAAGCTCATTTGGAAAATAATTATGATTTAGAAAAAGGAATAAAAGAAATAAGGGGCTTCGCACTAAAAATTCAAACGTGATTCAAACCACCGCATCAATAATTTGACAAACCAGCCGCAGCGAGTAATAGTTCATTTAAATGCGTCTGTACTTGAAGCATTCACTTCACTTCTCCCTACCACAAAATTTCATATTACTGAAATATGGGAATGAAATGTTTCATCAATATTTAGAAATTATTATCATTAACTTATATAATAAGATAATATATTATTAATTGCACATCAAAGACATTAGTACGGTTGTTTAAAATTGGTTTAAAATTTATTACTTCTGGCAACATACATATACAGACTTTTAGAAAAGCAATAAGACACAATGTTATCAAAGAATTATGTTTTATTCTAATAACTCATCGGGTACATGATTGAAAAGGCTCTATATACCAGTTCAATTTCATAAAACACTTATTACTTCTCTTTAAGTAATGATTTCAACTGAAACTAGAATTTTATGGACTAAACTACTCAAGTTTTAATTTTGTGATAGCAGATGGCACTAGTGGGTAGTGGTACTTAGGTACTTAAGTAAACTTTTACGTACTACATCTAACTTTAAACTACGGTTTAGTTTAGTTTTGTTATATTATATTGGCATTTAGTACTACTTATTTGTCTTAAGTTGTCGTTGAATGAACGAACTTCGAAACCTAATTACTGTCTTCAGCAAACTATACTAGAGCCTGGACTTCACAATCTTTTCTTTAATGAAAAAATACTTTTAATTTGTGTCGGGGACATTGCGAAAGGAATCATTTTGTGGCCAGATCGCTCGCTTGGATCACCCGCCAAATTCAAGTAAATTCAATGGAATATATTTAAACAGCTAAAACTACGACACTATAAACTAACTTCCAACACGTCATTGTTATCATCGATAAACTGTCTTGAATATTTACGCTATGCGCATCGCCTATAATATGTTATGGTGTGTAGTTAAGATAAAAATATGACAAGTTTGAATCACATATATCTTCTCAAGGACATAAAGCTAAGGAGTAGGTTTTTTCAAAGTGTATATTTATTAACACGCAACGCCATGTCCTTGTATACAATTTTGTTTGTAATTACTTTTCAAATCGCTGTTGGCTTTCTCATATACTTAAATAAATAAATAACCATTATAATCAGTTATATTTAGGAACTTGTGAACGTATATCTACACAATTTTATAGTTGTGGAGATAACTGCGCACATTAATCCATCAATTTGTGGTTACTGATTGGCTTTACCATTCCTGTAATAGTTATAGCCAATAGGTACCTATGTATATGTTAGCAAACATGAATAATTTGACTCATGTGTCTGCTAATAAGACAAACCATTGACAACTCTGCGATTTCTACATTAGATATTTGCTTGTATGTATTAATATTATTTCAGACAATAAACTTTATTATACCTACGTTATGGTAAATAGAAGTGTTACCACGGAATTCGACCTATGACCGTAGACAGAGAAACTAATAGACTAAGTGACGATTCTTTCTCACTCACACAAGAAAGGGAGCGAACATTTTAATACGAATGCGTAAGACAAAGATGCAACTAGTACATTTTCTGTCTCATCGTGTGAAACCAGTTTTTTCAAGGTCAGCAACTTTAATTGCGAAACAAAACTGACAGTTCGTGTTTACATTGTGTTGGATCTGCGAATTTTATATGTTTTAGTGTGTTAAAACGATTCTAATATAGTGAAAAGACTGAGAAATTTATACTATTATAACGCCAAAGGTTATACTATGGTGCGTTGTCGTATAATTTCATGTGGAAGCGATAGTGAGCAGAAAATTGCCGGTGTCTCTTTTCACGCGTAAGTACGACAGTTTTTGTAGTTTATTGACCACAAATATGTGTTTTCAGGGTTGATAACTTATTTTATAGTATAAATAAGCAAAATATTGCGTTAAATTATGAAAATTTAAGCGTAATATCGAGTTTCAATCAAAATAACCTATAAAAACATTATTGTGGAAGTGTTGCCAGCGTCCGGTAAAAAATCTCCCATTTTTATTGTAAAATATTCTCTTGAGAATGTGTATTAAAAGAAAGCGAATTAACATGGAATCCAATTATCACAGTGTTTTCTAGCAATAGCCCCGGTATTTTTATCTTTCTAATATATAAAATTCTAGCGTCGTGGTGTTTGTGGTAAAACTCCTCCGAAACGGCTTGACCGATTCTCATGAAATTTTGTATCCATATTTGGTAGGCCTGAGAATCGGACAACATCTATTTTGCATCCCCTTAAATGTTAAGGGTAATCCACCCCAAAAATTTTTTTTTTCAATTTTAGAAACAATTTTTTTTTTATTTCTTTATGATACAACATTAGTAAATACATATAACCCTGAATTTTCAACCCTTTACAATCAACCCCTATTTTACCATTGTGATTTTTATTTTTAATAATTTTCTCAATTCAATTTGATCTTCCGCCTTCACCGGTCGATAACCGACCAACGATCAATCGATCAGTTATAATAAAAATAATTAAATATTATTTAGTTCAATAAAAAAAAAGATATTTTGAAAATACATATCTTATCATACATATATTAAGTTACTGTTTTTTACCAATACACTGATGGAAGGATTTATTAACTATTAATATTTTAATTTCTTTGAAGACAACTTTAATAAATATTTTTTACATTCAATAAATATTTATTGATAGTTAATGTAACATTAAATAAATCGTATTTAATAAACTGATAGTTACAATATGAATAATTATTTTTTATATTTAGATAACTAGCAAGAATTGTAATTTGAAATGCCCTTATAATAATATTTTTTTATTATTAACAAATATAATGTAGTATTAACTTAATCAGTAGGCTTAATTTTAGTAATAATTAGCTTGTGGTAACTGAAGTAGGACACATGTTTGGGATTAAATTTTAATTTAATGTTTCCCTTTCGCAACGCGGGATAAGGAAATCCCTTCCAAAATGGGAAAGTCGGGCACTGTGGCAACACACGCTTACACTATCTCTGTTTCAGTCGTGGTTACAGGGTACCTTAGTCTATTAGTTTCTCTGTCTACGCCTATGACTTATCTTAATGAGGCATTATGTACACTACATCTGTTTAACCTGTACTTCTCTTTGGTTAAAATTTCAGCCACAGAGTATATAGAAGCCTAAAAACAAGCAAGGAAACCTGAACAAGGGTGCCAGCCAGCTAACCAGCCAGTGTTTCAGAACGAAACATATCTGTCAGAAACTGTGTTCCTGAGATTTTTTGGGTACCTAACAATTTTCTTTTGCGATTCAAGAATGTTATCAAAATAGATAGCGATTATGTTGCTTTTTAATTCACTCGCGAACAGGTGGTAGCGAGAGATGCGTCAGTGATAATCATATATCAAAGCTTTCGTACATACAAAAAATGCCACTGCCGTAAACGATACCGCGTTGTGTGATTATTATTTTGCCAAAAAAGGGCGCACAATTATTATGTATGTTATGTAACCGATGTTTTAGTGATCCAATAAGTGATATAATATCGTGAGAAAGATGAGGACGGTGGCTTTGATCAGCGGCGGCAAGGACAGCTGCTACAACATGATGCAGTGTATTGGAGCCGGGCACACGATCGTCGCCCTGGCCAACCTCCAACCTCAGCATAAAGGTTACTTCAGTTCCGCTTACACATTTAGACCCGTATATTTACTCTATCACGAGTTACATTTGCTTGATTATTCTACTAAACAACTGTAAATAGTAATTATGTCAATGTAAACTTTGTTGCAATTTGTTAATGTTCTAAGCTGTTTAATAGATGAACTAACTCCTGTTTTAATCAAGTTCACAAATAATTTAATTCTCTTTAATGTAGATTTGTACTATATCAATATTTATTGCAAATTATTTTGTGCTAATTAGCACATACAGGTATATATTAATTTGTCAGCTATGCCTTTCATACACTTATATATCTAGGTTTAGGTCTTGATTCATATAGACTCTGGAATCTGGAACTCTGGAGTAAAAATAAAAAAAATATCCAAATTTGGAATATTGTTGTTGTACTCCTGTCCCTGTTGTACTCTTAATTAATATTCATAATAATTATTTCAGATGAGCTGGATAGCTATATGTATCAAACTGTAGGCCATCACGGCATTGAGCTGTATGCTGAAGCTATGGGACTCCCACTGTACAGGGAGGTCATATCGGGAGTAGCTGTCAACCAGGGCAAAACATACAGGCCGACTGATGATGATGAAGTTGAGGACTTATTTCGGCTATTAACAAAAATCAAGGTAATTTTTATATATACCACAAGGGTGGCAAACAGGCATACGGCAATAAGTGCATTTATAATTAAATGCACTAAGTCTGTAAAATAACCATTTCCTTGCTTAACTACAGTTAAGTTATTACTATATAAATCTTTTAAAGCAGAAGTTAATGAATAAGTATTTTTATAATTATGTTTTTATGACTTTGAAATTGGTTCCATGTCATTGACATAGTATACAAGTAATAATAATATTTGTACACTTAGTTGTGGCTGTGTTGTAAGCAAGTAATCATCATGGTATCTCATAAAGCATAATCTGTTGCAGCTGATAAGACTATCTGTTGGTTTAATTGACACTTTGTTATTATTAAAAATTCTCTAATAGGCCAGCAGATTACAATATAATCATTAACCTGTATGATAAGTTAAAAGATCAATTAGAACACAAGTCATATAAGATATTAATATTTAGTATATTAAGAATAATGTTTAATAAATAGATTATTTTGTATTGTTTTAGAATGATTTAGATATAGAGGCTGTAGCTGTTGGAGCCATTCTGTCTGATTACCAAAGAATAAGAGTTGAAAATGTGTAAGTATGCTTTTATTTTAATTATGTGATTAAATACTGTTTTTAAAGTTTTTTGACAAGACTGACATACAATGAAACTTTATTCTTAGTCTTTAACCAACTTAAAAAAAGGAGGTGGTTCTCAGTTCGTCGGGTATTTTTTTTGTTATACATACCTATATAGATTAATGTAATCCTAAATAAAATAAGGCAAGGAAAATGGTGATGATAGATAAATGTGGTTTTACAATTGCTACTTATTTTTTTAAAGATCAATATTATATTACTAGTTGCTAAGTATAACAGGTGGTATATGCAAACACTAAAGTCACAATCTCAAATAATCTCAGTATCTTTTTCACCAATGTGGTACAGAACTCTGAATAGCAACTGTTTTGCAACTCTTAAATGTAAATAAGCTACCTATTCATTTGCAAATTAATTCATGAATAAAATAATCTCATTATAACATAATGAGGTTTAAAGGTTAATTGGATAGTAAAATATATATTTTTAAGACCATTATGTAAGTATTATCAATGTGAATGAGTTATGTTTTGCAGTTGTCGGCGATTGGGTCTTGTATCACTGGCATACTTGTGGAGGCGAAATCAAAAGGAACTCTTACAGGAAATGATAGTGAGCGGTATGGAAGCTATAATTATAAAGGTTGGCTAAGTATTATATGTCCAAATAATAAGTCACGTCAAAATCACACTTAAAATTTTAATATACAATGTATTTTTCGAAAATCGATGTTTTTTAATGCATAAATATCATATTAACTTATTTCATCTGTACAAGTAGTATCTGCTTTGATATTTGCATTAGTTTATCTTATCAGTTTTTTACTCCAGTGCACTAACATGACGGTCGAGAATAAATAATAATTTATCATTACGACTTAAGCAGGATTCACACTGTTGTTGTGATTTTTTCTGACGTCAACCAGCGTACTGGCGTCAGAGCATAACGACCGTATATTGTTGGAACCTACATACATAATGTAATGCCTTCTTTATGCCTTTGATGCCAAAGACACGACTCACGATTATGTAAATTGCGTGACTCTACAATATATCTGCAGGATGCAGTTGGATTTATTTTTTTAATCATTTGCTAATAGTTCGTCAAAAATTATTTAACGTTCAACTATCGTATATTGCGTAATGTTAAAATCCATCGTAATCTTTTTGAGGTTTGGCTTAGCGACTGGTTAAACTATAGATCATGATCTACTCATCATGATTTTGTTGAATAGTATACAGCGTCTGAATCTCGTGTGCGGGTATAACGTGAATGTCAAATAAACACAATAATCTTATCATTTCACCTAGATTTATTACTGACATTTGAAAAAGTAGGCTTCCAACTGTATTTTTGAACAGTAATAAATAGTTAATGTTTTCTTTGGATTTAAAGTTTGATACATTGTCTTGGCAGGTGGCAGCCCTAGGCCTTGACCCAAGGATACATTTGGGCATGACCATTCGCGACATCCAGCCGCACCTTCTAGTCATGCACGAGAAATATGGACTCAATATTTGTGGGGAGGGCGGAGAATACGAGACGTTTACTTTAGACTGCCCTTTATTCAGGAAGAAGCTTGTTATGTAAGTTATTTCTAAGCTACATAGTTAAATACAAAACAATCATGTTTCAGGTTAAAAAATATATAATAGGTGGATACTCCGGCTCACATATCGATATCTGAAAATCTGAACCCACGCTAATCGACCACTCCATCAATACCATAGTCAAAATGTCGTTGAATATTCTATAAATTGACTGCAATTCAAACACTAAAATATGGTTTAGTATTTTACCACAACACTTTGAGTATATAAATATATTATTTCCCTTTTAACAGAGATGAAAAGCAACTGGTGATGCACTCAGACGACCCAGTCGCGCCTGTTGGTTATTTAAACTTAAAACTCCACCTGGAACAAAAGGAAAACTTTGATGAAAATATTAAACTACCTCCAACTGTTAAAAACGCGTTAGATTTTTTAAACGACTTGAGCGATACTGTATTCAGTGACATAAGCGATATAGAACTAAGCGAGACGGAGATAGACTCTATTGAGAAGTTAGAGAATGAGGAGAAGGAGAAACAAACCGAACTGAACCCATTGCTCACTTTTACCGAAGATAAAACTGATGTTTCTACTAGTTTAGATGTGACAGATAGTCAGAATGAGAGTTTAGAGAGTATAGAGGATGGATATAGCTACGACTCAAGCGATAGTGAACAACAGCCGGTGATAGACCATAGGTCTATTTATGGTAACGACCACGGCTGGTACTTCATCGGCGGCATTGTGGGCGAAGGCGTGGATACCGGCCCGGCGACGGAGGACGCTATGAAAAAACTCATTAGTAGGTAAACTTGTTCAGCTTTATTTTGATATATATTTTATTAACACTAATCTGCGGCATTTATATACATACTGTATATTTCTTAAGCTTTAATTTCATTTATAGAAAGTTTCATATATTTTATGGTAAAAGTGAAAAGGTCTTATATAAAAAAGATTCCCAATATTTTCCTGAAGATAAGAAATGGTTCAACAAAATGTATTTAATCAGTTGTTAACTCTGTTCTCCTGAATTTCAGACTTATTGGAATCTGAAGATTTAAAGTTAACAGATGTGACTTCGGTTAATATATACATGCGGGACATGGAGGAATATGCAGCGTTGAATGAAGTGTATGCCAACACATTTTGCTTCCCGAACCCGCCGACGCGTGTCTGTGTACAATGTCCTCTGCCATCCGATGTTGGACTTATATTTGATGCTGTAAGTATTATTATTTATTAGTTGCTACCCTTCCTGCCCTTATCCTGCCTCAACAGGGTCAGCACTAATATAAAAGCATTTGTGACCATGAATTTATAAAAAAATAAATATCCTGGGTCATTTTTCACACACGGCCAATCTGATTCCAAACTAAGCAGAGCTTGTGCTATGGTCACCAGACAGCTGACATACTACATATACTACTTTTAAATACATACTTATATAGATATTTACATCCAGACACAGGACAAACAGACATATTCATGCATACAAATGTTTGTCCTGGGTGGGATTCGAACCCACGACCCGCGGCTTGAGAGTCAGGGTCACTAACCATAAGCCAACCGGGCTGTCAAGTTATAGCATTTATGGATGATTGTCACCCTGTTCATAAAGGCTAAAGTTCGAAAAACAGTTTAAAAAAAACAGGTGCTAAGCATCTCGATAGAGTATATTTAGGATGAAGACATAGTTTTTTATCCCGGGAAAATAACAAGATCTACTAGGAACGCGAGTAAATCACTGTGCTAATGTAGTAGCAAAAAATACTAACACTGCAAATCACTTCCAAGGAATAATGTAAATGTTATGTGAGAAATTCTAACAAATTCAGTAAAACAGCTGAATGCAAGTGTATGGTAACCATTATCTTCCTAAAATGAACGTTATCTAAATTGTTATATCACGAAATTGATGAATGACGGATCATATATATAATCTAAGATTGAAGTTTGATCTATATTTTATGATGTAAGTGAAAATCACTTGCAATAAGAATGATTGTAGTCATAATATAAAACATTATCGCGATATGTAATGATGGCTTGGAATACGTCGAGATAGTGTGAAATGAATCTCATTGTAAAAACAATATATGTAATATGAATTGATAACATAATGTGTTTACTATGAAGGTTTAAGCAAGAATGAAAGTGTTTCACCAGTTATAATATAAGATTTATCTTTAGTAATTTTTTTCCTGCATATTTCTTGCTATTTACATTTTGCGTTCCCATTAGTGTTTAAAATGGGATTTGACTAGTTAGAAAACTATTCTGTTTTTATTTGTTTTAGGCTTTATATAAATAAAAAATATAAAATAAATAAATATCCTGAGACATTTTTCACACACGGCCAATTAACATTTTATGAATTCTTCTTGATACGGTTCTCTGGACACAGGCTTAAAATAATTGTCTTGTTATCATATTTCCAGGTTGCGCACAAAGCAAGCATAAACAATTACAATGAGACTGATTGCATCAACCCGAAGGAGCGAATCACGATGCATGTGCAGGGTATATCGCATTGGGCGCCGGCCAACATTGGACCTTATAGTCAAGCGGTCAAGGTAAATAATAGATGCATACAGTACAGACACTCCTTCGTTTATAAATATTGATGAATCATTTTGAACTAATTCTGTTATCTGGTATGCTTCCATTTCATAATTATTATTATTTTGGACCTTCTTTCTCTCTTATGTACCTAAGTGCTTCAGCCCATGAAAAAGCAATGACAAAAATATTATCACTGTAAAGGAATAAAAATATTAAATTTGGTACAACTTTCAATAGTAAACAATGAATTGATTACATAAAAAAAGTTTAACACCCTCAAAGCGCAAATCATATACAATTATACACAAGGCTGTACATTTCAATACCTTTGTCCACTTATGAGTCTGTATAACTCGAGACTTTTACCTAACTCTTTCTATATGTCAGGTGGGCGAAGTAATAGGTACGTGCGGGCAGATTGCGCTAGTCCCAGGTACTATGCGGCTGGTGGAGGGTGGAGTGCGGCGGCAGTGTGCGTTGGCACTACGTCACTTGACACGTGTCATCCGCGCCATGCATCCGCGCGCACACATACGCAGCGTTGTACAGGTACATATTGTTATCAACCTTATTACCGTGCCATAGGGTTTATGCGGCGGCAGTGCGCGTTGATGCTGTGGCACTTGATACGTGTCATACGCGCATGCACATACGCAGCGTTGTACAGGTACATATTGTTATCAACCTTATTACTGTGGCATAAGGTTCAGTGTTGCATAATTTTAATATTGATATACCTGCCAATTTCATTGTCTGACGATATTATGGTAGAATAGATATGTCGGAGCAGTACAAAATGATATATGAATAATATTTAAATTCAAAACATTTTTGATTTACTATAGGTAGGTATGAAATGCAAAATATAGATTTGATATTCTTTTTGTATTTCAAGTTCTAAATACGTTTGTAGAATTTAATTTTGGAAAGATTCATTGGCATTGTATAATCTTACCACTATAAGAAAATATCGCTGCTTAAATACATGCTCCATTCTAGGTTCGGTAGCGTCCTGTATGGACGGGTGAGAGATCAAATACAAGCCCATCATTAATAAAAAAACCAAAATCTATCCGCCAAGGCCTATCATTGGCTTCCTGGCTTCTTGATTTTCAATGTCAAATTTAATTCAGCATTATATAGATGTGTAGCACCACACACCGCACATGCATACTCATCGGCGGTTGCGGCGAACTGTGTGGTGGCGCGCTCGTTTCGCGCCGATTTATGACCTCGCGAGCGGTGCGACCGCATGAGCGAGTGAGACAGCCTATCTGGCTAATTGAACTATTGTTACTCGATATATAAGTCATAATTCTCAATACTAAGTTGTGAAATAAATAGGGCCCTATTGTACATAAAATTATCGCATTCTGATAGCTACAACTACGACTTTTATTTACGCCAACCTCAGTCCCTAAAGATGTTAATACATAATCATCAGCTCATATACGTCTCCACCGAGGAGCTCGAGCCTTTTTTTTATATCCCACGGGAATCCTCATAGGATACCCGGCAGCTCCGGGGACAGCCGCCGGGTTATGTGGTGACTCACCGGCACAGAAGGTGCTGGTGCCTGCCCTCTAAACCCCTGGGTGTTCCAATGACGCCTGGGCGCCGTGTGGCGGGGCTGCGGGACACGCGTAAGCTGCACAACCGCATGCCCCGCTGGCGCTGCTCGGCTTACAAGCCCCAGCCTGTTTCCGGGGGGCGGGACTCACAGTGCGAAAACACACATGAGAATCCCGCCCCCTTTCACTTCACCGGAGATGCCCATAGAATAACTGGGGATCTCCGGCATGGGACTGTTGGCGTGGGCGGCGGATCCCCCTATCCACCGCCCCGGGAGGAGCTCGAGCCTCCCCTAACATCGAGGGTGTGGTGTGTGATGTGTGCAGAGCGTGTGCTACACGACGGGCGCGGAGGCGGGCGCGGTGGGCGAGGCGCGGCGGCAGCTGGAGCGGCGCACGGCGGGCGCGCTGGCGCAGCACGCGCTGGTGCAGGCGCTGCCGCGCGCCGCCGCGCTCGAGTGGCACGCCTGGGCGCACACCGACAACAACCGCTTCGAGTGTACGTACCTTACCTACCTCACCCACCTTACTTACCCTCCACTACACTACACTACACTACACTACACGACGGGCGCGGTGGTTGAAATTTTCACAGATCATGTATTTCTATTGCCGCTATAATAACAAATACTAAATATTTGTTTTTTACTTTATTATATCACACACGGCCAATCTGATTCCACACTATAGATATTTACATCTAGACACAGGACAAACAGAAATATTCATGCATACAAATGTTTGTCCTGGGTGGGATTCGAACCCACGACCCGCGGCTTGAGAGTCAGGGTCACTAACCACAAAGCCAACCGGGCTGTCAAATGATATTTAAGGAGGGCTCCCATACAACAAACTTGATGTTTTTACCATTACTTGCTCGATACTAATATAAAATTCTCTGCGATAAATTAGGTTCAAATTAAGTATAGTTACACCACATGCACCCAAATTCATTAGAAATGTTTAAAATGAAATCTAATGGTCTGGTTTGTCAATAATTCATTTCATTATTTTCACTTGCATATAAGTAGGTATTGATTGCTCAACACAGTGGGCGTAGTCAATTACATTGCAAACACTCTCATTTATTTATCAGTCTGTCTCACGATAAAAGAATCCCCGTAAGGCACTTGTCCCACCAACGACGAGAAAACGACTAACTATCGGCTATTTTTTCGCTCAAGAAACGTACAATAGATATAATTCCTGTGTGAACAAAAGAGATGCATATACAAACAGTTAATCGCTGGCTGTTCACACTGCCGGCGAGCACTCGCTTCACTAGTTTGTCGCTGAACGACAAGAGCTATGAAAGATAACACTCGCGCGGCGATACTCGCCAAGCGATTAGAACTGACGCCGAGAGAGCAACCAGTGGTCATTTCCCTACAGTGCGTATCTGAAAGTACACGTTTTTTTTATTTAATATGAATATCGAAAAATCATTTGAATTATCATTGTTATCTAGTTCAGACGACGATGATGATGAATTTTATGATAGGATTTGTGTAGTGGCTGCAGTAATTCTGAATAAGGAAAAAATGAAAAAAAAAGAAGAATATGGATGGAAAATATTAATTATTTCAGAAAAGAAGTGAATTCAAACTATTCTTTGAATTAACAAATCATGGCTTTCGCACATATTTTAGAATGACAAGAGACGAGTTTGAATATTTGCATAGTTTAATAGAAGATGACATTAAAAAAGAAAATACAAATTATAGACTGACTGTACGCTTGACTGCCGCGAGCGAGTGATGCGAGTAATCGCCCGCCTCACTCGCACACTCGCTTATAGCCGAGCTACACAAATATCGGAACTACGCACTCGCTCCCCGCGTCTCGGTAACTCGTTTTTAGTTCTAGCTCTACTCGTTACTCGTTAATCGTTGCCGGTGAGACAAGTGCCTAAGTCGAGCCCTAAATATTATAGATAACGCTTACGTAATGTCGAGAATGAAATGTGTTACCTACTATTTATTTATCGTACTTGATAAACAGTAATTTATGGAATGTCAAACTAACTGACTGATCATGAGCGATGCTACTATGTATATGATATGTAAAAAATGTAATAAAAATGCATGTGTTTAGTTTGAACAGTTGGTATGATGACACAGATTTATATGATGATTTTTACAATTTCTGTTTTAGTTTTTGGGAAGAACAGATGTTATACATAAAAATGTAAATCATAGCAATAAACAGCTGATTTCTTGCTTTCCCTAAAACACGTATCTATATGTTGTAGGAAGCTTCAATCTATGTAGTTACCTATTTAGCTGCACCAACTCAGAGGTCTCTATTCCAGTTTATAAAAATTATGTGTAAATTTGTATTACAGATGAAGAAACTGGATGCAACGTGGGTGAATACAAAGTTGCAATCACTAGGAGATGGAACTACGAAAACACTGTTGCTGCTTTTGTCTGCTATGTCGCTACAGGTACAAAAAAATTCGTTAAAAGGATTTCAATATTTTTATTTTATTATTTTTTTAAATACTAAATATTGATCAGACACATAATTCAGTTCAGAGATGGGATTTAATATCAAATATGTAAAAAAAATTCTCATTAATATTAAATACTAGCTGCCTCCCCGCGGTTTTACCCGCGTAGTTCCCGTTCCCGTGGGAATACAGGGATAAAATATAGCCTATGTTACTCGGGGATAATGTAGCTTTCCAAAGGTGAAAGAATTTTTGAAATCGGTCCAGTAGTTTCGGAGCCTATTCATTACAAACAAACAAATCTTTCCTCTTTATAATATTAGTATAGACAAAATTCAAACAATGTGCGTGAACAAATTTCGACGGTCCCTACGTACATAAAGAAATGTCAAAAATTTTATTGCATATTGGCTTTAATTCATATGAACTATGAATAAACTTGATATTCGTGGTTTGGAACGAACTTCAGAAACTATGTCCAATTAAGGTATCGTTATAGGTTTTATAATGTAGTATGTATCGTCCAGGTTCATCCCCATCATCATCGTCGGTCCCGTTCCCCTGCGCGGAGGCTCGGCTCGCGCACCGGCGGCGCGCGGCGCGGCTCGCCCGGGGCGAGCTCGGCGCGGTGCTGCGGTACGCGGTGGCCAAGCTACTGGCCGGCTGTCGACGCGGTGAACAACTAAAACCCGCAGTCAACATGAGGATATTCTATCAGGTTATTACTGTGGCGTGTAACTCAGTGGCGTAGCGAGGGCGAGGCGGAAGGGCGGACCACCCCGGGCGCCACCATTAGAAGTGCGGCAAAATTTGAAATCATTGTTGGTCAGTCAGACAATTTTTTGGTTTTTCCAAAAGTTAGATTTACCCAGTTGCACATATGAACGCTAACACTAACATTGTATAAAAAAAAATTACATTAATATTTTTACGACGTCAAAAGGGCGGCAAATTGTGACTCCCCCCCGGGCGACAATGATTTTCGCTTCACCGCTGTATGTACTGCTAACTTTAACATGTCATAAGAACATAGGGCTGGATATATTTCATTCTTCGGTGGCTGAAATTCGCTGATACGCTGTGGCATATATAGAGCAGTCGTTGAAATAATTAGCATTATACTTTGGTATAACCTACTGTTATGTAATGAAATGAATGAACCTAGCAAATCCAAAGGTTTATAGGAGCACTATATTGTAATCTGGAGCATATATATTGTGTAGGTGTGCAGCGCCCCGTGCATGACGGAGATGGTGGCGGCGGCGGCGGCGCTGAGCGCGGGCGCGGAGGTGCGCGCCGCGGTGACGCTGGTCCCAGTACTCGCGCTGCACAACGCCTTCACCTTCCTCTCCATCAGCGGCCTGCGGCTGGACGAGTGACTCTACCAAAACGCCAGTCTCGTCACACATGGGTAACGCGCCTACGTAACCGGTTATAACCGGTTTTTTTACCGAAGACAATGCAGGAGGTCCTCAAGTCGACCCGTTTTTTTAGACTAGTGTGATGGTTACCCCAACCCTGTATCGTTTGGTTCAGTGGTTACCCTCATTTTTAAAGCCAATATCGATTCCAACACACAACATGATTTTTATGACACTGATATCAGATATTGAAGAATGTTATATGAAAAATTTCAGTTATATGGCTACCACAGTACATAAATAGTATATAAATATTCACATCCTTTAGTAGTCACATCTACTATGGAAAACATCTCCCCATGATAAGTTTGTGGTCAATAAGCCTAAAGAAAGATTAGTTAATGTGTATCATTCATTACCTAAAATGTGTCATGTAATTTTAGTTTTCAACGAATATTTTTTTGTTTTAAAATATTACATGACATTTCTTAATTAACTGACGGGTTACTTACCATGCTTCAACAATCTTTAACCCCGGATGAGAAAATAAAATACGTTTGTTTGTCAGATCACTGGAATCACTGCAGTGCATATACCACAATCATATTTTTTATTGATTATTCAATTACCCGTATTTTAAGAGTACATCAAATTATTTTTGTTTACAGGTTTCATCGAAAAATAAGGATACAGATGCTTTATTGCCAGTTTATAAAATATATTTGCTGAATATTTTCAGTGTTTATAAAATTTTGTTAATTATGCTACCGAGTTTACCATACTGTAAGTCAAATTATATAAATTATTTTTTATTGCACTTCTGTGTTTCAATCATTTACCATTCTTACATGTTAATTTAAAGAAAAACAATATTCAAATTAAATTTATTTTATTTTTTTTACAAAATTGACCGAACAGTGCGAGATTTCTAGAACGTTACACTTGCATTAAGTAGACATAAAGTTATCATTATTCTCTTACAAGTAAGTCTTAAGAATTCACCTGTGTCAATAAAGCAATGCGAATTACGGTGTGGGACACACCCGAACCAGTTGTGTATATCGTATAAAAGATATATAATCATGATTTGATTGATGAAATAGTTTGTGGACATAAAATTTTATCTTAAAAATTGTCACTAAGTAAATTATGATTAATATTTAACCGAAGCATAATTATAAACTAAAACATGATACATTACTTGTCAGTATTCGATGAAGTTACCGATCATCTACTGCACTTATACAATATATTTCTAATACAATGTATAATACACAACATTAGGGGATAATTGCACACAGCAGTGGTTAAAAGACGATAGCGCGCAGAGATTAACATAAGTACAGCAAATGCATACACATGTCGGTACGAGGCTTACGTATACCGAATCCGTAACTCATATAGTGGTAGCTAAAAACAACACTCAACGAATCAGCTGAACATAAGCGTCGCTCTGGAAATATCACCCGTTTCAGCTATATTATTTAATACTATTTCATAACACCATAGAATAAATAAATAATTTCTCATAATGCAAATAAACATAATTACTATTATAACTCTGCGTTAAATAATTTATTTGATCTTTCTATAATAAATCTATATTCATTGGGTTGATACAATTTCCAGAGCGAGTGATAATTATTAGTACATAAAGGTAGCCTATGTGTTTTGTACTTTGAAATTAAGTATGGAAAATAATCATTGTCACTTGAAGAAGAGCTGCTGAATTTTATTCGTACAATTAAACTACAAAAAACGTAATCTTAAATGTAATCTATAAAGTTTAATTAATCAACAACTTTTATAAAGTGCGTTTTAGGGGGAAACATATCGTAAATCAAACCAATCAGTTCATAAGATATACCTCCAGGCGTCGAGTCTGACACCATAGCATTTAACTATGATATGAGCCTGAAGAATTTAATGTTTTAGCTCTTTTGTAACAATCCTCAAATAATCATAACGGGTCATGAGATTGTATACAGATGTATCCATAAAAAAGTATAACTAAAATAAATACCTTATTAAGCAAAATTAACGATAATCTAAAATTAAACTAAATCAAAAAACAAAATGCGCACTGTTTCAACTTGCAGGTGCACTTATTTTCGAAAAACAACAGTGACAAACTTAATTCTTTTGAAACAATTCAAATGCATTAAAAGGCAGATTTTTTTATCGTATGCGTTTATTTTATTTTCATTTTTGAGAACTAATTGATTCGTATAGAACATAATAGACATACCTATATTGATCTATAGTTATACAAGTCGAGTCAACTCGAGGCGCGGCCCCTCCGAGCCACTCGCAGTCCACACGCACACATCCACACTCGCGCCACGTACACACGCTGTTCCTCCTCACTGTTAATAACGAACCTACCGTGGACGAATACACAATACATGATTTGTCTCGCAGGGTACTTTAAAAACATAACTATGAATATTATTAAAAATAGTATGATTGCCCAGCTACCCATATAGTGAAGTTAGTATTAAGTTACTGTACAGTTTACACTTCAATGACCTGCGATCTACAGCTATCTATCTAACCACTTTATGATGTTCAGTGTCCTTCAAATCAAACCGTCTATCTCCCACTAGGGATACGATAATAATATACATAATAATTTCGTTCGAGTTCAGTTCCTCCGTCGGATCGATCCACGAACCGATGTCTCGACGCGTAGAAAAAGTAGAATACGCAGCGATAACACAAAGAGACAATACAACCGGTATCTCCTCACTATCCGTTAACTTACACGTAGCCTACGGGTTAATCGTTATATTAATCAGATTTATGCAACAGTTTACCTTACAACCGTATTACCGAAGCGAATAAGAGTTACATATTCTAATAACAGCTAGATATATTACAGGGTCCGATTCTATACACTGACGGGGGAGGGGTAGGATTACCGTCTTCTACATCCCGTATAATAGTTCACGCACTGAGTCTCCGGCCTAGGTCGCCGTCACCGTCCCGCTCGCCCTCGGGCCCAGGGCCGGGCTCCGGGGCGGGCTCGGGCTCGGGCTCGACGCCGGGGCCGGGCTCGACGCCGGGGTCGGGCGCGGGCGCGTCCCGCAGCCGGCTCTGCATGTACTGGCGGTGCGCGTACTTGTTGAAGCGCCGCTTGGCCATGAACAGCGTGGCGATGGTGCGCGGCGCGAGGCGCACGGCGGCGGCGCGGGACGTGATGCCGCCGCGCCGGCACTCCGCGCACGTGTAGTCCAGCACCTTCAGCTTCGACACCGTCTGCCTAACGCATTCTGTAGAACGACAACTTGTATCAGTCGCGACCTGCCGCTGTCCGCTCGAGCTCGCCCGCCGAGTACCGTGCGCCGTCCCGGCCGTGTCCCCATGCCGGCTCGACGCTTACCTAGGAACCTAGTCGCGCCGATGCTCGGCCCGCGCTAGGCGGCAGCTGTCTACGACGACATTTTCAACTACCGTCTAATCGAGGCGGGTCGCTTAAAGTGTATTATACATCATGCGTTCACCTATTCGTTTTCATCTAAACACATCTAACGAGAACGAAAGCTTCCTGTCGATATATCCTTCGGAACGGTCAGAGTCCGCTCCGAGGGAGGGCAAACTCTCATAATACCGGGACTCGGTGTTCAGGCTATGTTGGACTATGTATAATTTGGCATAAATAAACGTACGATACGATAGGATAGATAGCGATATGGAAACGAGCATAAAATATAATAATTATACTACATATAGACGAGAATATATTTCATATGGTAATGAAGTTAATGTAAACATGCGTAACGAAGAACCGAGCGAAGCACATCACATGAGGAAACATTTCTTACGCTCTTGCTACTGTCACAAAACATCCACAACCGTATACATGCGAAGCGAGCGGGCGGTACAGCAGGATGTAAAAAATGCATCCTCAATACAGGAAAACGCACAGGCAATGAGACATGAACACGAGCCTCGACTCGGAACGGCAAATGACGAGCGGATAATTAGTTACCGTCGTAATCACCGGCCGTGGCGAGCGGAGGCCCTTGTCTTGTGGTCGGGAAGCGATTGCGTTCTACTCGTTCGTTGGTGTATGACGTACCTTGATGATGTTGCCTATCGCAGAGCTTACATATGACGAGCTGCATGGTTCCCTTGGGCCCGATGAAGGAGCGCTCGCAGAGCGGGCAGTAGCGACCGATGCGATACGCCCTACGTACGCACACACACATACGGACCGTACGCGCACAAGCACCGGAACAAGAAACACGCCATTAGTATCAACGCGAGACGGGAGGTGGGAGGTCTCTACGGACACATATTTTGCGTACCTACTTTATTATGTTTATTACTTATCTTCGGGTCGGCTCCGGTTTTATTAGATAGGCACTTCAGTATTTTGATATAGTGAACTATGTAACCGATGCAATAAAAACATGTTACTGTTATATTGACTCGTAAAATCTCCTAAGTATTTGTGTTCATAAATATTAGAATGTATTTTTTAACTATTAGTAAGTGAGTTACTGTCTTATAAGTGAAACAATAGATAAATTATAAACCTTTGGTATAATGAGAAAAGTTTCTTGAAAAGAATATTAGATTTATTATATGTAGTACATAATATTCCAAATAAGATTGTTAAGTATGTAATAATAAATTACACAACGAGTAAAAATAAATCAATAAATAAAAAAATATATCGGATTGATATGATATGGCAAGATTCTAATTAAGGAAGGTATTTTGTTTTTCAATAGAGCCAGAAGACAAGTAATAATCATAATATTGTATTAAGTTAGTGAACGCACGAAAAAAAAACGGATTATGATCTACGCCCGTGTTAGTCAATACTTTACAAAAATAATGTAAGTAAGTAATGAGTTAGTCAGGAGCGTTATCGGCAATGAACGGATGAGATGTTGACACCCTATGGTTCAGTGGTAATTGACGCAGCACATAATATTACTTCAAGAAAGTAGATCAAAGAAGATAAAGGCAAGAAAATAATTTATTACAATTCATACTGCGGCAATTATTATTATTACGTCAATATTAATTTTTGAAATAAAATTACCATTAAACAGTAAAAATGGAAAAGGAACAGTAAAATAGTTGTTCAGATCTAGTGAAAGATGAAATATATATTTTGAGATAAGCTTTCAGTTAAGTGAATACCAATGACCCTAGTGCACTTTGTACAATTTAATTTACTGTCCATTTTAGGAAGATTATTTGCTCATCAAGTGTTTTGATATAAATAAATTAACGAATAATAGCGATGAGGAAATAATCTTAATATGTGAATGAATAAAATTAACTTATAATTATGAGGATATATAATAGCATGCAACTTATTCAAATAATACTGGGAATGTGCTGAGTAAGAACGCTGCATTGGGGGCAAATAGAAATCATTCTGCGGGGCCAAAATGCTACGATATACCAAAGACAAAGCGGATGTCGACAGAGTGAAGGCAGACGTCGAGACGAGCCACAAAATGAGTCAGCATGTGTTAGTCCACATCGAACACGCATGAGATGACGTGACACATGAACTACCAAGACCAGTTATTACGTCAAACAAATTACACATATAATAAATCATTTAAAAGACTTTATAAAATTGTGTACTTTTTTCTGCGTCGCTCGATATATATTCTTCTTGATAAGCGAATGTAACTGTGTTCACGTTTTGTTGAAGCCCCTCTTGCTTTTACTTGAAAACAATACGGAAATGTTTTAATTTTAGTTTTGTCCGTAGTTAACACAGAATGTGCCCCTAAACTTGAAGATAAATGTTGTCATTGGATAGACAATGATAGTATCTAATGAATAAAGACTAAAAAAGGAAGCATGACAGTTGATTCTTCACTAAGGTAAATAAAATCTAATTGGAACTAATTGGGTTGTAAATAAATTACGAAAGTCAATTTTGTAAAGTGAAGAATCCATTGTAACAATACACCGGAAATAAATAGAATATCTTCAGTATTTTCTTGATTATTCAATTGCATATTTTAAAACAGTGTTATAGGTGCTTACCAACATTCAGTGAGTTATATGTCAAATAAGTTTTATTAAAAAAAATGCTAAATTCTCATCACAAAGAAACAAATTAATTTGCTTTATAAAGCGTGTAACGTTAGAAAAATAAATAATGCTCACTGTATGTAAGTACATTACTAATTTAACATATCTAACCATGGTCAGAAATACATACATTAAATTGAACCAATTAGTACTGGATCCTTTTTTTTTATTTGAATTAATACTACTGAATAACAGACCACATTGTTTCTTTTAAAAGAGATTAAACTTCACCATACTGCTGTTTTATTTACATTGGAAATATTTGCATATTTTTGATGAAGACCATTATACATAGCCATCTTGTATATAAAATCTGAATCAATTGCAAAGCTCTAATACTCGTTACTATACATCGAAAGCTTTCAATGATTATATTTTCAATTAATCGAATATTAAAACCGAGCGAATCGACAAATCGATGTAATATGTAGTTAGACTGACCTGGCGCATGGCGTGCAGAGTGAGTGGGAGTATATCTTGTGTCCGCCGGGGCCTCGCCGCGTCTGGTGGTGCCACTCCGCGTCCGAGGCGCCGCCGGTGGCCCCCGCGGTGCTCCCCCCGGTGGCCCCGCCGGTGGCCCCGCCGCTCGGCTCGCGGGCCCCGCACGACTTGCACACCGCACACTCCACGCAGTGCCATCGCCCTGGAATATTATTCATTTAGTATTAGAAACATTGACAGCCCGGTTGGCTTTGTGGTTAGTGACCCTGACTCTCAAGCCGCAGGTCGTGGGTTCGAATCCCACCCAGGACAATCATTTGTATGCATGAATATGTCTGTTTGTCCTGTGTCTGGATGTAAATATCTATATAAGTATGTATTTAAAAGTAGTATATGTAGTATATCAGCTATCTGGTTACCATATCACAAGCACTGCTTAGTTTGGTATCAGATTGGCTGTGTGTGAAAAATGTCCAAGAATATTTATTTAACATCAATTAGAAAATTCGGATCATAATTCCTAAAAGGAAAATACATGGTAAGTCATAATTGGCTCGATTGTCTACCGGAACACAATCTATGTTTATGAGAATGTGAAATGTGTGTGAGAAATTGTCGGTTCTTCGAGGTCCCCTGAGAATCGAGGCCTTTGTGCCCTAATGGTAAAGACAGTATTGGCTGACTGGGCTTATAAAATAAAGTACGTATGTATTACCGGTGGGCACGGCGGCTAGCGCGACGCAGTGCAGATGGAAGCCGCGGTCGCACAGGTCGCAGAACAGCATCTTGTCCCGCGCCGCAGCCGCGCCGCACACGCCGCACGCCTTGCACGCGCCGCACTGCCACGCGTACTCGCGGCACTTGCGCACCGTGTCCGCGCTCAGCTCCACGCAGCCCGGGTGCACTGCCACAACACGAACATTTATTATTTTTGACGTGACAACGTCTTATAAATTGGTTTGCCGGGTGACACTTCAAGAAACTGCGTTACGCTCCGCTCACGTTATGCGCTCACAATGAGAGCGAGTGAGAGGCATGCGTCCCTTCCACTCGGGCATGGTTAGCCCGCCTAAGAGCGAGAGAGACAGACATAAAAAGTGAAAGGCACGCGTCCCTTGCGTCGTTGTCACGTAAAACTTTCGCCCGTATACCGACTTTACAGGCAACCAATTTTTTTATTTTGTTGGACGATCGATAGCTTTCAATATTGTGAAAAGAGTTTTGATTCAAAATAATTATAAATGTATTATATCATTTACTGTACGTCTCATGCATGGTAGTTAATGTCACAAAAACCTACACAACACATTGTAATGAATAAATTATTTTAACAAATAGTTGTAATTTGAGTTGGAATCAATATAAATTATACCATTTCCAGATATTATAAGAAAAAAATTTATATAATATCAATTAATCAATTCATTATTTTTAAATGTTATAAGCTTATTGTTAAGTCACATAGGAAATATATTTCCATTTAAGCAGATATTTGCGTTTAAAAGTATTTTACTATCACATATTTGACTTTACAAAATATAGTGTATCTTTCGTCAACGAGCAATGGAGCGTTGAGCGGCTATCGTACAGCAATTATATTAAACACGAAATGTTTCGATTAGACTCCTGGATTTTTACAAACTCTATGGAATATAAGACTCACGTTTAGCGTTACAGTTGGAGCAGACGAGGAACCGTTCGTGCGTGTACTTGCGGTTGGCCTCGAGCCGCAGCTTGCACACGCGGCACGTGTCCACTTCGCCGTCGCGACTGTCCTCCTTGTCTCTCTCCCTATCTCTGTCCCTGTCTCTGCTGGTACCCGGCGTTGCTTCTGCTTGGCTGCTGCGCTTCACCTTTGTTAGCTTTTTGCGCTGTAATGTAATGATTCAATTTTTATAGTAAGCCTAATAAATATGATCTAAAGCTGTTAACTGTGATAACAAATATTTTTATACATGTAAAACATTTGTTACCTTGACTAAATAGATCATGCTTACCTTGGAATCAGATTGGCCGTGTGTGAAAAATGTCCCAGGATATTTATTTATTTATTTATTTAGAAGACACAAGCAAACAAAAAATTAATTGGTTTTAAGTTTTATATAAATCAATATAATCGTCAACATTTAGGTTTATAGTATGTATTAAAATAAATACCTTACGATATTTTTATTTCCATTGAAACTCAGAATACTTCGACATTATTTTTCTAATTTAATTTGCACTAATATTTATTTTTTCTGACTGTGTTTTTGTGGTTAGTAAATAAATATCTATATAAGTATGTATTAAAAACGTTGTATATCAGTTGTTACTTTGGAATCAGATTGGCTGTGTGTAAAAAATGTCCCAGGATATTTTATTTTTATTCACACAATGTTTATCCTGGGTGAAATTTTAATTTGCACAAAGTATGTGATGTATAATACCTTAGCGGCGTGGTGGTGCGAGGCGGAGTCGTCGCTAGAGGAGCCCCGGAGCGCGCCCCACTCGCCCTCCGAGTCCGAGCTCGAGTGCGCGGGGGACGAGCCGCCCGCCGCTGCCACGGCTACACGGGGGGCCTCTAGCGTCGTGTTCAACGGGAAGCATCTGATGGGATAATATATTATTAGTTACGCGTTTTATGATTGCAAATGTATACGACAGGCAGTGACGTAGCATGAGTTGTTGGCGCCCGGGAGAGTCATAATTTGCTGCCCTTTTGACGCCACAAAAAGAATGATGTTGTTTCACTGTTAGATAGCCCATTTATCAACAAACCATTTAAAACAATTAGTGGATTTCACCCGCTCACCCGGGAGATCTTCGATTTTCCCGGGATAAAAAGTAGTTTTCGTCCTATCTCAGGCTCTAGACAATGTTTGTATCAAATTTAATTTAAATCGGTTCAGTAGTTTTAGTATGAAAGCATGAAAATTTAATTTACTAGATTCACAGTAACACCCAAAAATAATCATATTTTATAGAAATATTTTATAATTAAGTAGTAATAAAAAACATAAAGAAACTATTAACACAGCAAAATTATACACAAAACCAAACTTAAGAAATAAATTAAACGTAACAGATTGTGGGTCGTCGCGTGAGTGGTGTAGCATTGTGTGTATGTAGTATATTAATTAGTATAGACGTGTACAAACCTGAGTTGTTCGGGCGTGTAATGCCTATAGTAGTGCTAGTAGCAGCGCGTGTATGTAGTACAATATTAGTATACAGTATAGACATGTACAAACCTAAGTTGTTCAGGCGTATAATGCCTATAGTAGTGCTGGTACTGTCCGGGCAGCAGCGCGTGTATGTAGTATTAGTATAGACATGTACAAACCTGAGTTGTTCAGGCGTGTAATGCCTATAGTAGTGCTGGTACTGTCCCGGCAGCAGCGCGTGTATGTAGTATTAGTATAGACATGTACAAACCTGAGTTGTTCAGGCGTGTAATGCCTATAGTAGTGCTGGTACTGTCCCGGCAGCAGCGCGTGCGGGTAGAAGCCGGCGGGGGGCCGCACGTGCAGCGGGAGGGGGGGCCGCGCGCCCGGGCCCGCGTCGCGCCGCCCGCCCGCGCGCCGCCGCTGGATCGTCAGCGACTGGAGGTCCGCGCACGCCGGCCGACGGAGCGAGTTCACTAACGAGTTCCACTCGCTTGCTGACGCTATCGCTGCCGCTGCTAAGTCCTGCACCACATATAAACAGTTATATAACTACATATTATAGATCATAAATTACTTACAGCAACCACTCTATTCGTCAATTTTACAAATTAATATTCTATAACACTAGTGGACTCGGCAGACTTCATTCTGCCCACCAGCGCCACCTACCGGGTCAAAATTGATGTGCTATACATAAAACCTTCCCCATGAAATACTCCGTCATTTGGTGAAAACCGCATGAAAATATGTTCAGTAGTTTTTGTGTTCATCGCGTTCAGACAGACAAACAGAGGCGGCGGGGACTTTGTTTTATATACATATATATAGATATCCATGTTGTTTTAGATGTTTGTGAGCTAAATACTGATTGATATTTAATCATCTATCTTAAATGCAGTCATTTGTTCTATAAATGATTTCAACTATGGTCATATTTGTAGATAATTCTATCATATGTCAGACTATGGGATTATATTATCATATATCATAACAATAAAAATACGCGCTATGTAACTATACCTGTCGCGTCTTCTCAGGATCAATTTTAGGTGGTTCAGGTTTTTGGTCAATGGACTTTATTTCCATTTTAATTTCGACCCTGGATCCTTTGTCTTCAGTTTTGATTTCAGGTACCTCCTCGGGTTCGGCTCTCTGCCTCTCGCGTTGATGCGATCTGTATTCTTCATATTTGTGAGGATAGTCTGATAGCATTATATCGAGCACTTCACTGGCATCGACGGCTGTGATTCCTATAAAATGCACAATAACCATTTTAATTCTGATATACATTACTTATTTGAATTATTTTTTATCTAAGTATGCACATATATATATTGGGCTTAATAGGATCTCGAACAGGATTAGTTTTGCATTTAAGTTATGTTTGTTGCACAACAGAACCAGGGACAGTGTTTAATAACTTTCAATCCCTCCTGCCAAGTTTTTGCCATATTATATACAATTTTGAGGTGTCATATTTCAGGTAAATATTCCCACTGCACTATGGTTTCTAAAAACGTTAACCTATTAACAAAGCCAAAAAATACTGGAATAGGACTTACCAAGATCGCACAAAGCTTCGGTGACCAACCCTTTACTGAGTACGTAATCTCTCTCTTCGCCGCCGATGGTGCGCCGCTTCAACTCCGGGTACCGTCGCTTGAAGCTCTTCACACTTAGAAACATTGCCACTTGCTCTTGTATCATCATTATCTGCGGAAAAGGTTTATTTATAAAGGATTCTGATTGGATTTGCTACAGTTTACTCCTATATCAGGTATCAAAATTAATAATGCAATTCTATACCAATATATACACACGAATAAGAATGGAAATTATACTAGAAAATCTTCAAGACCAAATATATACATGGTTTTATTGTTTTCCCTAGTTACTAGAGATCAAGAAAAATTACAGAACATAATATTTAATTCCATGTTACATGTATTCGTATAGTAGTAGGGTGAAAAGAAGAACAATGTACCTGGTGTTCAACATCTGGCCTTTCAGGAGGTGGCCACGTGTATTCTTTGACATCAGCTGCCGTCCACACTTTATTACTGCAATAAAAAAATTACCACATGTTTCACATAGCTTGTTGTTTAAGGAGATAAACCACAAAATTAATTCAAATATATTATTACCTGTCAAACAAATCAGCGAACTTGGATTTCTTCATTTTATTGCTTTCATTCGTTGAGCTTTTTACTGAACTTTGAGAATCCTCATCCAATAGATGTGACGGTCTGTAAAATAGATAAAATATTGTATAAGTGAACAGAACAATATTTTATGTTCAAATAAACATAATCGTAAATCAAAACATACTTGGCAGGTGTGGCATTGTCGTCCATCATACAAGTTTCCTCCTCGAAAAGTTGAACGGTCGTTGTTGCAGGTCCACAGACACGTCCATAAATACCCATGGTTTCCTGAAATACAATTTCATTTATGTATTTTTATGTAACAATTATTTAATACTGTGGTAAAGATAAAGATTCAACGTATGCATATTCTTTGCATATTAGAATGAATTAAAAGTAGATTTACATAATCATATATGCCCTGTCTAGATCCTATTAATTTGGATCGGCGCTATATGATGTCTGTACATTCGGCATATCCCAAGTGATTTGACATATTTTCATTATTTTTCTAGATAATAAATAATAAAACATCTAGGTACTCTGACAGTACATATTCAAGCAACAAGTAGTCGAGAGAGATATAGGTAGTGCAACAAGTGTTTATGTGTGACGGTGTGACTGTATGTACCTTCATGTACATGGCGCCCCGGCCGCCGCCCCGGCCCCGGCCGCGGGCGCGCGGCGTGCGGCCCCGGCCCGCGCCCGAGCCCCGCGCGCCCCGCGACCCGCGCCCGCCCCGCCCGCGCACCGTCGCCTCCGGACTCTTCATCTCCTCGTCCGACTTCAGCGACTCCAGCACCACTTTAGAATCCGGCGAGTCGAACAGTTTCATTTCGACCGCCGACGATCGCCGTCGACGACTCGTCAGCGGCGTCGAACACGCTCCGGGCATCTTGTCGAGCGCCTCGGTCATCCGCGGTAACTTTATTCTACTGCTCGTGGGATCGATCGTGCCGGGTGTGTCGTCGAGCAGCACCAGCTCGGGCTCGGGCTCCAGCTCCGGCGGCGGAGAGGGCGCGCTGCGCCGCCCCCCGCGCCCCCGGCCCCGGCCCCGCGGTTTCGTTAGAATGGCAGGCCGGTCCCTGGAAGCACCGCTGGTTGGAATGATTTTCAATATAGGATTATAAGGTAGGCTTTCTTAAATGGAAATACAATGACTTTTTTATGGGATATGTAGCTTTTAAATCCTTGAATTTGTTATTTTTATAATTGATAGAAAAAAATTGGTAAGCTATTCCACTTATTTTAAATAAGAGGGTGAATGTTTGATAACGTAAAAACTAATATTTTTTTATTAATGCAGTTATGACAAACTGAAGCTAAGTAATTATCATCATTTTATTGATTAATAATTGTGTGTTTTTTTAAATCAAAATATATATATTTACCTCATTAGACGAAGCGACCGCTGTGGTCGTTCTTCCAATGCGGGCACAGGTAACGTGATTGGCTTCGCGCCCTCAGAGACCGGTAGTTTTCGTGGTCGACCGCGCTTCTTAGGTTGAGGCGTTAGTTCAACAATCTTAGGAATGCTTATGCTGTCGTCCGTACAGTCCGACACAATTTTAGAGCTATCTACTTCCAGTGGATCTTGAGATACTTCATCGGGACCCGTACTAAAGTCGCGGAAATCAGAGTTTTCGTTGATTATCATTTCTTGCACTTCAGGATGACAGTTCTCGACGACTTCCACGGTGTCCGATCCTGTTGAAGTGTTCGATTCTACCTCTGATGTAAGGCTTTGGATCTTCTCCAAACAGTTTGTATCATTCAAGGGTATTGTTTGCATTTGTTTAGCTTGTAAATTGGAGAGTATCTTATGTAACTTTGAGTTGCCATTTTTTGAGCAATTCTCATTATTTAATATACTATGATTGACAGCCTTTACTCCTTGTTTTGTTTCTAAAGCAGGTTTAGTAGGAGATAATTGCGTTATTTTTGAAACTACAGGAGTTATAGTGAGTGATTTGCTGGCTGACAAAAGTTGTCCGAGTTTTAATCGTTTTGTTTCAAGTACTGAAAGGTCGGATTCCTTATTCTGTGGAGAGGCGATTTCTAAAGTTTGTGGTCTTTTCCCAACATTTCGTTTTACAACTGGGGATTTTTCTGTGTTTTCCACAATTCTAGAGCTTCGCAATCTTTTTCCTGTGGGCATACTAGTTGCAGCATCAGCGGTTTGTTTTCTTCTGCTGTTCATCATTTGTCTTTTTTGATTCTGTTTATCATTTATAAGTTCTTGAGTATTTTCAGGATGATTTTGCTGGAGGGTGTCAGGCCTTTTCGTCTCTTCAGTTATTATTTTTGCTGAAGATCCATGGTCAGTCTTATTTATTTTTAAAATTATTCTGGGTGAATCCTGTCCTGAACTTTGATTGGAAATCTTTTCTGATATGCTTATTTCTAAAGGCTTTGTTAAATTTTCATTTACTCCACTATGAAGATCTCGATTCAGGTGGTGTATTGGTGACTCCAGAGAACAATTAATGTCATTTTTAGTAACAGGACTACTTTTGTGTTCATTTTTAAGAGAGATTTCGCAGTTTACCTTATCTATGATAATATCTTTTGACTCTTGCTCTGATTTAATATTTTTTTGAATAATTATACTATGGTCTGTTTTATCAGAAGCAGTGCAGTTAATTACACTAACTGAAGGTGGTTCTAATCTTTTATCTAATCCATCTTTAGTGCTCTCTAATAGCTTCTTTAATAAAGTACAATTTTGTACAGACGTTTTCTGTTTGCCTGTTGATACTAAATTAGTTGAGTCACCTTTGTTGTCATGTTTTGAACTTTGTATTGATTCATTTGCTTCACATATTTGGACCACACCAATTTTTTCAGATTTAATTCTTGGTGAAAGCACATTTTTAGTCTCACTCACTGTTTCTTTCGAATCAGAACTATGATGAGATAATTCATCAGCGGGCAATGAATTTTCTATATTTACATTTGAATTTTTTGCTTTCTTAGTAAAACCCATATCAGATTTGCCTTCTGTAAGGTTTGAGTTCTGTAAATCGATATTTTCAGTAGAAGCATCAGAAGTATGTTTCACCACAATTGATTTGTCAGCCTCACAATTAACTTTCTTATCATCCATTTGAGACCAATGTGGCAAATTACCACTATCCATATGATTAACATGTTTAATATTTAACTTGGATATTGGTGATAAACTTTCACTGACATTATTACATTTAGATTCATTGTGTAATAAACTTTCACTATTGGAAGTATCAGCAACAGCCCTCATGTTAATTTTCATTAGTAATGGAGGGTGCTTTGAAGACTTTTCTTCCAATACAATTTTTGTTTTCTGTTGTTCAATTTCAGGCTTGACAACAGGTTTTATGTTAAGCTTTGTAACCACAGGTATAGCACAATTGCGAAGATCAGGATTCTTTAAGTTTTCCTTTTTAGGAGATGAGGGTGATGCACACTCATCTGGTTTGATCAAAGGCTTTATGTTGAGTTTAGTTATGACAGGAATGTTCTCATCATTAGATATAATTGGCCTTTGAGCTACTTCTACATCATTTGGCTTTATAATAGGTTTAATATTTAGTTTAGTTACAAATGGTATGTAATCTATGTTATCATCACTTGAATTTCCAGCCTCTGATGATTGATTTTCAGAATATTTAAGAGTATCTTCTTCTTCTGTCGGCTTTACAATTGGTTTTATATTAAGTTTAGTTATAACAGGTATACTATTTTCATCAATGTCAGAATTCGACACATCACAGTCTTTTTCTCCTGATGTAATTTCTTCAGGGCTATTTAATGGTTTAATATTCAATTTAACAATTTTAGGTACATCTTCTACATTAGAATCTACTTCATTTACTTTAGGCTTTATTACAGGTTTTATATTTAATTTTGAAACAACAGGAACTTTATCTTCTAAACTCTCAGAGGTTTCTCCTTCATCTGTAGGTTTCAATATAGGTTTTATATTTAATTTTGTTACTATAGGAATATAATCTGGGCTGTCACATTGAGCTGTAGACTTTTTCGGAGTTTTAGTTCCAGAATCAGTATCCAGTTTTGTAACAGGTTTGATTGTTATTTTAGGCACATGTGTATTTTCTTTTACTTCTGTACTTGAAGAAAATGACTCAGCCATTTTTCCTTTTGGTATTTCGATTTCTTTATTTACATTATCAGATGCTTTAATTGTTTTTATTGTCAATTTAGGGCTTAGTGGTTGACCATCTGCTTTCAACACATTTTTAATTGTCATTTTGGGTATTTTTTCTAACTGCTTATCATCTGATTGACTAATTACTAATTTAAGCATAGAACCAGGCTCTTGATCATCTTTATCACATTGTTGTAGGCCTTTAATAGTAAGTTTTGGAATATTTTGCTCTGTATAAAATTTTCCTTCACTTTGAGTACCCGGTTTTCCAAGTTTTATAGTAACTTTTGGAACTATATCGGGTGGACCTTGATCTGATGCTGATGCTTGATCTGATGTACTTGTACTTTCATCATTTTCAGAATATTCTGATTCTGATATCTCACTACTACTTGATTTTCGATGAATTTCATTTATTTTCTCAGGTGGTTTTGGTATTGGTTTTATATTCAACTTAGTAATGCTTGGTATTTGCTCTTTGCTTACCATTTTTGCATCTGTCTCTACATACATATGTGATTTTAAAGATGTATCATTTATGATTTCTGGTGGTTTTAATATTGGCTTGATATTTATTTTAGTAACTGTGGGTATTGACTGACTATTGTCTGATTTTATATCTGTACTTTCTTCTGATGGCGGTTTTATAGGTTTTATTGTAACTTTTGGAACTGGAGATTTCATTTCCTCTGTTTGTTTTGCATTTAGTTTAATAGTTAATTTTGGGACTTGCTTAATACATTCACTCTCTTCTTGAACAACGTTACTACTTGGCTTTTCTATATTAATCTTAGACACACAAGGGTCTCCCAAGTTTGACACACTCAAATTTAATTTAATGGGTGGAACTTTCTTTTCTTGATTATTTGCAGTTGTCTCAATAGTTTCCTGTTCTGAAGAGCTTGTTAAACTACTTGACATGGCATCATTATCTACATCGGAAGCTGGAAAAATCTTTTCATCTTCTCTCGTAATAGCACTACTTATACCCTGGATTTCATTATTAATTACATTCTCACTCAACTTTGGTGAATTAGATATACATACATTTGAATCAACAAGGACATCTTCCTTCTTTTCATCTGGTACAGAATGGTGGTCATTATCATTACATTTTGCATTATTTTTACCAACTTCATTTTCAACTATATGAGTTTCCTGTAAATTTAATGTAGACACAGTTTGTTTAATAGGTGGAACAAGTATTTGATCTCCTGTAATATTAGTTTTCTCATCATCAGATGAAGTGTTGGTTATGCTAATTGTTTCATTGGCTTTATGTGTTTCTTTTAAGCTTTCTCTAATGGGTTCAGTTCCTTGAATGGATGATTTATCTGAAGCAGAATCATTACAAGATATAGATTCAACTTCTGAAGCTTGAAGTTTGGTGGTGCTTATAGCATTAGACGTATGAGCACATGGTTCGGGGGTCATTAATAAATTCTCTGAAGATGTGGATTGACAGGGATCTCTTTCAGATGACAAAGACTCCTGTTCAAGTACATAATCTTTCTTAACCATAACTGGTGTAACTTTTTGCCTAATAAGCTTAATTTTTTTGGGAGGACTCATTGAAGTTTCTGCTTTGCAGAAACTAATTTCACTTACATTTCTAATCTCTTCTGGCTTAATATTAGCATGTACAGTAGGTACAGCGTCTGATGAACTTGAAACATCCTTTGTAATACCCGCACCGTTTGATTGACCAGGATGGCTAATGTGATCGTTTATTGTTTGGGAGTCAACAGTAGAAGAAACTGTGGAGTCAGGTCTTCGATCACTGGGCGCAGGACGCACGAGACGCCGCCGTAACGGTGATCGCGTTAAGACCTCCACTGGTGTAACCTTAAATTCACTAACACTACTGTCACTTGATGTTGATTCTGCACTTTCAACAACAACATTGTCATGACTGTCACTGGATGTCACACACTTTACTGTCCGTTCTAAATTGTCACATTCACTAGCAGTAGCGGGTTCTTTTACAGTCTGTGCTTCGACACTGGAAGGAATAGTTAACACAAGGCAGGCAGCAGATGTTTCAGGGTCAGGATTTGATACTGCTTGGACTTGAGGTTGTTCAGGTAAATCACTTTCATTACATTCTGGCACAGATGAACTTGCTTGTAAATCATTGTTGTCAGTATTGTCAGTGTCTACCATAGTACCAACATCAGTGATACATACAGGTGGAGTGTCAAATATTTCAGCATAATCACTGTTTTCACTTTTGGCACTTGTGGTAGAGGTTGAACTTTGGGGCTGTGGTTGGCTGTTTTTGCAATCAGGCTCGGTCACATCTAGTTCATGTTGTGAATGAGAGGAACTTGTGGACGCACTTTCGTCAATTACAGCTGTCACGACTTCTACTGTGAGTGGCGGCAGTCGTTTCGGTGCTCCGGGCCCGTCAACAATTTCATCTATCATATCCAATATCGCCTCTGTGCTGGTGTTGACATCTTGCGACGGCGACGGAACGCTGTCACCGTCGAAGTTATCCTCCGACATTGCGGGCGTTTGGCACGATGCTCGAGGCTCGGACGATCCCTGTTGGTAACAACTAGTTGCATCGACGTCCTCAGCCTGCTGGACGTCTTTTTCCCGCGCCGATGCACGGCGGGAAGCGCTTGTCGCGGTGCCCGCATCATCTTCTGAACTCTCCATTATCTACTATTTTGCGACGCTGTCATATCTGAAATATAAAACGCTCGCTGGGTGATATTTACGTTACGAACGGGTAACCTGACGACGTGCGAGATTGACAAGCCACAGGCACCATTCTAATTCACCATAACGCTACAATAATTCGTTCACGGGGTCCACAGCTTTGATTATATACCTACACATGAACTTTAATTTCATATTCACGACGTTTACGTCTCGTTTGATTACGCGCGGGGTCTTGGAAACTATTCAACAGCGTAAACCGGCAAACAAAAAGCTTGTATACGCCATTTTTAAAACCAAAGACATGGCAGGTTGGGATGTATGGGCCAATAAAAAATATCCTATACGGACAATTCGGCCATTGTCGTGTTGGTAAACTGCTATACAAGATGCCCATAGATCGCTCCACTTGAGCTTTTAGCTTGTAAAAGAGTGATAAATATGTCTTTCGACATGTGTTAAAACGAGTCAGACGATAACTCTTCTTTTTATTTTCATATGGCAACAATTTATAGTGATATTTTTTGAATGAGTATTGAACAGCATTGAGTAACTCTATCTTGTTTGTGAAAACAACCATGATCACCTTGGTATGATTAATGGTGTAAAGCTTCAGATATTAAAAAATATTTATCATACAGTATTCATATGATGCTTACAAACATAATTGTAAGATAAATAGTCAAACACTTGATTTGAAAATAGGAATTTCTCGGTTTATTGCAATTAAGGGCTATATGAATATTTATATGGATGATAATAATAATACTATATTTAAAATAACAAAAAGAGACTATAATGTAAAATCTAAATTAATTTTATTAAAAGACGAAATGTTGACTACAGTATGTGACACAGTGCGCTTGTTAGAATTGTTAGAAATGTCGTTTTAGTAAAGCTCTTTATAATCTTTAAGCTGCATCATATATAATTTAAAGCTAACCGCTTACAACTACACGATACAACTTTATATAAAATCTGTTGATACAAACAGAGTTGATTCGACGTATTCGCAGTGGTTTAGTAAGTCGAAGGCAAATTGAGTAGAGTACGGTCCACAGAACTATAACGGGTACCTTAAGGTACGGTTAATTCAATCTCGACTCGACTTAAAACGAATCAACAGATTGAATTGAAAGTCGTGTGTATAAAGAAAGATATGCAATATGCATTATCTATGCACTCGACTTTAAGTCAATAAATGACAGGTTTATTTTTGTTTTGAATAAAAATACTGTAAATTAAATTAATCTGCTTGTGAAGATCTAGCCAATTGGTTAATTCAATCTTATTAAAATGACCACTATAAGGCCATTTACTTGTGAAGATATGTTGAAGTTTAATAACGTGTAAGGTTTATTTTGTTATCATTGTCTGAATTTTTTGAATAATTAGATTTATTCTCAGTTTATTTTCTAACCTCTTTTGTAGAAACTTGGATCCCCTTACAGAGACGTATGGATTATCATTCTACACACAATACCTAGCACACTGGCCTGAGTATTTCCAAGTTGTTGAATCACCAAGTGGTGAAATAATGGGTTACAGTAAGAATTAAATATAACACTCAATTTTATTTTCCTTATAAGTCTTTTATTATATTAATTTACATCCAATGTTCTCAGTTATGGGCAAAGCAGAAGGCCATGGTGAAAATTGGCATGGACATGTAACAGCATTAACTGTGAGTCCTGACTACAGGCGATTGGGTCTTGCTGCTACTTTAATGAATATACTGGAGGATGTATCTGAAAAGTTGGTGCTAATTGCAATTAATGTTTAAATCTACACATCAATGGATAATAAATAGAAAGAATTAAGATTGTAATGTAGAATCATTCCTGCATATACATAGTAATTTTATCTTCCAGAAAAAAAGCTTACTTTGTTGATTTATTTGTCCGAGTGAGTAACAAAGTGGCTATCAATATGTACAAAAACTTGGGATATATTGTTTATCGGACAGTATTGGAATACTATTCTGGAGATCCAGATGAAGATGCTTATGGTACAGTTAAGAATTTCAAACTGAAATTGTGGTCATAATTTTTTTAACCATTGTTCTTTTTTAACACATCATGCTTTCATGATTACAGATATGAGAAAAGCATGTTCAAGAGATGTGACAAAGAAATCAGTTGTGCCATTGACACATCCAGTTCGACCCGAAGATGTAGACTAAATGTTAAGGATATGGAATAAATGATAACATATAAACTATAATGTAGAAACTTTATTTCATATCATTTAATCACTACTTTCTTTATCATTTTCTGGAGTACTTTGATCAATATCTGGTTTATCTTTTGCTTGCTCCTGCTCACTGTCTCCACTTCCACCTGCTTCTGGTGAATCTGTGACATTTTGTTCAGATGTCTCTGGAACTTCTTTTTGCTTACGCCATTGTTTAGCAGCTGCAAGTAATTTAAGGTTGGGTCTGACCATTTCATCTTCAGGGAAAATGTAATCAAACACTTCTTCCCATCCTTCTTCAACACCTGCTTCACTGACAATTTTCTGTCTCTTTTTAACTCTTCTAGGCATTTTTGCCAATACTTTTTCAAGTTTTATCTCATCACCAATTTCACTTTCAAAATCTTTCCAGGCTTCTAAAAGCAATACTCTAGTTTCTTTTTCGCCAGCACTTCTGAGACTATCATTGGCACGTTCATATACTCTCCTAGCCAAATCCACATTAATGTTATCTTCATTTTCAGCATTCAGTTCAAACTTGGCATAGGACAACCACACTTTAACATGGAGAGTCCTTTCTAATAATCTTTCATAGAGTTGCCTAGCCTTTTCAGTTTCACCTTGGGTAACTTCAAAATCAATATAGCTTTTCCATAGAAGTTCTGGCATATCTAATCTTGGTTGACCCACAGCTATTTCATATATTGCTCTTGCTCTATCTATGTCACCTAGAAGTGTTTCTAGCTCTGCAAACTTAATCCAAGTTATGCAGTTTTCTGGGCCATATTCAAGGAATTTCTGATACAATATACGGCATCTGTCAAATTCTCTCAATTGTATTTCCAAGTCAATGTAACCTCTGTATAGTTTATCTCTAGGGCATATACCGAGAGCCATACCAAGGGTCTTTCTTGCTTGTTTTAAATCTTTACATCGCACTTCAAATTGAGAATACATGAGCCAGATCTTAGAAAATGTAAATATTTTGTGTGGTATCAATTCTAAACATGTTCTGTAAACTTGTCTCGTGCGATCAATATCTTCAGCTTCTAATTCTTCATACAATGCATAATTGATCCATAAATAAATGTAACGCCTCCAAAATTGCTTATCTTTAGATGGAGGTACATTGGCAATGGCTCTTTCATAAGTATCTCTTACATCATCAACATTCCCTTCATTTTCAACCAGTCTAATATAATCAAACCATGCATCATAATTTGTGGGATTCTCTATCACCTCTTGTTCATACATGTACTTACGCTTGTTGACAATAACATCTTCAATTCCTGATCTGTCACCATATTTTTTTTCATGTATTGTGTAAGCTTTGTAGAGTTCTTTGTTCCTATCTTTTGGTATGTGATCTAATGCATACTTATAAATAACTCTTGCTCTGTCATGTTCCTTTTGATTTTCTTCAAACTTAGCAAAAGCTATGAATAGTCTTTCATCAAGTTCTTCATCACCAAAAAACTCAACAGCTCTTTCAAATACTTTTCTTGATCCATTGATAAAACCATGATTTTCTTCAAATTTGGCATACTTAATCCAATTTTTTACATCTGGATGTACCATTACAAATCGTTCATATATTTGTCGAGCCCTTTCTAATTCCTTATATCTTAATTCAAAGTTGATGTAAGTCTGCCAGGCTTGCTCATCTGGCTGCCATTCCATCCAACGTTCAAACACCTGGAAACAAATTATGGCAATTGAATAGTAAAGCAATATTATAGGAAGTATCTATTTTATCATTTTTAAGAGAATCTTACAGCTAATAGAACAGTAGTAAGATACATAGTAAAAAATTAGCCATTAAAAAGTTTCTTCAAATAGCTGATGAAAATAAATAATTTTGGACTTGACATAGTTACCTACACAAAAGTTTTTGTGGCAAATATCTTGAACAACTATTGTGTGAAAGAGTTACATACATCTATACTTTGTTCTGAAAGACAATATTGTATTTACTTGAAACAGCATTCAGTAATGAAAATATTTTGTAATACATATATAGGTATTATTATGGAAATTGCTTACTTGTCTTGCCCCTGCTACATTTTCTAACATTTCTTCCATATATGTGTATTTGTACCAAAATTGTGATACTCTTGGGAGTATAGTAACAGCTCTATCCCATAGATTACGAGCATGGTTCACTTGTCTATTACGCATTTCCATTTCTGTGTATTTTAGCCTGTGAAAATAATGTTGATATATAAGTCATAATTGAAATGATACTGCATTACATGTTGTAATTATGCTTAAAAGTAAAAATCACTTACCAAAGGGTAACATTTCTATGATCCACATCCAGAGCTCTCTCATAAATGGAGCGGGCTCGCTGTACCTGTTTTTGCGATTCTTCCCACTGAGCATATTTAAGCCAGTTGCCTATAACCTAGAAACAAAAATATTATAAACATTATTAATGGAAAAAGTATATCTTATAGGCACTATACATATCCCATCTCCCTAAATATAATACAAAATATTGGCTTGATTCAGGTGCGTGGTAGAGATCTATATTGTATAAATTTCATTGGTTTATTAGATTCGTAAAGGATAATAAGTATTAAGGTTGAGTTTGAACAATATGTAGTATAAAATATGGTCTGTTTAGAATCTAGAGCAATAAACTCACCAGTCTGTTTTTTCGTATATTATCCTCGAAGGCTTTCCTCTTACGGTGCTGATAATCTCTCAACTCTTCTGGATCTGAGATCTTCTGTTTTGGCGGCGGGGGCAAAATTTCCAAATCTCTTTCTTTTGCCTCTCTAAGCAATTGCTCAGCGGTGATTTGTATCTCCGCAGGTGCTTTGTTCTTGACCTAATGATAAAAACACAAGAAAACGGTAAACCGTAAAGGACTTTTTACACAGGACAATAATTTGGACGCTTCATTCTTGTTTTTGATGGTGCTCTGCACTTCGATGTGAATGTCAATTAAGTATATTTACCTTAGCCACTTTCGGCATTTTAGTTGTTTTTCCATCCATTATTAAAATCCAAAATTTTCTGATCAGTAAAAGTCAAGCATGCAATCGATGCCCAAACAAATATTTCGATTCAGAAAACTGACAGAGAGATAGATGTATGTAGACATCCAACACGAACGGCATCAATCAAACCAGTTACCAGTGTTGTCAGTTGTCAGCAATTCAGCATAGACGAGGGAGAACCACAGGTTAATACGTATATAATAATTGTTTTTAAACTGTAAATCAAAATGGAACTAAAAATATGCTATAATCTTGTAATAGTCTTTATCCGATTGTAAATTTTAAGAATTTCAAGAAATAAAATTTCATTTCATCCTTCAGTCAGTTACTTTTATTGACAATTTGACACTTCGGATTTCCTACAGTTGAATGGATGGAACATTAGACAATTTTTATTTTAAAGGTTAGGACTGGAGTAGCTACGTTACGAATGGTTGGCCGGTTCATAGTTTGGGGTTTATTTATTACTTTACCCGAATGTATATATAAGGATTTATAATATTAGTAAATTGTTAACATTATTGTTAGTTACTTTAATATATAGTGTATGTATTATACTTAGACAGAGTATTCTGAATAACCACAAAAATACCCATATTTACACTTTTTAGAAAATTTGTTTTAACATGTTGTTGCCAATATGCCGCATTTTATTGCATAATAATTGCAGTAAGTAATGTTGACTAATGGAGTAATAACTAAATTAACATTATTCATACATAATTATTGTTTTCCTTTTTATAGATATTCGCACGTCTCGAAGATTAATTAATCGGTTTGCACCTATTGTGAAGGGTAAATTTGGATCAGACCAGATAGAATACATCAAATCTGTTGTAGAAGACACAGTACCAGACTGGAAACTTGTGAAGAAGAATGTATTGTTGAGGCAAGGAAATGTAAATGAGAAAAACTTAAATGGAGTGCTTTTGAAAACTATGATTACTAATAAAAAGCTAGATGCTGCCCTTTCATTTGCAAATCACATACAAAAATCTTGTGAGGAACTATCTCTTGGATCTATAAATGGACTTTTAAGTTTATATTATGAACTTGGAAAGTCACAAAAACTGTCTGATATGGAGAGGCAGTTTATTTTAGATGCTCACAAAAATTTGTATCAGCAGTATAAGGTTTTAGATTACTCAACTTGTGAACATCTTGTACATGCACTGTGTGCTATTGATGAATGGGAAAAGGCCTTAAAAGTGTTAGATGATATACAACTAAGTACCCCATCACATTCTGCCTACAGCACAATTATAGCAACATTATTTAAGAAAAACAAGAAGAAAAATGCCTTAGCAGTTATACAGAAGAGTATAAATGATAAAAGACCATTACAATACATTGCTTATGAAGAATGGATAAGTTATATTATGAGAAAATACAAAGAACCAAAAACTATTATAAAGTATTTAGATGAAATTTGTGTTCATATATCAAACAATTATGAAATTATTACAATAGAAACTGCAAGTAAACTTATAGAAGTATATAATAAACTTGGATGGAAAGCAAATTTCAGCAAAATCAAAAAATCTAAGTATGTTTCTCAAAATACATACTTACTGAGATATATGATGTTGAATTTTCATGAATAAATCTCTAGAGGATTGACCTTGAGCATAAAATTGATTAGCAATTTCCCAGTTCCTTTTACTCTCTGATACACTATCATATAACCATTTTCTTTTTTTCAGTGGTGAATGTGCATGTTGCAAGGATACATTAGATTGTTTGACATTATCACCAGAAGAATTTCAATCACTACAGCAAATTGTTAAAGAAAAGTTAATAGTTGGTTCTGATTTATTTTTAAAGACCTCGCCCACAGAGCTAAGCAGATTTTCAAAATTTGTAGAAAAGACTGCCCCTTATGACATTGTTTTAGATGCACTTAACATAGCATATGCAGTTGGGAAAGGACATGTAATGGATAGGATGAATTTGCTGCATACTGTAGTTGACCATTTCATGAAGCAAAATAAAAATATATTGCTTTTAGGAAGGAAGCATATGTTGAATTGGCCAAAACGTTCTATGGAAGAACTTAGAATGAAGACAAGTAGCTTCTTTATTGACAATATGTGGGTTACTAAACATAATAATTGTTTATGCTCATACTCTTAATACAACCTTGACATTATAAAAACTGATGTTAATCTTTTTTCAGTTCTCAGGATGATCCTTACTTTATAACTGCAGCAATATTAAGTGGATCGCATACAGATATAGTATCTAAAGATTTGCTGAGAGGTCATAAATTCCAACTTAAGGATATGCACTTAAGTCACCTATTTAAGAGGTGGCAATGGCAGCACCAGTGGATGGTGTTCCATAATATAAACAAAGGATATTCTATACAGGTTATTTTGTAATATTTTATTTTTATTGATTGCAATAGTTTTGGTATGCTATGTGAGGTGTAACTTCTTGTTTCATGAATAAAAAATATTCTGAGTTAATATCACTATGGTTAAAAGTAATTTGCTATTAATACTGATAGGGTTAAATATAAGAAAATATATTTTTGTTACAGCCGCCCTTACGATTTACACCCTGTGGACAAAAGAAGAATGGGAGTTGGCATCTTCCATATGCTAGAGACGAGATTAAACCAATGGGCCTAATCAACGATGGGACTCCAGATCTCTCCAGTTGGCTCTGTTTGCGGCCTATAAATAGATGATAAATAAATTATGTTTTATAATTCCAACAGTTTTTTTATAAAAGTATATGTTAGGGTCTAATCCTTACACAAATGAGAGTCCATAACCTACCTCTTAAAAAAAGTTTCATTTATGTTATGTAACTATGTTATTTTTTTTAAACAAAAGCTTGTCATAGTTATGTCATAATTTGCCACGTCCGTAGTGAATAATAAAAAAAAACATTTTGGCCTCAATTTATTATAAAATTTAAAGTATATTTTTATTAACATGCCTAAACGAAGGTCTAGTATTGATTCTACAGCGTCAAATTCGGAAAAACCGAGAGGATCGAAAGCCGAGCTCGCGTCGAGGTCAGACGAAAATGTTAAAGTGTTGAAGAATGTGGATTCGGGTGAGATTTCAGATATGTTGTACATCAGACGTGTTAGATGTGCAGTTGGTATGTCTGATGATTATTTAAGCTGGGTGTTCCCTGTCGCCATAGAGCTCCCGGGTAAGCGTGTGTCGCCGCGCGTGCGCCGCAACATGGAACGTGTGGAGATGCTCGCGCGCCCAAACTCTCGCCGTCTGCGCTCCTTGTGGGATGAAAAATGCGCCATTTTACCGCCCGAGCGTAGAGACAAGATCAAGAGTGCTTTAGAGGAAGACTACTTCCTTAGCCCTGAGTAAGCGGTACTTTATAATAACTTATTAGGGCAAGAAGTTAGTCTAGTAGATTGTAGTTCCATCTAACTAAGTATACCTATAAACCAAACAGTGTTAGATATTTTACCCGCAACTATTGCTTCTAGGTACTGCTACTCACATTAATAAGTAGGTACTACATATAATTTGTAGGTACCTATCGTACCTACCTAATAGATCTTTTAATTGCTGATATTCTGTAGATAGTAGGTTCCTAATTACCCAGTAGTACCTACTTAAGCTAAAGTTGTTAATGAAATCTAGTTTAAGTAGATAAATTCAGTCCGATAAAGATCGACTGAACAATAATGACTACATGAATAAAGCCTTCGTGCAAAATACTTAGGTACATTGTATGTTTATAATGCAGACAAACCGAACAATATTTCCAAGCTCTATCAGAGTCGTCGAAACGATGGTCCGGCCCTGGAGGCATGATGGGTCGAAAGGAACAGGAGGATAAGGCCCGGGAATTACGACAGAGGCAGAAGTGGCTTGTTAATTTTAGTGCTCAGGTTTGTACTACTATTGGCGTTTTTTGACCTATTTCTATAAGTTTTATGAAATGGGGCATTAGATGCACCTGCAATAGTACCTACTAGGTAGTCTTAAGTAAAGTTAGATACTCTACGCAAGAATCGCAAGATTGAAGACTGCTAGGAAGCTGGTAGTTAGGTAGGTACATTTTGTTGATTTTCAATCTTATACCTATCCTATGCGTTTCGATATTTACTTTCTAACAATAGGCACCTAAATCAAAGTGTCAATTATCTATGTTCTAACTCACGCTATCACATAAATAGATACTTAATATGATATCAAATAAGTAGTTAATACACCGTGACGTTTTCTGCAACAGGTGGCATTCCGTCTTTGCGACTACATTGCCAAAGGTCAGAAGGAGATGTTGGTGTCTAACAGGCTGAGGAGCATTGCCGATGTGGTTTTGGAAAGAGTCGCGGAAATTTTAGGTTAGTTACTATAGTCGCTGTTAAAGAAATACAGTCGATGGTGGATAAGTACCTATGAGCTAAAAGACCCATAATATCTCATTTCCATAAGGATCTTTCTCACTAAATATCATACCTTATAGAGGCATAGGAGTAGCTTTCCTCACTGTTGAGTTTAATAAATATAAGTAGGTTAGACTAAAATTTGCTTTGCTACTTAGTACCTATGCCTACCTATATTGACAGCCCGGTTGGCTTTGTGGTTAGTGACCCTGACTTTCAAGCCGCGGGTCGTGGGTTCGAATCCCACCCAGAACAATATTGTATGCATGAATATGTATGTTTGTCCTGTGTCTGGATGTAAATATCTATATAAGTATGTATTTAAAAGTAGTATATGTAGTATATCAGCTATCTGGTTACCATAACACAAGCTCACTTTCAGATTGGCCGTGTGTGAAAAATGTCCCAGGATATTTATATTTATATCTACTGCTATTCCTGATAATAAGTGTGAAACCTCCTATCTTTGTGGGTTTGATTAAGTGTAGGTTAAATGTAAATAAAAAAAATACCGATTTCCTCATGATGTTTTCCTTCACCGAAAGCCAGTGGTGTGAATCCGTATGCAAGTTTTCTTTATTTTTTTTAACACGAGGTACGGGCCAGGGGTTTAAACCTGTACCCTCATGATTAGATTTTAATATTGTTGACTACCTACTAACGAATTATTTTAAATATGGAGGTAATCTTCATACTTAGGTAAGTATATCTTCTTAGGTAATATGATAGATGTACTTACCTAGCCCGGTCTCTCCTATCTAGATACCTAATGTTTTTTATGATTTCCAGGAGAACCGAAGCCTTCGCGCACCCATCCCGGCCGCCTCGCTCGGTTCATGGTAGCGATTTCGGATAGAATTGCTGTTTGGATCGAAAACGCAGTCTACAGAGCAGATGCGATAGAACCTTGCGAGAGCGGGACAGATGAACATATCCGTCTCGACGCTGAAAAACCCCTTGTATGTTGATGATAGATAGTGGGGGTAACGGGTGAGTTAATATATCAATCATAATTAATCTATTTTGAAGTAAATTTAGTTGAAAAACATACATACAGATTTATTGTCTGGGTCCTAATAAGCACTTTCTATCTACTATCTAAGTGAAATAGTGTGAATTCAGCGGATTTTTTTGTATCTTTGTACCAAATTTCATTAGCATTTTAGAACAAAAAATGTGTCTATGTAGCCTTAGTTTAACCCAGGAATGCCCGAATTTATTATTTTTTTCTGGTTTTTCTTTTGTTAATAAAAACAAAAAAGAATTAAAAATTAAATTATTTTAGCAGACCCATATTTTTGTGTCCATATGGACACGCTAGGCATTACTGGGGGTGATTTTTAGCTTTAGGTACCTATCTGAGCATTATTATCCCTGTGTACCATATTTACGAGCATGCCTATGAATTATCGAGATTACCATTGATTGAAATGCAAGTATATAATACCAGTTCATAATAAGCATTTAATATAATGCGAGAATGACTAAATCATGAGGAACGCCTACGTTCCGATCTAGTTTAATGTGCAATATGCATTACCTGTGTTGCTAAGGTAGGTAATAAACATAAGTTGTTATGTTAAACGCACTATTATAAACAAAGGGGCATGTAATATCTAAGTTTATACCTTTTATTTTGTGCTAGATTCTGTCCTGCGGTTTCACCCGCGTACCGTACCGTAGCCTATGTGGTTATCCAGGGTGTCAGCCAACTCCATACCAAATTTTATTAAAATTGCTCTAACCGTTTAGACGTGAAGAAGTAACAAACTTACACACTCACAAACTTTCGCATTTATAATAAGTACATACTTAGATATAAGGAGGATACTTTAAATTATTACGATTCTGTGTTTCCGCGCATTACAGTTAAAATTTGTGTTCAATAGCTCTATTCGCTCGTTTTACTATTGTAGCTGCTACAGTCATTTAGATACAAGTCGCTAACCACTAGTAAAGTGACCAGTGTATCACAGTTAGGTATTGTCAAGATAAAAACTATGATACCTACCGGTCCTACATATCATACTACTGGCGACCCGTGTCGATCTCACGGGTAAATATTTAGTGAAGCCCATAAGTAACCTTACTAGATAATTCCGTTACATTGGTGATAAACATTTAAAACTCCATACTAATACATGCATAGGTGCATCTCACACACACCCCAACCCAGGTTGGGATTTTATCTATGACGATGATCTATGACGATGATGATGTGAAGTAATAAAAGCATATACCTAACATATCTATTAGGTAACATTTTAATGTCTCATGATAAACTAAAGTTAAAAAAAATCATGTTGATCCTCATAGAGCGTTCTGTGAAAGTTTTCCCAGATGGTGACCACTAAACACATATGTTTAAGAATAAACTACCTTTAAATGGCTTTAAATCATATGTCAAAGCAATGTAATCCATTCCACCATAAAAGGCTTTATGTGATATGACGAGTGTTGCTGACCACGCCTTAGCGCCTATTATCATATTGATAATACCTATACCTAAGTTAAATCATTCATTTTCCACTTAGTGACCAGTTACAATGTAGAAATAAATTATTATGCTCCCCATATCTGGAGCGCATAATTAAATGCTATTGAATTTTTTATCGAAGACAGGTATTTTCATTAGACATTCAGATTGGCAGGTGACCTTAGGAGGGTCTAGGGCTGGATACCTACTGCCTGCAGGCTGGCGACCTTCTAGGACACTATATATGCGTCTGTCTTCCGTAGGACGGCATAGTTTGCACCCAGAAGGCCTACGAGCAGTTCTAGTGAGATCTAACAAACATCAACCATCAAGATGAAATACGCCGTAAGTTGTTTTTTCATCACATAATATGATCTGTGTTTTGAGGTACCTGAAACAAATGATATTAGTTCTTTGAGCACCAAAATATTCATAAATATGATAATATAAAAACAGATTCCTCTCCATCCAGGTATTCTTCGTCCTCTTCTGCGTGGCCATGGCTGCTGCCGCACCCCAGTTCATCACCACTTGGGGTGGCTACGCGCCCGGCACCCTTCCCGCTAGGGTAAGCACACCACCACCAATAACTTATTTCTTTTTTTAAGTCGACCGTCAAAGAGGCATTTCAACGGAACACAATAAACATGTCCATTACTGTAAGAAGTAGGAATAAATGTATAAGAAGTGGTTAGTATATTCCCGGACTAACCCTGCATAAAAAGTTTCACTGAGGTGCTAGATATCCCTCTAGTCTGTTTTTATTTATCACATCCTTTAGCCTAAGTCTTTAAAAGGAGTTGCACAATATGTATGACGATTTTATTATACACAGTTACCAAACTTATGAAGCACCGCGAAAAATGGTCGTTAGATTATTTAAAAAATGATTGATGGCTCAGGTTTTTTTGCAATTCATAAACTTGATATATAAAAGAGATAAGGTAGATATATGTAGATACTAGAAAGGATTTTTAATGTGCACTTACATGCGCTGAAGTTTCTAAAAAGAGACGTTTTCTAAAATAAATGTCATTATAATACTATTCAGCTAACATCAAAACCACTAGAATCTTAAAAAAAGTCTAGCATTCTCTAACTTTCTTTGAGCGAATGCAATATTGCATGAAAAAGGATTCCATTAACTTGTTAGAAAATGTCGAGAAGGTTGGCAAATACATTGTAGTGGTCTTTTAAATAATAAATAAATAAATACTGGACCATAATTTATAGGTACGCGGCTTATATGACCTACACGAAAATGCAGTCAAATATTTGTTTTGGGTGAAAATAAATACAGTGACAAGAAAGTCAATCTAGCTGTCTACCAGGGAAACATACTGTAACAGCACATGATACAATGTGAGTTTATTGTTTTGCAGACTGTAGTGGCTGGCCCAACTGTCGTGAACACCCCATGGACAGGTTTCGGCGGTCGCTACATCGCTCCTGGCTACGTCGGCGCATTCTACTGATCCCTGCACCCCACTATCCACTCTGCACCTCATTGAATGTAAATTGGTCACTGAAATGTAAATAATTTTCCCTTCCATATAAATCGAAGGTACTGTCTCCATACTTTTGTTTCATTTCCACATCAGATCCGGATATCCGTCACGCATATTACACTGAATTACGATAAGTTATTAACTCTCTTAAATAAATTAGATGAGGCCTACTTTCGGCAGAGCTGATGATAATGTCTTCTTAGTGAGAATTTAGTATCAAAATAAATCATCACTCTCACTAGTTTTTGCTGCACGTTAATGAGGCTGACTGGCTGAGTCAATCAGCCATGCAGCTTTTTGCCTTAATTCGCTAACGATTGCCACACGCTGAAAATAAGCCATTAGAATGAAATAAATGTTTGCAGAACTGAATAACTAAAATGCTAAATAATCACGTAACTTTTATAAATAAGCATAATAAAACTTTGAATGTCTCATAAATTCTCATCTTCAGTGAAATCAATTTCAAAAACTAATGTAAACAAAAATAAACACTATCTAATTCGACGCAGACTGATATTTTTATATAAATAAAGTCCAAGAATAACCAGCTCTTACTTACTTTCTGAGTAATGTTTGGGTGAGTGGGAGGTAATTAAACTAACTACAGTGACTGACTATAACTACACTATAAAATAAAAAAATAAAAAACTAGGAAGACGACAGACGCATTATCTAATGTTAAATATAACCGAGAAAGTTACAATAAAGAATAAAATGTATGTATCATAGTTTAAGAATTCGTTGGAATAAAATTATCATAAATAGCTGACAGATATTGGTGATTGTGTCAGTTAAACATTACATAAGCTATACAATATATTGATTCAAGTATAAATAAATCATCGGAAGTTATGATTGAATTAATAATGATATGAATAAATATTGTTTAAATTTTGACCGAGAAATATTTCCAGCTAAGCTTAAATATTCTCAGATGGTGCAAAGCTAAGCGGATTTCAATTGTTTTTATAATGAAGTTAAAAAAAAAGAAAATTTCCATACAAAAGAAAATCAATAAAACACCATCATACCTATGTCTCTTACTTTCGACATAAATACCCCCGACAGTTCAATCAGCTATGGAAATTAAATGAAAGAGGAACTTGCTAGTTTCGCACTTTTATTTTGATATCAACTCGAGCATGTTAGATAATGAAATGTAATCTAAATGTGATGTAAATGTTGTCTCGATGCCGTGTAGGCGAAGTGATAGTAAAAGTGGTCAGTCTGGAAAAAAAGACGAAAAGTCTCAGAGACCGGCATGCTCGACATAATAGCGGTCTCATTTGTACACAACTTATTGGCAAACATTATGATTTTACCGCAAAATATGCTATGCGCCTTATTTTTGGAGCTATACGGTATATTATCCTGCGTACACTGAGTTTATTGTAAGCAGAATATGTTTGTCGATTTAAACTGCCCAGTGGGTCTGTCATCCAGTTGAGTAACAATGATTCAGAGGATTTGGGTGAAGCAACCTAGAAAGGCTTTCGAAAGTCTAGGTCGGAAGTGATTAGTTGCACAACGATGACAGTTAGTGCTTAATTCTGTACGATATATAATTCGACAGCTATTTGTTGTTTAGTTATATTCATCTACATAACGTTATCTCATAGTTATAATTAAATGTTTCGGGTGACCATGTATTACTTACTCTAGTACCTAATTATGTACGGCTGTAACTGAGCACTGATTGATATATTATGTTATCGATATTATTGTCACCGTTCCTTGATAGAAAGGAGAATAATTTGAACGATTTAATTAACCATTTAATTTCACAAAGCGATCGTAAAATGTAGAAATGTAAAATGGTGATGATTTCCTTTATCGGAATATTATGCTTTGAGCCGGCGACTTCTGCTTTGGTATCCAACGTCATTTCTACACTACTGATTACTCACTAGTTATTACTGCCCCTAATTAATTATTCAATTAATAGATTTCTAGAAATTACAATTGTATAACACGTGTGGTTATGTCCGGTAGCCCCCATACAGTAATTACAAGTCTATGATAACGTTGCTTGTAATAAATTACCGTCGGAAGTAGATAACGGATTTGCATATTATTAGTCACACTACACTCCCGTAGAAAGTGCCCCATTTAACTTAAACACATCATCGGATTCGAAATATGAATGAATGTACCGTACCTAAGTACCTACTATTTTACATGTTGCATGAAGTACACACATATAAAACTAAAGTAGGCAAAGTTTCTTGTAGGATCCTGAATTTACAGGTTATCTATAGTAATTTTGAATAAATAAATATTTAAATATCTACTATCTATCAGACTTTAATAATTATGGTTATCTATTTAAGCTGCCGGCGTACAAGTTCAAATTGTCAGTGATAGCCTAAGATCCGACCGTAGGATCAAGGGTCTGATCTGTTTTTTGCTTCAAACCATTTTTTCATGAATATTTATAACTAGGAGAATAGATATATCCGGGGGTGCCTATCAAATTTTGGCCGGAAGTATTTTTAATAAAATTATTAAAAAATTTTTTTTGCTAAAGCGTCACGTTCACTTGTTTTTTAAAATAAATCTCGTCTACGTCACGGCAATTTATATAAAGATTCTAAAAAATCACGGGTGCCTTCGCCCATTTGCCCGCACCTCCTCGCAGCCAGTTGTAAACAGGTATGATATTGATACACTTTAGCGCTCATAACGTACATCTATGAATTATATATCAAATTAAAGCTATTTTTTTTCTTTTAATCATCATATATGGGTGCCTAATTAAATTTGGCCGCAAATAAGGGTTGCCGGGTGTTAAAGATGATAAATATTGTAGGTAGAGTGAAAGAGAGTTAGCGGCGCTAACTTGTCGTGAAACATTATAAAACATAAAAAACCAAACAAATTGTTGTTGTTTTATTTATATATCTAAAAATGATTTGATTAATGAACATAAATTCAAATTTTTAAAGATGAAGGCGTGTTTTCTGTGTAACGAAAAAAGCAATGTACCTACCTACTCAACTTTGATAATGCATCATTCATAAAGTGCTCGCAAATGTTATTGTTTCATAAAAAAATATATATATCAAAATCATGACATGAAAAAAATGTCTGCCTGCTATTATTTATATTATATATCATCACGCTACGACCAATAGGAGTGGAGCAGCAATGAAGAATGTTTCAAAATCGGTAGTTTTTGACGTGACAACGTCTTATAAATTGGTTTGCCGGGTGACACTTCAAGAAACTGCGTTACGCTCCGCTCACGTAACGTGACGTTATGTTTTAAATTGTTACTATTATTTCATCCTTCTTCCTACTATACGAATGAATATTCACATTAAAATTATTTTACCACTCAAAGTCGTTGTCACGTAAATCTTTCGCCCGTATACCGACTTTACAGGCAACCAATTTTTATTTTTCCTTTTGAGAGCTTCCACTGCGTGCGCTGCGTTAACGGTAAATGTTTCGCAGAAACAATGTTTGATAAAACTGTTTCCCTTCAATAGTCCTAAAAAAAGTCCGCGACAGCATATATATATCTATCTTTTAAGGTTGGCACTATAACTTTTTTTATGCTAACCAAATTTGTTCTAAAATAAAGAATTATTTGTGAAGGTGTTTTGTATAAAGATGATATTTATCCTTATCCAAATAAATACGTTTTTCATCACAAATATTTATTTTTAATCGCTCATAGAGATATCGCAGTTTTTAAATAACATCGCAGCAAAATAATCATCTAGTACTCCATCACAACACAATACACACGTCGCCACCGTCCACCACCATCTACGTAAATGATATCACGGGTATATAGTTTGCGATAGCCGAATGTAACCATTCCACGCAGACGAAGTCCCGGGCAGAAGCTACTTGTTAATAAAGTGTCATGATTTTAATATATATATTTTTTTATGAAACAATAACATTTGCGAGCACTTTATGAATGATGCATTATCAAAGTTGAGTAGGTAGGTACATTGCTTTTTTCGTTAGACAGAAAACACGCCTTCATCTTTAAAAATTTGAATTTATGTTCATTAATCAAATCATTTTTAGATATATAAATAAAACAACAACAATTTGTTTGGTTTTTTATGTTTTATAATGTTTCACGACAAGTTAGCGCCGCTAACTCTCTTTCACTCTACCTACAATATTTATCATCTTTAACACCCGGCAACCCTTATTTGCGGCCAAATTTAATTAGGCACCCATATATGATGATTAAAAGAAAAAAAATAGCTTTAATTTGATATATAATTCATAGATGTACGTTATGAGCGCTAAAGTGTATCAATATCATACCTGTTTACAACTGGCTGCGAGGAGGTGCGGGCAAATGGGCGAAGGCACCCGTGATTTTTTAGAATCTTTATATAAATTGCCGTGACGTAGACGAGATTTATTTTAAAAAACAAGTGAACGTGACGCTTTAGCAAAAAAAATTTTTTAATAATTTTATTAAAAATACTTCCGGCCAAAATTTGATAGGCACCCCCGGATATATCTATTCTCCTAGTTATAAATATTCATGAAAAAATGGTTTGAAGCAAAAAACAGATCAGACCCTTGATCCTACGGTCGGATCTCGTACTATGAGTGACAGGTATCAAGATAAAACAAAGCTCCTACAACTACCTACCTAGAGATAGGTAGGTAGGGACTCAAAGATAATACAGATGTTTAATAAATCTTCATTATTGTGTTGTGTGTTTATCATAATTAGTTATTAAGAGTCAAAATATCGACTCAATGTTCAATATGTGCTCAATGGAGGCAATGTTCATGAAATTACGTTTTTTAGTTTGATTAGTATATAGGTAGGTACACGGGAGGTCACTTGGAAAACAGAACATTCAGTGTATACCAATACCAAAAATTACTTATACTAAAATGTCTTTTTATGTATTTTCACTAATATATAAATACTTACTGTAAATAGTTTATAATCTTAAACATGATTGGCAAGTATTAATGATCGGGAAGTGAGGCCTGTTTCTCTGGAACTAGTCTAGGCACAAAACTAGACCTTTCTTCTCAGGTCTATTTATGAAACATGGTCACCCGTAGGCCGTAGCCGTGTTACACTTCCGCCAACATTACCTTTTCTACAACTGATTGAAAAGATAGTTTTGATAATATATAATTTAGTATTTACACTCCTTATTACAGATAACTGTTTCCATAACCACTTACTTCTGCCTGTACATGGCCTGTTTTACGGTTTGTCGTAGGTACTCCGAAATTGACTCTAAAATTAAGTGGGCCACCTAAAACATGGCAGACCGGTTGGCTTTGTGGTTAGTGATCCTGACTCTCAGGTCCGGTCGTGGGTTCGAATCCCACCCAGTATAAACATGCATGAATATGTCTGTTTGTTCTGTGTCTGGATGTAAATATCTAAGTATATAAGTATGTATTTAAAAACGTATATTATGTAGTATATCCGCTATCTGGTTTCCATAACACCAGCTCACTTTGAAGCTTACTTTGGAATCCAATTGGCCGTGTGTTAAAAATGTCCTATGATATTTATTTATTAATTTCTCAAACAAACAATAAGGTTTTTAGAATTCGTCACTCTGATCATAGTCGTATTATATTACATCTTCATAAGGTGTAATATTTCTGTTAAATTAAGGAATCAATCTACCAAAGATCTTGATGTTGATATGTAAGATAAGATCATAGAGTAGTGGCAGATTGTCTTACTCGTACATACTTTGAGCGATGACTCAGTAAAACGGAGAGTTATATTCCGACCTTGCAGTATCCAATGACTTGAGACTTATTTTGTGTCAAGTGTGGAAACGTAAATTTTAATTTACGTTACTTTAAATATGAAAGCTTCGATTTTGGTACCAACCTTTTTGCATCTATTGTGTATAATAACAAAGAGGATTTGTGCTAATATATAGTTAGATAGATAAAGAGATATGACGGTTAGAAGTCAAAGTAGTCTAAGAATGTTGGTAATATCAGAATCGCTATCAGGGCAGCGCCACTACATTATCTAATTAGAGACTTGAAATCTGAATAGGTACTTTAGTATGACGTCAAACATCTCTAATGCTTTTAAATTGTTATTTTATCTCGGGAACACTAGATCCTTCGAGAACGCAGGTAATACGGCGGGGGGAAAGCTAGTAGGTAATAGACACAACTTTCTCGGTAGGTATACATAAAGGTACTAACAGAATGGGAATGCTGATAAAAGTGAAAATTAAGTTCATTTCCGACGACCACCCGATTCGGCGGCGTTATGTTACGCAAGTCGCGAAAAAAGCAACGAAAAAACTCACGCGGCTCGATGGTATGCCCTACTTTTAAAAATGATACAATCGCCTTAGATGAGTTTTTGGTAATTGATAAATTGCTTCGGAACAACGGAACAAAGCTGAGCTGAAACAAAATAAAACAACATATTTTACATCGATATATATGTACTACGTACTAGATAGGGCGTTCCGAACACTCGCTTTGGTCAACTCAACTGAACTGCAGTCCCCACACCCGACTTTAGTGTGGCTTCGACATTCATTCAGTGCGGGTGCGCACGGAGCAGCGTTAATAACAACGATAATCCGAATCAAAGTGGACCCTGGACGAAAATAACTAGTCAGTAGTCAACTAAGTAAAATTACTTCCTGTTTAAGTGAATTAATAGGTGATAATTTCGTAATTCCAGAGTAGAAAAACAATTTATCTATTTAAATACCACGCCATTCTACAATCATATACTAAAATGTGCAGATGTTCCCTTAAAACTGGTTGTAGGTAAAAATATGTAACTGAACACAGACTTGATATGTTTTTTTAGAAGGTGTTTTAATTTGATTAATTGTTAATGAGTTTTTAATTAGTAGTGATAGTTTGATATTTTGAATAATTGTTTTATGTTAATTCAAGCCCTGGCCCGTACCTCTGAGTACTCAATTTAAGCCATGTGAAGTCCGCCAATCCGCACTAGGCCCCCCTAATATTAATATAATACATTTTGAAATCGAGTTTTATTCTAATGAAGTTTAGTAGGTAAAAAAGATGTGTCACATCTGCGGTGTGAACTCTATAGAGACGACATCTTAGTGTAGTTAACTGAACGAAACGCGTAAGCGCCATGAAATTTGCGGCGCTTACGACGTTTTGGTCGCGAGAAAACTATACTCTAAGCAATTTAGCGCTGTATCTTTTAAAATAGTTTGGTTAGTTGACACAGCTTTATACAGCGCTGCAGCGAACTTTAGTTCTAACTCTTACCAGTTTTTGAACAAATGTTTTACATGAACGTTCTTGTCTATCGCTAGAGTATACGTCGATGATATTTTATGTAATCGGAAATGGTATTTTGTTGAGTGCGGACGGCGATCGGACAGCGTTTGATAAGTTGGTAACTAATTAATTTGCATTTGAACATACAAAGTTATAAGCAATTAGAATAACTACGATAAAAATACTATGTACATTGTTCAAAAATAACATTTTCTAAATCATACATATCGTAATAAAATCTAAAATAAATCAATCTTGGTAGGTAGTTATTTGTGTGTAAGGTAAGATCTTAAAATGAAGTGCGCGTGGGCGGACACATGCAACGCAATTTATATCAACAAACAAATTGTCTCACATTGGGCACACGTCATAAAATTCATACAAAAATCAGAATATAACAACGCGATCAATGTCACAACACAATAGTTTTTATGTAACGGTATTTACGTTGATAGACATCGTAAGTGATCTAGCTCCGTAGTGCACATGAAAGTAACAAACAATGGTATAATTAGAGCCCGCAGTCAAAATAACATAACACGACAACACACGATATGCTCGTAATAATACTAAAATAATGTGTATGTAGGGTACTTTCATATCCAATTGTAGTATTGAAGCTTTCAGAAGTTAAGATTAGAAAACGTATTGGCTCTTATCTAGTAAAGTTTCTGTTCGTTCTTTTCATATTGAAACAAAAAGGTATTGGGTTTTTTGGAGTAGGACATACTAGTTATTAATGAATGGTCTAATGTGTCTACATACACCCGTTGATTCGAATCATTATGTTTGTTTAAATCGTACAAGATGATTGAGTACTTGAATTTATTTCACAACGTAAATTATTTACAACATTTGCAATCTCTATCTATGGTTGAAAAAGAGTTTATAGAAGTTTGATTACATATGGCATTTTATTTCGATTACTGTGCCACAAGCAAAACAAGTAGGTAGGTACATATATTGTTCATGGCATACATATACCTAATTAAAGGGTTAAAACATTCACGTAGGAGTTTGAGTGAAAATAGTCTATTTAAAATCAAACTTGAAAGTTATGCGGTAATGAGAAGTAATATATGGAAGTACATTTGTAACTTTTTTAAACGTAGACACGTTGCAATACATACATAATGTGATTATGTGGTGTAACAACTTAAGCGTAATAATTCGAAAATGTATTCAATATGCTTGGATTCCCTTCGCTTGTTCATGAAACTGAAAGAATAAATAAATATTGTGCTATAATATTGTATTGAACTTTACGGGAACCACTGTTGTGAAAGTTTAGGAGTCGTTATTAAAGCTATTGTTGCGTGAAAACTACAAAATAAATAAAATAAAAACTAATTGTTCCGAATGGGTCATTGTTTTATTTTATTAAATAACTCAATTATGTAATTCTAGTTAATTTAACTAACCTACTGAAGCGTACTATAGTGGAAATATTGGAGGGTCAAACTTCTAGTTTTCTTCTAAAATAACCATATTCTAGGTTAACGATCAAATCGGAAGACGGACGTTGTTATTTTAGATTTAATTATGTAGTGACACACGCTATATAAAACTGCCTTACTTATGTAACTTAACGGAAAGTCTTTCGATAACATCGGTTTTATTTCTCACTTTACAAAGGTCAAATTGATAATAATCCTTTGAGATTCCAATCTTTAACTGTTTCTGGCAACAGGAAATAATGTTTAAGAGAAAATGGGAAACATATTCATTCATTTATTACGTTAGAATATTAAATTTTGCTAGGAAATGGTTAGTATTTTTATTTTATGAATATTGCTTTATGAAAATCTATTTATATTAGGTATTAGGTGAAAGTGTATTATTTTTTTTAATTAAGTAGATATACCTAAACGACCAGTAACAGAATTATTTTATACCTAACCATCTTCCCCACCTTTCAAGCCTAAATCTAATATTACATTCATCAATCCAAATGTAGACATCAAACTTATCTACATCTTTGCTTTGGTGAAAGCATTACTTCCTTAAAATGATTGAACGCTATAAAGATGCACATTAACGAACTTGAATGTAAAATCATAGTCGAGTAAAATTTTAATCATTTAACACATAGTACCTCTAGCAAGTTTATAACTGCCCCCTTGGTTTTCGTAACACAGAGGCTTTCACTCGGAAGGGAGCTTAGATCAGTAATAAAGCCAATTACTTCATTACATGCGCTTATCCTTCATATTGCACAATGTAAGTGCACTTGGCAGTAAAGTAAACAATCTTTTATAATCGCAATTAGTTGCAGTCGTAATCTGGCCTTTTTTTCAGCTTCCACTAATAGGTATTACTTATGTTCGTGTGTTACAAGAAATCAGGTCGATGCCGCGATGACGTTTTGGTTAACTCTACTGTAATCCTCTAGGACCCCTTCATAAAAAAAATCACTATCCTGAGACATTTTTCACACACGGCCAATCTGATTCCAAAGCAAGCAGAGCTTGTGATATGGTAACCAGATAGCTGATATACTACTGTAAAATACATGTAAACAATATAGTTTACGTCTTCTACGACTAGTTTAAAGAACGTTGTTTCTTTCATAACCATGAATGAAACATCGCTAACCGTGGCATGTTAGACAGGCAGGTTTACTTACGAGGATTTCCTTCACCGACTGTCAGTTATGAATCCGATTTAAACTGAATTAGAACGAAATTGGAGATTCACGATGAATAGGAATTGGGACGACCAAGGACATTATATATTGCAACGTCCCCAAATAATGTAGAATATAGAAATTACCGTTTGTTAAGTGTTCCAATGTTCGATTTACGGTAAAAAAATGCAGTTTACACCTGTAAAACCTGCGTAATGTCACTCCGATTCACTTCTTTCCAATCGAGCGCATTATATAACTATTTGTTTTATTTTTTCATAAACTGTTACATATTGAGCTATGTAGTTACTGGCACGCGTAATGAATGTAGTCATTACAATGTAGGTATTATGTTTTTTATAATATAGAAGGATAAAAGTAGGTAATTTAAAATTTTATTGCGTGAAACATTAAAACTAATAAAACACATTACCTACCCATATGTTACTGTTAGCGTACAAATTCAATGAAAGTGCAATTCGTATTATTGTTTATTCAATCCACATTGAACTGTGAATACAAGTATCTTTTGAGATTGTTTTCAAGATTACTGTAGGTACTTGGCGTAAGGCCAAAGCTCTTTATTTATCTGTTGTAGCTTCTCGTCTTAACTTACGGTTCATACCTATGTAATTTTACCTATATGTATCTATCTATAAAAATATGTTTAAAATCTGTTTCCGTTAAAATTTAACTTCATTAACATCTCAGTTACAGAATTTGTAACTAATCTACATGATATATTATGGTAGTTTTACATATGTTCACTTGTTCACTACAATGTTCATGTTATCATTGTCGTGTAATTTCTTTCAAATACCAGTTCGTTATTATTGTTTACCTATATACGTGCGCCACGCATCGATCCAGAGGCGTTCAGCGACATCTCAGTCAATGAGTGCATCAAACCGTGATCATTTGGTGACGCAATAGTTCCGGTTTCTATTACCTCATTGTTGGGTTCGGAAGCTCAGTGGCTCGCTCCCATTCTTTCAGCCGGTGCAGTGAAAGGGTCCTCCGATACACTTTTACCCTTCCGACAGCTCCGAGCCACCGGGTGCGCGCCACCATTCGCTCTCTTATAAATTCGGTGAAAACGCTGCGACATCACATTACGAATTCGGCGGCTGTACGAGTCAGCCGACCGATCGCAGACTAACAGATATTTGTTTGTGTTGTATACAAAGCATCGTGCAGTGATTTAGTTTCATCAACGAGACGAGCATTCCAAATAAGCATCCAAAATGAAATTCACGGTGAGTGCGCGTACTGTGATAATTAAAAAAGTGAATTATTAGGATCTCAAGTGTTTGTGGTGATTTACGTAAAATATTAATGGCTTGTTAAAAGCGTTAATTACGATTCTACATTTGACATCGACCTAACAGATTACCGGATTACCTAAACAGGAGTACACTAGGATATATAAAATTATCGTTTCAATTCATTTAATGTTTGATGTTGATTTAATGATAAGTGAAAGATATTTTCTACTAATTATAAATGTTTCTTTGCTATCTTTAGTAATTAGAACTGTTTCAAGTACATGAATGAAATAATTACTTGCTACTAATTCGTATTTAAATTTATCTGCAATCTCTGTGATTCAATAAACTAACATAGACCGTATAACATACATGTGCAAAAGAAGATACATTTTATTTCTTTGTAAAGTAAAAGTGGAAAAAGTGAAATCAAATTTATAATGTGGGCTTTAATCTTGAACATTGCCATGCGGGCCGCCGCCGGTAAACTTGGCAGTGTACCACAAAAATATTTCCGCTTAAACAAAACAAGTTTCAGCTGGTGCCTAAAGCAATAGCATTAAGTTTAAATGACCATTCCCATAAAATTAATTATCTGTTTATTACAGGTCGCCTTAATTTCACTCCTGAGCATCTCAACATCATGGGCAGTCATGGCCAAGCGAGTAGATGACCAAAAGGACAAACGAGAGGCTCCTGTGGGATACCCATCCCAGGGACAATCCTCCCACAGCTACCAGGTGCCATCGCTTGGCCACGGAGATGCTAGTGCCATCAACGTCGCAGCCGGCTACAGTATCGGTGGAGCCAAGCCTAGCTTCAGCTTTGGTGAACAAGGTTCCGGGATCCAGGGCATCCAAGGCCTCCACGGAATTCAAGGGCTTCAGGGAATTCAGGGAGCTCAATATCAGTACCCCTCAGAAGGCATACCATCCAGTGGTCAATCTATCCAGCTCGCTCCAATCACACTGCAGGCCGGTCACGGAGGCCTCGTCGGCACTGACCTATCTCAAATCATGTCTCAACTCTCACAAGGCATCAACTCCGGATCTATATCTTTGACGCCATCCAACAGCGTTGCTGAGTACCATCTAGGAAACGCAGGAGCTCAAGGCGGTCAGGAAATTTCCCTACCCCAATACACGTTCCCTAAATTCCAACAATACCAATTGTCTGAACCTCTTAATAGTGCCCCATCATATTCTGCTGGGACAAAGGGCTTGAGCTCATACGGTTCCACTGGCCCTGTTTTATTTAACCCCTCTCAGTCTCAGGGTCAATCCAGTCAACCTGCTGCTTTATCTTACGGTCAACCTAGCGGTCAAACCCACTCATTTGGTGACGTCAGTGGACTTTCCTTAGGCAACGCCGGTGGTCAGCAATACGCTTTAGCCGGTCTCTCTCAGGGTGGGTCAGGACATTCTCTCGGTGGTTCATATAAGAATTTGGGTAGCAGTTACAATGCACCCAGTAAGGGCTCGTTCAAACCATCTGCTTACTTAGGTTCTACCGTTCATGAAGATGGTGGCCACAGTTTGTCTGCTCAATCTGGATCATATAGCGCTCCATCCTTCGGTAACTTAAACAGCCTATCACATGGGTCTGGTGGTCATGGAGCTAGCTTCGGAAGTTCTTTTGGAGGATTCGGCGGTGGAGCGACTAAATTCCTTGCACCATCTTACCAAGCGCCAAAATCTGAAGGCTTCGGATCTAACTTAGAATCTGTCTCTGCTTTTGCGTCCAATGGGCATTTGGCTTCTCCTCCCGGTACTACCTACGGATTTCCATCTTCGTCCTACAGTGGTGGTCATTCATCCAACAACGCCCATGCCGCCTCTTCCGCTAGCCCACAATATTACGTTTCATCTTCAAAACATTCATCCCCCTCAAGTTTCGGTGAAGGTAGCTCTCAATACAGAGCCCCAGTGTCTTCCCACAGTTCTTTGAACTCTTACTCGTCTGGACCGAAATACAGCTTCGGTGGTCACGGCAGCTCCGGCTCTCGCTACAGTGGACCCAAGGACTCTCACGGTGCTCACAGCGAGACTTCATACAACACCATTAAGTACAGCGAGGAGTTGAAACCCCGTATTCATTAAGAAGTACAAAATAGCCCCACAAATAGATTTTTCTTGTAAATATAGACATTAATAGTCGTTTGTGAGGAACGGATGGGTAGGCTGTGGTCCTAACAAAATAGCGCGGTAAGCCTTAGCGAAAGTATTGACTATTTATTTGAGTATACGTTCCGCTAATTAACTGCGCGGGCGACCGCTTTGATTCTTGCCGTCACTCGGGTACGTGTCGTGATTCTGATACCTCGGTGTGCTTTCTTTTCGGTAACACGTGCATAATTATGTAGCTTCACATAAATAGTATTCATAGCGGTTTGAAACCGGTTATCAAACATGTCAATCCACCACAAACTATCGATATTTTATCATTTTCATTCATCGGTCACTTTCATGTGAATGGTTGTCCTGCGCCGTAAATTTCTGTAAATAGAATAATTAATTTTAGTGAGCTTATTTATTATTCGTAATTGTAAATGTATGATAGATAAATTGTTGTTGTTTATAATAAAAAATCGTTGTTGAATATTGTTTTTTTATTGCACCTAATAATTACGTATATACAAAATGCATAAGATGAAGGAAATGTAATAAATAAATGTGACGATATGTGGAGGTTTTAGAGAGCGTATTACAAGAAATGTAGCATAAGCGAACATCCGCAGGAAACATGATGCCAACTGCTTGGGTAATCAACACCAGGCATGGACCGCCAGTTTCACTCGTAAGAAAGTACATTAGGAAATCGAAATAAGCTAATAGTTATTTGTTATACAAGAGTGCAAAGTTGCTTTTTAACCGCGTGTTCAATTTTGATGACCGAGCAAGCGAAGGATTCTAAAATTGAATCACGAGCGCAGCGAGTGATTCAAAATTAGAATCCTGAGCGTTAGCGAGGGAATCAAAAGAGCACGAGGTGAAAAATCTTTGCACTCGAGTGCAACACGTAACTTTTCATTCCACCTCAGCGACGAAATGACTAAATGCAAAAAAAAAAACGTTTGCGCATTATTAACAGTTTCAGTCAATTCTGTTGGCGTCAAGCAAACTTCCTCGTCGCTAGAATCACTCATTTTAGTTTTTTCACTTGTTTTCAAGTTTCTTGTTTTTAATATAAGGTTTAACAATGACGTGAAAAAATGCCGCGTAAAGAACCGCGTACAAAGCAAATTGAAAAAAGAACACCAAGAAGGTGCCGAGTCTGAGTTTTTAACAAATTAAAAAAAAGTTGTATGATATATTCGGCACCATAGAGGTAGCAGTAAATAGGTTTAATGTTTTTTTTTAATTCACAAACTTAGTGCACACGATGTTCCAAATTCAATTTACTTTATCCTCTAGAGAATAAAAACGGCTTTTCCACTCAGATATTGAAGATTAAAAATACTCTTTCCGAGATGGTGGGATGAAAACAATATTATACGCAACACTTGCTTTAACTTGAGACCCTTATATATCAATAGATTATCTTAGATAGTCAATACAGTTTAAAGAAGGTAGTACCTAAATCTAGCATATTTCTATGTCCATGAATTTCGAGAAATTGATTTCATAATTCTAACATTTTTACGTGTAGTTATTTATAAACAATATAGTTTCTACCTTCTACCGTAATTTATTATCGTATAGACAGTGTAATTATCGTTCAAAACTTCTTATAATTACAGTAAACACAACCAATTATGACTAAATTCTGTCTGCATAACATAAACACCTTTTAAGTGGATATGAGTGCTATAATTCCGTGAATTGTGTAAACAAGGCGGTTACTTAATACGTTCACGGTCGAGGGGATATTTGGGGCCTGAATGGAAGTCAACTGCATTCACTTCCGAACTGTTGGATCTTGTTATGTAACAGATGTTATAAACAGACACCCATAACAACTAGATTAGGGTTCCGTAAATGAAAGGTTCTGCTGGGGTTTTATTAAATAAAAGCGTTGGTTTTCGATTTTTTTTAATATGCATAATGTATTATGAAATAGCCATAACTCTATTTAGACAACCCTAAACTAAATTTGTCGATAATTTTCGAAATGTAGTAAAATAAATTAGCAGTATTTATTTTATTACAAATGTTAATATTTTAAGTAAATAACAAAAAAAAATAAGCTCTTTATTATTATTATTGTTTTCGTTACCCATTTTAAAGTCTGTTCAGTTTTTTGTAATTCGCACTTGTCTTCAATGAGATTGTTTAGATACAAGTTGAGCAACCATTACAGTGAATAGGAGTAAGAGTCAGTTTGTTTAGTTTACGAGACAATAGTTAAAGAATGTTTGCGCTTATAATGAAATCGGTCACGGTTTTCGTGCGGTTAATATTGGCAGCGAAGTTCAAGGCGAGTTTAATTTTGACGAAGCACGCGATTTACCACTATAAAAGATTAAAGGTGATTTATCTAATTGTCTACGATTTGTATTACTAACTAGGTAGTTAGTAATACAAATCGTAGACTATTCTTTTATATTTATTTATACTCATTTCTAATTCTGTAACAGGTAGGTACCTGTTACAGAATTAGAAATGAGAAGGTGCCAACCTAAATTTGCATCTTTAAAGAGTCAATAGCATTAGTCTGAATAAGTCCTCCATATTTAAAAAAAAAATAACATATAAATTTATTTTAAAAAGTCCCCCTTTTCCTGAAGCTATAGGACCCAAACGAGACCGTTTATAAATAAATTTTATTGCACTTTTAAGCCGGTCTGATATCGTTTTCACGGTCAAGAAAGTCAAAAGCAAAGTTACTCCAATTTTTTACAACAAAACGTTTGATCCAATTTTGTTTAGGCACGTATTTGGCTAACACAGTATGAAGGAAGTGGGACATCAGATACTTTTTACTAAAGGAACGCGTACAAATCTATGTAGCTAATTTAGATATAGGTACAAATAATTTAGTTATATAATATAGTTGAGACTTTTGGTGGACGTGAATTTAGTACTGAATTAGGTACCTACCTTGGCATGATTTAGCTTAAGATGAGGAAACACGTAGAATAGGAAGTATTTTGGAATGGGTAGGTACCTCCAAATTTCTTAATATCAATATGTTATAGGTTATAGTACCTACTATAGAAAGAAATCAAAAGTTTATAATTGAGCATCTTATTAAATGTTGAACATCCTCAAATAGGTGCTGGTAATATTTTACCATGGATATAAGTAATTTATTAATAGTTTAACCAAATAAGTAGGTACGTATCTAATAAAACCTTTAGTTAATATGAAACCGTAAAAATTATTGTAATTTCATATACCTTATGTAGAGGTGTAAATGAGCAAAAGAATGTAATGTTTTAATTATAGTAATTAATTATTAAATATTTGAAAATTCTTCAAGAATTCTCTTCCGTCATTATCATCGGTAGATAGACGCTAAGTAGACGCAGTGGTTTTTGTGAAAGTTGCCTATTAGGTTGATAAGTCTAGACTTTGTTTAAACAAAAACATTAATTAACAAATTATCTCAAATTATTAATATATGCAAACAGAAGTCAAACAATGGTTTAAATTAATTTCAAAAGGCTTAATGTAACATATATTAATTAATTATATTTTCATATTAATTATTGTTGGAGGTTTGATATGAACATACTGGCTCTAATCCTAAAAATGTTAGAGAGAAGTTTACGTGTCATCTGTCTTGTTTGAATATATGCTGTTGCAACGTCCCAAGAGACAAGTGTCTTTTATTCCACTATTGCTATTCTCTAACAATTATAAGGAGTCACAAGTCACGAAATAAATAATTTAAACGCTTATCAAATACCGGCAAAGCTACATTTTTTTACACCTTTTCATTTGTTTTCTCAATTATAATAAGGTTGTTATAATAAGTTCGAGTATTAGATATTTTTACACCAATTACCTATTTATATATAAAAAAAAAACATATTTTGAATTTAACTATAATTATTTAAGAGCTCCATCTATGAAACTATTCGTACTACAGAGTGTGTATTTATAATAGTAAGTTCTTGGCTATTAAACCTTCACCGAACGACAATTAAGTTGGTGTTAGTTCACTAAGAATTTTATAGATGGCGCTGCTTTGACACGCAGTTTGGTAACTCACTTTTAGAAAGAAGTACCTATATACAAGATTCAGCCATATTTTCCGTTTTCGGATGGATAATATCCTGGGTTTAAGAGTATTCTATGTGAAAATCAACTAATGACATTTTTCATTTTACTTGTCCAGGCGAGTCTGTAGCGTAGGTAAATAAATATAATATATTAAAAGCAACGAGAAGAAGATTGTGGGTTCGAGTCTAAGCGCCGACCTGATTAAAATAGGAACCTTTTTGCACATAATCCCTGAAGAGGCAGTCACAGTTTCACTATTGAGATACAAGTTCGTTGCATATTGCTATATCTTAGTTGATTTTAGATGACAGACAGATGTTCTGATGACATCTTACCATCTCGGCAAACTGAGCCGTCATTTGGATTGTTATCTCATGTCTTACAGCATTTTAAGATTACATTTTGACCCAGGATGATCATTTATTGACTGACAATTATGTTGATAATATTCATTTGTGAGTGGCACTATCTAACCAGCACAACAAACGGTCCGTCTTTATAAATATATGTAGTATAGTAAGTTTTGGCAGTTGCGTCCCTTATGTAATAATTCGCCTTTAAAATCGACTCTACTACGGTTATAAGGTAAGCCGTGGTGGCTCAGTTGGGAAAACAGCGACTCACGATCATGAGGGTGCCGGTTCAAATCCCTGGCCCGTACCTCTGAGTTTACAAAGACTTACGTACGGATTCACACCATTGGCTTTCGGTGAAGGAAACCATCGTGAGAAAACCTGCATGCCTAAGATGTCACAATTAAAGGCATGTGAAGTCCGCCAATCCGCACTAGGCCCGCGTGGTGGACTATGGCCTAAACCCCCTCGATGTTAGGGGAGGCTCGAGCTCCTCGGTGGAGACGTATATGAGCTGTTGATGATGATGATGACGGTTATAATCTTACTATTATTATAATAGGCTTAGTTCTTACATGAATACGTGCAAGTAAATAACTTACATTTAAGTAAGTAGTAAGTTTTAAACGCATGTCAAGTTATTATTAAAATAAAGGAAATAATTTAATTCAGGTATTTTATTATCTAGGGCCTAGATAATAAAATACCTGAATTAATGCCTAGATTCTAGGCTATTTACGTATACGATTTCAAATAAATACTTCACATAGTTCGCTATACGTGACAGGAAACTGGTGACTAAACTTAAGTTTAAAACTAATTCCATTCAAGGACTACTTTGATATCTTTTAAGTAGGTAAACTATCAAGGTTATGGCAGTCAATAAATGTGTTTTAATTATTGAAGTGTTTGCTGACTGTTAGTATCTTTATTATGATATAATGTATGTGAATACAAGTAGGCACCTGTTGTCTACAATTAGATGTAATTCATGGCGCGCCGGCCTCCGTAGAAAGCTCGCGAGATATTTCACTGATTACACCCTGCGGTAGCCCTTTTACTTGCAAGTTGCATTGCAGGTGCTTTAATAAATTATTTCCTTCATATTCTCACTAACATCATCATTATGTGTTTAGGAATGTAGCTGGAGCATTTATCATAGAGTAATTTGGTCATGTGGACTAAGAAAATTGTTTTGTTCTGGTTGATTTTCCTTTGAAGAGTTGGAAACAGTGAAAGTTATGTCAAATTAACTTCTGGATTACATAAAATGATTAATTACTAAAAGATACACATCAATGTTCAACTAGATGTACCTACTCATGTACGTGTACCTAATATATACGCTATATAAGTATTTTATGCAATGCACTTCCGAGCATCCGTCTGCGTGTAGGAAGTGAACAATCTCGCAGTAAACTGGATACGTTCCGATACAGGACAAAGACCTATCGGCCACTTCCCTCGGCGCGGCGGCTGCGATCTGGAGCCATAGGAAAGTTGTCCACGACCGCTCATATAAATGCATGAACTTGATACACTCATGCACTTTTCCGCGAGCCCCGGTGAATAGAACACTTTTCCTTTCGCAATACGCGTTTTCCCTTAAGAAAATAATGTAATTACACTCCTGTGGGCGTCACACGCTACAAGCTGCATTGTCCAACATGGCGAAATGGGAAGTTTTGGTATGTTTTCTCTTTATATAACTATCATTATGTCGAGGTTCATTTAACTACACCGTTCACAAGTCATCATGCGTTTAAACGCATTAGTGTTCGTTTTTTATAAATGTAAACACTTAGATAACGAGGTAGTGATTGATTGGCTTCTACGCCTATTTTGAATTAGCTATGATGGATCGTTTGATCGTTAATTTCAGATTTTCATCGCGTTCGCTTCGCTTGTTTGTTCGAGTGAGGTAGACGACAACGAGCAGAAGAAGAGAGACGCTGGGAAAGGAACTAGCTTGAACTCGATCACTACAGGAGCTCAGAAGCAAGATTATACTTACAGCGTTTACTCGCAGAATCCAAGTTCACAAGGCAATTCGGGCAATCCGTCATACCAATCTCAAGTGCCCAATTCATTTTATCCAAGTCAAGGCAGTAGCCAATATTACTCCAACTCCCCAACTGATACATCATCGTCAGCTGGTTACTCTCAACAACCTCAAGTAAACCTCATTCCTCCTACAACTTCACAATTCGTTCCTATAAATTTTGTTCCAAATCCTGGTTACCAGTCTAAATACCAAATAGTACCACCGAAGACAAATGGTAACATACAGTATGCTATATTACAGCAACCAAATAGTTACGCAACTCAGCCCCAAGTTCATTACCCTCAGCAGTTGTTTATTCCCAATCCACCAGGTCAAGTAAACCCTCAACAGAACCAATTAGTTCCTTCATTACAGCCCCAAAGCCATTACAATGTTCCGAACTACCAGCCTCTATCATTCGGGTCATACCTTAATCAACCGTCTACAATGTTGCTGTTTCCGCAACCAAATCCCTCTCTGTACAATAATCTTCTATATCAGAATCCCGTGCAAAGCTTTTACAATTACTATCCGATGAATAATCAGGCTAAGTACAGTTTGACTTATCCTCAGCAACCAGCGACATCGGAGTATGATAAACTGCAAGGGCCTGTAACGCAGAGCATTCCCAAAGAAGAAAATGAAATCAGTACTCATAATAATGAATACTCATCTGATCCTAATTCCAGCTACAAAAATGCTTACACCAATAGTCGCAGTTCATATTCCAAAATATAATGCAATTCGACGCTTTATGTAGCCCGTAGATATTTAGGTATAATTGTATTTTTTGTATAAACGATGCCATTGTATTTAATCATTTTTATTTATTCATGGGAAGACTGTTTTAGATATAGTTAATATTACTGATATGTTATAATAAAAGGTTGTTTTGTTATATGATCTTCTTATTACCTTAAAAGCCCTATCCTGATTTTACTTTCATTCCCTATCTTTTAACTTTTATAAGCTTAAATATTTGTGAGAATCGATGGAGGCATAAAATCTTCTTTATACATACATAAAATTAATTATAAAGTAGTGTATTTACTTCTCTTTCTGTTACAAATAACGACCGAAATATGGCAGCCGTGGAAATTTTTAAAATACTTTAATAAAATGCAAATCATCGTAGTTATTACATTTTATAAACCAAGTAGTAACTACCTAATGTTATAGTTCTTTTGCATTCCTAACCGCGCATTGCAGTTAAAGATTTTGTGTTGTAACTACTTTCTAAGATCGTTTTGTTTTACCATTTCTGATTCTATTTTAGACTTAGATTATAAATTCTATTTTAGACATTGAAAATATTAGTTTTAAGTTCCTGTTATTGGAAAACATATATATATTCTCCGTGGTAATATATTTCACATACAAAGTTATAACTAAAGGGATTTTTAATAGAGTTGCTATATTAATTATGTATCTTTACAATATAAATGTGTCGAAACAGCGCTCATTGTAGTCTGGACCAAAAGATGTTCATATTCTTTACATTTATGCGGTAACAATGCCAATAAACCTAATTACGACAGTTTGCAGTGATGAGTCAAATGTTGTACGGAAAATAATTATTACCTCATCCATATAATTATTACAAAGTCAAAAGCTTGTTTGAAAAGTTATCTGACAATGTGCGATAACTTGCAAAACTTATTTAGAAATACAAATTAATGTTGCCGTAATTTCTTAAAGTAATCTTCCACTTTTAATAATTTAATTATTTTTCTCCAATTATTTGCTAATCATTTAAAATTGCCAGTGCAAATAATTAGTAAATATAACGTGTGATGAAATATCTATGTATTACTGCTTTTTAATTATTTCTCAGTGTGTTTGTTACATACAATTATAATTAGACCGCAAAGTGTTTACTTATGCACATCTTCTAAATGTATGTTCGGCTGATTGGATATAATTTAATATAGTGAGTGAATTCGCAACACATACTAGTTTCCAATAAATTTAACGTTACATACCTACAACAGTTTTGATAGACGTGTGAACTGTATTTTACGCATGTTTATGACGCAACTTTTATTATACATATGTAGGTACATATGTACGATTAGTGATGTTGCTTTAGCAGATGTCCAGTGAAAGGAAAACGAGCGTGGTTAATTGCTTCAGATATTTATTTGTATCATTTTATTTGTGAGGTGCGTAATAGGGCGCACCTGTTTTATATAGAGTGATCAGAAAACTAATAACGAATTATAATAAAATTTGTTATATAGTCGGATTGTAAGTATTTAACCAAAACTGAGTATTTGTTAACAATATTAGAGCTATTTGAGAAGTAGATTTCAATATTAAAAGTAATCGATCTGTGTGAAAGTTTGAATAAGTTTTGATAGATATAATTGATGATGATGACTGCAACCCATTCTCAGGCAGTTCGTACAAACAATGATGTCGTGTTTGATCTACGACTGGAGTTATATTGAAATAAATAATCATTTGTCAGGAAATCCAACGAACAGTGGTGCGTGATATGTAAAATAAATAGATTTTCGAAAATGATAACCTCATCTCACTTATCTACCCATCTGAGTTTCACATGTCGGAGCATAAATCTTTTGCATAAGAGGGTAGTGAGTAATCGTCGCGCGTCGGTGACGAAAGGAAAATGGGTATCTGAATTATGAAGTCCTGTTTACATTGTCTTACCTAACTTGGTCGGAGATCTGAACAATACTAAAAATATTCATCATTAACATTTTTTTTGCATTTACATTCAGACTTTTATCATTCGACCCAGTGACTTGAAATTGCCGTTCTAAATACCGATGAATAAAGTTGATCTTAATGAGATGTGACATAGTCGACAGTTGGTATAGTTGATTCTTTTCCTGATGCAATTAGTTCAGGTCATGAGAATGAAGTTAACTTTTATATGGATTTTTAAAGCTGTGTCCAAGGTTAAAAGATAATAATGAGGTGTTGATTAATATCTTATTATACGGCTTTGTTTACGCATACGCATAAGTCTTAGTAAAACTCATCGAATACATACAAGTTCTCATGGCGTTCAATACCTTAACATAACACCTAGATATCTCTTTGGAAGCTACAACAATATAAAACTAGTGTTACAGGTAAAAATAATAACTGATATTAAGATAAGATTAAATATAGAAGAAAAAGGTAGTTTGATTTATTTCTGCCGCTCTAAATGAAAACCAAATCAATAATCACGACTATGCAAGTCTAGGTAACTAAAATTACCATTGAATTTTACCTTGAAAATCATTCAAAATCTTAGGTATATTATTATATCTATCTAGTTTCTTGTATAAGTATTAATGTTTAATTTACAAATGACAGACATCATGATTAATAGTGTTTTGTAACAACCTGTAGTTGGTAAAATCAAATTGCTTATTAAACTTGTTCGATGCACAAGTTGTTCAGACCGGACGGCTCATCTCGATACAGACGCAATGCCAACAAATCTCTGTAACACGTAATAGCTATTAATTGTAATATATTACCTCACAAGTCCTACATTCATCCTACATTATATTATTTGTCGCTTTAGGACAACTTTCTACCTGGGCGGCGTCTTTGTTCATCATTATATTTTACTGCATTTTATTTTTTTACCCAGTTTCGATGTCTTAGAAACAAGAATTTGCGTCACTTTCTTGCATTGGACCTTGAAAGTAAGATCAAAATATAAAACAGTTTAAATTCTTTTATTCTATAATTGGATAGTGTAGTTTGCATATAATTTGCATTTTTATTGATTTTATTGGGCTTAAAAAATGTTTAATTTGTGCTAAATATGGTCTTATTAAAATATTTCTTTAATGTCACAACATCGTTTGTCAACAAATGGTTTATATTTTAAGCAATGTGTTAAAAAAATTAAAAGTAATTAATGATGCTAAAAACAACTTGCGTAATATTAAAAAATCTAGTTTAATGTAGCTATAATCTCTCGAGTTGCCATACGTACGAAATCTAGTTTAAAATTTGGACAAGTGGAACACATACATACCTTTTAAACATATTTGCCTGCATAGAGTGGTAGGAAAGTTATCTTGTACCGTTATGCAATAATCCAAGTACCTATCTGATTATCCATTATAATAGCTACTTACTACTAGTACTTTTCCCGTGAAAGTAACGCCTATCTTGTATTGAACAAGAATAGCTCACAGCGTGCAGTATTGTAACCACTTTCATTGATTTATTACAAGATCCTTTTGAATAAAGGCTGTAATCACTAGTCGCAAATGTCAAAGTTAACCATAAAGGGAGGGTAGAACGAATTAAGCTCGAATGGATAACGCTGTCAAAAATATTTTTTATATAAAGAGTGAACTCTCTCATCGCAACATAGAACCTCCTCTTTTGAAGTCAGCTAAAAAGGTTTAGTAAATTTGCATGCGGTGCATTTACATAATGAGGGTGTGTATGAGAATTATTTTAAACATTCCATAACGTTGCTTCACAGTTACATAAAACCCTGTCATATAAAGATCCTTTCTAAACGTCTAGACGACCTATGCAGCTCAAAATTAATAATCAATTTCATTTTGTAGTATAATGTTAGTATTTATAGACACTTATCGTTCGTTCTACAGTTAATCGGTCAATCATATTGTCTGTGGCGGTGAAGAACATGAACAATAAAAACATAAGGATGTCAAGCAGCGTTGCCAGACGTCCCGATTTTGGCGGGACGTCCCGATTTTTAAACCAAATTCTAATGTCCCGCGCGGGACAGGCTCAGTCCCGCTTTTCGGGAATAACTTAACCGTGCGTGCAGCGTAACGAAAGCGCAGACGGGTGGCACAGGTGGCGATAGTTCTATGGATATTTTTACTATCTGTTGCCACATAAACGTAATTTGAATTCAAATAAAAAGATAAATATTCAAAAACTTTTGATTATATATATACCTATACGTTTATTTTACTATGTCCCGCTTTCGACGAAAGAATCCCGCTTTTTCACTCAAAAAGTTCCAAAATCCCGACATGGCAAAAAATATTTCTGGCAACGCTGAGTCAAGCTTAGTTTGGAATTTGACATAGATGCCCATCGTGCCCATCGTGGTCGAGTGGCATTTTCTAAACAAAGGGTTAAAGGTGAGCACATGAAATCAATGGCTTTGAAATACATATTTGCATTCATTCATATGTTTTATTTTCTGTTTACAACTGATTTCGTCATCGGTGAATTCTAAAGTAGAGCAATTAATAGCGTTAGGTGAGCCTTCAGTAATATTCCTATCTCTACTAATATTATGAATGCAAAAGTATCGGTCTGTTTGTTACGCTTTCACGCCTAAACCACGGAACCGATTTTGATGAAGTTTTGTACAGAAATGGACTAGAGCTTGGAAATGACATATGCTAAGTACCTTTTATTTCCAAAAAGTTGAGCCTTTAACTTTTTCGGTAAGCGAAAGCAATCAAAAAATGAATGTAATGTAAACCTAAGCCTACCTAATCAATATTGATTTAATATTTCAGTTTTCGTCGACTCTTCTACCTTTTAGATAAAAAATAAACGGAGTTATATTAATCTTTCACCTATTCGTATATCAATTCCGTTTGCCAAAACGTTATCGTGAATTGAAATCCGTCAACTGGAACCATTTGAATAACAATAACCTGTGTAACAGTTACATAAACGTGTTGAGGTGCTTTGTATATTCACCATCTTGTTCCAAATCATTACAAACAGGTGATAATACAATTTTATGTACTTCCTAGGTATTTTATAAACTACCATACTACCTTTTACGTTATAGCTTTTGCATGATTTACCTATATAAGTAGTCCTAGTTCATTTTAATCTACACTAATATTATAAAGAGAAAATATTTTTATGCTTGTGTGTATGTTTGAAATGAATACACTCAAAAAATACTTTGCCGATATCAAAAATTTTTTCACCTTTGGAAAGCTACATTATCAGGGAGTAACATAGGCTATATTTTATCCCTGTCCACGGGAACGGGATCTAAGCTAGTGAAGAGCGCGGAGGCAGCTAGTTGTTAATAATTAAAATGTGTAATAAAACGGTGGAATGCGAGGTGACAAAGACCAGAAATATTTATGTTCTAAAAGTCTATTTCACATAAAATATTCTCGGATTACCTGAGAACATTCTTGTTGAAACATTTTTTTATTGCCGTTTCAAAAGTTCAATGACAAGTGAATCACGTGATAATTTACAACTGTTTACTGATTTGGAAATCGATCTCATTTCGTAATCTTTCTCGTTGTTCTGACTATCATATGTATGCTACAGAATGTTATGTAACTATGTACTTACCTAGCACTACTGTAGGGAAATTTTATATGTATGAATGACGCATCAATTCACATACATCACATAAGAGATATTCGTCTTTTGTTTTTGACTAGGAAGCATGGAATAGCGCCTTTGAAGTGGCATATGGTTGCGGGCTATCTTGTAACCATCTTGTTAGACACAAATTAGATGTTATTATGACTTTTACAAAAAGCCGTGGTGGCTCAGTTGGGAACTCACCGATTCACGATCATAAGAGTAAGTTTGTAAAAAAAACTTACGTACGGATTCACACCACTGGCTTCCGGTGAAGGAATTCATCGTGAGGAAACCTGCATGCCCTGAGATATCAGAATCCCCCCGAGAAGTCCGCCAATCCGCACTAGGCCCGCGTGGTGGATTATAGCCTTAACCCCGTCGATGTTAGGGGAGGCTCGAGCTCCTCGGTGGAGTCGTATATCAGGTGATGATGATAATTACTTATAAGTACTTAAACGATGATTGTACAACTAGTTATAGTAAATTTATTATAAATCTTGATTGAATTACTACCAACATTAGGTAGATACCTATATGTATTAGTGTTGTCGTTTTATATATCTATCCGATTCAAAATGGTGTTTTGTTAATTTATTCCACGAATATATTTTTTTAGCAAACTAAAGAATTACATACTTAATTTAAAATGTCACAAAATTCAGCATCTTTATTTTTACTAAAATCGTAAAATATTTTAACTAAAGAAATGTGACCTTAATTTTGTTCAATTTGGAATATGAATAATACGATATTACTTTGATTAATATTAACATTTAAATACCAACAGGCCAAAACCGCAATAATTTTTTACATATATGGGATTAATTTATTGAAATTATGAAAAACTAGAATGAATGTTTACTTACTATGGTAAATATACCTTTAAATAGATCAACTATTGTGAAACATCAAATCATATTGGCAACAGAAATGTTCGGTGAAAATTTATGATTTATGAACTACAGAACCGATTTAAATAAAACTGGTACACAGATAGTCTAAAGCTTGAGAAAGGACATAGGCTACTTTTTATCCCGGAAAAATTGAAGATCTCCCGGGGACGCACGTGCAACCGCGGGGAGCCACTAGTTTTAAATAAACCGTCAATTCAACCGTATTTAAATCATGAGTAATTAATTATTCCAATCGACACTGAGCACCGAGCAACAATTAATTATAACTCTCGTGGAATATACCACTTAATTAACTTAACTTGTACTTACATATCTTTTACAATTTATTTGGTCATTAACGAGCCTGATCCACACATATGGTAAACGGTAAACGAAATAATTTTCCGAGGAAAAGTGTATTTGAAATAACTTCAAACCACTTTCCTTCAAGTCTATATTTCAAATGGTGTTTAAAATTCTGTGACAGACATAGAAATACCATTTATTCATATAGATAGACCTATCAATTCACAAGCTCTTATATTATAAGTTACAGAACATAGAAAGAATTTAGAAAATACGATCAAATGAATGATTACCTACCACCAAAGGTTTCTTACGCAGTAGATTACTCAAAATAATAAGACAGATATCTTCGTAATAGATTGAGTGAAAATTGTTCGGTTGCCGTGTTAATAATAATCATTAAAAGTGTTTGGTAGGTCATCAACTTGATTGGGATATTCTGTAGTTCGTGTAATTTGTTTTTTGTCGAAATTTAACAAGCATGATATAGTTGGTTCACATGTTTTCTAGTAACAGACCGACATTAATGAACTATTTTTAAGCTATTTTTGTAAAATACCGTGCTTAACATATCGTTATGGATAAAATGGAGTAGTTTTTTGGTTGTTCTCCAACTGAAGTACAAGTCTCATCATCTTTGAAAAGGGCATGTAAATATCTCAAAACTACAGACGAAGTAAAATCCACTGTCATTCATAAAGTATCTAGAAACTGCGCATAGATATGGGCGTATTAATTACAAAAGGGAGTGCATAAAGAGACATCAGGGTATCGGCGCTGCTCCACTTGCTTAGAAAGTATCCAGTGAAACCGATCCAGCTGATGGGACCGAGTGACGTCACTTACGACACTTTTGATATTGTTCACATTTTTAAAACGCCATTATCTTTGTCTTTATAAGACAAAGTTGTTTTAGGCTTTTTACATAACCGTGAAAAGATTATTTTGAAGATTATTTTAGATCTTCCTTCCTTTCGAATGAATCGAAATAAAATATTATTATAATTTAATATTCCCGAACTGAAATCTATTGGCTTATGTTTTTCAAATAGGAAATAAATAAATGATGTTAATGATGTTAAGTGTAGTTAGTTCAAACACCTATCCGACTTGTACAAAATATTATTGATCGAAAACAAAACGTAATCACATGTATAAAATGAATCTGTTTTTTATTGTTATATAATTAAGGTTTATAATTGGATGTATTTGAAAGCACATAACTCAGTTCAGTGGCCATTTTATTTTAACGATGCTGTCACACGTCAACGAAGTGTCAGATCGGTAAAACATTACTTTTTATTTCCTTTTGTTTATTTTTTTGTGCCAAGGGGCATTCACTTATAAAATTCAGTAAGTTAGATTGACGTGTTTATTAATACTAAATGGCTGTGAAAGATATTATCAATTATATGAATAGAATATAAAAAAAATAAAATGCTTTAATATATCTGCGATGGTATTCAAAATAAGAATATTTAACATAAGTGTCCTATTAGGGCGTAAACTGAATTTATAAATAGCTTCGAATTTTGAATATTAGCGGTGTGTTTGTAGTCTTAGGTAGCTAACTACCAAGTTAATGTGCGTCCGTGTGTGTATCATCATAGAAAAAAATATTGAAATAAACTAGGTACTTACGCCTTCTCAATAAATACAAAAACTGAACAGAATTTAATTCAAGATAATTTTATTTTACAAGAAATTAAATGAAACTAGTGAGTATCTCAAAAATGTCGTAAATCGAATTCTTAGGTATTATGAAATCGTAACGGCTAAACAGCCCGATTTACATTCACGCACGGTGGTATTTACTTCCGAGACGGTTAAAATAAAAGGACTGTAAGTACATTATCTTACGCAATGATCAAGTAACCATACCATCTTCACGTCATTTATAATAATGGCTGCCGCTGAACGTACGTAACAGCGAAAAGACAGGATACGAATTGGCTCTTACCGACTAGAGTTTATGGGAACATAGAGAATTAATAAATTGTAATAATTGCATAAGTAAGAGTCCAAAGAGGTTAACATATCCGCTAATCCGTAAATCATTGAATATTATGAGCAGTAAATAAAGTTATTGTCCACATTGCAAAGCCCTGCTAACGACCAACCGGAAAGGTGTTCAGATTTATACGAGAATTTTGATTTGATTTACAGCGTTGCTAAATTATAAACGCCTGTCTTTTGTGTGTAGCGGATGGATGAAATTTGTTCATTTAATTTAATCAGCTTATGGTTTTAAGTTGATTAATAAGAACGCAAATAAGCTGCGTGAGAGTAGAAATGAATGTGTTTTTTATTACAATGACATTTGGCATAGTCTGCAAATTTGTGTATGTACCAACGTGTAGGTACTAATATACTGTAACTAAATAAGTAACTGCTTTCTATGGCCTCTAATTACGATACTAGACTTTCAAAAAGAAACCACGCTTCTGTATAATACTATGATTTTAGGATACATTATCAACCGGTAATGATCTTCGGAAACCGTGCACAGAGCCCGATATCCCCAAAGCAGTCATAATAATTGCTCAATCTACAAAAGCTTTTCAAATCTCAATAACTATTTTATTGGCTCCTAATACTGTACAAAATATGGTCTTAATAACTCTTGTGATTATGAAACCTATTTGGATACCAATTACATAATTATAGACAAAAATATTGCTAGTAAATTATCCTATAATTGAGTCTGGATAATGACTGCTATATTGTAATAATATGCTTTTAGGCATCGGTATTGCACTTAATAACGTTACTCAGTTTAAGGTTGATGCTTTCATGTTGGCCGACTTGACCGACATAACATCACAATTCCATTGTTTAACAGATAGGTTTTGTGATGTTACGTTTCAGACGGAAAGAAAAGATACGTAATTAGGAAGTGGGTGTGAATTTACACGGATGCTATAGCATTTCTGTTGAAAGCGGTATATTTTATTCATAAGAAATATGAGATATAATTCAATAAAATTTTGACTTAACTTGTGATAGATGAAAATAATTTATATTTGCGTAGGATAGGAATACCTACCATAAAAAGTAAACCTACAGCTAATTTATAATTATAGTCGCATCATTTAAAGAAAAGTTTATTGTTATTCGCATCACACGCAGTATATGGGTATTCGTATTATGTCTACCAACGAACATACAAAATCAACTATTTCACCGCCCACGAAGCTTTGGTAATTGAAATGGGCGTGACTAGGGAGTAAATTATGTCAAGATTTATCAGCCTGCGCTGATATTATTTAATATTTTTTGGAAACAACATGTGGGTACATTAAATATATGTATCAAATTTGCAATCATTCTCTATCAAATAAAAACATATTTCTCTATTTTCAGAGATATTATATTGATGTACGTAGGCAAATACGACGTAAGTACTATAAATTTATTTCTAAAATTGTAAAAATCTCTATATAACTAATAAGCACGCAGATGGTAGAAAAAATCTAGTCAACCAATATAAAAAGTAGGTCTATGCGTGACATGGAAACATCTAAAACCAAAAAGAAACGGATAAGAGAGTTGATCTGATAATTGAATTCCAAAAATGTCTAGACCGAGACGGAATAAACGTTCCGAATTTCTCACGGAGTCACTGTCATCAGGTGACTATACTCATTAACAAACAGCGCCAGTGCGAGGTATGATGCGAGGGTCGCCTTTCTGCGCCAGCGCCGATATGTAGAGTAGTGCGGTATTTAACAACACTACGGTCGATACGCGCGACCACTTTCCGAGCGGGCACCCGGCCGAACGCATTTGCGCGACCCATGAATTTAAAAAAAAAGTTCGTACAATACCAACCCAATATTTACATATCAAACAATAAATTCACACAAAAATGACCCATTTATAATCCATCGCATTTGCATAAACGAATTCGATAGCGAAACGATTCGCGGTAATTTGTCGAGTCAATTATCCGGTGTAGTCATTGGTGAAGTAAGAGTTTTTTTTCTTTTTAACCAATGGTTTGTTGAAATTATAGGATTTCCTTCGGCTGCGCTTGCGTGGACAGTTGGAACCTGCAGTCGCAACGGCGGATATGAAGACAGACCGTTGAAGTAGGCGCAAGATGCGGGTAAATGGTTCGACGTGACTGGTGCGGTGTTCACAAGTGACTGTCAATAGACAATAGTGCTGGTTAATGTTCGTGCTGTGTGCCCTGGGGAACTTTAAGGACTTCGTACTCTAATAAAGCATCATGATCTTGAAGGTGAGGATATCAGTTTATATGTGAATAGACTCAGGGATATACAATTGTACCTATATATTGGTATGGTTAAAGGTGGTTAATAACAGAAACTTTATAGAATATATTTAATTTATGCACTACGACAGAAAAAAGTTGCAAATTATATTAATGAAGCTAAGTAAACAAGTAACTTAACTAGCTATATGTTCTGCAATGGTTACTGGAGCATTCATGATTGGATAGAATCATTGAGGTAGTATACCTATACAAAAGAAATTTGACTACTAAGAGCGCTAACTGAAAATATTATGTATCATCAAGGTAATTTTAGCATATATTATTTTTTTTGCAATTAGATTCTACATCCTAAATACCAGACCTTTGTCATAATTTAATAATATGTCGTTGAGCATGCTTTATATGAATTGATATTCCTTATATAGGAATATTATGTTTGTTCGACTTTGGTATAAAGATAACGAAAGCTCTGATGCAACTTTAATTTTCATGAGTACCGTCAACAGCTAAAAGAGGAGTGTGCATGTTGCAATGGTATTATGGTACACGGTCACTTACACATATAGGGATATATTTGCCCACCTTCAAATGTTGTTTGTTGTCTAAATACAACCGAAGGACAAGAATGCGATGTGACATATTAAAATTACTTAAAATGCGTACGCGGACAAATTTTCCGTTTAGAAAAATATTCTTGCGGTATCGGTTTCATTTTTAAAATTAATATTGTTTTGTTGATTCCTGAGTATATAGTTACTGATCCTATGGTATATAGTAAAATAAAGCCCCGACATTGATTGGTTTTCGTTACATAAATTTAGATAACTGTCTTAATGGCGTATTGTTTTCAAATGGACGTAGTTTAGTTAGGGTATTGCTATCCATTCTACAATGAGCCAGTATCTATTGAGTATCATTTGAAAGCAGTTTCTAAAATTGTAAACTCTAGATATTACCTGTTAAACCTATGCTACATATATAAATATTCAATTAAGAGGCTTGTCTAATACTATCAATAATTATATGGTGTATTATATATGACATTTTGGTACCTTAGGTACCTATTATAGCTAGGTCAGATGAGAAATGGGTATTTATAAGCCTGGCTTATATTATGACTGCGTTCCACTAAAATATGGAGCACCTAGTGGGTCACCACGGGTTTACCACCCGCGTTCCCAGTTCCCAGGGTATCTTCAATTTTCCTGGGATAAAAATAGCTTACGTAACATATTCTATCAGTCTGCCTAAGGGTGTAAATGCCATATGAGGCTAGAACCTTGAAGTCCATTAAAAAATATATTCTATATGCCAAATCTCAACATGTTCCCTTAAGCCATTCTGGTGTGAAAGAATAATAAGCATACATGCATACAATCTTTCGCATTTATAAGGATATTCGTAAAAAGTTTCGTGGAAACCTAGAAAATTAGTACCAGGGAATAATGTTGTACAAAAAAATTACATAATTTCTTTGTAGATATGTAATAATTAAATCATTCCTATATGTAGGTAGGTATATGCCATAAAAATGTATAGTCAATTGAAAGAAGTTACCAAATATTTCCATTCTTACGAAAGTATAGGATGCAATAAATGCCTATAAAATCGATTTCTTTTTACAGAGTGGGCGCATAACAATTCAGAAACATTTTTTATTATCTTTTAAACTATTATAAGGTTATCTATACTAATATTATAAAGGAGTAGAGTTTGTTTGTTTGTTTGTTTGTTTGTTTGGTTGAACGCGCTAATCTCAGAAAGTACTGGTCCGATTTGAAAAATTCTTTCACCATTAGATAGTCCATTTATCGAGGAAGGCTATAGGCTATATATCATCACGCTATGACCAATAGGAGCGGAGCACTAATGAAGAATGTTTCAAAATCGGGAGATTTATTTTCCAGTTGAGAGCTTCCGCTGCGTACGTTGCGTAAACGGTTAAAGTTACGCTAAAATGATGTATGACAGAATTGTTCTCCTTCAAAAGTTCTAAAAAAAAGTCCGCGATAGCATATGTCTATCTGTTAAGGTTGGCTCACTGTGACCACTTTTATACTAACCAAATTTGTTCGAAAATTAAGCATTATTTGTGAAGGTGTTCTTAAGAAGATAATATTAATCCTTATCAAAATAAATACGTTATTCATCACAAGTATTTAATTTAAAACAAAATTGCCTTTTACATCATTCGATTTCAATGAAAATCTTAGGAGATATCGCAAATTTAAAATAACATTGCACCAAAATAATGTTCAAGTAGGTACTGTACTGTGCGCGCATTATGTGCCGGGCCGGCGCGTGCAGACATCAGTTAGCTCTGCGGATGGTCATCTTACAGCACGTACACGAAGGGGGTTGAAAGTTAGCGTTAGCCCAAAGTAACTATTCCACGCGGACGGAGTCGCGGGAAGAAGCTAGTCTAAAATATTTCAATTATGTTTATACGATGTTTAACGTTTTATTGTAAATATTACATGACTTGTAAAGGCAGTGTAGTGTAGTGTAGGATGCTGTTGAATAACTTAAATACTTGTAAGTGTTTAAGTTGGTGTAGGTACAGTTTTTAATTGTTAATGAGATTTAAAATTACATTATATTGAAATATAACATTAATAGTTCGGATAAGCAATAGAGAATTTACCTAGGTACTTTATTAGTTTAGGTACTAAAAAACATCACATTTTTTACGTTAAATAAATTACGATCAAAATAATAGCAATTACTGTATCAATTAAAGTCATAAATACAAACATTTTGGAACTGTTAGTGGCACCATCTAAGGGTCAATGCGTATAATTAACTAGTGGCTCATCGCGGTGTCACCCGCGTTCGCGGGATCATCATAAGCCTATGTTTTGATCCAGGTTTAAAGCTCTGTGTTCCAAATGGCATTCGAATTAGTTCAGTAGTTTTCGCCTAAAACAGTAACAAACACATATCTCAGTCACAAACATACGCATTTATAATAAAAGTAGGATTAAACAGCTAATAATCCCTGACATAATATATGAAAACATACCCGCTCATCTATTCAGTATTTTGTAATATGTTTCAATTTCCTAATGAATTTATGTAATAGTTTGTCAAAAATCTAGATACCTATATTATTATATAATTTGCAATAGGCGACCTAGTCTGTAATCCACCCACGCTATATTTTTATCATGTAAAATATTCATGCATATTAAATATGAAATCAATTTCATATTCTTATAGTAAAGACATCCTTTTACCAACCTGTCTGTTAGTATATCATTATTAACGTCATAATGTCATAAAAAAAATATAAAATTAAAAATGATTTGCATTTATAACAACAACGATACATATACGAACAGCGATATAATATGCGAAGAATGGTGTGGTAATAAAACTAATATTACAAGTGTTAGTGTGGGTGAATGGATTTATTAAATAAACTTCTCACCTACGTAAGTTTAGTTTTTTTGATTGAAAGCTCTCGGTAATTACTGAAGATCGCTCACACGAGGTCGCACGTAACACTCAAAGCTCTAAGCGTGTAAATTGATGATTTTCATGACGGCCAATCAACGCTCGCTAATATCTAATCTCGACAGTAAAATTAACTTTAATTAGCGTCTAGTGTCAGTAGCGAAATGTTTTGACAAACGGGACTTTTTTTTAATAATAAAAATAAAATAGAAAGGTTCTTCACAATATGATTCACAGTCGTATTGTATGTGATGCGAAAACAAAGGAAGTTTTCGTTTCGTAAGACGTTATTACTTTTTCAAAGTAAAAAAAAGTTTCACACATTTATCTGAGTTGTTATTCTTCGAAGCGTATTTGCATATTACGATTTAATCAATGCTGTAATTCGCAATTGTATTTTTTACAAACAAAAACTTAATAGGGTATTTTTATAAGAACGTATCAACTTTTTAGCAAAAAATAATATCATTGGAATCCGGATTATACAGTTAATGATTGTCTATAACGTAATCGCGCGTAACATAACATATACGAAAGTGTTGGAATCTTATAACCACATAAATGCAAGTAAAAGCTAGCTCCCGTTTCTAAGTACTTGCTCTGCGATTTTAACCGGTTTGATAATGGGCTCTAGTCTATTTTTTGCCATTCACCTGTTTGCTATAATGTTAGGTTTGGGCGCGGCGCGACGTTAGCCGCGGGACCGGCACGCCTCATCGCGCCTTCTCCGGCCATCTCACTAGACACGCGCCTCGGACATCCACCTCGCTCTTAACTACCATTCCGCTTTTACTTTCAGGTCGCACCTATTTTTCTCATGGCCCTACTGGTAGGAGCCGACAAGAAAATCGAGTTGCAAGACATTGAGGAGGATAATTTGAAGAGCGAAAAATCTAAGGATTTCGATCAGCATGATCCGCGATCTCAGAGTACCGGCTCGGAACAGGGACAGAGCGTACCTCTCGAATTTTTAAAGAGCGGTATTTTTAGATTTTTCGAGAACCCAACACACGCGCCTCAACAACAACGTTACGTTCACCAGTATGCAGTGACCGAACAACCGGAGAGATCATCTGTAGTGACTCCTAAAGCGACGTACGGGCCTCCAGCGGCACAGCAGGCAATGGTTGGTTACCTGTCCAACGTGCCGATGCAAATATATCTAGTCCCTCAGTATTATAACGATCAACATGGGCCGGTGTCAAATCAAGCGCCTAGTGCACCTTATTCAGCCCCAAGCGTAGCCCGCGTCGCCGGTTATCAAACTTCTCCTGAAGCAGTACAAACACAAACTAACTACATAGAAGTGCCTTCTTATGTGACACCGACAGGTCAGACTTATGTCCAACAATACACCCCTCCAGTGACGTATGTAAGTTACCCGCAGCCAACTGTCGCACCACCTCAGCCGACAGTAGCTCCAGTACTTACATATCAAATGCCAGTGGTACAGTATCCAACTGCCATTGTTCAGGCAGCTCCAACTAGTGCCTCCAAAACTTTCTATCAGAGCCCTCAGTATACGGAGACGAATACCATAGAGGAAGTACATGAGCATGAAGAAGAGAGTCCGAAACAGTATTCAACACATACAGAAGTAACGTACACTAAGGCTCCATCGTCCAATGATTACACTCGGTTTCATCCAGGAAGGACGCCGCATGAGTACCGACACAGTTCAATATCCGAGTTGCCACCACCTAATCCGTTAATACTTAAAACTCCTCCGCACCTATCCCATATTCCGAAGACTTTGCCTGTATATCATCGGCCAATGACCAAGCCAGTTTATTCTACCGGCATTGGTCACGGTGGCTTCTCACACAGGCCTAATGAAGCCTATAGTCCTCCGTTTAAAAGACGTCCAACATCTCTTCTTGACTCGTATATACCTTCTAGCGTTCAAATTGAGTACCTCAAGAGAGGTTTTGCCAGAGATCCTCTGGAGGCGTACGAGGCTTTATCGAGTGGGCGTCATCTGTCCCATTCTGCGCCCCCAACCAGGCACTTCGAGCGAGGCTTCCTCCCTAACCAAATGTATCACACAGGAGCTGGTGGTGTCACTTATGGCCACTATAAAAGAGCATCAAAAATAGATAGACTGTCACAAAATTAAGTATTACATAAGAGTCTATGGTACATACGAAAAGACTTCATGTTGGCCTTAAGGTACAAAATAAAAGGTTATAATTTAGATTGTAGTTAGGTAATGTAAGATAGTATAACTTTTGTACAACAAATCTCTTTTAAGCTTTAGAATTAAATCACAATGGAAATGATTAAAATTATCAATGAGGCTCGATGTAATGACATATGATGTGAAATTATGTTAATTTGTGTGGTCAGTATTTTGTATTAGATTGTTATTTATAATAAAAATGTTGTGAATTATTGTCTAATTTATTAATCATGCTCCAAAATCACATGTACATAACGAAATTTCTTCCACTTGAGCAAAGAATTTTAAAATGTGACACATATCTTAAAAGCCCATAAAAGAAGTGCTTAAGTCGTGAGCCCCACCCTTAAATGTGTAGTTAATTTAGATTTGCTCAGAGATATGAGTAAGATATTATAGCTCGTGTTACACGGTACGTCCTTAGTTGCTAAAAACGTTTAAATAGTTCAGTTACGAAATTAGCAGGTAATCCTAACAATCCTAACATTCAACGTTTTTTTGAAAGGACTACAAAAATCTAACAATTTTATTTATTTATTTAAGTCTAAGTTAAAAATAGGCATTAAACCTACCTACCATTAAGTCAAAACAAATTATTAATGGCATATACGATATCTAAATATGAAACCATTAGATAAGCTCATAAAAATGTCTCTTCTAGATATCAAGTAGGTAATAAGTTATTGATAGATATAATTTCGTGACAAACAATCATCAATTGCCTTGCTCTTAATGGCTAGCTATGATACAAATATTATAATGAAAGTTAACAACGAATAAATCTATTATGATACACTGTCGAATAAAACAATGTATTATTTTTATTTGTTGATTTCACTGTTATTATAAATTAGTTAATGATTACAATAATAAAGATTTCGTTGTTTAAAATAAAACCTTTAACATAAAGCTACTCTTTATTTTAGTTTTGTACTGAAGAAAAAGAAATATCGTATAGTGATATACGTTCATCTATTGTCTAGCAATGTCTACACATATTACCAGGTATTATATTATAAATATAAGCAGATTTAATTTCCATAGTCGTTCTGTACCTAAAACATACCACGTGTGAAGATGGATCAAAGGTAGAAGGCATCGGAGCTCGATGGTAGAAGGTGAAGGTATTTCCTACCACCACAAAACATTTATAAATTAAAGGAAAAGTCAGTAAAAAAACGTAGTTAGTAACAAAATTGATCAGGTTGAATTGCACCATGGAATGTTTAAAAGTGATATACAGTTGCAGTTTAAGTTGATTTCCGTCGTTTAAGTCACGACCACTAGGCCGATTATCCACAAAACACTCGCATAATAACTGCCTCATGTTGCTCCGTATCGCGCGCTGACCTATGACAACAATTGAAAATAAAATGCTCGAATCAACCATTAAGTTATGCATAGAGTCCAAGAATGTTTCAAAAAATGACAATTGGAATAATGAAAAAGAAAACTTGATTAGAAGGTCAATGTTTTTTTGGATTCCAAACTGAGTATAACTTGTGCTTTGTTACCTTAGTTGATCTTATACATATATATGTACATACTCACTATTTCAAAATGCATAATCGTATAGATATTTAAACCCAGACACAGACTAATCAGACATGCTCATGTAGGTACATCTAATATATAAAATTCTAGCGTCGCGAAGTTTGTGGTAAAACTCCTCCGAAACGGCTCGACCGATTCTCATGAAACTTTGTATCCATATTCGGTAGGTCTGAGAATCGGACAACATCTATTTTTCATCCCCTTAATTGTTAAGGGTAAGCCACACCAAATTTTTTTTTTTTCAATTTTTGAATTTTTTTTTTTTTTTTTTTTTATGATACAGCATTAGTAAATACATATAACCCTGAATTTTCAACCCTTTACAATCAACCCCTATTTTACCATCGCGATTTTTATTTTATCTTCCGCCTTCACCGGTCGATAACCGATCATTAAATATTAGGTACATAAATCGTATTTAATAAACTGATAGTTACAATATGAATAATTTATTTTTTATATTGAGATAACTAGCAAGAATTGTAATTTAAACTATAATTTATTATCCCACATAAATCATTATTTTATAGTTAATAACGATTTCGATTAGGTATAAGTACATCCCCGAACACTTATAGTAGATAATTATTTTTATTGAACTAAAAAAATGTTTCCTACAAATAATATACATGGCAAAACAACGTCTGCATAGGTAAAACATAGTCCGTTTTGTCTGTCTGAACGCGATGAACACAAAAACTACTAAACAGATTTCCATCCGGTTTTCACCAAGTTAAGGAGTATTTCGTGGGGAAGGTTTTTATGTATAATACATCAATTTGGACCCGGTAGGTGGCGTTGGTGGGCAGAACGAAGTTTGCCGGGTCCGCTAGTCTAATATATAAAATTCTAGCGTCGCGAAGTTTGTGGTAAAACTCCTCCGAAACGGCTCGACCGATTCTCATGAAATTTTGTATCCATATTCGGTAAGTCTGAGAATCGGACAACATCTATTTTTCATCCCCTTAAATGTTAAGGGTAAGCCACCCCAAATTTTTTTTTTTCATTCTTTGTAAATTTTTTTTTTTGAATTTTTTTATGTTACAGCATTAGTAAATACATATAACCCTGAATTTTCAACCCTTTACAATCAACCCCTATTTTAACATCGCGATTTTTATTTTATCTTCCGCCTTCACCGGTCGATAACCGATCAACGATCAATCGATCAGTTATAATAAAAATAATTAAATATTATTTAGTTCAATAAAACGAAAAAAAAAAATACAGATATTTTGAAAATAGATACATATCTTATCAATACATATATTAGGTCACTGTTTTTTACCAATACACTGATGGAAGGATTTATTAACTATTCATATTTTAATTTCTTTGAAGACAACTATAATAAAAAAAATTTTACATTTAGTACAGTAGTTTGGTCGAGAAAATAGAGGTTACCTGGAAAGTTTTCCGGGAGTTTTGAAATTTGGCAATTTTATAGATTTTAGTATGCTCTTGCCAAATTTCAACTTTGCCACCTCGTATGGCTGCCGCTCGCGCTCGGGGAGCGCCCGCCGCGGAAGAGCGGGAGGCCGTGCGGCGGCCCCTATCGTGACCTCCCGCCACGGTGATAACCCCTAATCCCAGGCGGCGGATCCTTCCTGCGACCAGGGATCCCCCCCCCCCCCCCCCCCCCCCCCCCGGGCTGTGAGAAGAGTGTCATCCGCGTAGCAGATGACCGCGCAACAGCCAGTCGAAGCCGATGTTCCACAGAAGTGGTCCTACTCCTTTATACCTGCGGAGACATAACAGACTAGCTAGACATGGTAGACTAGTAGTTAGCTATGTTTTCATTCTATGGAACAATATTTAACCTTCGTATAATTTACAAATCACGTTATGAGTTTAAAGTAAATATTACACGTTGGTGTGGATGTATAATGGTTTACGGTGCTCGTACGCCGAAACTATTGAGTTTAGGAAAGAAAATGTTTGACATAAATTGTAGGAAATTTTCTCTACTTTTTTTTTTAATAAATATGTTTTTCCTGTAAAATGCGCCAGAAAGGAGGTATTATCATAAAACTGCTTTTGGGCGCCATTTTTTCAATATGGCGGCGCGAGCGGCAGCCATACGAGGTGGCAAAGTTGAAATTTGGCCAGAGCATACCAAAATCTATAAAATTGCCAAATTTCAAAACTCCCGGAAAACTTTCCAGGTAAAAATACCAAATGATTGGATTAATTCAATAAATTGGGAATAAAGTACATTTATTAATAGTTAATGTAACATTAAATAAATCGTATTTAATAAACTGATTAATTTTAGATAACTAGCAAGAATTGTAATTTAAAATATATCCTCTACATTAATTTATTACCCTACATAAAGCATTAATTTATTGTTTATAACGCTTTCGATTATAAGTACATCCCCGAATACTTATAGTAGATAATTATTTTTATTGAACTAAAAAAATGTTTCCTACAAATAATATACATGGCAAAACAACGTCTGCATATGTAAAACATAGTCCGTTTTGTCTGTCTGAACGCGATGAACACAAAAACTACTAAACAGATTTCCATCCGGTTTTCACCAAGTTAAGAAGTATTTCATGGGGAAGGTTTTTATGTATGTATTATACAAGTATCAATTTGGACCCGGTAGGTGGCGCTGGTGGGCAGAACGAAGTCTGCCGGGTCCGCTAGTATCATATAAATATTAATAAACTTTCTGCTTAGTTAGCCATTTCGCAGAACTTATATCAGATTTTATAGTATTAATATTATTAATTTATGAGTAGATTTATTTGATTGATAATACGAAGAAATTATTTTATAAATCAACTGTAACACAAATTTAAGCGTACGATAGGTACGTACTTAATCCAAGAAGATGGATATTCTTTTGGAACCAAATCCAAATATTCCATGAGATCATTAAGTCTATATTATACCTAGATATTTGCAATATTAAATGCACATTTATTATATTAACATTATACGGCACCCTACTTTTTCTAGTCTGTCGCTGTTACGAAATCGGCGTGCAAAATATGTATACGCCCGTGTCGCTTGCAATGTGTCTTGGATACAGACCTAATATGAGATATCTGAATAATGTATGTTCTATGATACAAAAAGTGTGTAAGGAATTTCGAGTTACTTTAAAATATACAGAAAAAACTTGAGCACCTATTAATGTTCATTTAATTTCAAATATTTTTTATCCTTGTACCGGTTATTAAGAGTAAAGTCTGTTCAAGTGACTCGAATAGGTTTGTGTCATTCGTCAATTAATTGTGATGACAATGAAATTCATAAAACATTTTCTTCCCGTTGACAAAGCGAACGATCAGAGTGGGTGCTCTACTTAACTATCATTTGCCAAGTTATTAGAAAACAATAATAAATAATAATCATAAATGCATTTATCATATTAGGTATACTTTCTAAAGGATTACGCAAAACATATATGAGGTTATTTGCATAAAAAAATGATAAAGTGTATATTCAATACATCAAATGCATGACTCGGTAAGAAAGCTTGGTTCTTTATGTACAAGCTTCTGCTCCGCGGTATCACCTGCATGCCGGGGATCTTCAATTTCCCGAGATAAAAAGTCTATATGTGTTAACCACAGGCGTCAGCTAACTCCATACCAAATTTTATTAAAATCGCTCCTGCCGTTTAGACGTGAAGAAATAACAACATACTCACAAACATTCGACTTTATAATATTAGTGTGGTATATAAATTACATTTTCCGGTAAGTATTCTGAATCGAACCTCTGATCAATGAATATGCAGTGATTTGTACGAAAAAACTTCTCTTAATAGAAGGGTAGATATCCAAGTCATTAAGCATTAGTTTATTGTATTTAGTAGTATTTGTATGAGTCTATACAATTTATTAGATTTAAATAGGTTAACTCCACGCCCGACTCTGAAAAACATTTTCCCTGTTATTTTTTTATTAGGATTGCAGCGCCATCTACCGGTATAGCTTTAAACGAGCCAAACATAACTGCAGGTTTTTTCCTTTCCCCTTAAGTTGAAACTTTAAAGTTTAAGCCTTTAACACTTATACGTAGATGGCAGCACTTCTACGTTCGTCAATTTTCATTCATAATCTCAGTCTAATCGTTTGTTGATTCTGATAGAGATTGCTAGATGGCGGGTTCATTTATATCCTAAAAGAACGTGCAAAATAAAATTATCCCACTAAACTGTATTAAATAATTTATCTAAGTATGTAATATGTAACATGAACCTATGTAGGTACTTATATGAAAAAATATTTTAATAACATAAAACATACATAGTCAATGCATTTTCTAACGTCATAAAACAAAAGGACACAAAAATATTTTAATATGTACCTATAGTACTTGGAGTTTAAAAATATTTTAGCTAATGGTGGGGAATATAAAACTGACAAAGTATGACAAAGACTCAAGAGTTTTAACTTTAAGCATGTCTTAGGGTCAACAACACTTTCTCTGGAACCAGGCTGGTGATGCAATACATCCTTATATATCCAAAATATCATAATAAAATAGGCCGTCTGTCATTCTAATTGAATAAGAACCTTTAATTACGTAGATCAATGAAAAAACCCATTACATAGGCATTTAATACCCCATCTGATTAGTTTAATTAAGATCAATGGACACCGCTCAGAGACTTCATGTAAAACGATCACCGACGCGGGCGCACTTCATTATACGCGCAATTAAAGTGTCCTCTGTTATAAAATGTTGCGTTTGTGCGTGAACACAATATTGTCACGCATTATTATGTTATGTAGCGTGTTTGTAATATTTATATCTATGTTAAAATAGTCCTATATGTTTTTGGTTTTGTATGTATTTTAATATTTAAAACACTGTTCTTATTTCAAATGATTTTGAAATTTGCATTGAGATAATAAATAATGCAATTTTATTCATAACTAGTTTCCGCAGCGCGGAATCACCCGCGTAGTTCCCGTTCCTGTAGGGATACCGGGATAAAAAATAGCCTTTATCAATCCCTGATAATGACGCTATCTATCGGTCTAGTAGTTTTTAAGTTTATTCGATACATAAAAAAATATGAGTTATATTTAGCTAAAACTAGATATCGTATGTTTGTTGGTTCCTTGACGTTATAATGACATGATCGATTTTAATAACGCAATATCTATCACACGTGGAGTGTAAGATATGAATGAATGATAGGTAGATAGGTACTTATAAGGCCAATCCATTTCACATTTTTTGCCATCATAGGAGAGTACTGACCGGAAACCACAATAGGCTCAAGATGGTATTTATATGTTACCACATGAACTGTTCACATAAATAAATGACTGTCGTTTGATGGTAGAACGAACTGGTCAACGAGTAATGATACTTCCTCATCATCATTTCTACCCGGAAATATCCACTAGTGACCATTCCTTTGCGATAGATTTCCAGATTTAATTGAATGGGTACCTACTTGAATAAGTTTAATTAATTTTGGTTAATTTATGGAGTCTAATTATAAATAACGACATACGTATCCAACTTTATAAGTTTGAACTTCTTGTTTTGACATAAATAAAAAACAAAAATTCGGTGAAGAATCCGAACCCACAAAATGGCAGACCGTCTGAATAAAACAACCGCATCATTCGACCTTTCAGTCAGGTTAAAGCCTTAACTTATATATGTTTAAGTTGGCAAGTATGAATTGCTTATAAAATAGAAAATACCTCAAGCATGTGAAAGCACAAAAATATGCTATAATTGTATAAGACGAAAACAATTCATGCCGCGATGTGATGCTAGTTGCGCAACAAATGGAATCTATCTCATGACAATCGAGTGAGATCGTAATACCGCTGCGCTGCGCCGGCGCAGATACAAACACACACTCATAAATAATGCAATGCAAACATGTCATCGGTTATTACACCCGAATTCATGCATGTTAACAACTATACTGTGAGATGAAAAAAGTGAAAATTTACTCGAGATGCCGTGTTGTGCTCGGTAGTTAGTATACTTCGCAAGGTAAATAAAGCTGAGTTTACACTGTGATATTGGCTGATACTGAAGTAGGTACAAAAGTAATGAATTGTAGAAATTTAAGAAATTATTACCATAAGTACTACTTATACGTGTTATAAGTCAACTTCTTTGTCATCAACAGCTCTTATTTGTATTCTGCCTTATGTTATTTGTTACATATTTTTAAGGTGAGAGGTGTGATTCTGTGGTAGCAATTTATTCTTTAATAAATGAATTATTTACTAATTGAGAACCAATGCATTCATTAAATTAATAATAAAGTTCACCACTCCTAACTCAAACATAACAAAGAGCTACGTCTGATCGGCGCATAATGAAAATGTCACAAATTCGATTGATATTGGTTTTCATTTTGGAATCTAGTACATATTCCTTTAAAAAAATTCAAACAGTAAGGAAATGTAGACAGTCTTTATAAACAGCTAAGTGCAGATTTATATATCAGTTACTACATGCTTGTGCGTTTGTTATTTCAGATTCACTGCCACGATATTTAGTTTATGATCTCGTAGCGCGGTTTTGTCTTCAATTCGCGAGAACACCGTTAATATTTGTAGTAAATAAAATACACTTGAATATTTTTGTTTGTTTCATTTGATTGATTTATGTTATAGTACGTTTTGTTAAGTTTTATAATTTAGAAATCATTTGATAAGGACATTGTGGAAAAATAATTTGAAAAGTGCTCAAATGTGAAATTAAAATAACCATCAAAATCTTTAATTAATATATTATGTTATGATGAAATAAATAATTAAAGTCACTATAAATTGAAATTAGTTATCAAATTTTATCTTAATCATGTAAAAATTAACTTAGTTAGGCAACAGCTAGACATGTGATGATTTAATTACTTGTTACATAAAAATCATAAAACCAAGTAATTATAAAACAACATTAAAAATTATTATGTAAATAGATGCGGTCACCGGAAAATAACCGCATTGAGTTTCTCGAAGTCCCTTAGCAATTAATTATATTGATTCAACGATTAATAAATCAATTTCATAGTCAGATTTAAATGTACGTATGTCAAAATCACTCCATTGGACACAAATTAATGATGAAGATGATGTCGTATTTACATAATTGTGCTAATTACTACACGTTATCTTAAACAAGATCATCGCTTTTATGACTTAATTTCCAATCTGATAAAACTCTGTTTACAAAAATAGTGTTCACTTTTTATAAGTTGAGAGAAATTAAAGTACCTAATTGTAATTTTAACGATATCCTACAGTCTACCACTGTTTCATACAGGGAATTGATACTAAATGAAATAGCATATAGATGTCGTGTAAAATTTAACTTTACCTGCTTCCATCCATACTTATCTATACTAATATTATAAAGGAGTAGAATTTGTTTGTTTGTTTGTTTGTTTGTTTGTTTGTTTGGTTGAAGGCGCTAATCTCAGAAACTACTGGTCCGATTTGAAATAACATTATAAAGAGGAAAGATTTGATTTGATTTCGGGAATAAGCGGGTGATACCGCGGGGGGAAGCCAGTGTTTATATATCTAACAAACTACTATGTTAGGTACTAACGTTAACCGCAAAGGTATTTATTTATGTCGTAACACAACGCCGGTATTTACGTTTCAAAAGTTGCGGTAATCTTCATGCGATATAAACTTTATTACCAAAGAAATAAAATGGAGCATTTTGTATGGTTTCATCCACACCATATAATTTAGTTGATGCATGTTGAGTTGTCATCAATGGAGACATGCACCACGTGGTGTCAGTTTGTGCCTTTCACTTGACAATGACAATGAATTGCTGAGATTGGCACTGACTAGGTATATAACTTTTTTGTTATTACATTACTATCGAGATACGTAGTAAACCTCTTTTCACTGAATTGGAAAATCGTGACACACAAGTTGAGTCCCATATTTTCAATATCGACCTTTATTAATATTAATATCACATTTGTGATAACACAATGAATTTTCTTAAAAAAAGCATCTTAGATAGAAAATATGTCCCAAATCGCTACCCTGCGGAAGCGCGCTAAGAATGCTGGCATTACCACGCTGGATTGCTATTGCAATTATTTGCGCTCTAAATAAAAATTAATGTGATTTTATTTATACCATAGTCTTTGCCTATATCATTTCAACGACTACATCATTAAAATAGTTGGATCTTTGGAACGTATTATTTTTACATAGTGTAATAATAATAACTGTTCCTAATTCGGCTTCATCCATATTCGTAACTGCAAGTTCGTAACCAGCTACAAGAGAAGAATTTTTTGTCGCTGTTTCGTAACTAGTTGTGAGAGAAGAATTATTATTCCATTTTGGTAACTCATGTTTCGTAACCAGTTACAAAAGAAGATTTATTTTTCTCTTTTTGGTAACCAGTTGCGAGAGATGAATTATTATTCCACTTTTGTATATCAAATTATTTCCATTTTTGTAACCATATAGTTTCCATTTCCATTATTACAAATATAAAGTAAATAACATCGAAACAATCAATAGTGTTGGCAAAGCCCACGGTGTTGAGTGACTTTTTTTTCTCTTTATTTTGTGACTGGTCAGGTACGTTTAATTATTAACGTGGACGACGGCTGGGGTTTTTAAGAATCTATTCCTACAGCTTTATTGAAAACATTTCAAATTTCAACATTTATTTGACACTAGTGGTTCCCCGCGGTTTCACTCGCGTTCCCGAGGGATCTTAATTTTGCCGGGATTTAAAGTCCGTCTCCTGGTTCAAAGCTACCTCCCCACCAATAAGAGTAAGCCGGTATGCGACTCATTCCAGTTTCGTAACTACGAAAAATTTACAAAAGTGGAATAATAATTCTTCTCTCGCAACTGGTTACCAAAAAGAGAAAAATAAATCTTCTTTTGTAACTGGTTACAAAACATGAGTTACCAAAACGGTATAATAATTCTTCTCTCACAACTAGTTACGAAACAGTGAAAAAAAATTCTTCTCTTGTAACTGGTTACGAACTTGCAGTTACGAATATGGATGAAGTCCCTAATTCTGCTATTGAGTAAGTAAGTAGTTAAAAGACGTGCGTTTTTGTTTGTCATTGGAACATTAAGATTGACGCTATACAGATGACGAAAATAAGGAAGTGGCTCACTTGACATACTGTAGTGTAGATATTTGTACATGACACTAGAGTTTTCCGATAATATATCAGCTTAGCGGAGGAGAAATATACCTACTGTTATTTCAAATTACAACATACCTATTGACCTGATATCGGGATCAAGTAATCCCTAATATTACAAATGCTAAAGTTACTGTATGTAGGTATATGTGTCTGTCTGTTTCGCTTTGAAGAAGTTTGATATTAAAGACCTAGGTTATACCTTTTATTCCGGGAAAATTTAAGGTCCTCCGGGAACACGGGTGAAACCGCAACGCGGAAGTCATATATTTCGACTGCCGATATCGTCACCGAGAGCACTATATTTGTATTGGAAATTCTGATTCTTTCTTAATATTTTATCATAGCTTTGCTCTCACCCCGTGCTCCCGAAGGATCAGTATCTTTTTCCATAATGGCTTAGTGTGAATTATATTATCTGAATCTTAATCCGTTGAAGCGTTTAATAAAATGTAGGTAACTAACACACGAATGAACTCAAGTTCGCACTCATAATGTTGAAGACTTGTTACGATTTATGGATGTAATACTGCAAAGCTTATGACAACGAAATTATAACATCATGTAAACTCATGAAGTAGAACCGATATTTCAAAATGGTAGATTTTATTGCGAATAATTATGCACTGAAGTTTGTTATGCTACTTATGTTTGCTTTTAATTTGAGTATGTAAAGGTGATGAGTTAAGTAATTTAATGAACATTTGTAAGTAATATGTAACGGAGATATGCTACATTTTGGTAATAATTGAATTTCATCATATACAAGTATTTCCCTAGTTTAGCGAACTATAGAGTAAGTATTACTTTTGAGGGATAAAGATATGTTAATTCTTTAATATTTGAAGAATAAAATATGTTAATTCAAAACGTAGGTATAAGTTTATATAATTAAGTCACACATTTCAAACATTAAGAAAACAAGACAGACAGATTATTGTAGTTATTTACATTTAATATTAACATGATAATAGAAAAGAAATTTAGATATCCGTTAATTAATTTTGAAACGTCGATATGTATCTATATACCTACGAATTACTAACTAATATTGAATTTTTAATGTGAGAAAGTAAATCTTTATTTCGCTACCTACAAACATTAGCATAGAAAAAAATACCTAATGTTTTTTATTAATATATCTCGGAAATAACAAAGCCTTCTCAATAATCTCATGTCACATGATTCGATTCCATTTATTGTTCTGATGGTTATGGTTATTCCTTCATCAATGGACATTTTGTAAGATCTACGACATTTCTTATTGCATTTAATCCTATTTTTTCCTACCACTTCAGGATAGCAATTTACTTATACATATAAATAAGCTTTTGTTTTCAATTAGGTATAGACGCCTTTAGCATGTTACTTTATATGGCATCTTTAATTTACTATGACCCTCAACTGTACTTACATAGATAGATACTGATACATTTCGTAATGTTGCAGGTAGTAAGTAATACATAAGTAATTGTTGGTGACACAGGTCCTCATATAATTATTAGTTGTACACTCGGAATGAGGTTTTCTCACAAGTAGCGTGTTGTAATGTAACGTACTCGTACAAGAACTGTTGATCCTCATGCTGCGTACAATTAACTTCGCAACCCAACCAGGTCACTCGGTCGTTCGTCTATCAGAAACTATTACTTCAAATATTTGTGTACGAATATGTAACCATTACCGCAAATCGATTATTTAAAAATACATTTACTTAGTATTCGTAGCGTACCTATTCATAAAAAAGTTATAAAGCGTTGAATAGTAGAGCCTTCCAAAGTTCCAAGGCGAAATGAATGTTGATATTGAGTTTATGAATACAAGCGGTTTTGCTGTACACAATGCATCTCTATAAATCCATCGATTAAAAATAGTATAGTCTCAAATACTTTGGATTTCACACCAAATATAGGGTTATTTTTTCAATGCTTGTTACATTATCATCTCCACAATCGGGAAGCAATAACTATAAGTAGGTAATAACTATATATATTCTTTGAGTTTATGCATATTTTAGTGATGTAACGTTACGGTTAAACCGGGTTACTATTTTTAAGGGGTCGACGGTAAGAAAGCGGAAAATCTTCGCTGACTAATCACTAAAGTCAAAGGTGCACGCGGTAATGGATTCTGACTTAATAACGTTGTAGATTTTGATGTGATAAATCTCCCACCTGTCCACTAAAAATATGGTCACATAATCACAATAAAGAACCACGAAAAATACTGTTGAATTTAGCACTGAGTAGGAAGGGATCAATGATTTTGCAAGGAAATGTTCGGCAAATAATTAAAATGTAATTTTTTCAAATGGAATAATTATTATATTTATATGATCTATATCGTTATCGCTTCTCATAATATATTTATTAAATCAAAATTATAGGCTCTATGACGAAGCTCTTTTAATCATTTGGATGAAGTCGTTAATATTGTGAATGTTTGTAATCTCTTACCAGTGATAAATTTTATTTTGTACAATAGAGTAAGTAATATTTTAATCGTAAGAACAACAGTGATGTTTTCAATGAATAGTTAAAAAAATCATTTGGATAATAAAAAAATATAGTTAATGTTAAGTAAAGCATATTTTCGTTTAACTTTAAGAGGTTTTGTGTGGGATTTCTGACCATACCTTATTGCATATAATGATATTATTTAAATTATGATTGCATGAAGTCTAATTCTCACCAGTTAAGAGTGTCTATATGATTAATTAGTCAACTTAGAAAAACATAACCATGAACATCTTTTATAGAACACCAAATAAATTTATGTTCATCGAATGATAAAAGATTAATGGTGTGTGAGGTCGATGCAATAATTGTAGGCATGTTTCAACAGAATGGTTACATATGTATTGATCATGACCACTGGCTATTTTTCTATAGTGTTGTTATGACGTAAATGGGCCATTGAGCCGTTAATACGAAAGTGTTTAGTAATGAGATTACATTTAAAGATATGATGAAGTACCTAAAGAAGATTCGCAATAAGAATCTTATTAAGTAAGATACGTATTGTTCTAATTTACATGAAATTGAAAGTGCGGATGATTACAAATGTTTATAGACGTACATCGCATCGTTCGGGTTGCATCCGCACTTTGTAATCACCGTCCAAATTGCATCTTCATTATAAGAAGTAGTTACAAAATAATGATAGATCTTTATATAATTTTGTTGATATCAGTATACAACTGAAGTAAGTACTGTAGGATGTCCAGAAAATTCTCCCACTTTAACGGCAATGCAAAAAAACACTTGTTTTTTTCTGGTTAGTTTTCAAATTTTACGTATTAAAGGTATCTAGGTATATTTTAATTAATTTAACTAAGTACTTAGTATGAATACTAATAATTACGGCGGTACGCACCTATTTTGTTATAGGTATCTGATCTATTAAAAATATATATTATCTATATCTATACTAATATTATAAAGAGGAAAGATTTGTTTGTTTGTTTGTTTGTTTGTTTGTTTGTTTGTTTGTTTGTTTGTTTGTTTGTTTGTTTGTTTGTTTGTTTGTTTGTTTGTTTGTTTGTTTGTTTGTTTGTTTGTTTGTTTGTTTGTTTGTTTGTTTGTTTGTTTGTTTGTTTGTTTGTTTGTTTGTTTGTTTGTTTGTTTGTTTGTTTGTTTGTTTGTTTGTTTGTTTGTTTGTTTGTTTGTTTGTTTGTTTGTAATGAATAGGCTCCGAAACTACTGGACCGATTTCAAAAATTCTTTCACCTTTGGAAAGCTACATTATCCCCGAGTAACATAGGCTATATTTTATCCCTGTATTCCCACGGGAACGGGAACTACGCGGGTAAAACCGCGGGGAGGCAACTAGTTCGTTATAATTTATCATCAAAACTTAACCACGTGTAAGTAAATAGCCAACAATAATTATTACCCCTACTAATGAGCTAATTGTTATTCACAGTTGTGCAACAACATTATCTAAACTGTCTCTCTTCCCCGCCTTATCGTCATTATGCGACTACCGAGCTAAATGGCCGCCATATTCCCGTCATTGTTTCCAAATTTACATTACGTCGAATAAATTGCGGAACTATTACGTGATGTAGACAAATGTGATCAAGTAAATCTTTTCTTTGCTCCGAATCTAGTGAACGGATGTAAATATTATGAGTATGTTACATATGTATGAGTTTGTGTAGGCACGTGTACATAAACGAATGAATGAGTTTGGTTTTACACTATTGTTGGATTAAACTAAATGTACCAACATTTTTCATTGCATGAACAGAGAAATTGTCATTAAATGCTTGAATATAAATAATTAATCAAAATACACTAGACCTATTTACGGGTTTACGACTTTGAAATAATTATATCGATAACTTTAGGTAGGTAGGTATTTACCAAGCTCATACCATTTAACTTAATTTATAGTACAACTCAACGTCTAACAGTCAAGATTTCACATTCTTAGACATAATTGGTTCAAAATTATTATATGAGTACGTAATACCTATCTATGTCGTAAGAATATTTTTTGAATTTGCTCAGAAATCGATGTAAGTGAATAAAAGCAATTAGAGGTATAACGTAATCTTTGATCATTCGACTAGTTTTACAAAATTAATAAAAACAAACCGGCAAATTGACTAATATGTAGGTAGTTTCCTTTCATTAAATCATCGGCATTTGGGCAACTGACCCACCAATTACTTGATATAAAAAATACAACCTACATAAGTTCGAAGCAAATAATTGTACCTACATACATACTTACCTTATCAAGAAAAATTTGTTATCTTATATATAAAATTCTCGTGTCACAATGTTAGTAAGTAACCATACTCCTCCGAAACGGCTGGACCGATTTTTATGAAATTTTATATGCATATTCAGTGGGTCTGAGAATCGGCTAACATCTATTTTTGATACCCCTGTGATCACGGGAACGGGAACTACGCGGGTGAAACCGCGGGGCGGCAGCTAGTAATTATATAATATCAACACCAGACATAGTTCTAATGTTCTAGGGGTAATGAAACATTAATACATTATCATTTTACTTACGTAGTATTTTATTTTGAGCTTTTGATTTAATCTATTTAGTATACTTTTCCTTATGTATACTTCAACATTAATATAGCTCAATCTTTTGACATACTTCTCATAATCTAATAAAAAAACCTATCACTATCAATCATGCATATTACAAAAAGTTTTGGTACATTTCTGACAGCTGCCTTCTAGACTCTTTAACATTGAATAGTACTTAAGTTAGATTAATATAATTAGTTTGATGAAACCACACATCACGATTTGATTTAAAGCTGTAATAAGCACTTAACAAATGTACTTTAGCTACAATTTTATTTGCTCTTAAACATACAGACATATCACAATTACATCTTCGAATCATAGTAATCTTAATTTAACGTTTATGATTATGTTTACTTACGGAACTTATTCGTCGGAATATTGCTACTGTAATGCAAGAGTTGATCATAATGTATGAGTATTACTGCTTTAGTGCTTCCTAATACTGTAAGTATGGGATATTTCATTAGATTATAAATATATTTAGTTTGTTGGTTTCAAATCTCTATATTTTACATACTTACTAAGTAGCAGATTTTATTTTATTAAGTAAAATAAATTAAATATAATTTAGTAGTGTTAGTAAGTGCACCAGAAATGTTACAATTATTTTGCAACACAGTCAAATGTAATATAATTATTTTATTTTTTCTCCCTCAGTTGCTAAGCAGTAATATATAATATGAGTTACTTGAAAATATTATTTAAATTGCTATAAAAAATTGTCTAAAGTTTTAAGGAAATATAAGCAAGTCATTCCACAATCGAAATATCATATATTTTTAATGTGTTAATGTACAGACATATTTCGGCAAAAGCACGTTGCGGCCCAACTACGTACTTTTATGCAAATAAATCGAAAGCGCCGCAAAACGGCCTAACTATACGTTCGCTAGACAATGGTGCATTTTTATAATATTTATTAATTAAAAAAATATATATTTTGGTCTTACTATGTAAACACACGCTTAGCTTGATTATTTATATTTTATTTTTGTTTTTATTCATATCCTTTATAATTTATGATAAACACTTTTCATTCTATTTTTGTTCAGCGTTAAATTGACAGCTGTTTGAAAAATTTTATAAATTGAAAATAATATAAGTAAGTACTTAAAGGATTTTTGTTCGTATATTAACTGGCTTGGACACACAAAGTATTCGATAGGAAACCAAAACATAATATTTTACATTCAAGTGATAAACAGATCCAAAATAGAAGAGTTTGCTTATAAATTTAACACTTTTACTTCAGCAAGCGACAATTAAATTAAGTGACATTCGGATACGACACCAAGCCGCACCTCCACATCCACCATCGATCTGAAATTCTGTAAATTGTGAAAGTGTTGACAAAATAAGCAAATAAACATATCGATATTGAATAGTGACGCGTCGCGGAGTCGTTCAGTGAAAGCGCGCAGTCAAGTTCGCCGGATCGACTGCATCTGCGTACTTATGAGAGCGCTTTCGGTCAAGCGAAGCGTCTGCGCATCTTGTGAGAACGTTTCCGAGGTATAAAAGAAGGTAACATAGTGATTCTTGGAACCATTGCTTTGCACGTACCTCCTCGGGCTCACTAATAATACTCAGGTACATCTCGTACATGCTCGTATGTCATAGTGTTATGTTGTGTGTGTGATTGTGTTGTGACAGTGTTGTGATCTGATAACGAACTTATCGTTTGCTTTTCTTTTGACAGAAAGTACGCGAGAGTGACGTCACGAATCCACCATGCGGTTGTTAGCACTGGTAAATAAACATGTTTGTATTTGTTAATAATTAGAGCTGGGTTCGAGTCCTGGCAAAATAAATGTTCGATATCTATTAGAATTTAATGTTTAATTTTCTTAAATAAATAGTTCGTTGAACAGGCAATATTAATATTTATCATTTAACTTTTTAATAGATACAGATTAAGTAATTAAGCTTGTTTGTTTTTGTAATATAAATAACAGCCTACTTCAGGGTCATTAGTTCATTATACCTTTAGTTGCATACATTTGCATGATAAAGCAATTGATATTATAATGAATAATTTAATAAATCCATATAAAATTCTCCACAGTCTACTCAGAACCAAGTTACTACATTAAAACCAATTGTTAATTTAGCGAAGGCTTAATTAATCTTTATGCCAACTGCATCCTTACGCTGCATTCGGAGATTTATACTTAATTCATATCTGATTTGAATAAAAAATAACAAACCCAAAATATAAAATAACTCATGGCATTTCATGACATAAGTTAGGTATATATGTGTTGTGTAGGTAGGTACTGCCCATATTACAAAAATAGATATGAGATATAAATACGTATCCTAGATTTTTTTATTTATTGTAGTTTTTGTTGATGAATCGTTAGTGCTGATATTAAAAATACTTCATTAATATTCATAGTTAATTTGAAGATATATTGGGGTCTATGAAACGGAATTCGAGGTAATATAACGGTTGCACATGCAAATACGACCTGTGGATGTATTGACGAACATCCTTTTTTCAACTCCAAATAAAAAGTTTATAAATGATGTGAATAAGTTAATTGTTTATAGAAATTTATTAATGCGCAAAATCGAATATTGTAATGTAGCAGCTGGATAATTATATATTAGTAATTAAATCACCCAAAAGACTAAAAGGATTCTAATGATATGTTTCATACTGATAATTTATAGTCGATACTATCCACGACGACAAACTTTATATAAATAATAAAAAAAAACATTAACCACGTGAAATGAAAGACTTCTAGACTCGTCTGTATAAATAGAGTTACGATCAATATCATAACTGTCAAACTTTCTATTTGCTGATGTTGAAGAGCTGCAAATAGCATACAGATACACCGCCATTAATTTTCATAAGACAGCAATTATGCTAAAACAAAACAGGTTCCTATTTGATTAGACGAATAACTCTATATTCAATGGCTCGTGCGGTAACCGCTATATATAATTTTGAAAATAGTTGGGCGTGTTTGTTGATTATTCCGTTTTGTTTGAGGTTGTTTATGATTCCTGCTGATCACGAGTAGACTAACTAAAGTAGATTGTTTTACGGAGGCGGAAGTAATAAAATTGAACCTAACAATTTAGTAGGAGGTACCTAGTCAATTTTTTTATGTGTAATTACAGCTCTTTACTATCACAGTCTTGAAACTGGCTGTAGACCCTTAAGAGTACATTTACCCTTTTAACCCTTAGCATGACGACATACAAGACAACGCGCACACATTTAAAAAAATCTAAATATACTTACGTAAATAAAAAGTATAAAAGGTTAGACTAAAGTACAACGAGATAATTACAATCATTATACTCTGTGCTCATATATATTTCGTAAATATAAAACTATAATAATGAAAGTGAATATATCGTACAGTAAGTACAAGCCATTCGTTTGTAGTTCATAGGATGGCCAAGGAGCTTTATATACAATACACAGCTTCGTAGCGGTATTTGTGAATACAACTTCGTAGTAACGCCGCGAGTGTCCTCGAAAGTCCATTTGAGATTGGGTAAACGGTACAATTACTGTCTAGGGTACACTTATTGAATCCAGAGCGAGGCAAATGTACGAGTTAACATTTAATCAGCTGAAATACCCGTACCTATTATCTCTAAAGTGTTTTAGGTCGGCTAGACTTTATAAGTACCTATATAGGTAAAGTTGGTTTTGTTGTTTAGTATTTAATAACTGACGATTAATAATAAAAAAATATTTATGTATGAGTTAAGGTTACGTTGTTTTGTCTTAAAGGCATAAAAACAAGTGATTGTGCCATGCATTGAAAGGGGGAATGCAATGATGAGGATGACATAAAATCTAGAAATCAAAGAAAAACTTTAAGGTTATAAGTACCTAGTTAATATCATTAACAAGTCTAGTAGGTAACTAGCAATTGTATAAAGCTGATATATTTATTCAACGTATATCCGCAAAGATATGTAGGTACGCGTATTAACGTATATAAATTACCATAATAAATCTCATAAATGTTATGTAACAGTTCTCTCAACTCTTATATTTATTACAGTTATATAATTGGCTACCTGTATTACTCACTAAATTGGACGTATTAATTTCTGTATATTATTTTAATTATGCATATATTTTCTACATTTGCATTATGCAGTTTTCGATGCATCTCTAAATGAGATTTATTAATAAAGATAGTAAGATATTATATACGGTATAATAATTATTCAGACGATGATCTAAGACTTTGTTAACTTATGTTTCTAAGAGATATTAACGAGATTATTATTTTTGAGTTTTGGAAAGCTAAAATACTTTCCATTTTTACTATACTTTTGTATCACTAAGATCGTTTTTCGTTAAATATAAATGTTATCAAATAAATGGATCTCGAAAGTACAATAAACGTAGGCAAAATAAGAACACCATAAAGTTTTGTTATTATGGTATAGATTAGACGTTAAATAAATATATTATTATAGAATCATTTACTGCAGTTGAGACATGAATTACAGAATAGGAGATAATTGTAGATTTTAAATTAAATCACAAAATCCATTTTTGTAAAGGATGACAGAAAGAAAATGTGAAACATCGAGATTTCTCATAATTCTAAAAATTAATTAATTTCGTTTGGTATATACCTATTTTATGATTTGCTTTTGGAAAGGTCACTATAAACAATGGTAATATAAAAAATAAGCAACCTCTGTGCCAATTCCAAAGGCATCGCTTGTACCTTGTCGAATCTGGGACTTCAAGTTGTCAGGTCGCTTTTACCAGTAATTTTACGAAGTACCAATAGCCTTACTATTTAAGTCAAAGTAATTAACATGTGCAGTAATGCACTTTTATTGCTTCCTTCTGCACTAAAGTCTCTGCTATTTCTAAATTGATTCCTTATTTTCCTTGTAACCTTCAGTTTTGAAAGTCAGTATACTTAGTTAGTACATATTCGTGATGAAGTTTTGTTTAATAAGAAATCTGACATTATCGTTCATTTGTTACGAGTTAATTAACTGAAACATGCATACTTGTACAGATCTAAATACATGATAATTAGCATCTTAAGTCTCAACAAGTTTTGCCTCAGTTTTATTGACAATATTCATGATAGAAACTTTCGTGCATTGCATTATTAAACGCCGTGTTACAACTTCACTAGTATAAAAGTATTCCTTCTCACTCTTCCATACACAAAACATTACGAGATAGAAAGAGATATCCGAGTCGATATTTAACTCCGCACAACTTTTTATGTAGGTGTTTACTACCCTTAATAGGTCTCGTTTCATGAATTAACGATATGATAATTTTAATATGAATTTATTAAATACCCTTTAAAGGAATAAGCAAGTTTTCTAGTAGTAATGCAACAAGGTAAAAGTGAAATCTCAAATTATATACTTCAAAAGACTAAAAGTAACTAAACCAGTATTATCAATTTTATTTAAGGTGACTGCTAGGACTCTACGTGAGTCGGAGGGGGACGAGAAGGGCTCGCCGAGAGGGCGGGCGGTCGCCGGGGGGGACTGGACGCAAGGGCTGTGCCAGATTCCCAGTCCCCCCCCCACAAAGGCGAGGAAGGAGTGCCGCTGGGTCGTTTAGTGGGTATACCGGTTGACTAGCAACCGGGGAGTCCCACATAACCCTCCCTGTCCCCCGACGGGGAGGGTATGCGTAACGCATTTTTCCCAGCGATAAAAAAAAAAAAAAAAAAAAAAAGGACTCTACGTGAGACGTCGTGATAGTAGTTATAAATTATCTGAACTAAAAGGCTTTTTTCTTAAATATAATAGACTAAAACTAAAAAAGAGGTCACTGAAAATTCAGTCATTGTACTTTAGTACCTACTTACCTATTGTGTAAATAGGCATATAGTAGGTACTTACAAATCTTCATACTAATACCTATGCTTTATCCAAAATACTCATGTATTTTAATGTGACTCTGACTAATGATAAAATATTTTTTGTAATAATATAGACATTTCTGTCTACGTTACGGTACGGTAATTTATTGCAGTGAAACAAAAGCAAAAGCGGTTTCATCATGTGTTTTTGGAATGTTAATTCCAAGTTATGGTCAAGTTAAATGTGTTATGACATCACTGATTAATCAATTTTGTCGAGAAACTTGTGGTTGATTTATTTGAAATTTATAGCTTTGAGGTTTATGTCATAACGATCATGATGTAGGTTGGAAAAGTATTTTCTCTATTGCTGTAATATTTAGACAAAAGATTTTAATTATTAATTAGCATACTTGGTGAATAATATCTGACACGCATTTTATTCTCTCATCATCATCATTATATACGTCTCCACTCTCCACTGAGGAGCTCGAGCCTCCCCCAACATCGAGGGGATTTAGGCCATAGTCCACCACGCGGGCCTAGTGTGGTTTGGCGGACTTCACATGCCTTTAATTGTGACATCTCGGGTTTCGTATTGGTATTGTATCGTTTTATCCTCTGGGCCAATGATTGTTTGATTTGTAAGGTAGCTTTTAAAAAATGATATAAATAAAATTGTAAAATTAATATCACTTGTAAAAAGAAGAAATGCAAAGAACCTTAATAATAACAACGTGAAAGACGATGACTACTACAATAAAGTTCAGATATGATCGCAACAAACATCATTGTGACCTGACTTTGACCGCTATTGTGTAGTAACTTTATAAAGTCATATACATTGCGCACACGTGATGCTATGATATAATAATAAAATACAATAAGATTATATTTATTTTTAACATTACTGCAACTGCTTACGTAACATCAGATAGGTCATTCCTTAGTTGCGTGTGCTTTTTCTCTAGATTACCGTTAGTTATCTTGGCAGGAGTTGTCTGTGCCAGGAAACGTATTGTTATTCAATGTTGCAATCCTCCGGACTGGACCCGACGGAAATTTACACTTTCTCTTTTATTTTATATCTTATATCCAATCCCGACGGTACTTTCATCTCGTATTGGCTCAATGATCACATAAATGCACATCACCTGTGTTTTTATGATTGTTTAAAGCACGTGCTCAAAATTTATAGACGTTAAAACATTTTAATAATGATTTTAATTTTTATTAAATTTCATGAACTAACATAGGTTCATTTTCTGAAGATAAATTAAGGTTCGTGTGAGTAACAAAAAGTTAATAATAAAAAAATACTTTCATCATTCTCTCAACAATCGTTACACACAATAATTAAACGTATCTATCTAACATAGAATTACCCCTTGCCACCTCGGGGTCGTGGAAAGTGACATGTGGTTGTTAATGCGCGATTCTTGCGCATTCCGCAAGAAAATAACGGTTACATAACTGACAGATTATACTGATTGCGAGCGATAATGCGCCTACAGACCGAGCACACGACCCGACCGTTTCACATTATAAAACACAACACATTTTTTATCGCAAACGGACATTCATCTTTATTGCGGAAAAATAATGTTTTCACTTAAATTGCCTTAGGTCAACTGACAAATAAATTATGACTTAACTATCGGCATTTATGTATGGAAATTATGCATAAAAATATGAAATGTGAACAGGTTGAGGTACGTGATAATTTTCCGTCATAGCTTCGCAATAGACGGTAGTAAAAATTTCACAACATTGACTCAATGATAGAATACTCAGAAGTAAGATAATGTTATGTTACCTAATTGCGGTCCTCACTTAGAGAGTGAAGACTTGTGAGCGAGTAGATACAAGCACGCAACAATTTAATGAGCCGCGGGTAAGATGTATGGGTACCGCTAGTAATTTTACACGAAGATTAACAATGACTTAGATATCAGCGATACCTGTTCAATTCTGCCAGATAATGTTTACATTATGCAATGCAATGCTAATTAAAAATGAAATTACGGAGCATAATTTGCCTACCTACTTAACAGATAAATATTAGACAAAGTTAACACAATAATTAATGATAATAATGCAAGTTTCTAAACATAACCTTTTCTCAATTTCAGATATTATTCTGTGCGGTACTGTCAACAATTACTGCAGAACCAGATCCAAAGAAGTTCAAAACAGAGATAAAAGATAAAGATAAACAAAAAAATTCAACATTGACGGAGGATGAAAAAAAGTTTTTAAGAGAAGTCGAAGCCAAATTTGGAATCAAAGCAGAACCTACTGAAGAAAAAGGAAATAAAAATATCGTCGAAGTCCCTAAGCCTTCTCAAATAGGAAAATCGCCTTTTCCTGCCGTTATAGCTATTGAAATTGTCAACGATACAGACTCTAAAGCGAAAGGAAAAAGAACCATAGATGCAAATCTCGGTTATGGATATAGAACTAATAATGGATACACATACAATTATTTTGGTAAACCAGCACAAGACCATGGGAAATTCATGATCTACCCATATTCACAAGAAGATATTTTACCTTCACACCAAACGACGTCGTATAACAACAATGGTGGTAATTACCATAAGTTTGCAAAAACAACAACAAATGTAGAAATCCAGCCATCACAGGCTTTCGAACTAGTAACTGAGAAGCAAGACACTGGATATCACTATAATAGGCCTATGACCGAATTTAACTCAAATTATAATAATATTCATGGTTTGTCGTCAACAACGTCATATACACCGGCAGGACATTCTCAAGTTTCATCACAATCTCCCCTATCTACTTTATATACAACCTACAATGGAGAACAATTTTCTGGCCTGAGTGGGCAGTTCCCAACAATTAAGCAAAATTATTTGGTAGATCCATCCCAGCTTCTGAAAAACCCTGAATATCAAAATGCGGGGTTAACTCCTGATCATTTACGACAGCACGGTTCAGCACTGGAACAAAGAGTGGTTCCTGTTTTAGTATTGAGAATTCCTAGCTCTTCCCTCAGAAACCCTACAGCTGAATTATTTGCAAATTTGCCACAGAATTATCCGTTGTCGCAACATTTGAATAATGTAAATTTACAAGAATTAGTTAACCAGTATTTCAAAAAAATGGGATACTTGTTCGCTCCGAAGGTGATGTCATACCAGAATACGAAGGCAGCTATAACAGGAGATACTCATACTGCTGCACCTGTATCGAACTATGAACCACAACATTATGCAACACCTTATGTTCAGCCTTCATATACTCATGCAGATTATTCTGGTGTACAATACTCGGCAGTGCAGCCGGTCATGGCTCGATACCCATCCAGCTATCCTCGAAAGCATTATATTCTGTCTAATGATCCTTCATTATATCAGCCTATGCAACATGCACCTCAACAGCAGTATGAATATCAGTATCAGTATGTTCCACAGTCTGCTGTTTCGTCGCAAATGTTTTATCCACAATATCACCAACAAACTCAGAGTCATGGATACGAAGAGCCAACAGCCAAAGTTCAATATGAAACTCCTACACAGACTGTTCACCACGAGACACCTGAAGCAACAGCAGTAGCGTATGGCGCTCCAAAAGTAGACACAACACATTACGAATCAGCGAGAACAGTAGCTCCCGAATATGAAACATCGAAGGAAGAAACTTCAGCAGAAGTATCTGGGGAATATGATCCTCGAAGTCAGAACTATGAATCTTCAAAGGAAACTCAGGGCGCACAGGAATATTATTCCGGTCAACAACCAGCTGAGAAAGAAACCGTTGAAGCGTATCATTCACAAGACGCCAGAAATTTACAGCAACATTCTCATTCCAATGCTGATGAACAGAGATATCATTATCATAGCCAACAACAAACAAACGATGATGGCTCGGGAAATAGCGGTTTTGTTTTGTCAGAGAATTATCCAAGCAAAGATCACACGATAGCGACAGTATTACCTTACGTTCCTGATAGAAAACAGAGTTCGGCGGCAGTTCAAACCGTGAGTTATGTCACTCCAATGCCATATTCGTACAAATATCAGTCGCCTTATAGAGTGATGGTCCCACAAACTGTGTTTAAAAACCCTTCTGATGAAAAGGTATCGTATGTAAATTCCCAGCCAATGTCCGCTTATTCTCAGGCTAGTTCATACCAGGAACAAAATCCTGAAGCAGAATATACAGTTGGTCCTCATTACGTTCCACCGGTCAGTAAACAAAAGCCATCATACCCTAGAAATTATCACTCTCATCCGAAACGAATGGTAAAACCAGAACAGAAACTCGACATTAGTAGTGTGTTTCAATCAAAGAAACAGAGTGAAAAGAAGAAATCATCATAATTTACTAGACTATGCGAACATGTTTGCTGTATATTCCTAAAATGATGGTATTGTAAATATAGATTTAAAATATATTTTTAAGAATAATGTAATTAGATAATGTTTAAATGCAATCTTGAAGGCATTGTAGTAATAATATGTGAGAGAGTGCAAAATATCGATGGCCTGTATTATCTATTTATACGTTAGTTATAATTTTGATTTAATTGATAACAATATATAGAACCTTAATACGAGTGTTTGAAATGTTTCAATTAAGTACAGTGTCTCTAGCGATTTGTTATTTATTAAAGATGAAAATTATGTGGCTGTTTTATAGTGCAATATATTTAAATAGGACATGTAAAATAAATATACTGTTTAAATAATTATTTGTTTGAATGCAAACCCGCAGAGTATGGAAATATTTAATTATGCTGGGTTGGTGGTAACTTTCTTTACCCTAGAACACGGTACCTATGCTATTATAGTGCCGCGTGAAACAAATAAAATAGAGTTCACCACAGAATAATTTATTATTAATCAGTACCATAATAATTACCACAACCTTAGTATTGGGACAGTATGCCTGTTTGCCACCCTTGTGGTATAAAAAAAAAAAAAAAACTCATTTAAAATATAAAACCTCCATCGAATTTTTCTTCAATGTTAATGTTGTATATTGTCTGTTTGTTTTTGTCTGTTGTTAGTGAACGCACGAGTGTCGCTACAACTTATTTGATAAGGATGTAAGTTCTAAAACATTAAGCCAAGCAAAAACATTAAAACTTTCGTAAAGAAAATTATCTCTTGAAATAATAAATTCTGATACCTATATGATTAGAAACTGACCATTTAAAAATTAATTCTCTATAAGGCTTAGGCTATAAAAAGAAAATAAAAAAATAAATTATGCGTTCTATTTATTTCTCTTACCCTTACACTAAAAAACATGAAGAATGATATACTTATAACATGATTTCAGATGCTTACGCTTCATTATCTCGATGATTAATTATCAAATTATTGAATATAATTATTTATTGTAAGAGCTCAGTAATACACCAGAACACGAACGTGTCAGTCGAAATTATAGTCATCGGTTGGTAATTGATCGTGATATCACATTAAAAGGCACATTAATCTTTGATTAAAATCATTTCTGTTATATCTATACTTAAAATCTCGTGTAATGCAGTAAACCAAATTTAAACGAAATAAAAAACAACCTACATACTGAGTTCATTATAAAAAGAGATAAAAGCTTTATCGATGTCAGCGTAATTATCGATTTTATGTTTCTAAAATAAAGATTATAATCGGAAATCAAACCAGCTAATTACCTGCTGATATGAGTGATCGTTACACAAAAAGTTGCCTTTACAAACATGATGTTCTTATCTCGCGGGGTTGGTTGACTGGGTGCCGACATTTCACTCTCATTTCCCGACTCTGTTCCGCATTTTCCGGTACTAAAGTACTAAAAGTACCGGTTGTGAGGAATCAGGAAAAGGCAAGTGGTAAGCTTGAACGGTAACCTATCATTATTTACGATACACACTACCGTAAATTACGACGAGCATTTAGCAACATTGAACGGACATCGAATTACAATTGCTTGATTATGTTAGTATTATGACCAGCAATTAAGCACCAAACAAAGAGACATAATTTATCACCAACAATCAAGTGGTCTGTACTATCAACATATTCACCCTGATACTAAATGCCATTGATTTCTCACGTATCCAACTAGTCTAAACCTTCTTGGAAATTGAAAATTGAACCGATCGTTTCTGGTTCATTTCATGGTAAGCTTCAAACGAACTTGATCCCTTAGGTAAAAATGTACCTTTGTAATGTGACCTGAAAAAATCTCTTATACTAATATCAAAAAACTGTCAGGCGCTCCATAGATAACTCAAGACTACGGTTGTCTATGGGTTATTTTAAGTTTAACATAATAGTAAACATGCAACTATGATAACTGCCATGTGAGTTTCATCAGGCGCTTGAACAGTATGTCTTATTAGGTAAAGGCAGAAAGGAAACGTGAGGGAAATTGTTTGCTACAATCAGTTACGCAATTAGTACAGAGTTTAAGCTATCACTGGATGAAAGTAATTGCCTACCATGTTGTGGTGATACAATTTCGTTATAGTAAGGAAATTACGAGTTCCGAGATATCCCACATAGTTTATGGTTGGTTAAACATTCAAGACGTTAGTCAAATGTGCTTACGTGAGCATAGGCAATTATGGTTTTTTTTAAAGTGACATCGCGAAAGGTTTTTAAAACTATTGTATTGTGGAATTTATATGATAATTTTGAGTCAAATACCTACAATAAGAGCCATTACAAAGAGATCTTTACATTTTGGTCATCACATCACAAATAAAAAAAGTTAATTATTATCTGATTGATAAAGATATTATTATAGACTATACGGTATACTGTAGTTTCTTAATTTAAATAGGTACATCCTTAGATAAATAAATATATCATATATATTGGCCGTGTGTGAAAAATGTCCCAGGATATTTATTTATATAGCCAAACACATGACAAATATACACCCAACGGATTTGCCCGAAGGTCCAGGTGGCCCGGGCCTAGGGCGGTCAGATATTATAATATTATAATAAATAATTCCATTCTATTCTATTCTATTAGTCGTGAGAAAAAATTCAGTGATGTTGACTAGAAATAAACAAATTACGTTAATGTTCTAAAGGCTCGCGCACATTATGGTGGGCCGGACTAAACCGCATCGTATAACAATAAATCTTCCGAAATAAATTTTATAATTTTGATAAAAAAAATAAATAAAGTATAATGTGAAGTACTTTATTTCGTTTATATAAAATGTACGTAGGTATACGGCGAGCCTAGAGCGGCCAAGACTCCGCCAAATCATGTATTGTGTGGCAATAGGTATAACCCACGACTGGAGTAGGACTCAGGATACCTAATCATTACATGAACTGGACCATCAAAATAAAATGACTACCTACCAATATAACAACTAGGTATGTAGGTATGTCTGTAAGATCTATTTCAAGTAGAAATAAGTGCATGGGACATGGACTTACGCAATTTCCTTTTGCAGACAGCTTTTATAGGAACTCGGCCATATCGAGCGATTATTGGATTTACATAACAGTTAGTATTATGATGGATTTATCATATATTTATTGCTCATGCTCATTGTTGTTACTGTTACTCCCTTGTTGATTTATCCAATAGAGTTTTACTAAAAGAATTCATGTAAGTATAACTAATTAATGATTGATATTGTAAGCGTTTAGATTTAGTTCAATGAGTATTAAAATTATTTAGTAGACGAACGTCTGCAATCAAGGTAAATACAATAAACATAACCCTTCTTTTTGGGCGATTGCCCCAGTTTACTCGATTGGGTACCTAAACATTTTACAACTTTAAAATTGTTCAGGATTACTTGACTTAACTTAGATCAGACCACGTATTCCACTGTAAATTATTTCAGCGAACTTTAGATGTTGAGTTACCTATTAGTTCCTATATCTTTCGAGGTGTTGTAATCGACAATCGCCTGTATTCCAGTAATAAATTAGCAAACTATAAGCTATTAAAATAACGAAGAGCACAGCAATCTGAATTAATCGAGCTTGTAAACAACACTGTTGCTATTTGTGGGCGTGACATGCGCTTTGTTAACTTTATGCGCTAGAAAGTGATGCTGTAGTTACGTTAGTTCCGATAGGATAATGTAGAAAAGCATTTTATTATCAACGACTTATTTGGTTTCCGGTTTTTATTCAATACCAATTATTTTTAATACAAATTATACCCATTTTTAAATAAATAGCTGCTTTCACCCCAATATTTTATTTATTGTAACTAGACATCGGTAATGTTCACGCCTTATAGCATAAGCCTTCTAGATGTACGACCAACAGGCATTTTAAATATTTTCAGGTACATAATTATAATTGTCAAAATACGTTTAACACTCATTTGAGTGATATACGTATTTGGATTCGGTTCAAATATTTATTCGAAGCGCATTTCCAAGTACCTATTTGAATGTTCTATATTGGAGTGTACCTATATATTATGTAAATACTATAATTAGCTGAAGGGAATAAATATCTAAACTGAAGGGATTAAATAGCCATATATTACTAGATAAGTAATTTATGGCTATTTAATCGAGTGGTATAAAAGCTATTGGCAGGTTTAAACAGTTTCGTGGGGTTATTTCGCATGGCCCCGGGCGTTGATATGTTAGTCAGCTCTGAGCTTACTAACACTTGCTCATACTACAATGTTACTCAAACTTTTAGCGGCTTGACTAGACTTAGACTGACAGTGACAGCCCGGTTGGCTTTGTGGTTAGTGACCCTGACTTTCAAGCCGCCCATCGTGGGTTCGATTCCCACCCAGGACAAACATTTGTATGCATGAATATGTCTGTTTGTCCTGTGTCTGGATTTTATAATATATATAAGTATGTATTTAAAAAGTAGTATATGTAGTATATCAGCTATCTGGTTACCATAACACAAGCTCACTTTGATGCTTAATTTGGAATCAGTCAGTCAGTTGAAATCAATGTATGAAAATGTCCCAGGATATTTATTTAAATTTATTTATTTTAGACTTGTTTACTTAATATATCGTAATACAGTAAAAAAGTGATGTTCATGACCCCATAAAGGATTTATGATAAGTTTATGGAGATTATTATGGAAAACTAATTGACTTGCCAGCTGATTTTGAAACATGTTGTGCAAAACATGATAGGCATAATAGGCAGTTTTCATCATCTTAACATAATTTTATAATAAATTATTCTAATAGTGCCAGGATTTAAACGAAGAACAATATTATAATGATTTGGCAATAAAATGCAAAAAGCCTCGTATAAGACATCTGTGACATTGTTCTGATTCAATAGGGGAAATCGTTAGATTTCTAAAAATAATTAAAATTAGTTGACCCTTTCTATCTTTATGTTTCACCTTTGCAAGAAATGAATATGATAAAATACGATGTAAAGTTGAAACCTCGTGATGAAAACAGTGTCGCCTTTTATTAAATGCCATTGTATATATACCTATTTAAAAAAAATGTATTTAATAGGTATGTTCTAGGATTTTTATTTTAGATCATTTTTATATATATAGATTATGTTAACGATGTATTGTATTTATAAACATCGAACTACCCAAATGACCAACAGAAACAAGAAGGCATAGTAAAAGATTGAGTGTCGCATAGGCGTGCAAGTGTGCATCGGACTCCGAGTCCATCGGTCCTAGCTGCACCCACTGCACCGCACCACGCACACAGACGCACCTCCACGCTTCGCTACCCCCGTATATAAGTCTAACACTGACTAGCCTTGAACTTCACTTCACCACGGCTGCAACGATCAACGACCACAAACCACCCTTAGACACACACGTCCCTTATAACAGTTTAATAGTAAGCCAAAAACGCGGAACGCTAAGCAAGTGTGAGTGAAAAACTATGGTGTGTCGTTGATATATAAACTGTGCTAGTTGGTGCTGAAGCTGAATTTATTGAGTGAAAATGAAGGCCGTACTGAAAATCGTAAGTACGCAAAATTAAAAATCCAAAGTATTTCATATAATGTTTCTTAATCATTATGACATCAGTAGCTAGTGGTATTTTGATTTATTCTTAAAAATAAAGATAGAAACTTTGTCAGAATTAATTAAATTTGAATAAAGTTTAATTACTTAACAACTCTTTGAACTAATAGGCATGATGTTCAAAAATCCCTAATGTTCACATACCTTATAAACCTAAAATTTTAACTAAGATAAGTATAAGAAATAATTATAGGTACATATCGTAGTTATTAAAGAGTTATTATGTTCATATAAGTTTTAAAACTAATAAAATGTGTGAATAATAATTAAATTATGTCTCATTTACTTAATCTGGATTTGGTTTTATTTTAATTATTACGAGGAAGAATTTGTTAAACTTCAATAGTATGGTTATCAATTAAAGCTTCCCAAATAAATATAAAAATATGAAATAAAATTATTATTTAATTTATCCTTAAGCCTTAAAATTTTTTTACTGGTTGAAATATTAAAGTCAATAAATAAATAATTATATCTAAATTAAATAATGATAAATGTAGAGACTGATAAGAGTAAACGTTTATGTGGCTATTTCCATTTATCTAACACATAAAAAACCTCATAGTAAATAAACAATGTAGCAGTGTGTGAAAACTCATTTGTTAAAAATTTTACTTTACGTATTTGGCGGACGAATCGTATTCATTCAATTTAAATTCATTTATTTACGCCAGGAGATAACTTTTGTACATCCTACTAATATTATAAATGCGAAAGTTTGTATGTATGGATGTTTGTTACTCTTTCACGCTCCAACGGCTGAAGGGATCTGCTTGAAATTTGGCACAGAGCTAGAATATGTTCTGGAATAACACATAGGCTACTTTTTATCCCGGGAACGCGGGTGAAACCGCGGGGAGCCACTAGTCAGTAATAAATCAAGTAATGCATCGCATATTATTCTATTATTTTTGTTAGTCGTAACGACCACATAAATAATAGACACCACATGAAGATGATCGATCGATATGGTCATCGAGCCAGCTTGGCTACGGCCATTTGTCATGTTTGTATCATTATATTGTGGATGATCCCTTATTACTGGCTGCATTTGATTAATGGGAGAAACTTGTCATTCACAAGATTATTGGTTAATAAGCATAACATACGCTGACACAATACAAATGAATGTATACGCTAATCTGTACTCATTATGATACAAATTGCGGTAAGTGGATAATTTGAATAATTTACGAGTTGAGTGTCGTAGCGTCTAGATAAAGCGCTATTTAACTCAATAGGCTTGCTGAAGATTATGGAAATTCAATCGATGAATAATGAAGTTATCGGTGTTAACATCAATAAAGTCATTTTGTGTCAAGCTCAACGCTTAATTTCGAATAAGTGTTATATTCTAGTACCTATTTTTATTCTGGGAAACTTTAACCTACTCCGAAAATGCCATAAGAACAAGATGCCTAAAGTGGCGGGACTTAAGGACATGAATTTTCAATTTGATTTATTTCTATATGTTCCCGCAATGAAAAGCAAAATACAACATTCTGTTTCTTTATTAAACTAAATATTTTTTTAATCAATCTTGATATCAAGACTAAGGTTGTAATAAATAACATCCCACGCGAACGGAGCCGCGGGCACAAATGCCTAAAAATAGTTTGATATTTTGTATTTATATTTTACTACTACACGTGCCGTTTTGATAAATAGTCATTAATAAACGACCAGGTGAAATCGAATTCTCGCACATTTGTGCTACTTCTAATCTAATAAGTTTCAAATATTACATAACGCCTATTGTCATTAAAAATTCAAACATCGGATTTAAATAATAGATATTATAAGTAGATACTACATAAGATTTTTTTCATTCAATCGCATTCAAACATAAAGTATAATTATGCATTTAGGACTCAGTTGGTTGTAAGGTTTCTTATTAATTAACATTACACTCTCACTACTTACGAGACAAATTTAATCTGTACCTACATAAATAACAAGTTTTTTTTCTAGGTAAGGTATTCAATAACGAATATGTGTTTGTAGTAAAATTTACCTCGATATTTACAAAAATATAAACCTACCTACCTATATGTCAACTTTACCTAAATATTTAGTTTAAATGTCTCCATGATTGGGATAGAAAACTTTATCCAAATAACACAGACGAATCGGGGGCTTATAGGAGAATCTGCTGTCAATGTTATTTCTAAGTTTCCCTTAGCAATGGAGTATATGAACCTTTCCTTATTTACCTATGCCTCATAATTTAAGTAGATGGATGGTTCTTAGTCATTTTCTTTGCGATGTTATCGAAGGTTACGTGAACGTTCAGCCTGATCAAGTTACAGAAGCTTTGTCCCACTTATGTATCGTAAATCTTAGTTTTAATAGCGTTGCATAATACAGACGAGGTTAATACGATCCCTTTTAATGGAAAATCTTCATTTTAAGAGAGACAGAATTAATTAATTTATATTCCAATGCGATTTGTGAAGGTATGGAATAGAAAATTAAATTGTGTAACTCATCAATAAAACTTATTAGTATTCATCCTCACTAATACTTATTATAAATGCGAAAGTAATTCTGTCTGTCTGTCTCACTTTCACGCTAAAACTACTAAACCGATTTAAATAAAATTTGGCACACAGTCTAAAGCCTGAGATAGGACAAAGGCTATATTTTATCCCGAGAAAATGGAAAATCTCCCGGTACTTGTAATGTACCTAATATTCCGAACAGTTTATCTGAAGAATTAAGAGTGGCCCAGCAATAAAGATTGTTAGATATCCATTAATTGAACTACTATATTTATGTTTCCTCGCAAATCGTAAACTGACTCGTATTGTTCGCCGATAATAAAGGTAATAAAATAAATTTCTCTCAATGATTCATGGACGCCATTACAAACTCCGTAACTCGATGTGGTTACGTTGTATTGGATTCACTGTTGACGCAACGCTACGACAGTTTCGCTTCATTTAGATTTATACTATTTTAAGCATTATATTTCGTAGAACAATTTAAGCTTTAGAAAGTTTGTGGACAAACCAACAGACAAATCTGTTAAACCCTCAATCTTAATTTTTATAAACGACTATCTACTGCCCCGCGGTTTCACCCTACTTCCCGGGGATCTTCAATTATCCCGGGATGAAAAGAAGGTTTTGTGTTAATCCAGGGTGTCCGCTAATTCCATACCAAATTTTATTAAAAACACTTCAGCCGTTTAGACGTGAAGAAGTTACAAACATACACACACAAACTCTCGCCTTAAAATATTAGTGTGATTATCAAATCTACACAGAAATTTGTCGGTCATTTGTTATCAATTCACGTCTAAAAAGCCGATGGATCTTGATGAAAGACGCCGTACCGTAGTCGATCACAAAGGGAGGGGAATACTTTTAGTCATATTTATGGTGAGCAAAACCGCCGGAAATATGATTCCCTCCACATAGGTGCTGAGCGGTTCTGTATAGTTTTTAACGCGAACGCGTAGAATTAAGTAGTGCTTAACACTTTAATTACTATATAAATAGTAATGATATGATACTTTGAAATGGTTACGTAGATAAATTGCATGATAAAATCCGTTTATATAGAGAAAATATAAAATACTATTTAACTTTACTTTAATACACGATTAATGCATTTTCCGCACTATAAATTGTTCCCACGGCGTGTCAAAGACCTGAAGAGCTGGTCTTTGATCAGGTAGTATTAAAAGCGACAGTGCTTCGGAAGCATTCGACTTTCCCCGACACACCCCGACATCTCGGTGAAACGCGTGACCGCCCGTAAAGGGCAGAGAAACGAGGCTCATCCTAACTAAACCCGCAGCGACCGGAGTATGTCGCATCACCTTTGAACTTAGGCTTTATCTTGCTTAGTAGTCACGATTGTTTATAGCGTTTTCAATAAATTTCAAACGTACCTATGTACATTATAGGATGTTTTCTATCACTGTATGTAACTAAGGTTTCCTTCCGGCTATAAATAAAGAAAGCATACTTACAATAGTTGAACACTATTTTGAAACATTTCAGCAAGACATTTACTTTTTTTGAATACCATTATTTACTAAATAAATTTGTCCTTAATCTACCTACAGCTTTTCTAATATAAAGTATCCTAGGCATATCAATTCAGAATAATTTTTAACTTTAGATTGAACTGTTCATACCGACCGTACCGACCCTGAGTTTAGAGCCATATTGAAACTAAGTATGACCATTAAAATTACCATTAACCCGTTAGCTGATTAAAGGTTTATCTTATATGTAAATAAAGTCTTCACTTTCTTTTCATCAGGACCAGTAATGTGGCATTTACATCAACCGGTACAGCCTATCAAATCACCATGAAGCTGGTTGCTGTTATTGGAAAGTGTATACTTTGTTTGAAGGTGTACCTACTATTAAATCAATTCTAGTCTCCTGTAATATAGCAAAGAAGGGGGCTCGTACCTTTAGGCCGATACCTACTATGGTATTTACTATTCCAACGTATAGTTAGCGTTAACATTTATTTGCGTTAGGGCATGCGTTGATTTGTGCTATACCTATATTTTTTTGTTTATAATTATTATTTTACTTTGATATCGACTACATATCCTTTTGCATAGAGCTTTACATGCGAGCAGCGTTGGCTGAAACTTCTAAGTCTCTCGCCCTTTCACCCTCGACTATTATCGGCTTGCATGCATAATGCTCACGAATTGAAAGCTCTCGAGACTAAAACACTAATAAACTTTCTTCTTTGTTTCGTTCACGATTTTCTTCATCATAAATTGATGATTAGAGCTTAATAGTCACGGATGAAGAAAAATGTTGTTACTTAGATATTTAATTTTTAATAAGTGAGTAGGTAATCCAATTTATAAATCAGTTTTATTATTTTAAAAAACTGTATTAAAATAATAATAACCAAATTGTGTATAATGCTTATTGTGCTAGTTACTCGATTAGAATCCGATAGTTTAATTTTATTTACATAATAAGTAAATTGTAAATATTATGGTCATCTTTGTAAGCCTATATACCTACCTATTATGACCTATATATGAGATTATATTATTTACTTAATCAACCCTTTATTACCAACACATGTTACTTACTTATACTTTTTATACTATCTTCATGCAAAAGTGATATATGTATAGTGTAATAAAAACTGTCATCATTTAAGTCCGCTAATCTAGTAAAGATCATAAGGAAAGCGATTCACGGCTGAGGGACCTCAATTCTTCTCACTATCACCTACAACATTCCGAGCGGTCGGTGCCCGTGTTATACAAGGCTAGATTGTAAGGGGTATGTCTTACTGTCATCGCGGACTTAGCGAGCGCCGCTAATAGATGCGTGCTCGTGATATTTCTACGAATATTATTATGAATATACGTAATATAAATAAATAAATAAATATCCTGGGACATTTTTCACACACGGCCAATCTGATTCCAAACTAAGCAGAGCTTGTGATATGGTAACCAGATAGCTGATATACTACATATACTATTTTTAAATACATACTTATATAGATATATACATCCAGACACAGAACAAACAGACATATTCATGCATACAAATGTTTGTCCTGGGTGGGATTCGAACCCACGGCCCGCGGCTTGAGAGTCAGGGTCACTAACCACAAAGCCAACCGGGCTGTCAAATGAATAAAACCAATATCAATTGAATATAACCAAATATTTAAAATTATTAACTAGATATTCAATATTAAAATGAAAAAAATAATGTTATAAATATACCTACCTACAATCTACATACATTAATCCATCATGACCTCATTGTCGACACTAATACTTAATAATGAATATACAAAACCGAAAGTTACTTAAAATAAACTATGATAAGTCAAACATATCTAGTATTACATAGTTTAAGCTGGCTGTCGCTTTTCGACGATCAATAACGAGTATGGATCGGTATGAAAAATGTCTACTACTTGATTTTCCATAACGGTGTGGTTATGCCTTACTATCAATCTCGTAGCATCCGCTCGTGCGTAGTGCGTAAGTTGCAAGTGACATTCGTAGTGATCTTCATTACACCACTTAGAAAAGGCCGCAAATTCCTCACAACGTAAACATACTGACAAGTTACTTTACTTGCACTATCTCCTAGTTACATTCTAAAAATACCATAACTACTACATATCGGTTATGGAGATGAGATACACTTTACATGCTTTAGGTGTTTGCAGTTTCTTTCAATTAATTGCAACCTGCTATCAGAATAAATTAAAAGTTGTTCTGAGGGCTTTCAAAGGTTTACAATTAGATACTATTCTAGCTTGTGAAAGTGGTAATAATCTCTCAGATCAAATTCACTTATGGGAACTGGACGTGGGCGGCACCCCTGATCTTGCCGAAGGCGGGTTTGACCCCTGCCGTGAGTCGTAGTTGAAAGGGAAATCTTGTAGACCCACCTTAAGGTCTGATTAAAAATAAATGTTAATGTAACTTGTCCCATAAAAATACTTCAACTGGTAAATGCAATGAACAAGTTTAACGTCTTGGAAGTGAGGATTTCACTAGTTACAATAAAAATAATGTTCTTTTGCCATTTACAGCAAACGTCGTCGTGTGCCATACGTTAAAGCTGTTTAAATATTTCATATAACATTATATAATATGACTAAATCTCCACATATTATGAATTAATTCTGACCATTGGTTTTATTAATTCAACATGTTAAATTTATATTTTATTTTATTTATATTAAAATTTGTATCATTTCGTTACAGATACGGATACTAGTCATAACAATTCTCGTCAACATCGCCCGCTGTCAAGATGGATTCAGCGATCAGGATATCCTTCGCATCCAGAAGAGGGCACCCAACGAAGGTGACGTTGAAACCATTACCAGTTACAGTACTAATATAATACAGAGAGATCCAAACAGTCAATCAATAAGCTCGGTCAGCGTGCAATATCACATAGCCGATGAAGCTAATAATGAAGAACAATACCCAAGAACAGATCGTATGCGGAGCAGAAAGGTGTACCGCATCAAAAATCCTTTCCAACAACAACTGGAGGAGAATGGTCAACAATATGACGTCATCACCGATCCACAAGACAGTGGCACTGGGGCTAGTAACCAGTATGCAGCAGTTCAGTATTCCTTACCACCGGAGGATTTTCTACAGCAAATGAGAGAAAATCAGTACTATCAGCAACAACAGCAGATATCTACTCCAGCTCCCAATTTAGGATATACGGCAACCCCGCAGCCGCAATATCAGTTCTCGACAATAACTCCTTCTAATTACGATAATCATAATATACAGTCAAACCAATTGACACAACTTGAGCCTAAGGCATCTCATAGTCAAACATACTTATCTACACCCAATTCTTTCCAGTTCAATCCACAGAACGCATTTTCTTTTGAGAGTGCTAGCACCCCATCACCTGTAACGTCTTATTTATCGACATCTTTACCGAACAATAATCAGTTTGTCGGCACTCCTGCAAACTCGTACGTCTCGAGTTCATCTCCTATTTACCTTTCGAGTCCGTCAAATATACAACCATATGTTTCATCTCCTTTCTCCAATAACCAAGCAGTGTCATCGGATTACGGAAATAATAGAGTTACGTCAACAATCGGAAGCAACTCTTTAAGTTATGATAATAACGACCAAAATAAAAAAATGCAAATCGATCATTATGACAATTCTGCTAACGGGATTAGATATCCAATTAATATGCAACAGCAGTTTCCGAATGACTACGTTTCTTCAACTGTGTCTCCATCTTCGTCTCCGTACTCTGATACAATGCGGGATTCATGGCAAAATTCAATGCAAGCGTTGTCAAAGTCCCTGCAAGAAGTCTCTTTGAGTCAATATCAAAATTATCCGTTTAATAATCAAGAGACCAGAACTGATTACAACAGCAACAGTGCTAATTCTGAAAACGGTAATAGTGATACTCATCGTGTTGGTAATATGCCATCAGCTAATAATATATATTTGAACTATATGCAACCGGATTCCCAATCTTATAGTAATCCTAAGAGTCGCACGAGGGACTTAGAGCGTGAGACGGGTCAGGCACAATATTATTCGAATGGAGATTATGGCTGGAGGTTAACTGGGAAAAAGCCTATGGCTGATTTATTTTCCTCAGGAAATCATCCACGTCAACAAGCCGTTAGTCAATCTGATGGTGGCGCGGTAAGTCAAATGAATTTTCATATGGATACAAGTCGGCCATATGATCCAATCTCTAAGTCAGGTATTGAAAGTAAAGAAGCCCAAGAATTTGCGAAAGCTGCAGCAAAAGCACAAGAAAATTACAAACAACAACAAATGTATGCCAATTATGCATCTAATTTTAATAATAACAATAATAACAACCAATTAACAACATACAACACAAATCCATTTTATGGTAATAACGACAAACAAAAAAGCAAATATACCGATAATAATTCTAATTTTTATCTCTACAGTAGTTCTCAACCAGATTTAATAACAGCATCTCCATATTATTATGGAAACTCTAAAGAAAATACTGTAGACAGTAAAACGAAACAACCATTTGATCATGCCAAAGCTTTGAAAAATATTGTCCCAATTGACGTATCAAATGTTGTTTCAAATTCAGATACTCAATCTAAAGCCAGTGAGATAGAAGAAAATAGATATAACGTCCAATTAAATAAAGATCAAGATCAAAGTTTGAGATCCTTCTATAATAGACCCGTTGCTGATTCATATTACAAAGATAAAAACTCTATATATGGATTTAATATAAAAAATAAGCCCGATGATTACTTCTCTACAGATATTCCAAAACAACTAGAGCAAAATAATTATTATGGGAAACAGCAAAATAGTGACGAATCTAATTATAATCAGGGCAGTTATGCTGGGACGTCACAACCATTTAATTACATTTCTCAGTTAGCCAACAGTTATCAAGATAATATTCAATCTTCAGCAAATATACAACAGCAAGGTGTACAACGTCCTCAAAGCCAAATGCAGTCTGATTTTGCAAGTATTTTAAAACTGAATGATATTCCATATCGGTTAACACAAGGCTTGACATCAGACGCTTTAAGGTTACATAATAGTAACTTTGACCAAGGAGTTATACCAACGCCGTTACCTGTAAGGATCAATCAAAATGTAGGTAGTCATCAATTGGATGTAACAAATGCTCTTAATAAATTAATTCTTAATAAACAACCTGTACTTAACGTTAACAGACCAGAAATAGATTCACAAGCTAGTGGGTTATTGTCTACAATTAACGGGTACAAAGTAGCGAACCCTTTCAACGTTGATCTTAAATTGGTAGCAGAGCTCTTAAAAAGTAAACCAGCCGTAGATGATATGATGACATTAAGAGAGCAGTTTAGCAAGCCGGCGCCACTAAAGCTTGATCTTTCACAATTACAGCTTTTGCTTAAGAATGAAAACAGTGGAGGTATGACCACTTTAAACGATGCTCTTGGTGCATTAAGCAGTCCTTACTTAGATATTTACAATAATGGTCGATTTCCTTACCAAGGTGTAAAATACTCTCGCAGTCAGGAAGAAGAAGAAAGCATTGTACCCATAGCTGACGCTTCGAATACCCATCCCATAGGTGCCGTTATAGAACAAGATGATCCGGAAAATTCTCGTGATGTTGTTATGTCAGATTTGACAGCACATGGTGATGACAGTATAGCAACCAATTTTGACGACACCAGATCAAAGAATTCATATATTAATAGTCACAGAGATATGGGAGAAAGACTTCATCCCAATTCACTGTTATCTGGCCGCCATCCTTATCAACGAAAATATCCTAAATCTGATATTGAAGAGCCATATCCATTGTTAAAACCTCCTCCTCGTACGTCGAGAGGAAGAAGTAGAGGTAAAATGGAACGAAATAGTCGTAGACGGCGTCTAAACAAACCTAAACTCATTCGATTTCTTAAAACGGAGCCATTGTTTGAAGCCGATTCTGAAGGAGAAAATATAGAGTCAGTACCAATTTTATTAAGGCCCCCACCTCCGATAGCGGAAGCAAAATCTGACACAGTTAATATTGAACGAGAAACGTAGGACAGTGTTCCTACGTAAGCCTTCAGAATCGTCATTCATACTTTTTGATTCTTATGTTACAATCTACATTTTTAAGATTTATTTATAGTTGTCATTTTTATGTACATTAACATTAGAACCTTATACTCAAATACATATACTTATAATAATCTTATTTTGTAAATTCTGCGTTTCTAGATTTCAATTATTTTACTAAAAATTGAGATTTGGCATTTATTATGATATTAATGTGTGTGCAAATGATAATAACAACCTATTTAAGTGTTATTCTGTAAATATGTTTTTAATGTTAATCACTTATAGAACTTACAAAAAATTAAAATAAGTTGTAAATAATAAAATTTTGTAGGTACTGATGGAATAGTTGAATCTGTACCCAATCTTATAGGTATTTGTGATAAGTTGAAGTGTCGTGTTGTTGATATGTTCGTTAAGTTATTTTTAGATGTATATGTTATTGTTTCACAAAAATAAATACATATTTTTATTAGACTGTTATTTTTTTCCTAATACCTTTATCAAACAGTACGAAAAAAACAACACATTTACCTGTGTAATTAATACCGTGAACGACGATATTGCATATAATTACAGATAATTAAATGAATTAATTAGTTCAAACTTAAAAAAAGATGACATCTATTGCATCTTTGTGATTTCACTGATTTCACTCGAGTAATGATAATCATCCTATTACAGAGATGAATTATTTGTATCATAATTTGTTGCGTAATTACATAATGAAAGGCAGGTATAAAATTTTTAGTTCATCATCATCAGCCTATACAGTCCACTGCTGGACGTAGGCCTCCCCTAATGCGCGCCACTTATCCCGGTCCTCCGCTCTCCTCATCCAGCCCCTTCCGGCAACCATACGTAGGTCGTCGGACCACCGGGCTGGAGGGCGTCCTACACTACGTTTGCCGAGACGCGGTCTCCACTCTAGGACTCGTTTGCTCCAACGGCCATCGGTCCTACGACTGATGTGGCCGGCCCATTGCCACTTCAGCTTGCTGATCCTGCGAGCTATGTCAGTTACTTTAGTTCTCTTACGGATATCCTCATTTCTGATTTTATCCGTAAGAGATACGCCCAACATAGCTCGCTCCATAGCACGCTGAGCAACTCGGAACTTCTGGACCAGCCCCATCGTCAGTGTCCACGTCTCGGCTCCGTATGTCATTACGGGTAGGACGCACTGCTCGAAGACTTTTGTCTTCAGGCATTGCGGAATGGTCGACGTGAAGATTTTTCTGAGCTTGCCGAATGCCGCCCAGCCCAACTGAATCCTCCGATTAGCTTCTCCCTCGAAATTGTGGCGGCCTACCCGTATCTTGTGACCAAGATACACATACTCGTCCACAACCCCGAGGGGAACGCCATTGACGGTCACTGGTCTTGGCATGACGTGCTCGTTGAACATAACTTTCGTCTTGTCCAAATTCATGCCAAGACCCACTCGTCGAGAGGAATCGTTTAGGCCGTTTAGCATTTCGTCAAGCTCCTCCAGCGTCTCTGCAAAGATGACGATATCGTCAGCGAAACGGAGGTGAGAGATACACTCGCCGTTGATATTTATGCCTCGTCCATTCCATTCCAGGGTTTTGAAGACATCTTCCATCGCGGTGGAGAACAGTTTCGGGGATATAACATCCCCCTGTCTCACACCGCGGCGAAGAGGAATGGGCTTCGTTCTCCTGTCCTGGATTTGGACTGACATTGTGGCGGCATCACACAGGTATCTCAACACCTCGATATATCGCCAATCGATATGGCATCTCTGCAGAGACTCCAGAACAGCCCAAGTTTCGATAGAGTCGAAGGCTTTTTCGTAGTCCACAAAGGCCATACACAGCGACTGATTATACTCATGCGTCTTCTGTATAATCTGTCGAACAGTATGGATGTGGTCTACGGTGCTATAGCCTTTACGAAACCCGGCCTGCTCCGGAGGTTGGAACTCGTCAAATCTTCCAGCGAGACGGTTCGTGACGACTCGCGAGAACAACTTGTAGACGTGGCTAAGGAGTGAGATCGGTCTGTAGTTCTTCAAGAGAGCCTTATCACCTTTCTTGAAGAACAACACAACCACACTCTCTGTCCACGCCCTCGGCACAGTGCCCTGGAGGATGACGGAATTAAAGAGGTCTGCCAAAGCTGTAAGGATAGGCAACCCTCCAGCTCTGAGCAGCTCAGTAGTAATGCCGTCATCACCCGGGGCCCTGCCGTTTTTGAGTTGCCTCAGAGCCGCCCTAATCTCGCAAACGTCGACCTCCGGGATGTCTTCTGTATAGTGGCGCGTGAGTGGTGCCCGTGGATCATCAGTACCCTGGGTAGCAGGTCTCTCCGCCTGCGAAGAATATAGCAGTCCATAGAACTTTTCAACCTCTGCCAGGATCTCATGGCGAGACGTATGCTCTACGCCCTCTGCTGTCCTTAGCTTCGCTAGGTGGCTCCTCCCCAGTGGCTTTGAGAAAACTTTAGACCCCCGGTTCTGCTCTATTGCGGCCTCAATTGCACGCGTATTAGAGCACCGGAGGTCTCGTCTGATGAGTTTTCTTATTTGCTTGGAGAGGGCCCTATGCTCAGCCGAGGCAAAAAGAGCAGGTGGCATCTCGCGCCTTGTCTTCATGAGATCCAAAGCTTCGGTTGAAAGTTCAGACCGCCTGTTTCTTCGTACAGTTAGCAGTAAATTTTTTAGTTAAAACTTAAAATTGTCGAAATAATAACAATTATTTATGAATAGTGGTTATTTTAATCGTCAATTAACATTGTTTAGATGGTGTTATTCAAGAATATATCTTAATTATTATTGTATTCAGTTAATGAAATGTCGTGTAAGAGACGAGTGTTGCGTGTGTCGCGCTTTCTGAACCCACCGGCGCGGGCGCATGCGCAGGCGCGGGCGGCCCCATAGTTTCGTTGCCAATGGCCCGCTGAAGATATTTATGATCAAATCGTGTTATGAAATCAACTGTTTTTCTAACATCGCGATCAATTCAATAAATCTGTCCTTTTTTTGTTGCCTGTGATATATATACTCGGGGTCAATTTCATAATACATTTATTGATAGCCAGAATTCACTTTGTTTATATGGAGTTATCATTAGATATACTTTATAATAGTTGAATGGCAAAAAACATTTGATTTGTATGACAATATTTAGGCTTAAATTATAAAAGGTAAACGTATGAATGAATATAATCTTTTGGGCGAAAGAAAGTTGTATCACCTACTTTAAACTATGACAAGAATGAACTAAGCAGAATGATGTTTTCTCGATGCTGACATAAATGATATCAGAGTTCTCCAATTTTACAAAAATCATAACCTTTCCTATTGACAGCCCGGTTGGCTTTGTGGTTAGTGACCCTGACTCTCAAGCCGCGGGTCGTGGGTTCGAATCCCACCCAGGACAAACATTTGTATGCATGAATATGTCTGTTTCTCCTGTGTCTGGATGTGAATATCTATATAAGTATGTATTTAAAAAAGTAGTATGTGTAGTATATCAGCTATTTGGTTACCATATCACAAGCTCTGCTTAGTTTGGAATCAGATCGGCCGTGTGTGAAAAATGTCCAAGGATATTTATTATTATTATTTATTATTTATTTATTATTATTGTAATGCTTATTAAATATATAATTTTACATATGTAAATAAAGTTTGAGAACAAATTAAAGCAAACAAAAATAATCTCGTATTCTTTAGACTCACTGGCGCCGGATTTAGTGGTCATACAAGACCGTTTCATATCTGCTATAATATTTAATGTGTGCTTATTAAGATAGCAATAAAAATAAAAGCTTATAAAATTAAATGAAAAGGAAGTGCGTTGATGTTGATGGTTCATATCGACAAGTCTAAAACATCAAAACTGAATAAAGGTCAATTACTTAATCATCTTGTTTAAATTCAAAATTTAATTTACAGTGGATATTAGTTAAGTTTTCATTACTGAAAAGATATATTGATCCTAATCTAATATTCGGTTTTATTCGTATTATTAAATGCAAGGATTTATAAATAAGTATGTAAGTACATATATCTAATATAGCAGTGTATCTCAAAAAAATATTTTTTTTGTGTGCGTGATAATACAATTTGAATAAGTAGGTGCACTTCATTTCGACAAATGAAATAATGGTATCAACAATATACCTAAACTTTGGTGATTTTAATGTTATGCATCTGAAATATTAAAGTAAGTAAGTAACTCTGGTAAGCCTTCATTACTTACCTACATGAATATTGATGGGTATTATATATAACACCCGAGTATTCAAATTAGATTTATTGGTATTATACAGGTGGCTTTTCTATAAGGCCATTTTCTATTTTGATTTCCATACCAAATGTGTGTTCAATCTCGCCCATTAGGAAATCATCCAAAACTTAACTATGCGCCCATATTCCTTAAGCACAAGTTATGTATTGAGTAACAATTCTGAATAATTTAATTTAGTCGTGTGTTTCCGTTAGAAAAGGAAAGATGTATTAAAAACTTGTTTTTTTACTCTCGTTCTCGATATCGTCTCGTCATAAGGCGTATCACCTACGTCGATATAAATATGAAGGAAGTATTTGACACAACACAAACAAGCGTCGCTTGTTGTAGCACACACAAGTTCAATTCGGTGGCCAGCGATTAGCTAATCGAAATGGCTACTTTTGTAAGTATCTCAATTGAAACATTAGTACAAGTCAACATAAAAAAACACTCAATATCCAAATCTTATATTCTATTCATTTGTTTCAGACCAAATTGGCATTCTTAGCCATCCTAGTGAGCAGCAGTTACGGGGGTATTCTCCATGGAAACCATCACCACGATAGCCATGGAAATCAACATCATGAACACATTGAACATCACGATCATGGGTTCTCTTCCCCATCTCTGAGTCTCAGCGCTCCTAGCGCGCTGAGTTCTTCATCGAGCTTCTCTCCAAGCAGCTTCCCTGCTGGCTCCCTGCCTTCAGCAACATTCTCAGGATCTGGATTCCACAGCGGTGGCTATTCTGGTGGAGCAATCAGCGGTGGCTATTCTGGTGGAGCAATCAGCGGTGGTTATTCTGGTGGAGCAATCAGCGGTGGCTATTCTGGTGGAGCAATCAGCGGTGGCGCTTCCTTCGGTGGGCGCTATACTGGAGTACATGGTGCTAGTGGCAGTTTAAGCTTAGAGGGATCCAGATATAGTGGAGCTGGAATAAGTGCCGGTGGTTTCAGTGGAGCTGGAATAAGCGGTGCTGGTATAAGTGGCGCTGGATTCGGTGGATCAGGTTTGGGTGGAGCAGCATTAGGTGGAGCAGCATTAGGTGGACCAGCATTGGGTGGTGCAGCATTAGGCGGAACTGGATTAGGCGGATCATTCGGAGGTGGTGCAGCCTTGGGTAATTTCGGCGGTAACGCACCGCCCGCAGGTCTGAAAGCACCTGTCATCGAAGAAATCCATGGTCTTGCTAACAACAACGGAGCACCCACTCAGTACCGCGTCCGTGAGGAACCATACCAAGTACTCCGTGAGGTCACCCACCGAGTGCCCCAACCCGTACCTGTACCAGTCCCCCAGCCTGTCCGCGTGAATGTGCCTCAGCCATACCCCGTCCAAGTACCAGTCGTGAGGAACGTACCCGTGCCAGTGGTCAAGATTCAACACGTGAAAGTCGACAGGCCCGTCCCCTACCCAGTGGAGAAGATCGTTAAAGTACCAGTCGAGAAAGTTGTTGAAATTCAAGTAGACAACCCAGTCCCAGTTGAGAGGATCGTTGAGGTTCCAGTTGTGAAAGTAATAAAGGTGCCAATCCCCGTCGTGAAGACTTACCCCGTGCCGGTGGTGAAGACTGTGCACCACAAGGTTCACGAGCACCACGACCACCACGACCACCACAGCCACCACGGCCACGGTCACGGCTGGTCCAGCTGGTAAACGTGTATACGTCATAGTCTACGTAAGCGGCCGATGTACCTCATGTCTCATAGCAACCTAGTCCAGTCTTTTGTAAATATATTTCGATTCATAGCTCATCGTGAGGCTGCAATCTAGGGTGATAACTAAGTCATTAATTTAGGTGAATATACTAATGTGTATTCGATTAATTTCTTCGTTTTGTAAATAGTAATATAAGGTTTTATTACTCTATTAAAACGATTATCCAAAGATATATCACTTTTATTTGTACCTCTTAATATACCCATCACCTTTTCACATATTATTGAAAAAAAAAAAAGACAGGTAGTATATATTTAAATAGGTATAAATAAATTTATCGAGAATTTTGTGTTGCAAGCTTAACTTATAATACTAAATTACTAATATTTTCATGATTTGTTTTCATATCAAATACCTATAATATACGAAATACGTACCTATAACGTACAAATACTATATCATTTTAAGTATTCAGTCCTGAAATAGCCTATGAACTAAAGTTATAAAAGACCTTCATAAAACACCTAAGTAAGTACTTAAAATACCTACTTACATGGTAAAGAGATATTAAAAATAAATAAATTATAAATAGATATCTAAAAGTCCGGCCTACGGGGGCTACAATCCAAAAGAAAATAATCATATCAACTGGTAACAAATAATAACATTTATTGCCACCAGAATAAGTAAAGCTTGAACAGTATACTAAATCCTTAAATCTAGCGAGGCCCAAGCTAAGCAAAGCTTGTGTTCTGAAACTCCGAAAACTTGTTACCACTTTATACTATTACCGGTATACTGATTTCTTAGCAAATCATTAAAAACATTAATTTAGCATATCTTAGCTAGCTATTCTAGTAGCTGAGTAAAGTTTTATTCAATTTTAACAAAGAATAAAGAAAATAAACAATACATCATAACTGGATCCCTTAAAATTCATGTTAGTACCTACGCATTGGGCGTGACTCTGTCCGTTTTTCCCATCGACATATATTCTAGTTTTTCCCTTATGGACGTACCTAAGTACTTAGTTATAATTCGTTTTTTCAAAGTCACTAGTTTTTCTATATCATTTGAAATAAGTTTATGTTGCACTATGTAATAAAAAAAATATGTTAAGCAAATAGGGCAGTCGACACCTTGTCCCTGAAAAAATGGAAGCTGATTTTATTTTATGAAATATATCGTCGTGAAAATCAACGGACTTATTTGCCAAGTTTCAGATTCATACAACTGTGTCACCTCCTAGACAAAAATCTACTTATTTCAAGGTACCTAACAAACCTCGGGGATCATTTTACAATACATAAAATGTGTCATGTAAAACTATAATGTATTTAGAAATATATATCAAATATTTGGTTACCAAGTATGTGGCTTAAATGATCATTAATGGCATTATGGTTGTTTAAAATGTACGTCTATGATTAAATCTGATTGGCCGGTTATAAATCACTGTTTCAGGATTTTTATTATTGTTTATACATATTATGAAAAACATTGCATAATGTGTATGTCGACCTGTCCATGAGGTCCACCTGTCCCCAAACTACGGTTCAAGAACAAACGATTTCATCAAGCTATAATCTATTTCAAGATTAGAATTTATTATCACATTAAAATTCACCCTACAACAATAAAATAACGAAACAACATTAAGGTGATTCTTTAATTAGAAAACGAATACAGATATTTCGAAAATTTTGATATCTCAGAATAATTAAGTAGGTATATTAATTCATTCGTTTCACCATATCGCAACTAACCTTCATTAGTAATACATTTCATATAAAATAGACCCTTTCGTTATACTTAAAAAAACTTTGATATATTTGAACGTTAATAATAATTTATTTTCCAAAAGTAAATTAATAAATTGATCTTTTGTCCTTAAGTACTAAGGTACCTACTTAGTACCACTTACTGTAAAAAGCTGCTACTTGCTCAAAGGTTAAGGGGTTTTTTGAGATCTACATCACCACGTCTAAGGTTTAGCAAATGTTCATGACACGCTAAGTATTTGGACTTGGGTACTGTTAGTGGGTTTGTCAGTCTAGGTTTGATATGTCAGTTTATGGAAGTGTAATAGAAAAATACCAAACGTTATTTTTTTATCATTAAGTATATTTTGCAAATATTTCTTTAAACATATGTATAGTAAATGACCCAATGGTGGCCAGTTTAAGAAAAAAAAACTGGTTTTTGTGAAATATTACCAAAATTGTGAAAGTTTCAGCACTGAATATAGTGAAACTATAAAGTCCAGTCCTTATTTAATATTTGTAATGTATTACGCGTGAGATACGGCAAAGCTGGATTCAATTAATTTAACAAATAAAAGTTGTAGTTTTGTGACCCAGTCTTGGCCAGGGAAAATCCATTAATGGATATCCCAGTCTTAGTCTTAGTTTATCTTTATTTTATGGCTGACATATCAAACAACACCAATTTTGATTTTAATTAAGCAATACTATTTTACAAGTGATACTTTCTGCTCACCGCCATAACGATTTCCTGAAGAAAAGCCGTCGTTGTCAATTTCAAATTATTTTACACTTTGCATTCCCGCAAATTTCTACATGTAAGTGACTGAATTCAATAAAACGTTAAACTTAGATAGTTCGATGTCTAAAGTCTATGTCACAGTGATCCCAATGTAAAAACATTAGCTCATGTCCGAATTCTAGATGTTTCTTTCAATTTTTGGCCATTACTGGTACCGTGGCCACCACTGGTACACTTACGATAAAAAATTTTTAATAGAATAATATAGATACCTAACTCAAAAATATGTTCTTTACCAATTTCTATTTAAAAGCAAAGAAGATGAATATTATTATTAATGAAATGTGTGTATTGTGATAAGTATTACACCTTTAAAATTACTAGCAAGAAAAGTTATTGCCTATAATTATAGAGACTTTAGAGATAAAACAATTATAATTATATAATCCATGTAATACTATTGGTATACATATAGCTAGTTCCGGTTGAGATTATACAGCTGGATATATTAATACGTATTTAATAATTCAATCACCAATAAATATGAATATTAAATCAAATAAAATGTAGGCCATTATTTAGCATTGCAATTATGTAATGTCACGTCAAAATGAAAACCGGAAATGTTCGAACATTGGTCACCAAAGTTTTATTGGTGATTAACATAAATTCCCACAAGGTTGGTGAAATTAGATGGAGAAACGAACAGGTTGGATTGTAGGCCGCCTATTATACTAACAAATTGATGATGTAGGGTCTCCGAATTTTACGTAACAATTGCACAAATTCTAGATCATAAATCTCCTCATGAATATGTAATATAGGTTAGCATCAAGTATGTATTATAAATAGGTTAATATTACGATTAAGCTTTGTATTTTATGCAAATACAAAGAGACCCTGATAATGTATGGTAAATTAAAATGCTAAATAAATCAGATAGGTATCTTTTCTAATGTGTTGTGAATTTAAAACATGTGTTAGATTTAAAGTTTTGTAACAAAGTAAAAAATAATAATAAGCTTATTCATTGATAAATTTAGTTAAAATATCAATATTGTCCAAAAGAAAGTGTTATTTAGGGCAAATAAATTAAGATACTATAAATATAAATTTGGTGGCGTAACTTGCGTAAAACCCCCTCATTGCAATAATAACGTTTTATATCTCACTGTTTGTCTAAAGATACTTACTATGATTGCACTAAGACATTGATTGAAAGGCTTTTGCCTGAGTAACAGTTACTCAAAGATGTGTAATGATTTTGTTAGAAAACGGAAGCTCACAAAGTTATGTTTAAGTAATGATTTTAAATTGTAAAAGTATTTGAAATTATAAAATGTGTATCAGGTACATTAATAATAATAATTTATTCCCCAAATATTTGATTACAAATACTGTTTTCTTGTACTATATGTTTCTGACCTTTTAATTATATTTATTGCATTTTTAAGTAGGTACCTACATACAGGGTGACAGTAGAGACATTCAGGGAAAATATTAATAGAAAATCTGCATAGCTTATATTTATCAACTAAAACTACATAATATTGACACGAAATAACACTCACACACACACAGGATATGATTAAGATATATATTGTTATTCCTGGATGAGATTTAAGTACAGTATTTTTGTAACTGACTACACTTTATTAATAGACTGTAGTTTACTGCATAGTTTTATTAAACTAAAAAAAATTAATACTGATACCATATTTGTATCAGTAGTCAATTTTTTTCACTAAATGTAAGCACGGGCGTGGAAGTTAGCAGACATTTCTATAACAAACATAATTGCCTCTTTACACCTTTGTTCCGATGACCAGATGTCTTGCTCTAGGCACCTCGTTAAATCAATATGCTTGCATAACTTTAGGAAATAGATACTTTATCGAGACCGAAAGCAGAGATTAACATAATTTTGGTAGCGGTGACGCTGTGGATGTGTCCGCTAATATTAATTTATTCATAGGCGGTATTCGAAACAGCGACTTGTATAAATATGTGGTCCGTTGCGTTATCAAAACACAAACCACCGACACTCGGAAGGGACAACAACAACTTCTATTTGGCTGGCTTCAAAGCGATTAGCTAAAAGCCATGGCGTTCGTTGTAAGTTGATGACATGATAAGAAACAAATGTTAACAACATCAAATTAGATTATTATCACTTCAATCATAACTAAACTGTCCTTTACATTGTTACAGGTTAGGATACTCTTCGTGTCAGCGCTAGTTTACGGCACAAATGCTGGACTATTGTCAGGTCATCACAGCTCCGATTCATATGCATCATCAGCTCTGCATGCCCCGTCTGCCAACTATGGACCACCGTCGAATACATACGGACCACCAGCCGTGACCGGAGCCATTGTCGGAAATGGACATGGAGTCCACTCTATTGAAGAAACCGTGATTGAAGAGCACCATGGTGGTGCAGCTCTTGACAGTCACTCACAATCATTGGATAGCCACTCACTAGGTGGTCACTCATTGAATAGTGGTCACTCTCTTAGCGGAAACTCTTATGGCGATCACTCACTTGGCGGTTCCTCTTACGGTGGATTCAGTGGCTCTGGAGCGCTCTCTGCACTTGCTAGTGCCTCATCATCTCTGTCTGGAGGACATGGACTCTCCAGTGGATCAGGACTATCCAGTTTAGCAGGTTTATCCAGTGGATCAGGATTATCCAGTGGTTCAGGATTATCCAGTGGATCTGGACTCACAAATGGACTTTCTAGTGATCTTGGATCACTCAACGGCGGTTCTGGTCTTCTTGATGGCGGACTCAGCGGTCCCGGTGGAATTGGTAGCGGTCCTGGTGGGATTGTCAGCGGTCCTGGCGGCTTAGATAGTGGATCCGGTGGTCTCATCAGTGGCCCCGATGCCATTGGAAATGGACCCCTCGGTGGAGGCTCTGGTTTGGGTAACGGTTTCACTAGTGGTAGCCTCTCTCTCGACACCGCGCGGCCCGCATCTGGTGCCACCGCTACTATCGGAGCCCCGAGAGTCATCGGCACCACTGTCTCAGTCGGTCGTCCCAATGTCGCTGCTACACGATATGAGCTGCAGTCTGTCGTCCAGAATGTCATCCGTCGTGTGCCAATCGAGGTGACCCGCCACGTGCAAGTCGCCGTGCCACAGCCCGTGGCCGTACCCGTGCCTCAGGAAGTCAGAGTACCCGTCCCTCAGCCCTACCCCGTCCACGTCGATGTCGTGAAGCAGGTGCCTTACCCCGTCTACAAGACCGAGCACGTCGAGGTTGACAGGCCAGTACCAGTAGAGGTCGTGAAACACGTCCCCTTCGAGGTCATCAAGAAAGTCCACATCCCTGTCGACAGGCCGTACGAAGTGATCAAGAAGGTCCACGTACCCGTTGAGAAGCACGTCGAGGTCCCCGTGGCCGTATGGAAGCCCTACCCGCTCCACATCATCAAGCACGTCACTCACTACAAAAAGAAGAGCTGCTGCTGGTGAAACACCGAAAAGAAGCCGTGATAATACCAAATAGTCAATAGATTATAAATGTAAATAGTCATTAGATGTACATAAAGCATGTAAATAGAAATAGAAATAAAACGTATCGTTTTACAAACACTTAACATAATGAATTTCTTTTCTCTATCCTTAATACATAATTTTGTGATATAACCAGAAATTTGAGAGGCAAAACCTGTTGAGGATATGGTAGCCAATAAATTAACCTTTCATTTAGAACATTATAATAAAAAATATAAACAGAAATATGGGTATACAATAATAGGTATATGTCTACATGTATTGTAATACTCAAAGTTCATATAGGTAAACTACTTACGTAATACGTTTCGAAACATAAAAAATGATCTAGAAAATTTGCTAATAAATAACACCTTTCTGAGTAATAGTATTTTCAATGATCTTCCATGGATGCTGAAATAATTTTAAATTAACTACGAGATATTAACTGACAATTCCTATGTAAATTAAATAAAATTAGGTATTTAGAGTATTTTACGGTTCAAATGTCAATCAAAATGTGCTCCTTTTAGGTTAAATTATATAAAACGACAAATAAATGTTACTAAGTAATAATACTATTATTATACACAGACGGCTTTGTGGTTAGCAACCCTGACTCTCAAGCCGCCTGTCGCGGGTTCGAATCCCACCCAGGACAAACATTGGCAAGCATGAATATGTCTGTTTGTTCTGTGTCTATAAAAGTATGTATTTAAAAGTAAGGTAAATGCCCCAATGGTGGCCAGTTTAAAAAAAAACTGGTTTTTGTGAAATATTACCAAAATTGTGAAAGCTTCAGCACTGAATATAGTGAAACTGTAAAGTCCAGTCCTTATTTAATATTTGTAATGTGTTACGCGTGAGATACGGCAAAGCTGGATTCAATTAATTTAACAAATAAAAGTTGTAGTTTTGTGACCCAGTCTTGGACAGGGAAAATCCATTAATGGACACCCCAGTCTTAGTTTATCTTTCTTTCATGGCTAACACATCAAACAAAACAAATTTAGATTTTAATTAAGCAATACTATTTTAGAAGTGAAACTTTCTGCTCACCGCCTTAACGATTTCCTTAAGAAAAGCCGTCGTAATCAATTTCAAATCACTTTACACTTTGTATTCGCGCAAATTTGTACATAAAACTGACTGAATTGAATAAAACGTTAAACTTAGATAGTTCGATGTCTAAAGTCTATGTCACAGTGATCCCAATGTAAAAACATTCGCTCATGTCCGAATTCTAGATGTTTCTTTTAATTTTTGGCCATTACTGGTACCTTGTCCACCACTGGTACACTTACGATAGTAGGTATATGTAGTATATCAGCTATCTGGTTACCATATCACAACCTCACTTTGAAGCTTATTTTGGAATCAGATTGGCCGTGTGTGGTTTTCCACAGGTGTGTGGTGTCCCAGCACTATTTGCCATTACTACTTTCGATGGAGCTAAAGTTTCTTCGAATCAACCTAAGATAGACGTTAGTGTAATACTTATAGTGCCAGCTGAAAATTAGAATTAGCACGCTGAGCTGGTCCTCCTTTGGCAACGGTTCCTCCCTTGTTCACACTTTGTGGTTTTAACTAGGTATGATGTTTTTATTATTGTTGTGTTGCTGTTAATAAATGTTTTTCTATAATATTGTAATATGTTTCTAAATAAAACACATTTAAAGGTACCAACTTTTTTTTATTATTTTTAGTTAGGTTCCTACTTCCACAGCACAAATACAGCAAAGTTGCAAAATAAATGTGCCAGAATAGATAAATATAATATGGCTACGACTTCCTCATGTACCATGGAAATCAAAAAGACAATAAAAGTATTGTTCGTAGCGAGGAAACTTATTTACTACAATAGAAATTAACAATTCAGTTCATACATAAGTGGTCGCGACAATGGATATAAGTTAGATTATTAGGGAAGTTTATGAACAATGGAATAAATTATTATTTTTTCTATATTCCAACAATTTAAGCAGTTTATAAATTACTAAACTAGCACATCTTTAATTTCCCTTTATAAATATTTGATTTCTATTAAGACTATGACACAAAGTATATAACAATTAATACATTTATTGAAAAAAAAAATTACTACCTATACAAATTCATAAGTAAGTACCTACTTATTAGTGTGATAAAAATATTGATACTTTATATCCCTTTCATTAGTGTTTTATTATATTAATAGTTATGATTATCTCAATACTGAATATCAAGGTAAAAGAAGATATTTCAGACAAAATAAAATAATATATAGGTAGTTATATGAAATTTTAAGTTAATACATTATAATATTTCATCGATATGTAACATATAGCTATGGGGTTCAGAGTAGGTACCAAATACTCGTAGGAGGTAAATATTTAAATAGATAGATCGAATTAAAATTTGTAATGAAAGAAATAAATCACAAATTAACTGAAGCCCCAGCAATGTTTCGTGATTGAAGAACTACCGTGTATTTTATGGGAGAAAAATATACATGGACAATCAACACTTGATTATAACCGTGACATCTTTAACTAAAGAGATTCTAAGAAACAATAATTATTGTCATCATTATCTTTGTATTTGTTGTAGGTACAGAATTTTTCATGAATATCACTTAGTCTCATTATATACTTATGACCTTATGAGAAGTGCTATTATTTTCTTTTACTTCTTAATATTATTAAAGTTTTTGTTGTTTATTTTTGACGTGACAACGTCTTATAAATTGGTTTGCCGGGTGACACTTCAAGAAACTGCGTTACGCTCCGCTCACGTAACGTGACGTTATGTTTTAAATTGTTACTATTGACGTGACAACGTCTTATAAATTGGTTTGCCGGGTGACACTTCAAGAAACTGCGTTGCGCTCCGCTCACGTAACGTGACGTTATGTTTTAAATTGTTACTATTATTTCATCCTTCTTCCTACTATACGAATGAATATTCACATTAAAATTATTTTACCACTCAAAGTCGTTGTCACGTAAAACTTTCGCCCGTATACCGACTTTTTGTTATTGAGATGATTAGCTATTATATAACGCTATTATATGTGCTATTCCAGAACATAGCGTATGTTACCAATGCCACATTTCATCCAAATACACTCACCCATACTGCCATGAACAAGTAACAGACACCCATGTACCTGTTTATCAACACAAAGTTTATCATTCATAATAATATGTATAATCATAATTTATGTTTATTCATCAGAGCAATACACTTATCAATACTATTGCGGATGAATAGCACAAGGGTCATTTACCCATCAAATACAAAATTTGCTTTCCATTAAAATAATTTTTTATAATAATTTAATTTTTTTAACTTGTATAAAAAATATGTAGGTATTACGATAACTCTATAAAAAATACTTATTATAAAGCTTTTTACTAAATTATATAGGTACATACTTTTGGAATCTACGAATGCATAAATCAGTAAAATGATTGATGAAAATAGACCGAAACCGAAATATCACAACTAGTAAATTTTATTGTCATACTCTCTTGCGAGAATTCGGGAATTTAAATTCCAAAAAATATATACAATAAAATCAGAAATTCATAAAATTATAACGTATGCAACTTAGTTTAGCAAAACGCATGTGTAGGGGCGAATGAATTAGTTGCTATTCAACACTGTTAAGGCACTAGCTTTCTATTGAGGATAAATGTCACAGGATATTGCAGACTATTCTCTAACATTAGGGATGAATTTTATGATTATGATACGATTAAGGTATTTAAAGGAGCGACCAAGTGTAAATCGGACTCGCTCATGAAGAGTTCCGTAGCAGCAAGTAACATAATATAAAAGTTCTTGTAGTTCGATGTAATTTTGTACGATGTTTTAATAATAGTGTTGCGGTTTACGATTTATGAAGAATAAAAAAAAACTACTTAGGTACTAGATCTCTTTCAAACCAATTTTCGGTGGAAGTTTACATGGTAACTGACATCATATATTTTATTTTTAATTTATCATTATCTTATTTTAGAAGCTATCAATATCATTTTTTAAGACCTATCCTTAGATACCCCACACGTATGAATTCAATGAAAAAAAATTATTTGAGTCTCAGTTCTATGTATGGGAACTCCGAATTTTGTTAGTTTTTTCTATGTTTGTGTGAAAACCTTAATGCGGTTCACAAAATACATGTAGGTACTTACCAAGTTTCAACAGTAGCGCTCAGTAGGTATAGCTCTTATAGTTTCGGAAAAAAGTGGCGATGACATACGCACGGACAGACAGACAGACATGACGAATCCATAAAGGTTCCGTTTTTTTGCCAATTGGCTACGGAACACTAAAAATAAATAATTCTTACTTGACAGGCCGGTTGGTTTTGTGGTTAATGACCCTGAATTTCAAACCGCCGCTTGTTGGTTCGAATTCCACCCAGGACAAACATTTGTATGCATGAATATGTCTGTTTATCACATCACAAGCTGGTTTGAAATCAGATTGGCCATGTGTTTGCCCACCAAATGTCTCTAAATATTTATTTATTTACTTAAAGTATAATGTTTATTGAATCATCTTATTAGTTTTGTTTTAACATTGCTTTTCAGTTTAAGTAACAGTAACTTATAATTTAGATTTTTGTTTGATACTTATATACTTATATCGAATAAGTTTTTACAGTGTTTGTTTATTTGGTTGTCAAAATGTTTCAGTTTACTTTTGTGTTTCATATATTATCTATATACTAGCTGCCGGCCCGCGGTTTCACCCGCGTAGTTCCCGTTCCCGTCATCATTTAGGGGTATCAAAAATAGATAGTAGCCGATTCTCAGACCTACTAAATATGCATATAAAATTTTATAAAAATAGGTCAAGCCGTTTCGGAGAAGTATGGTATCATTGGTAACTAACATTGTGACACGAGAATTTTATATAATTATCCCGATTAAAAATAAACATATACCTACTTAAATCCGACCCTTGCCGCATAAAAAAATATGAGTGATTAATTTTGTTAGTCCAATCCAATCAGTTAAATAATTTTATTATCATTTCGTGATTAATTTAATATTTAACCGTAATAAACAAATAACCTATGTTATCAAACCAAATCTTCGTCCATTTAGTTATTTTGTGAAATAGGGTTTTCTCCTTTAATAGATCCACCTGTTTTTTTAAGTACCTGTATATTAAAAAAAAAAGTCAAATTATAGGGGTATGGGTGTTTATTTAAGCTTTTTTTATTTAAGAAGGAAAACATCGTGAGGAAACCTGCATGCCCGAGATGTCACTATTAAAGGCATGTGAAGTCCGCCAATCCGCACTAGGCCCGCGTGGTGGACTATGGCCTAAACCCCCTCGATGTTAGGGGAGGCTCGAGCACCTCGGTGGAGACGTATATGAGCTGTTGATGATGATGATGGTATAGTAGAGCAAAACCACCGCAGAACAAAGATATAAATGTTGAAAATAAAAATAAAGCAAAGGCATGATTGGAACCGAATCAATAAGCATGTAAATAAAAGACAGGGTAGCTAAACACCACCAAGCCAACTTCACAAATTCATCAAATAAAAAAGTTTTAAGACAGGTTTTATTTTTATATAATTTATATTAGATGTTTATTAAAGTGGGGAAATTATTCTAATTTATTTTATTCTAACACGGGTTACATAATAAAATTGCATTATTATTTCTTTTACGTAACATGAGAAAATATTTAATAATATGTTAAACACACATGTCGTGATGTGTAATTTAAATTTTTAAAAGAATTTCGCAAATACTTGAGTGTTTTGTGGTTTTTAATTACGATGTACCTGTCTGTTATACTTTCATATACATAATATTTATTTGAATGAATGAAGCTCATCCATTTGTAATTTATGTTGCAAACCTTAATCATGTTATTTACACCTGATTACAAGCATATTTTGTAAGACAATCTGTCTGACATTAATACAATATAACCAATAAAAATTTAAAAATAGTAGTTATAATTAAATCAAGCATTTAAAATACATATTGCTTTACATTGCTCAATTAAACTTTATGAAAAAAAATGGTTTGTTTTAGACCCTAGATATACCTATTATTAAAATCATCCCGTAAAACAAGGCTTGTTTATATTTGTTGGTTGGGTGATATAATAGTAATTACAAGTAAATAAACTAAATAATAACATACGAAATAAATATATACTTTATTATAGTTGAGTTTAAAAAAGTTATCTGTCCATCCGATCAAAATTTATTTTTGATTTAGGTGTGAAAGGAAAAAAGAGTTTCTTCATATTTATAATAAATATATTATATATTTTTTATAATAATAGGGATTTATAATAGTAGGGATTGGAAACGGCCCGAAATTGGTAGACCCATTTGAAATAAGGATTGTCTACATTTTGTATTAATAGGAGAATTATAAAATTAATGTGGAACATAGAACCACTTCCATTTTTGAAATCGATTGGTAAATGGTATGTAAAGTCTGAATGGTATGATTTCTTAAAAAAATATGAGTAGGAGGAGCGTGGCATATCGATTAACATCTGGTGTTATGTAATTAAACCCTGACGATTTCTGAAATCACGTAGGGCCGCTTACAAAACCATTAGCTTGAAGGGGCAGGGCAATATCAAAATGAGGGAGCCGTAGATATGTAGCCAGTTCACTTATTGATGGCTCACTCAGAAGGAGTTATATCCGTATTAGTCACTCCGCTAAAATTATAAAATGTTAAAATAAGGTCAATAAACTAAAATGTGTAAATGCGTAGGCAACTTCAAAATGCGAGTTTTGAATTGAGTAAAATATTTATAAGTAACAGTAAATTATTCAAATAGGTGGACGATAAATATGTGATATTATTTTGCAACAGATTTCTTCAAATGTAGAAATTTGATTTTGCATTCGCGTTACCTTCCAATGAATCTTCGTACATTTCAATAGGTACTAAAATTGTTAAATAAGCATTTCATAAAAACATATTTCTCTACGGTAGAAATTATCCACTTTTCTATAACACAATTAATCCACTTTTTAAAGATGCGAAAATAGGCCGCAAGAAGTTTTAGAAAACTTAATATTTTAAATAAGTACCTATTTAATACTACTTCATGCATTATTCTAAAGTAAATAACTGTATTATTTAACTAAACCGTTAATTTTTCTATGACGTTTACCTTCTATTATAGCTGTACTCTATACTTGTGTTTTATGTATTTGTAGTAAAAGATTAAATTGGTGTCATATAATATACAAGAAAAGTACTAAGGTTTAGGTTAGAACCATGTTAACTCATGAAGGGTTATAGAACTGAAGCCAAGTATTACCACTATTTTATAACTAAAGAAAACTAAGAAGAGCCGGCAAAACAATTTGCAAGGTTAGATAACTGACCTATGAAAATAATATAAATGTATTTATTCCTAACAGTATGTGTAAAGCCTATAAAAATTTGCAAACCGGTGGTTAGGTCAAGATTAATACCTACTGAATCTATTATGTTATTTATAGTTATGAGATGCACAATACAACAGATATTGAGATAGGTTTGGTCTGTTGTTATGAAAATGCTATGAGGTAACAACGTAGCTGAATATTTACGTTTTGATTTACGGCAAAGTAAAATATTTTATAAAACTTTCTCAGTACAGTACCTACTTATAACATATAAAAAAATATAATTTTTTTTTAATAGTAACCTATTTTTGGTGGAAGAAATAGAGGTTTATGTAAGTACCCGATAACACATTTCCTTTAAAATATTATTGATAAATATTTATTAAAACGAAATTTTGTGAAATGATCGAAATTTTCGTCATAGACCCATAATAAATGCAATTATGCAAAAAATATTCGTAACTTTGCATGTCATCATTTAAATTCTCCATATTCTTTTTTTGTATCGATGTCGATGCAATTAATTACTACATATCCGAGAGGTATTAAAATCATATTATATTCAACAAGTCTGGGGAAAGGTATCAGGTACCTCCTACTGATACTGTTAAACAAGATAAATTCACAATTTGATAAAATATTTGATTTTATTTTATTTACCAAGTAAAAGCAACGAATACGCATATCTATGAGTTTTATGAACTAGTTATTTAAAACTGGTGTCATTTTCATATTAGCATACTCATTTAATTTATGCACTCAAAAATAAACGTAATCGATATCGGCGCATCACTAATGGCAAAGATCAGGTTGTGAATCTCTCGGCGTTTACGAATGCACAAGCTGTATATAAAATTGTGCTCTTCCTAGTTTAGGTACAGACGATCACCAGCATCCCAACAGTCCACAGGCTGCTCACAACAGCAAAGTCGCAGCCATGGAGATTCATGTAAGCTTTAATTTACTAGAAAATCTTTATAAATATATTTAATTTCTGATTAAATTTTGTGTTTTATTATTTCATTATTAACAATTTCTTTTTTTACAGTTTTGGTGCATATTAGCTTCGGTATTGCTTGCCACAACATATGCTGGGCGTTACGACACAGGGCCTCAAAGATTTTTCGATAGTTCCTCACCGGCTCCGGATGTAGAACAACGGTATGAAACTAAAGAAGTTGTTCTATATTTAACACCCAGTCAGGTAGAAGCTTTAGAAGCTAGTGGTGCTTTGCTTAGATCCGAAAACACCGCAGAGCCTGAAGCAGAAGCTGAAAACGAGACTGAAATTGAGAATACGAATGAAAATGAAAACATAAATGAAAGTGAAAACGAAAGTGGTAACGACAGTGAAAATGAAAGTGAAAGTGAGAATGATAACGAGAATGAAAATTCTGATGAAGATCAGAATGAAGATGCTGAACAAAATGAAGAACTAGAACAGGACGAAGATCAGGAACAGAATGAAGAATCCGAACAGGGTGAAGAACTCGAGCAGGATGAAGAGTCCGAGGAGGATGATGAACCTGAACAAAATGCAGAGCTTGAACAAAACTCTGAAGAAGAAAATCAACCACAAAACCTTGAAGAAGACCCTAATGAAGAATTAGGTTTGGAAGAAATCATTCGAATTCTCAATGAACAACAGGAGGAAGAAAACAAGAAAAAGGCACAAAGCCGTAACGAACCACAAGTTGTGGAGGAAGAGCAAGAAGAAGAAGCTACTGAAAAACCTAGGGAATCTGCCTCAAGTAATCAAGTTCAATCAAAACCAAAATCAAAATCAAAGTCAAAATCTAAACCAAAATCAAAGTCGAAGAGCAAGCAAGAAGGGAAAAAAATTGTGGCTTCCAATGGAGCTCGCAAAGAGCGTCAATCCAAAAGTAACAATCGTGTCCGTCCTGATGAGCAGTCAGCCAGTCTGAAATTCCTTCGGTCGCAACAAGAAAACATCAGGCAGCAAGATAAACAAGACGTCAGGAAAGAGGCCAAAGAAGAAACTAAGCAGGTAGCCAAACAGCAAACTAAGAAGCAAGTCAAGAAGCAAACCAGAGAAGAAGTCAGAGAGGAAGCCAAAGAAGAAGCTAGGGAAGAAGTTATAGAAGAAATCAGACAAGAAATTAAAGAACTGGCTAGGCAGCAAACTAAGAAACAAACTAAACAGCAAGGTAAACTGCAAGGTAAACAGCAAGGCAAACAGCAGAGCAAACAGCAAGGTAGGCAGCAAGCTACCCCAGACCAGGATGAAAGACAAGCTAGGCCAGAACAGGAAGTCAGACAACAAGCTAAACAACAAACTAGACAGGGAGCTAGGCAAGGAGCCAGACAAGGATCCGCTCAGCTAGCCAGACAGCAGGCTAGGCAAGAATCTGAACAAGAGCCTGCACAAGAAGTCGCCGAAAATGAAGCCCAGCAGGAACAGGTCCCACTCCAAAAATACAAACTTATCCCTTTTGATTTAGAGTCCCCACAGGAATCCCCTAAAGATGAAAGTAACGAAGAGAAATTAGCTGCCCTTGCTCCACTTTTACAGCAACGAAAGATCTCTGCAGCGATTGCTCAGCGCAAGCAACAGTTGTTGAGGAATGAATTACTACTCCAAAACACATTGCGCGAATTACAAGGTTCTCCCAAACATAATGACCAGAAATATGCTATCGAAGTTGAGAGGCTCAGATCAAACTTAGAAAAGCAAAACGCACTATCCAAAGCTGAAGCTCTCGCCAAAGTAGCCCCCGTGGTAATTAACCCCCAGCCCCAGCGATACTCGGCACCCATAGAAATTGTGAGGCGTATTCCCTATCCAGTCGTGAAAACAGAAACAATAGAAGTTGAAAAACCCGTACCAGTTGAAGTAGAAAAACGTGTTCCCGTGACCGTCACAAGAAACGTGTACGTAAAGGTCAACAAACCTTACTTAGTCGAGCGTGTTGTTCCCGTTGAAGTCAAGCGGGAAATCCCGGTAGAGGTACCCATTCATAAGCCTGAAAAACTAACAATTTTACGACACATTTGGGAGCACTAATATTTTTAATTGTTACTAGCGTTAGCATTTATTGTTACTTGTTTTCATGATGTTTTTGTTATTGTTATGTCGTATTTAATTAAAGATATTTTTTTATAATAACTTTGCTATTTTATTTTATTCTTTTGATGAATGCTTTGATGTACTTAATCATCTATAAATCCATATTCGTATGTAAACAATATATTTACTCTATTTTCAAAACGCTTAGGTGAATATGATCATCTCATTCATAATACTTTCATTGATATTTTTAAATATGCGCATTGTTAAAAGTTTATGACTCACAAAGAATGAAAATTAGCATATTTATATATTATAGGTTTTCATCGCGTTGTACTTACTCCTTTTTACATATTAGTCGTCTTAAATTAAAATTATTGAAATTATTAGTTACATAATATTTCAAAATCAAAAAATTCTAATGTTTATCTCGTTATTGGATCCTAAAACATAGGAAATTTCAATATTTGGAATTATACTCATCTAGAAAGCTGACCGCCTACCGTTTGAATTCGAAATCATGTTACCAGGAAGGCGAGATGTCGCCGTTTTAAAATCACAAGATTTGTATTCGTAGCCATTGCGTAAATGGAACCATGGTCGTTACATTTGTGTCCCACATCGGTGCTTTACGGTTTGCTTATGCATTATTTATTTATTCTCAGTTTGTTACAAAATCACTACTTAATTCAGTTTGATATCATAAACATTTCTTCATTCATATCGTATAAGTTTGGTCAACACCAAAATTGCTTTATTTATTAATGAAATTCAATTATATTGAATATTAATAAACTTTATGCAAATGTGAAAATATTCGATATACAAAAGTAAAAGTAAAGTTTGAGTGCGATCTCATAAGATCTTACATTTACACGGATAATCATCATGAAAGTATAAGAAACATGACTCGCAAAGTCGTTTTTATTCTGAAGTAGTATCAATGCAATTTGAAAGTTTCTTTTTTGTTTGTCAGTTCCCTAACTGAATAAGAATTGTATACTTATGTATTAAATGAAAATGGACTTCAGAGAGACTGCTTCTGAGACATATTATTATATTTGACTTTTGAACTATATTTTTACCATAGTTAAGGTAAATTTTGCGATTAAGCGAACTATAGGAGTAGGTATATTCCATCTAAGTATTCTTTAAATGGGTATTTACAGAATACTTAGATGAAATTTATTTAATGTTTAGAACATGACTTGTTATGTCGTTACGTAAAGCTCGTAAATCGTTATCTAAGTTCAATTTCCGCAAGTAATTCGTGACAATATGTTTTGGACTGGCGACACGACATGAAATGCGAATTTGCGCCTTGGGCAAAATTCTCACGTACCTTTCACAATTTCTCAATTCGTTTAAATCAATTAGTAGGATTATTTACCATTTCAGTATATAAGGACAAAAGTTTCATAATGTTTATAATGTCACATAACCGTTGAGGATAGATACAATTATACAATATCTTTCTAATTACCGATTTTTTTTTTACTTTTCCCAGTCAGTTATGTTTTTAATTTGGGGTTACATGATCTGATTGTAGCTAGTTTGCGAGTTACGATGATTAGATTACAAGCAACATACTCGTACATAATCATTTTGTAATCATTACATAATAATAATTATGGGGTAATTTATTTGCTACTGTTATGAACAGTTTGTTAGTGAGTATAGGGTAATAAGAGAGCAACAAGAATTTACTTATTTCCATATTGTGCCAATTTTTATAAGGAGTAAAAATACCAATATTTCGTTAAAACAAACATTTTATTAATATCACAAATTCACTGGTACTCAATCAACGATTGCCTTAGTAAAAATAATTAATGATAACGAAGATCAAGCAAGGAAACGAAAAGTACAAACACACAAACAAGCAGTCGATCAACTCTACACAATCTGATCACTTTCTAACATTTAACTTACACGTTTCATAACGTAATTCCAAGCATTTTAAGATCAACATTAACAATTTAGAAACAATACTAACTTTTACAAATCACGAATTGCCTAAAATGTTCTCTTTAGAATTAAACCTAAATCAGGTACATTAAAAAGCTCAATCATCACTACAACGAACCTACAGATCAGCGACTCAAGCTGCAATCTAAATAATATTTATACTAATATCATCAGGCAAGAAGTAGACCTAAATATTACTTTAGACGGTGGAGTATCCTCCACACTTAAGTATATGCCCGTGGTAGATGCTAAACTAAATGCAGTTAATAGCTATCATATTTGTAACCTTCGCCGCTGTCGCCACCGAGAGCTTGTGCATGCTCCAGATAGTACTGTCCGTGAGATTCGGGCTGTTGAAGCTCGGCATAGCCTTTCAGACCCTCGCCGCCTTCGTAGCCTTCGAAGCCACCGCCCAAGTGTTCGTATCCACCCTGCTCGAACCCTCCGTGCTCGAGACCTCCGTGCTCGTAACCTCCATGCCCGAGACCAGCGACTAAGTGCTCACTTGCGTGTCTTTCATCTTCAAGCACGAGACCACCTCCGTGTTTGTGCTCAGTCTCGGGATGGATCAGTTTCAGGTTCTGTTCTGACTTGCCCTTCTCCAGTGGGTGCTTCAACAAATGGCTGTGTTCTTTCTTGACGTACACTGGCACCGGGTGGAAGTGCTCAAACTTAATAGACTGATGAGATTTTGCATGTTCGTGTTCAACTTGATGATGGTGTCCAGACTCGCCGATGAGGGCATGCTGGTCGTATTTCTCTTCTAGCTGAGGGGCCTCCTGGTGGATGAAACCAGGATAGGCGGCCACTGCAGCCAGGAATCCCAGGAAAATCTGTAAATGTCAAATTACATTGAAAATTTGCATAATATTGCAGCTTAATTAATGTTATGTCCATTAAATACTCGAAAGCTTTCATGTAGATTGCATTATATTCACTAGATTGGATTAATGATTTCAATCTAGATGGCGGCAGTCTGTCTATCTATTAAGGAACCTATAATAAAGCATCGAGTGCGCTATCTATAAACCTGTTCGCCGGGGGCACTAACACGAGGAACTTTATGTAATAAGAAAGGCTCTCTACAAAATAGTGCAGCACAACGTCGAACAGGAAGAGTATATTCCTATAGATGCTTCACTGAATTCATACATAAATTAATGCCAACTCGATAACTAGGAACTCAATTAACAAATGAACGAGTTAAAGTGGTTCATCGAGATTTCACATTAGTTACACTGTCCATACGACGCGATCACACGCTAAAGCGTTAGTATGGGGCGCACTTGGACACAACTTAAAAGCACTAGCACAAAACACAAGAATATTACGCACGTGGTACTTCATTGCTGTTGGTTGTAACTGGTACTCCTTACTCCACAAGAGGGTGGTGGGTAATGCCAGCACTTGTAATTTGCATCGCTTTTATACTCGGTTTCACTTAACGAGCGGTGTGTGCGAGTGCTCTGTTTGCAATTACGTGTACGTCGAACGCATTGTCAGTCTATCTGCGTCTCAAATAGAACAATAGATAGAAATTCATTGGGAGATGTATGGAAAAAGTGTACGATCGAGCGACATTAACATATTTTGCTATGATTTCCACGTAACATCTTCGATAGACATTCGTAATTGTTCGGTAATCAATAGGCGCGTGAAACGCTTATTTAATTTAAATATTTTACGTAATGCTAATGTTACTCTATAAAATATAAAATAAAATATGTATCGAATTATTTAATCTAACAAGACGGTTAAATCGTTTGTATATTTTATTTCGACGTATCAATGAAGTGCGTCAAGTTCTAACGATAGAATCAATTTATGTGACTGTTAATTTATTCACTGATTTGAATAATAGAATTTGATGGACCAGTTAATCAATAGAATTAACGCATCACGAGCTACGTTAGATTTTAACTAGAATAGATTAGAATATAATTTTCTATTTTCTACTTTTGTTCTATAAAAATATTTATTTATCGCTAACATAATTCCCTTCGCTCGATAACCTTAAAAAATTTTCAACATAATCCGAAACATCATATAAAAATATAATTACCTACCTTCATTTTGTGCATTCACACAAATGCATATTAAAATCATAAGATCCAGGGCGAGGACATTTTAATTCGGAGATTGTTCAAAAAATTTTATGGGCTTTGTTAAAGTTTAAGATAAGACAATGAAATGTAATACATAATGCTATTAAAAAAAATTTACGCCTACTGTAAACCTACAAAATACAATTAAATTTACATTTCGATGGTACTACATAATTTGGTGTACATGTTGAAATAACAAAGTAAATATATTGGCGATGGTTCTACTCATACAATTAAAATAAGTGAGTTGGTACCTACCAATATCCTACAACCTATATCCATACTAATATTATAAATGCGAAAGTAACTCTGTCTGGCTGTCTGTCTGTTACGCTTTCACGCTAAAACTACCGAACCGATTTAAATGAAATTTGGTACACAGTTAATCCAGAGCCTGAGAAAGGACATAGGCTACTTTTTATCCCGGGAAAATTGAAGATACCCCGGGAACGCGGGCGAAGCTGCGGGGAGCCACTAGATGATAATAAAATGTAGCATTGATTATTTTTTATTTTTATTTTATTTTATATTATTTATTTTAATAAAATATTAATTATTTTATTGATTATATTGACTTATCGAGGCATTGATAATATTTTATGATTAATTTTATAAATATTCGATTTAATATAAAAATTGTTCTTATCTTTATAAGATAAATATTATTCCTTTGTCGAAAATAAAATCGTTCTAATTAGGTATAACGATATCCATTTATCTGCTTCTAATTTTGATATATTGTAGAAACGGTTCAATCTGATTCCGACTAATTGGACGTACCTACCTACAAGATAATTTTTGAATAAATACGTTATTAATTAAAAGATGTTTAGTCTTTTTTAAATTTATTATAAAAATCGAAAGTGTTGATAATCTTGAACGTTTTTCTTTTTTTAAAATAAATAAATTATTTAAAGATATGTAAAGGGGGTGAGAGTTGGGTAACACTTGAAAGCTAATGAATAAATCTTCGATAATGGTAAAAAAAAACAATTAAGGTGATTGCCACACTGCGTAACCGTCTGATCAAACTCGGCCGCTTCTTAATTGTCTCATGCGTTTGCGCAAACACTTTGCACTTTTGATACGATTTTCGTTTCACGAACATTACGCGCTTACTCAATATGTGCAACTAATGCAGTAAGTAACACAATGGAAATGGAATTATCCAAACAAATTTTTAACTGTATTATTATTATATTTAATAGATAAATTGGTCTAAAAAAAAGTTGTGTTATTTATTTTCTAAATTCAAGAAACTAATAGACAGTAAATACATGTATATTAATTTCTTAATTTCACCGATTAGAACTTTCAGTAGAGCATGCTACTTTATTATGCAAAAAGTGTTACCGTGGTGTTATTCAATTCCAATAATTTGGTTATTCCAATTAAACTGTCTGGCTGACTTGATTACAAAATATAAGAATATTAAGTTAATCTACTAAAATAATGTTACGTTAATATTATATATTTTTTTGATTTCACAATTCTATTATTCTGGATTATTTGTAACCATTTAATTTTAGTTTGAAAATGTTATAATGAAAGGGCATAATTGATCCATTGAACAATTCCTAAGACCATTAAGTACAATTGCGTGGGTGCTTGCAATAACATTAATTATAAAACGTAATACTTTCATTATAAATCAGTTATTTCGTAACATAACTTAAAAGCGTCACTCAACGAAAGGGACATTAAAAGTTTTATTGGTACTGCGATATTAGAAAGTCTTGTAAAAAGTTTATATAAAAAGCTTTTGAAATATAGCAAAGAGTGACAATAAATGGCTAGATTAAAAAGTCAAAATGTTAGCTTATTGACTATAGGTAAAGAACTTTATTTTGCATAGGTAAATATGTGACTATACTAATGTGCTAATGCACTAACATTGTTCTCAAAAATTGGTTGCCTGTAAAGTCGGTATACGGGCGAAAGTTTTACGTGACAACGACTTTGAGTGGTAAAATAATTTTAATGTGAATATTCATTCGTATAGTAGGAAGAAGGATGAAATAATAGTAACAATTTAAAACATAACGTCACGTAACGTGAGCGGAGCGTAACGCAGTTTCTTGAAGTGTCACCCGGCAAAGCAATTTATAAGACGTTGTCACGTCAATAATAATAAATTGCTATAAATATTTTATAACAAAACATTCATTAAGTGAATTTATGACGGATCGTTAACTAAAATTACAATTTATTTGATTAATATTTGGTTACTTCGAAGCTAGAGCATGACGACTAATGAAATGAAGCATTTGCATCATAATGAATTGTTCTTGTATTTGTTTTTATTTATGTAAAATCAACATGACTTTTTATGCGCTCGTTGATGTCTTGAACCAGCGATATACGATTCTAACGGTTAATTTAAAGATTTTATTAGTAGCCATTTTTATGTATTGAGGGTAAATATTATCAATAAAATTGTTTGTAACGGTTTTAGAAAAAATGTTTAAGCCCATAAACATATGAATTTATATTTTATATGTTTTCATAATTAAATTATATGTTATTAATTTGATTGGTATGTATTTATTTTAAAATAACATAAACATTAAAATATGTTGGAATATTAAACTAATCATGGTTTACATTATTTATTTTAAGTGGGATTAGAAAAAAAAATGTTGTCAGATTGAACAAATTCCAGTAGATAGATACCTCTACCTCCATATCTATTTCCTACCTAATAAAATACATGCACAATAGATTGAAAAGATACTGTTACGTTACGAGTAACTACAAGCATAATCTCGTCACACATAAATTGAGCAACGGTTCACATTGCACGTAACTCCACAGGGTTGCCTATAATCTGCGAGCCGAGTAGAGCGAGAACTATAATAACCATGGAGAAATAAAAACCAGCGGAGATGTAAAGTGGAGTAGAGCTTAATTATTTTGCGAGTATCTCAATAATAAATTAATCCGAGAGCCAATACTTTAAATTTAAAATTGCGTTTGACGATCAGAACATCCCGCTCCTAGCTCTCCCAATCACACTGCTGGATACAATGACGCAATACAAATAGTATTTGATGGTATCTGGCAGATATTCACACGAGAGATATTGTAGTCTTTTGACATTCCCAGTTTTCGTGACTATGGCTTATCGTAAAATTGTAGAATGTAAAAAAAATGCTTTAGTACCATGTCGTCTAGCGGCTACTCACTTTCATGATATTTAAAAGAGAGGGACACATATTTTAAGAGACACTGTTTCTCGACTTAATTGCATGCCACTTCTACCATATTCTCTCTGCTTTTATCCATACCCAAGAAGTATTTATAGTACAAGCAATCGATAATTGGCAATTGTTCACTCATAATCAGAAAATTACAAAGCTTCTCAGTAATTTGCTTAGATACAATGGAGTGGAAGAGAAAATGAATTTATTCTACTATTGTAAGCTTTTTTAGGTATTGAAGTTCACCTAACTTTAGGGTGAGTAACCTTGACACCTCAATTCCTTCCCCCTTCAAGAAATTGTGATACATAATTGAATTTATGTAAAAGAGTTTCACATAAGGCAGAAGTGGATAACATTAAATACCTATCAAGTTTAGTCCTATAGTTCTAAAAAGAATAGCCATAATTAGATTTGGATAATTTTGCAACGTGTTTTTGGTAGGCTTTATTTCCTTACTAATACATTATACCTACCTAAATGCGAAAGTGACTCTGTTTTTTACCCTTTCACACCTAGACCACTTTTACCGAATTTGATTAAACTTGGTACAGACAGGCATGAACTTGGGAAAGTACTGACGACCGATATCTAACACGCGGGTGGAAGCTAGTTAGGTATTTAGAAAAAAACAAAAAAGCTGTATCATTTCTAACACACGGTAATTCTTCCATTTCAAGCTAAGCATAGCTAGTACTATGGTAGTCAGATGGCAATGTTAAAACATTTATTAAGTATATAGAGTCGAACCCACGACTAACGGCGTGAAGTTAAGTTCGTTAACCACAAAGCCAACCGATCAATCAATATCATTATATTTGTTGACGCAAATCACCTTTGATAACATTTTTTATTGTTTTTATTATGTTAGTTTACATGTTTTCCGGATTCATCACAAAATATTAAATAAATATTAATTTTTTTTATTGTGGCTTAAAGATTGTAAAGCACCAAAAATGCTTAGTGATGACTCATTATAAGTTTTAGATTTCGTTTTTATTTGGTATATCCATATTATTTTTATGCCTTGACTGACATCTTAATAAATGTATGAACTAAAATTTATCCGGTTGACATGTTTTTGATACGAATTTTATCAGTTCATTTAAATAATAAAATAATCATTCAAATAAACACTTTGCACTTTAAATTAATGATTTAAAAAACTTTCCCAAATACATGATAAACTATTATCTATAAACGATTTTGGTTTTATACCTAGATACCTACCCAGTTTTAATAAAATATTTCGTTTATTTGAAATACATAAAAAACCATCAAAATGCATTCCAAACTCAAATAGCGCCAACGTCAAAGAAGCTTAAAACAAAACTGCATCACAGATTACATAAACTTTGTTGTATGTACCTACATTGTCGATACTTTTATGTGTTGCTATCCCATAATGTAACTTTCATTGTTTTAACTATCCGACTCCTATTTCTTGCAGCTACAAAGTTGTGAATGCTAAATTAAACAGTTACGTACGCAAACAGCTTAACTTGTTTTGTTATAGTTCGTCGTATGCCTAGAACGAATTTGAATGAATAGTCCGGACTAACATAGGCCATGGTAAGCATATGATCTGCCTACTCGTTAATAATAATTTAGTTTCTAAAAACTCGGTATCCTTTCACATTTGCATTTTGAATAACTATCTAGGTATAGATATTTTATTACGTCCATACCTAATGTGATCGACTAAAACTGTTTCTTACAGTTATGGCGTCATTCCTGCATATATTTTAAGTTATCGCGCAAGTTTAAAACTGCATGATAAATTGTCTGGTCTGGATTACGGTAACTTTATGCGTAGACATTTTCTAGTGAAAGCGAGATTTATGGTTACTAATCATTTAGGTATTCCGATAGGCGAACTATTTGGAGCTCAATGTTTCTTGATCAGAATCATTAAATAGTGGTCAAGTGTGAATCGGTTCAAGTCACTAGGTAATATAGACCAAGTTTATTAAGAGAATTAGACCAACAGATAAACTGATGGTAGGTAAATAGTTGAATATGAACATGACCATTAACCTAGTTAATCAAAACAACTAGGAACGAGTACTTCTTAAAGCATCAGTAGATACTATGCAAATATGGTTGTAGTAGGTCTTTCTCTGAAAGAAACTTGCGGTGATAAATCGTGGTAGATCTATTAGGGCGGATATCAAATAAGCGCCTTCAAATAATAAAATCGTTTGTTTATAATGAAAGTCATGTAGAAAATTATTACTTAATATGCTTACCTACTTACCTAATAATATAAAATATTATTACATAACTCGTAAAACTTCACGTTAATGTTCCACATTAGCAGAGTATGGTCTTGTTACTTTACGTCGACGATTTAGTAACTTCCGTAAACATTTCCTGTTACAAAAGAGGTCGGACGCAAGATCATCAGGGGAAGTGAAACTTTGCAATATCCACATGTGACAATAATTAACAAAGGTTTTAAGGTAATATGGTGACGTTATTGTGTGTATACTCTTAGAATGCATATTTGCAAAATTATTAAATGACATATACTACCTATAGATACATGTACCTAATTAATATGGATCCATCACCAGATACGCGGCACGCGAGAGTGACAATACCTAACCCAGCAGTGTGTTAACATGGGCTGATAATGATGATGTGTAGGTAATTTACCTACAATACCCTACACAACCTACTTCTGAAGTGTATACATTTATTAAATTTTCTGAAAATATTAATTATTGACAATAAATTATAATTAGTCAAATATATTTATCCACAAAGATGCCCAATTAATAAATCATAAAGCTGAACAGTGCTATTACGGTTGCTATTACAACAGAAACTAGAATGTATGCTTGAATCTCTGTTAGTTAATTAACTGTTGTAAAGTTACAACGTTTGAGTGGCTAACCATTTCATTTAAGTCATGCTTGACCTGAAGTGAACAAGTCGAAATTAGTTAGTTGAATCACAAACAAAAAAATACTTATTTTAAATAAGGTGGTTGGAACCCAAAGTGATGGTATCCAGATAATATAATATACTTAGTTTTTTTTTAAATAGTTTAAAACCTAAACTTATTCACGGATAAAAGCTAACCACGCCAACCTACCCAAATAAAAATTCTCAAACACGATAATTTTATTATCTCTCTACCTAAATTTAGGCCCTTATTACATTTTATCATCACCATGGAAAATAGCCTAAATAAGTATGTAGATGTCCCCCTACATAATAGCGTAATGAGCTAAGGTAAATAGAAATTTTGCACAAGTTCCATCATCATTTTCTGGATCGTTTTTGTTATTACGAATAGAATCATTAAGAGCACAATTCAGGCGAAACTGAATGTTGTCATTGTTCCGCGAACAAAACATTACGCCTTAGTAATAAAGTAATCGAGTTTTCTGTATTCAACCAGTATGTACCTATATATATTGACTTGTACACAAGAGTATCATATACCACTTGGCCAATGCTCTTACATAACCCGACTGCAGCTGTCTAATCAAATTATAATCTACATCAGAGGAAGTCGGCGTTTGTTAGCGTTAATTAATTCCAACGTTTCGACAAGTCACTGAGAGGCCGAAAAAAGTCGTTTGTGATTGATTAATTTAATGAACATTGAGGCAGGTTATGAGGTAGCTGTTTGATATAGCACCATCCAATACTTGGGATTTTTTTCCCGACTTATAAAGTATCATGTTATGTTGAATATATCTACTTATTCTATACCTATAATAGTGTTTAAATACGAGTCGGTCGGTACCTACTACCTATGTAAATCGATCTCGTTAAACCCAATAAGGCAATAGCAGCTTGGGTAAGCTTCCAATTTTGGGGTTGATCCATTGTATAAAATCAAGATTTTCGATCAAATAAATTCAATCAAATGATTTTTTATTTCTATTTGGAATTTTAATGTAGGTGTAGGTATTTATCCCGTGTGTCTGCTTTATTAGGCCCAATATAATAATATCTGTACTGAAAGGGTAGGTACCTAGTTACCTATGTACCTGCAATGGTCAATATGGTCATTGGACTGTTTTATACCTGACTTACACATCAGTAAGTATGAAATCCCATGTATTTTACCATACTTCGCAGTATCATTAATTTAGTTCTACACTTGAATAAAATAACACATTAAAAAACATTAAACTAAACTTGCTATTCTCCAATCAATAACAAAAGTATAAAATTTTATTTTAAAACAACGCCTCATTTGAATCGAAAACGGAATCATGCCACATCAATTTGATTTTCAGTGTTCCCGCCAAAAAGTCCTCTTTTTATCATTATTTTTAGCCAGTGTCAAGGTAGTGTCAATATTATTACAAGTCGAGTATTTTTTCGTCAGTGAAAGGAAATTAATGCGAGTATCGATACTGAATAAAATGCAATGATTTAATCCTAAAACAAATAAACTTTTAGATATTTTAAAACTATTTCATTTATTACTTAACAGCACTAGGTATAATTATTATAATATAATAGAAATATATCCACCTCTTATAGTAAAAAAATAAAATAAAGTAAGTTATTAATATTATTATATAAAAAAAACCTTTTATTTACATTGAAATAAAATAATTTATTTGTAAAGAATAGTTAAATATACGGGCGAAAGTTTTACGTGACAACGACTTTGAGTGGTAAAATAATTTTAATGTGAATATTCATTCGTATAGTAGGAAGAAGGATGAAATAATAGTAACAATTTAAAACATAACGTCACGTTACGTGAGCGGAGCGTAACGCAGTTTCTTGAAGTGTCACCCGGCACACCAATTTATAAGACGTTGTCACGTCAAAACACAGTTAGGAATGACATCATAATAACATCTAGTCAATTAAGAAAATTTTGACGTGACAACGTCTTATAAATTAGTTTGCCGGGTGACACTTCAAGAAACTGCGTTACGCTCCGCTCACGTAACGTCACGTTATGTTTTAAATTGTTACTATTATTTCATCCTTCTTCCTACTATACGAATGAATATTCACATTAAAATTATTTTACCACTCAAAGTCGTTGTCACGTAAAACTTTCGCCCGTATATTTAACTATTCTTTACAAATAAATTATTTTATTTCAATGTAAATAAAAGGTTTTTTTTACTTCGTTAGCTATCGATGTATCATATAATCATATTTCACATGTTGGATTGATTATTACAATACAATAATAGTTTAATATTTTTATAAAATATTCTAAACATTTTGGTGCTATTTAAATCGCGGTCTGTTTATAGTAAGATTTCTTATTAAACAGAAAAATTTATATTTTGATTTATTTATACTGACCAAGGTCACCATGGCTTGGTCGTCCATATTGGTTGGGTGTTTCAACCAGGCGTTGTACAAAGTAAGCATACAAACATTTCTGAACGAAATGTAACAAAATAAAAAAGTAACTAGCCCACCAATCACGAAGTAGTTCTGGACGTTTTGATTTTTAACGAATTGAATTTTGAAAACAAACGTTCAAATTTCAAGGCTCATCATCAAGGAAATAGGAATTGCCGGATTGGAAGGAATTTTATATTTCGTTATAGTATTTTTAAACAAAACTGTTGTTGGTTGATTTAAGTGTGATCAGTGTGGTGTTTTTATTGTATAGTGAATGCAAGTTTAATTTGTGGGTTTATAAAATGATCACGTTAACCGAAGATGTGAATAAACTTTTGTAAGTACTCAAACGATGTATGAACAAACAACAATATCCTATGTCTATTCAAATGTCTGAGAACTGATGTCTTTTAGTCATAATAGACTGAGTACCCCTGTAGTCTTAGGTAAATCGGTTACTCCTAACATATTCCACGCAAATGCACAAAAATTTTCTTACGGAATCAGACGCGCCTAAAATCGTTATTTTACGAATAGTTGATTCCTGCTTAAATGACTTAGAATCTTAGATCTCTTTTTGTCTATTTTTTACACGCATAGGTTACGTTGCTTATATACATAATTCGAAAATACTAACGATTATCTTTTGTAATTAACGAAATTTAATATTTATAACTTTCTATCCTTAATCAATCTTATTTTTGATCATTTACTTCTACTTGAAATAAGGCAAATTGAAAAAAAATCGGAATATGATAATAGGACACTCTTAAAAAGACAACATAAAGATAAATATGGCAAAATAACTACAATAACTCCTTTTTGCTAAACTTTTTTATAACTTGTTGCCTACTGCCTACTTTTGAATTCTCTAAAGCCCGTACATTTGTTAACACTTCAGTAAATCTGTTTAACCATCAAACCTTCACTTATGCCACATACAATGTAATGCTTGTTATTTCAGTAATGAAGTGCTGCGGGAAATATCTGAGAATATCCGCAACATGATGGGAGAGCTGTGGTTAAATTGGTCACACCTCGGAGTGGATGATAATACTAAAATCAATAACATTGCAAAACTTGTGCAAATAGAAAAGGATCTCCACAGGGATGTTATTCATGAGACACAACAGAAACTTAAAAACATGCAGAGTCAAGTTGATAGTAAGTAAAATATGCTTTTTTTTACAATATTAAGGTTTAGTTAAGAGACTTAAAAAAAAAACAAACAATTTCTTTGTTCATACAGTCCTATTAACTACAAAGCATGATATTTAGTCACCAAATATTTGACTTTCATTGATTGATACCTTTCATTATTTATTTTATTCAAAATAATGCTCAATGATGTTAAATTTATATTTTGTTATTTTACACAGAGTTAAAAGAAGAAACTGAAGAACTAAGTAGATGTCTTTCGGTTGACATCACAATCCTCGACTTCAAGGATGAAATGATGTTGGTTGATTACAAGAGAGAGTTAGAAGAGCAGATTACTGGGTATGATATTTCTTGAGTTCTACTACTTATAACTATACTTTAATGTAATTTATTTTTAAATATTTTTGCTTACCATCTATATAATCTTCACATAGATTTACAATACTCCAAACCAGTGTTTTTATGGATATCCATATCCAAAATTATCGGATATACGAAAAAAAAAAAAACTGTAACCATAATCCAACTGAAATAAAAGTTATGGATAGTTTCGGATAGGGCGGAGTCTAACTAAATACTACAACTCATACGAATTAAAGTTTTCTATGGGAAAATGGTGTTTAGCAAGCTCTGTAAATAAAACTAAACAAATAACATAACTGCGTATACTTAAACAGGTATAGGGAACAAGTAGAGCAGAGGCGCATGAAGATGGAAAGACTCCTGGAATGGCAGCGAGATTTGGCAGAGAAGCTTGGCGTCACCATTCGTGAGCTGCAGGATGTTCCGCTGCCATCTGAAGATGAACTGGACAGACTGAAGGATCATCTTGAAGTGTTGCAAGCAGAGAGAGATAAGAGGGCTGAGATATTCTTGAATGTACAAGTTGAGATTAAGGATATTATGGGTATGTCATCATAAAAGTATCTCTTGTTCTTTATTACCTACTATCAAAATAATTATTTTTAACACTGTTTATGATATAGTATTCTATATTATCAATTGCTATTATAAAACCTTTAATAGGATGGATTTTCAAATGGGGTTGTAGGTATTTGGTTTAAATACAAATTTTCAACTTGAATGCTAAGTTCCTCTTATATAAAACCTAAACCTCATTCGATAGATCATTGAGAGATGTACCATTTGCTCCAGAACCAATATTAACACATGAGATGCTGCAATAGATTTATTTTTCAATGTTGGGGGATACCATTAAAATATAAATATTAAATATAATGCAAAGTATATTAGCATATTTATGTATAATGACATTTATTATTTCCAGACAAACTTCAAATCAGACCACAAAACAAGTTTGAGCACATTGTGATGACCTCCCTTTCTGTGGACTTCAAGGTCACTGATCTGAACATGGACCGCCTCGCTAAGCTGCAGCAAGATTTACAGGAGAAATTTGAGCTAACTAATAATAGGGTATGGTACATTATTGTTACATTTAACAAAATCGACAACACCCATTTTACTTGCCGAAACCGGAAAGCTGAAGCAGCTTTTTGCTTTTGCCCGCGTTGTTTTTAATCGCGTAGGAATACGGGGATAAAATATAGCCTGTATTATCTCCTTGATAATGCAGCTTTCTGTCAGTGAAAAGATTATTCAAATTAATTCAGTACTTTCGAAGACTATTCCTTACAAAGACAAAAAAATCTAATCTTTGCTCTTATTATATTAAAAGACTAAAATTATTATTAAATTTTTCAGGTGTTAGAAATGCGTGAGCGTCTCTCAAAGCTCTGGGAATGCTTGGAAGAAGATCAAGTGTACCGCGAGAACTTCTTGCACGCGCACCCCGGCTGCCACCCCCAGACCGAGGCTGCTATCAGAGAGGAGATAAAGCGCTGTGATCATATCAAGCGCCAGAAGATACAGGTCAGTTTGACACACACAGACTACGATTACTACGAAATGCGCAATCAAGTCCCCTGAGTCTATATAAATATAACAAACATCCTTGAATTTTCGCCTTATATATTAATAAATTTTCCCAGCTCGACAAGGCTTATTTATCTTTTTTTAACGTTGTTCCGTATGTATACTTATCATATTTCCTTGACTATTGTTCTTTCTGAAGACTGCACTGAATAAGCTTTATACATTAAGTAGTGGCTCCCCGCGGTTTCACCTGCGTACCTGGGGAGAGATCTTAAATTTTCCCGGGATAAAATGTAGCCTATGTCCTTTCTCACGCTTCAGACTATTTGTGTGCCAAATTTCATATAAATCGGTTCTGTAGTTTTAGCGTGAAAGCGAGACAGACAGAGTTACTTTCGCATATATTGTATTAATAGAATTTTTTATTTGTTGCATAAGGTGTTCGTAGCGAATGTTCGCACGAAGATAAAGCTGATGTGGGACAAGATTATGTATTCTATCAGTGAGCGTGAAGAGTTTGTGCACTACTATCAGGACTTATTCACCGAAGACACTCTCACGCTGCATGAGTTGTACCTCGACAAGATTACCAAGTTCTATGAAGATCACAAGTGAGTACTTATGTATCTATTATTTACTTGAGCAACACCTGAATAGTTTTTAAAGACGAGGAAATAGAGCAATTGTCATGTTTGACGATACATAGGTATTGTAATTCGTAAGTGGATTGAGACATACCAAATAAACATTATGATCTATAAACCCACTAACTTTCGTAATATTCCTGAACATTTTCTGTTGGATAAGTTAAGCCTAAATCTTTTTGGCTGTTATTGCTGAAAAGAGCAACATAAGTTTATAAGATATAGTATATTGACTTAAATTTTTAGTGGAGTGAATGTGGATTTGACTGGAGACCGAATAAAATGGAGGGAAATGACACACAAAGCCGACCCAAAATAGGATAAGGCAAGGAAAATAATGATGAGTTCATATATTGATTTTAAATATTCCATTATTTCCAGGCACATTTTCGAACTAGTGGAGACACGCAAGAACCTGTGGCTGAAGATGACCGAGCTGGAGGCGCGCGCCACCGAGCCGGGCCGCTTCCACAACCGCGGCGGGCAGCTGCTGCGCGAGGAGAAGGAACGGAAGGCAATCGCTAGCAATGTAACTATTCTTATTTGCACCTTCTAGAAGACTAGAATATACATTAAGTCATGGCTCATTGTTATAAACATTGGGTATGTGTCTAGCTAATAAATAATATACATTGTCATCAATAAAAGAAGCTCCCAATAGCTTGGAGTTACATAATATATTCCGAATATACGTTTTTTTAAAAATACTTAAAGGTAAATGTATTAATTGTAAAAAAAATATAAATATAATAACAACAACAATTTACTAAACTTTCTATTTTAACAGTTACCGAAAATTGAAGCCCAGATTCGTGACTTGGTGTCCGAATATGAAGATAAAAGCGGCACCACGTTCACCATTGACGGCAAACCGCTACTGCAGGTCATGCAGGATGATTGGGAAACCAGGAAAGCTGTAAGTTTAATATTCTACGAAGAACTCAACTTCTACAGTAGCTTGAAATAACATAAACATGAAGAATAAATCAAAAAGCTGATGTTATTTAATCTAGTTTCTAGTGCCCCTTGTGAAATATTGCGAGAAGCATACTAACCGAATTGCATTGAGATGATGATCCAAACGGGACATCACACAATTCAGTTTGTTTCTCTGGTTAAATTTAACTATGAATATATCATCATCATGAATATATATCATATATTTGTCAGTCATGGAATGCATAGAATATACTTTAACAATTACACTTCGTAATGTGCCTAAAACTGAGTCTATTTGAACTGATCCCTATGCGGTTAATAGATTTGTGTGAATGTCACCCACTTGGGCTAAAACGTAGTACTCATCTGGGGAAACAACTGTTACACCCAGATGAGGTAATATCAATTCCTGTCAAGAACATAGTGCGGTTTTTCACCGCTTCAAGTCTTGGCAGTGAAAAGATAACGTGGCGATCACAATAGACCCAGTATGGTCGCAGTGATACAAGCTCTGAGAAGACTTGTAGCCACTTAATCTGAGTCTCAGAAACATATTTTTTTTTTTTTTTTTTTTTTTTATAAAATGAGCTTACGTTTGGCTATATTATTATATATATATTATTATTATTATTTTATTATACGTCCTGTATACATTACATGTGTGTATTGTATACAGGAGCGTCACAACAAGGTGTCTGCGCGGAAGCAAGTTCTGACGCCGACGACGCCGCTGCTGTCGCTGCGCTCGCTGGCCACGTCGCCGCTCGGCAAGCGGAACCGCACTGCCGCTGGACTCGCCGCCACTGTCGACAGGAATAGGTACCACATATTATATACCTGTCTCTTCTCTTCCGCTCTCTTCTATCTCGCTCGTAATCATCTCTGAATTGATTAAAGACACACTTTAATCAATTCAAAAATATGGGTTAAATAAAACGTGTAAAACCACAGACAGCCTCATTGCATATCTGAATACTCCAGGATATATAGTTTAGTTTCTTGCTGGTTTTTCTTAGTTCAAATTTGAATACTGTACTTGATAACTTAACCACCTTCATATGGTAAATGACCCAATGGTGGCCAGTTTAAGAAAAAAAAAACAGGTTTTTGTGAAATATTACCAAAATTGTCAAAGTTTCAGCACTGAATATAGTGAAACTGTAAAGTCCAGTCCTTATTTAATATTTGTAATGTGTTGCGCGTGAGATACGGCAAAGCTGGATTCAATTAATTTAACAAATAAAAGTTGTAGTTTTGTGACCCAGTCTTGGCCAGGGAAAATCCATTAATGGATACCCCAGTCTTAGTCTTAGTTTATCTTTATTTTATGGCTCACACATGAAACAACACAAATTTTGATTTTATTAAGCAATACTATTTTACAAGTAAAACTTTCTGCTCACCGCCTGAACGATTTCCTTAAGAAAAGCCGTCGTTGTCAATTTCAAGTCACCTTACACTTTGTATTCGCGCATATTTGTACATGTAACTGACTGAATTCAATAAAACGTTAAACTTAGATAGTTCGATGTCTAAAGTCTATGTGACAGTGATCCCAATGTAAAAACAGTCGCTCATGTCCGAATTCTAGATGTTTCTTGCAATTTTTGGCCATTACTGGTACAGTGGCCACGACTGGTACACTTACGATAGGTGATTTTCAGTAGACCACACAAACATGCTTTGGATGGCATATTAATTTGTCAACCATTGTTCTTCACCATACATTGATTCATCGCGATATTTCGAAGAGGACACTTATTTTATAATGAGGCATGAAAATATAAAAATTAACTAGTAAAATTTTCTTCTTTCTTCTCTATAAATGTATGTAGGTTAGGGTACAATGTTATATTGAAATGTAAGCAGATTTTTGCACTGTAGGCCGCCTACAAAGCGTCAGCTGATCACCGGCAGCGCCACTAAAGCCGTCACAACGATCTCTAACAATCTGTCCGCCTTGAAGAGATCTGCTATTTCTACTGTCAAGAGGTAAAATACAGTTTTAAATTTCTTATTGAATGTTTCACTTGTTAAACGCCACACATCCTTGATCTATGTAATGTCATTAATAATTATTTTTAAGATTCATACACTCCATTTAATTAATGTAATTAAGATAAATATAACTGCAAAAATATTAAATAAGGTAAGACCTGAAATAGGCAATTTATCTTGTGTGACTTAAATAATTTTTGCAGATATTTTTCATTCCTTCTTTAACATTTTCAGTGCTCGCTTGTGAATTTTATAGAATGTGAAAGCAAAACAGTCATTACATCATCATAATTATAAGGCAAGTGTTTGATTGACGACAAGTAGCATTCTGATCCAAATTAATTGAGCTTGACTTGTGCCTTGCGTAAGTAGAGGGAATGAGAAATATTGTGTTAGCGTTATAATTATTATACAATGTTCTTGTAGAATATTAGTTGACTAGATTTTGTAATAGTAGTGTATTATTAGCAGTAGGTATTTCGAATTCATAGTTGTCCCTAGTTGTTAAAAGCTATGTAGTTGTATTTAAATTAACTAGTTTCAATTTCATAATATTAGTAGCATACTGTTAGATGAAATTGCTTTATAATTCTATCTCAGAGCAAATCACCTTATAAACAGTTTTGAAGTTGCTAATGTTGTTTCAAATTAAGTTACTAAGTTGCTCTAAACAGGCTGTTATAAAATTAAACAAAACATTATGTGCTGTATAAAACATGAACACTGTAATGAAGATTGATAATAATGAATTAATAATTTCGCTTCAGGCGTATAAGCGGACGTTTAGCTGCTAGAGCGATAGTGGAAGGCAAAGGGGACAATGCAAAGAGGAAACTAGATTATGGGGGTGATCACAAGAGAACACCTAAAGTCACTGTCAACGGCAGTATTCTCAAACATAAGCGTACGGTAAGTAAATAGAGTTTTACTATGATTTTTTATGTAACATGTCCTTCTTGCAACACTTTCTTCACAGTATGTTTTTGCAAAATAGAAAGTATCTTGTGTGGTGTGTTAAACCCAAGATTATATTGACAAGATTAGGACGGTTTTGATGACCTATGTTGTGTGATGGTTTGACAACAATTACCCTAATGAGTGTAAAGTTATGTGATCAAGATACAGATTTTACACTGCTTCCTTACTCTATCTGATTCCTTAGTCGGAAATGCTATATGCTTAATCAACATATAAATACTGGTATTCACAGGCCCAGTGACAAAATAGTCTAACAGTTATGTAAGAACCAAACCAATGTTCCAGAAATCTAGTTAGTTGGTTAGTGAGTTCTATAGTGTGGCCATTAGTGCTGTGCACTCCCTGAGGTATGCACGGCGAGGTGGGGGGCGAAGTGCATGAGTTCACATGAGGTCGATACATGTCGGACAGATCTTACGATATCAGTTTGCATTTCTAAGGCAAGACTTGTGGCGGGACGTTGCGTTGGTCGGAGGCTATCTATCTGTAATATATACTTACTTTGTTGATTAAAATGTAACCCAAATATACTCATATTTTATTAAAAATATGCAGGTGATAAATAAGAATTGAAAGTTATAATTCACAACAGGACTTGTTTTATTAAACATTTTTTATATTTACAAACAATTATATATTCTAACGAAAGTTATTCTGACATAGATTCTGTTTCAACTTCATCTTCCATTTTGTCATCATCTTCATCTTCCTCTTCGCCACCGGAACTTGAATCAGAGTCTTGCAAATTTATTATGAATGAATCGATAACATTATCGAACCTACTATCGCGACTCCAGTAATCATTTTCATTTTTCTGGACATGATCGTCGCATTTCTGCCATTTTTCCGCCGTGAATTCCGAAAACAATTTATCCAATAAGATTATCTTTTCGTCTAGAGAAGAATTAATATAGTTTTGGGCTATGTTGTTTTTAATATCAGCCCAGACCAACTCGATTGGATTTAAATCTGGATGGTACGGATAGTAAACGCAGAACAGTGTGTCCACTGGCTTTCAGGAGTTCGTCAATTCTATACACGGGTTCTTTTTGTGTATTTTTGATAAGAAGTAGCAGTTGAGCCTTTGACATGGTTCCTGAAAATTCTACATTATGGCGTAGCAACCAGTTCTGCATTTCACTTTTGAGGCTTGATATACTTGGTTTCTTCTCAATCTGAACGCTGTGGTAAGACGCGTTGTCCATTACAACCACAGAATTCGGCAGCAACTTATCTTTTAACTTTTCATCTACCCACTTATAAAAAGTAGGTCCGCTCATATCTCCATGATAGTCACCGGTTCTAGCATCGGATTTGAATATAGTCAATGTATCATCCACTACGCCATTTCGACACCCAGCGTGGAGTATTACTAGTCGCCGTCCTTTCCCAATATCAGCATGAATACCGGGTTCTGACGATGATTGCCAACATTTGCTGGCATGGTGACTGGCGTTGATGTATGTTTCATCAAGAAAATATATGTTTCGGTTTTCCGTTCTGTAATTTCTGATTTGTGTAAGATATTTTTTCCGCCACACTGTAATATTAGGCTGCTCTATAACCCTTAAATTGTCACCCCTTGTATTCCATGGGTATTTCATGTTCCAAGTTTGGATTTGGGTTGGAAATGGGATAGAAAAGAAGATAATGAAAAAAAAATCAAATATTTTATATTTTTTAATGGTTTTTTTTAATGTCACATAAAACGGACATTGTCCATTACATGTTCATTTATGATAGATGAATATACGTCACTTAAAAAGGACGTTGCCCATTATATGTGCAGCTATGTTAGCAGCATGAACGTCACATAAAACAAACGTTTTACATCATATGTCCAGATTTCTTTGCTAAAGTATCGTCAAATACAATGGGAATTGCCTAGAGTACAACAACTAAAGTAGAACAATTAACATAGAGTTATAATTAGGAAAATTCTAAAATCACCCTTATAAAACGTTACATCTTAAAATACTAGTTGAATTAATAAATAAAACAACAAAATAATTAAAGTTATGAAAATTTCAAGTGCCCAACAACATTATTCTGGACATACAACTTATTAGGGACATGGTAGATGATGATCTGTAATACTTCTGATCAGCACTCCAATAATCTTCGACTGCCGCTACAGGTGTCGCTGTCATTGATATGTAGAGGTATAGAAGACGTGTTTATGACTGCGGTTTGTCTGGTTCGACGTGTTGTTATATTTGACAATAGTATGGGTTTAGAAAAACTAGAAGATGGTGATGAAACAACCATTGGTGAAGATGTTTCTGGTATGTTACACGATATTAGAGCCGGGGACCCACCGGGGAGTGAAGCGGTTTCATCTCGCACTGTGACTAGTACCTGTTCTTCAGCAATATCATCATTATAATCCTGACAATTTGTGTCTTCATTGTCACTGAGATCAGCCAATATGCCTGAAAATCCCGCGGAAATGGCACGAAGCGAAGATGAGTCACTTATCATTGCGAAAATATTCACGTCACTCAAGGTTGACTTCTAAATCGTCATCAGATTCAATATTTGACTCCTCAGAATTCGACGGAGGTATTAGTGACATTATTCTTTTTGATCGCCAAGCCATGTCACTGTAAAATTAAATAATACATAAAAAAATATGTGATATAGTACGTGACGACGTCCGTTTTATAGGACAATCAAAAGGAACACTCACAGTAGTACTAATTGTCAATGTCCGTTACATAGGACACTCAAAGAATACCCTTGTTACTAGTTCATGTTGGCAACGTCCGTTTTGTGGTACACTATAAAGAAACCAGGTTTATACTCTAATTACAGTTATATTTATAAAAAAATACATCTGAAAACAATACCTTTATTCATACTTTAGCTAATAATACAACATAATAAACAAAATAACACAAATACTCACAGTTATTCTAATATTTATCAGGATCGTAAACAAATCTGACCGTTCCACATTTTCAAAAGATGACTGCTCGCCACCGTTCATCACTGCGTTAACGGAACTTGCACGTGTGCGAAGGAGATAACTAGTTCAAGCCCGTTTCGCGTTTCTGTAGTACCTCAGATTGTTAAAATTATCTCTGTGTGCCTCTCAACACTATGTCCTTTAAAACGGACGAAATCAATTTAAGGGATAAGGAGATGTCTCTTTGATTTGCATTTTTTGTAACGGTAGCCCATTTTGTGTAAAAGCTGTCTTAAATATTCCCGTCCACAATCCAATATGCCATCCTGTCTCAAACTTGATAGTAACTTACGGACACTTGGTATTTTTTTTTCAACTTCGTAAAACTGATGAATTTTTCTTCTGATTACTCCAAGGTCAAAATCATCCACAACGTGTTTTTTCTTTAGAACTTTTGGTTTTTTTGGCGATTGAAATTTTAATTGGCTTGAATTTTCAATTGATAAATAACCCGCAGAAATCACATTATGTACGGTTCTTTTGCTGTATCCCGTAGCCTCCGCAACGATTTTAGCAATATTCACGTCATTTTTAAATTCAAAGCTTTCTTTGTCTGCTTTTCTTTTCTTAAAATATTCAGCCACCTTAAAAATGACAGTCTTCATATCACGAGATAACGCACGACCCATCTTTGAATATTTATCTCGTGTGCGTCTGACATAGACAGTCCGATACAAATAACACTACCTGCCGTCACAAGCGTTGACGGCGCACTGACAGCGCAGCAGCCGATTCTAACCCCCCCGTCTCACCGCGCGCATACCTCAGGGAGTGCACAGCACTAATGGTCATACTATAGTTAAATGGTTAGTGAGCCATTAAATAAAATACAATCCTTCGTCTTTGTAATATTTTATAATGTAGTAGTGTGTAGTGTAGTAAGTGTTAACATGTCGTGTTGCAACAGTCCCTGGGCAAGCGTCGCAGCGGCGGGCGGCGCTCCATGAACGCGACGCGCTCCACGTGCTCGCGCGACGGCGACAAGCCGCACGCCGACCCGCTCATGGAGACCACGCTGCTCACCACATACACTGACTTTAAGGTATATATCTTATTCCTAATTTACACACATCTATATATATAAAAGAAAGTTGTGTTAGTTACACTACTTATAACTCAAGAACGGCTGAACCGATTTGGCTGAAAATTGGTGGGGAGGTAGCTTAGAACCAGGGACATAGGACTTTTTAGCCCGGGAAAATTGAAGATCTCCGGGAACGCGGGTGAAACCGCGGGGAGCCACTAGTACTCGATAAAGATAAATATCATACAGTTCAGGCTCGCTAATAAGGGTTATGGTATGGTCCAGCTGAACAAGTAGGATACCTAATGAAGTTATGCATACTAATAATTACAAGTTAAACATATTCTGGGTGTCGTGAGGAAGTTTCCAGTTACCTTACCTACTTTTATATACTTTTTTTTACCATTTTTGTAATATACGTCACATCATAAATATTTTAATAGGTTTATTTATTTATAGTGTCTAATGAAAGTACTTATATTTATTTATCTTCCTACAGGATGACATCAATGAAAAGAAGATCAGTCGCAGTTCTATGGCAACCACGAAACCGCAAGACGGACCCATTCTCCCAACAGTTGTGTTCCATACCATAACTGAAAAAAACACGCCCACTACTCCAAAAAAAACTCCGCGAACGAAAACACTATTGACGCCAAAAGTAGGGAAGGAAAACATTCAACACCTTAATATGATGACGCCAAAGAGCAATCTCTTGTGCACTCCTACAAGACTAACAAGATCGGCTCTGAAGCTCAATAATGATGGTTTCGCCACCCCCCGAGCCCCGCTCAGCGCAAATAAAGTTAACCTTCAACGCCAGAACACAGCCACTTGTATGTCAGTTAAAACTACCCCAAATAATGTTAGCAGATCCAAATCTCACTCTCATTTAGTACGAGTGAAAAACTTACCGCCTCTAATTTAGTTATCGTTAGTTTCGATGTAATGATTTATTTTTTACTAGTGTGAGTTTATAACGTCACCTCTTTGTCTCCCTTTGAATTCAAAGTTCTGTGAACTACGTGTTTATGCATGCATAAATGACTGTTTTTTTGATGAAAATCATTTTTCTAACAATTTTTAATGACTTGACATTTTCTATTCCATTTATAATTGTGTTTGTTAGAACTGACATTATAGTCCTTGTGTTGTTAATTTTAAAACTTTATCTTGTGCAAATACCTTTTCGCTTTTATCGATGTATATTTGAATCTCTGATAGAATTTGACTGTCGTGATGATTGGTATAATTAGTATTTTAATTTTTACGTAGATTTATAAGTTTTTAATTTTTACAAGAAATAATTATTTTAATTGTCAATGATGATAGAATACATGTTTGGTTTTATAATTTTAATGATCGACATTTTTATTTAACATTAGAATTGGCACTTAAATACTATTAAACGATATATATCTATCAAATAAGTTGATGTCCAAATAAACTCACATATGGAAATATCGCAATCTCATAATTATAATTTTAAATTATGAAATCCACATTCTCTGTGCTATTAAAATAAATCTTAAATAAAAGTTTAGCACGATTATCGTGATATACGTAATAATATAATAGATCTTGGTGATTTGGACATTTATGTATTCCGCTGCAGGCGCTATTCTAATGACTGAAGAATTGTCGATTTCGTCAACGATTGTACTATTGCAAAGTTATAAATAGCCACTGTATCATGCCGGTATGTTTTAAGTACCATTTATGATCTTGGCATGTCTTACATTGAACGATGGCAGCTCTTCAATAAAAAGTACATCATAGAAACAACCGCATTAGGAAGATGTACTTAATTGGGTTCGTTGTAATCAGTATTTTAAAACTGAAAATGTTTAGTTTAGTGCCATGTGCTATTATGATGATAACAATTGCACGTGACTGTTTTAAGTTAGATGATAAAATAATTAATATAAATAATGATAATTTTTAAATGTAAATTATGGTTGTAATATATTTGCATAGTTCAAATACACTTGTTTAATTCCATAGCCTATTAGATTTTCCCTAATATTTGTGAGTCAATAACTGCTTTGGATAACTTTATATAGAAATGTCAATATATTTTGATTTCGATGTTGGACCAACTGGTAGAAGATTCAGGAGAGCGGTCGATGGCGATACTAACGATATTAAGTTATTTTGTGATGGTAAATACACGGATAAACTGTTCGGTGACGTCGATATTGGAGGGTTGATGTATGTATTAAAACTATCATCGTAAAGTTTTACAACGACAAAGATTGCAAACATAATTTTTTTAAAGAATACTTTTACAACTTTGAACTTTGAAACTTCGTAGAGTATTGATACAATGATATGGGGACTGCATACAAACAAGACTACTTAATCATGGCGTAACCCTAGGGTTCTACTACTACCTTGTAACAAAATAATGCAGGGAACGAAAAATAAATTAAAATAATGCTGCAATGGTTGTGAGGTGTTATATTATTTTACTTGTTACAGTGAGTTATCAACCCTATCAATATGCATGATAAACGAGAACAAAGAAGTGGTGGGGTTCATGGCACTCTGTGACCATCCTAACGTCACGGGCGTTGATCCCGCCGACTGGGAGATATGGATCAGAAACATGTACCAGTAAGTACAATGGATACCTGTTTTAGTATAATTAAATTTGCTATATTCAAATTGTTCATAAATCTGCCTAATCCCATCTAAGGTAAATAATGTATATAATAAATTTATCTTTTACATTTACTTTTATAATTTTGGATTTAATACTGGTTTTAATTATAGGTATGTTGATGAGTTCATAATTTTTATTTTATTAACTATTGCTAATTAGTACATTTTAGACAAAATTTAGGTACTTTATTTGTTCATGTAAAGAATGTTTTCTCAGCGGACAGCACAATATGGTTTTAATTGAATAAGGTACGCCTCTTCTCCTTGTGTGTGTTTATGGCAAACTTTTATACCTACCTACTTAATTATATTTACAGGAAATTCTATCTATCCCGTAACACATTGTTTATACACTTCATGTGTTGCATCGATGCAGTAACAGAGTTTTTCTTAGAGGAAGCTGTGATATCTGTGTTTAAAAACGATTCCTATTTAATGCATATAATTTTGATGGTGCCTTTTCATTGTCCGTGTGGTTAGTATATTTATACAACTGTGGTCATTACCGTATCGGCTGAATAGATTTAAATTTTTAAATTAATTCAGTATGTAGATACTTGTATCGAAAAGATTTTTGGTTAATAAGTAGATCGTAAGTAAAAATTGTACTACCCCCGTATATAATAACATTAATAACAGACTTAGTAATAAATACAATGTTAGCTCGTTAAAACTATTATATTTCACAGAGAGCATCAAAAGATATTCAACATTTAGGAAACACCACGTTTTTAAATATAACGCGAGACGCGATGACGAGTCTGATAGGATTGTTGATCACCTCTACAATTTCACTCGTCAGGAATTTTGTCCTAAACTAAAAATGCGACGCGCTGTGTATGTTAAAGAATTCTTATTTCTTTTTATTTCAGCGTTTTATTTGAATAACTTGTTATTTTAACATGTCGTATGTATTTAATAAAAGTATTACCACCTTCAGGGAAGAAGACAACGATGATATAGTAGAAATATTAGATAAGAAATCAGCAAAATTGAAGGAAATGTATGGAGAATACTATATTAGTGAACTGGTTGGGTGTTACCCAGAAAGTCCGAGGAGAGTAATAGTTGCCGAAGTAAGAGTTATTTCACTACGTCATATTCCTATAGTGGACCTATACTATAGCCTATGGGACTGTCTAACAATAGTCGGGTTTGGGAAACTATTTAATGCAAGACCAAAAAATATAAAAAAACTTTGTCATGTTGCGGCAGAATTAGGAACTAAAATCATACAAGAAACTCTTAAAGAGCAGTCATACATTCTACAAGTGGCGCCCTCGTTGCAGGACTTAAAATTTTCTTGGATAGGCTTTATATTGGTAGGTACATAAAAGCAGTATCGTAAGTGTACCAGTCGTGGCCACGGTACCAGTAATGGCCAAAAATTAAAAGAAACATCTAGAATTCGGACATGAGCGAATGTTTTTACATTGGGATCACTGTGACATAGACTTTAGACATCGAACTATCTAAGTTTAACGTTTTATTGAATTCAGTCAGTTACATGTACAAATATGCGCGAATACAAAGTGTAAGGTGATTTGAAATTGACAACGACGGTTTTTCTTAAGGAAATCGTTAAGGCGGTGAGCAGAAAGTTTCACTTGTAAAATAGTATTGCTTAATTAAAATCAAAATTAGTTTTGTTGCATGTGTTAACCATAAAATAAAGATAAACTTAGACTAAGACTGGGGTATCCATTAATGAATTTTCCCTGTCCAAGACTGGGTCACAAAACTACAACTTTTATTTGTTAAATTAATTGAATCCAGCTTTGCCGTATCTCACGCGCATCACATTACAAATATTAAATAAGGACTGGACTTTACAGTTTTACTATATTCAGTGCTGAAACTTTCACAATTTTGGTAATATTTCACAAAAACCTGTTTTTTTTTTCTTAAACTGGCCACCATTGGGTCATTTACCATACTTACTTATATTTGGCACTTCGTCTGGGGTTTTCTAGGTGAATGGTGACACCTGCAAGCTTAATTAATATCAATAAAACGGTATTTTTTTCAATCAAGCATCAAGAACGTGCTGTGGGTGTGATGTGTCTGAATTCTGAGATCAACTATAAAAATCTTCAGAAGCTTTATGAGCTACGACCGTTTTACGGCTTGCAAAAAGCAACACCACTTGAAAAAGAGCAGCACAAACGAACTAATGTCCTACTGAATACATTTGGGTACTTATACATTTATATGAATCTATTTGAAAGCAGAAATCGTTACTTGTCTACTACTACGATATATATTACCAATCTAGAAATTCGATGAGAAAACAAAATAAATATACAAATTATTATTTCTACCACAGACAACCAATAATGCATGGTAAACTGAGCCCGTTCGACAATTTCACAGAAATAGAAGTTACCAATCTGGTAACCGATAAAGTAAGTTTTTATAATAGGTATTTAGCCATCACATTACCACTACTACATTATGTCCATTATTAACTCCATTATATGTAATAAAAATACATATTCCTTCGTCTTTTCATGCTCTAATTTTAATTAAGTTGGTTTGTGATGTGTCCAGAACCACTCGAAAGATAATCTAACAAGCAATAGATTGAAAAAGCTGGGTAAAGTGAACTTCAGTCGCAGTGCAGCGATGAGACGAAGCATGGAATTGATGAAGTTCAAACATCAGCACTCAGATGATTATAGCGAGAAATCACCAACTCCGTCACAGGTCACTAACTATAGTAACTATTCAGTCGCCGACTTGTTAGACGAGGACCCTTTCGATTATGACATTGTTAATATTGACACCAATTTACTTGCTGTACCAGAAGCTTTGTCGTCTCAACATTTCGTGTAAGTTAACTAACATATAGGTATGTAACTACAAATCAATCATAAATAAACTGATACCTAACGGAAAATTTTGTTCAAAGATCCAAATCAAAAGAGACTTTAGTACCGTCGACTATGAACGTAAAGCGACGTAAACCAAAAAGTACGTAACATTTTAAAGAATCATCAATCAAACTGAGATTTTCAAACTAAGTAAATATACCTTTCAATTAATTTTTTTAGGAAGAAGTTCACTTTTCACGTGCCATAAAAATGAAGAACCAAAGATAATATATCAAGGTGGCCCAAATGCTTTCACTATTGAATTGTATGGCCTTCGTGACGACATTGATGAAAAGTATTTATTTTCAAGGAAACTTTGCTTTCAATCATTCTTATTTTACTTATTTTACTTATTTTACTGTTAACATTTTTTAGTTCTGCCTTTGACTTATTGGAAGCTGCGTTCGAAGTGATGAAAGATTTCGATTATTGTATAATCCGCATCCCATCTTCTGACAAGAGCTTTCCTTTGCTTCAGCATTTTTGCGTAAGAAATATCTACATTTTCGAAATAATTTGAATATTTCTTTACCTTTTGAGTAATATCTCTACCATAATTGTTGCAGTTTGTACCAAAAAAGGAAAACGCATATACTAAATACGCTCTTTATGTTGCACATAGGTGTTCCGTTCTTGGGTACGGATTAATTTCTATACTATAGTGTATCACCTATGACACCAATAAATATTTTGAATTAAATTTATGTCTAAATAGGAGGTTAAGAGTACGAGAAGTGGAGCTCATAGATATACCGCAAATTGCGAATCTATTGCAACACTTAGAGGGGACTGAAACTATATGGTCGATCGAGAACAATATACTGAAGAAAAAAAAATATCAAGCATATGTTTTCTTCAGTGGTTTATCACTTGTTGGTGTCGGGATATTAGAGTATGAAATTTTCACTCAGTAATTCTAAATAGTAATTCTAGAAATTATTTTTAATAATTTCTTTTGTACGAAAAATTATGTAATGAGTAATACGTAAGGAGTGTAAGAGAAGTGTTATGTAAAACTACACTTCCTGAACATTTCCTTTATACTTCATTACAACGAAAAATTTAAGTTTCTCATAAAATAATTTAAATAATGTTTTCAGGCCGCCGGAACAAATCGACTTCATACGAGCCAAGTTCAATTTAGACTTGTATCACACTCACAAGTACCACGTGAAGGGACACGGATCCAATAATGGTATTTCAACACTGAAAGTGGCTTTAGTTTACCCAGCATTTGAACCGCACTATAGGTTCTTTATGCGTGAGATGATGCGTATATCTGGTACAAGCACCATCATATGGCTGACTGCTTATAGAAATAAATGGGTGAGCAAATAATACCTAGGTTTTATAATACTTACCTACTTATATATTATAGGTTAAATTAAATTTTAGATCATAGAAAGGTATTTAGTTTTTAGGGGCACTTTTTATTTTGTATTAGAGTACTTTTCAGATCAACTAAAATTGTAAGCTCCTTAGTAAATTCCTATTCAAAGATATTATAGATAGACTATAGTTCTAATTTATAGGTAATTTGGTAGACCAAGGATTAGGTATGCTATTAAATTTTAATAAAATTTCCTATTCAGATGGCACATAAAGCTAACTCTATGGCTTCGGCGATGATACCTTTATTACCCAGAAGTTCCGAAATTGATTGCACTTCCGTCCCTGAACTAAAGAAGATAAACACTTTGGCGAAAAACATGTACGGTTTTTATATGAAGATATAAATTTTAAACTAGGCTTTATTTTGAATAGTAATAATTTATTAATTTTTTATTCTACCAGAATGGCTTTCAGTACATGGTATCTTGGAAAAAAGTTCACTAGCGTCCCCATGGTAAATGTTTCCACGCGTATAGTCATTGTGGGCGCTTCTCGAACATCTATGGCATTTATAAACACGCTACTATTTAGGTAAGAAATACCAACTGTTTTAGTTACTAATTCAATATTTATAAATCCAGCTGTACGTTACTTCAATGTTAAAACAGTCATTAAAATTAAACTTCACGGTAAAATATGCTATAATTTGGATACCTAATGTAACAAAAATATAATAAATGTGACCAAGTTTTTTTATGCCAAATATGCATTACCTATAATATCTTAATATTGGGATGCTAATTATGTACGTTTTTTAAAATGCTGCCATATATTTCAGCGAAGCCTCTTCCTACCTTACATTTACGAATGTGACCCTCATATCACCGAGAGGGTTGCCATACATCAGGCAGTCGAAAGTACCAGCTGAAATGATGTTCCCTCAACATCGAACCAGCTCTGACAAGTATCTCAAAAGTGTACCGTATAGTTATTATGTCAACGTTGTTCATGGAAAAATGATTGAGATCAATAAGTAAGATTTTTTTAGATAACTCACTTAAATATGATACCAATTACCTATTTTGTTTGTGCCTGCATTTTTTACAGAGAAGAAAAGTATGTAACAATATGTAACGGTAGTCAATATAACTACGATCTCCTTTTTTTGTTATTTGGTAAGCAATATCAGCACCCCGATTATCTGAAGCCTTTGTTAGAGAGAGAAGAGGAAAAGAAGTAAGTATGAATCAAATAAATACCCGGAAAAAGTTTAAGGAAAGTCGAATACTTATTTATTTCACTGTAACTGTTAAGACAAAAAATGCCACACTTTTTTCTTCTGTTTTATAATACCTACTCATCTGGCTTACAAGAAAATGCCCAGTAGCTTTATTAATCTTTAACTTAACGTTAATAATAAAAAAAAAATCTTTAAAAATTGTATTGATATTATAACATATTTTAAATGTATAAAGACATGGCTACACCCCCCAATATGTTCGTTTGGATGAACCACAACGGAACGATGTGGATCTTCAAGCTATGCAGTACACAGCTGAGGATACACCAGAAAACGTGTTCATTATAAACAATATAACAGATGCGAATAAAGCTTTGAATTACGTTAAAAGCTTGTCATGGCAAGACGATTACTGTGCGTATACAATTTTCAAAATCATCTATTGCTTTTTGAGTAATGGTTTAAAGGTAGCTAGAGAATAGGTACCTAACTGTATAAGTCAAAAAACATAGCCGTGAGTGTGTTGTAAGTTTATCGATTTTCTAGGAAATTTCGTAAAGCTCTCATGAGCTCAGACCTACCTATCCTATAAAGTATTTTTTGGCAAATAAATAAACAAAAACAGTTATAAAACCTTTTTCTACTTGGTTTAGATAAAGTAATAGTGTACGGCGCTAAAATACACGCCTACTGTTGTTTGAGTGCTCTCCTGGAGTCCAACGTACCGGCAGAAAACATTATATTTGTTGAACCATTCCCGCCCGAGGACCCTAAGAAGACTAGAGTACCTGTCTTTTGTAATGTCAATGTTAGTTATACTGTATTTTTATTTATCTCTATCCTTTGGTTATGTAAAGGGATAAGGTTATTTCTGATGGTATGAGGAGTTTCTATTCTAGTAAGTACCTATCAGACATTTCCCCTAAGCTTAGGTATTTATTTGCAGTCCTTTCCATCTTAATATGTAATAACTTTTTTACTTACTTTTTATTTTTTTTTATTGCGACGCTGATCTCAACCTTATTTTATCTAACAAATGTTATACTTTTTACTTTGCATGCAAAGCATGTCGAGTAGCTAGCTAATTTTTATACCTACCTAACACTGATGTCCATGACCTTAGGTTGATCAAACTGTTCGCGAAATCCTGGACAACTTGAGGATCACAGTCCACCGCTCGTACTATTTCCAAGCGTGGTCAGTAGACTTCGACAACATTGTCACCCACGTGGATTTCCTCTCACAGTTCCATTTCTTGCGACTGCAGTGCTCTGCTTTCTTTTACTACGGAAAACAGGGTGTTAGTACTGAAGCGTTTATTGGTATGAACTTTAATATATACTTACTAGTTTTAAGTTTGTTTTTTATATTTTTATGAGGTTTATTAGGCAAAGGCCTTCTTCTGCCATACTCTACTTAGTAAATGTCTCCCATTATAAGTATGTATTCACCGAAAGTGAAGTAATAAAAAGGCCATTTATAATTTTATTTGTATTCATAATATTCAGATTTGATAGTTTCGTCATTTTACAGCGATAAACAAAAGCGGTATAGCATATGATGGTGGTATATTAATAGACCACAAGTTCACTACAAAGGACCCCTCGATTTATTCAGCCGGCCCCGCAACCATCTACTACAGACGATATTTCGCTGAAACCAGCAGGCATAAGTTTTATGATTCCTATGAAATCGGCGAAAAGGTAATGTGTTGGTAATGGTTATATTATGACCCAAATGCTATATTACTTGATGGACCGACTGATTTTACTCTGACTAACTATTATTAGGTTAATGTATTATTATCATTGGAATATTTATTTCTTTCGATTGTGACTATCACGTATCGTCTCACTCAATCAATTCCCTATCAACTCACTCAATCATCTAACTATTTTTATTAAAAGCGGTAACACAGTAACCGAATATTGAAAATAACTGTTTAACTAATAACTAGGTTTATTGTCTCAGATCAATAAAATATTGTATTAAAAAATAGTAGCTACGCACTTTATAATACCTTAAATAAATATTCTTTACACACGGTCAATCTGATTCATAACTATAGAAATCAAATAAGATTTTATGAACACAAGTGTTTGTTCTTCGTGATAAGTCGAACCCATGCTCAGTCAATTGTTATTTTTTTCATAAGTTGGGGATACAAATAAGGAACCAATTAGATCCCTTATTTACTGGAAGACAATACACCCCTGGACGAAGTTCGATGGTGTTCAAAAGAAAAAATGTTAGTTTCGATACCACTATTAATGAAACAAAATCTGAAGGAGATCACAAGGGCTCTATGAATAGTAAATCTTCTACGTTGCCGTAAGTTATTTTATTCCTAAAGCATAGCTAAATATGACTTGTTGGGTAATTTGCAACTTATAGGTATATTATTCTAAAGCCTACAGGTTTTAGAATAATTTAATTCGAACATTTCTAAGGTCACCTGATAAATTATACATTTAATAAAGCCTTAAAAAATAGTAATTGTTTATGTTATAGGCGAGATTCTCTACAATCGTTGGAAAAATTGCCAGAATTTGTGAAGCCAATAGTGACGAATTGTACGTTGCCGGGAGGCCTACAGTACTTGGATGTCCGATCCCCAGGGTTGAAGTTTCCACATCACTATGTACAATCTATGAAATATAATGTTAGTATAAATATTTTAAGTAAATTTTAGTCTTTTGACACAGTTTCCATGGTCTCATGGTAGGCTAATATGCTCCAGATATTTTCGATTTATGTATTGTGTGTGATTTTAATCGTATATCGATTCCAGGGATATGTAATGGAAACATTCAAAAAAGGTTATTTTAAAATCCACTTGAACAGCAGTATGATAGTCGATGCGATCACTTGTTTGAGCCCTAACAAATATTCTCTAGAGAACTTTAGAAGAATCTATGGCTTGTCCTCGCTCGTCCTCAATAATGTACACTTAAGATATACAGTAAGTTTAAATAGCACTCAGAACTATTAGGTGTCCACTACCTTTGTTACATTTTCAATTGTTACGCTTATCAGGCCAAGAAATTGGATGACTTCTACGACTACTTTAGATCGCCGTGGGCGTTCTTTTTGTATTACGACCAATCTGATGACTTATTCGCTACGGTCAAGGAACTTTTGCCAAAGGTAGAATATAAATGAGTACTTATGTTATATAAAGGTATATGTTGTATGGATAAAGTAACAATAAAGTCAAATTTCAGGGGAAACGTAATGGTGAGACTATTAGAGAAGCTTTACGGTTGGTTGGTGAAAGGCTCGGTACGGTAAGTGATCTATCTAATTTAACAAAAATAATTATTTTCACTACACAAAAACATACATGAAATATTTCTTTTACCCAAATATAGGTGTAATAATAATAGTTATTTGTTATACAAGAGTGCAAAGTTGCTAAAAAGCAACTTTGCACTGGTTGGTTAAAAAACCGCGTGTTAAATTTTGATGACCGAGCAAGCGAAGGATTCTAAAATTGAATCACGAGCGCAGCGAGTGATTCAAAATTAGAATCCTGAGCGTTAGCGAGGGAATCAAAAGAGCACGAGGTGAAAAATCTTTGCACTCGAGTGCAACACGTAACTTTTCATTCCACCTCAGCGAGGAAATGACTAAATGCAAAAAAAAAAAAGTTGTATGATATATTCGGCACCATAGAGGTAGCAGTAAATAGGTTTAATGTTTTTTTTTAATTCACAAACTTAGTGCACACGATGTTCCAAATTCAATTTACTTTATCCTCTAGAGAATAAAAACGGCTTTTCCACTCAGATATTGAAGATTAAAAATACTCTTTCCGAGATGGTGGGATGAAAAATAAATTATTTCAGATATCCAGATTTAATACAAAATTAATTCTGCGCACCAGCTTCGATTCGTCACCCCACATTGCAGCTATAACTGACTATGTCATAGCCTGGGTCGCAGAAAATGATGTGCTGCTTCCTATGTATTTGAAACAGTCCCAACAATCCGAGTTCTCACATGATCTGGAGAAGAATCCGGCGTTTAGAAAAAGAAAGACAACTATGACGAAAATGTTAACAATGTTATTTTGAGTCGATTGTAGAGATAAATAAACGTGTTTGAATGTGCTCTTTTGTTAACAGTAAAACAAAAGTTATAAAATAAACATACCATTTCTTTATATGTAGGTAAATTGGAATTGAAATATTGCGCTCTTCATTAATAGAATACCTACCAACAACCACTGATCATTGTAGAAAATGAATAAAACGTAGGTATATGTCGTTACATAGGAAGGTATTTAGGCGGCAGTAATATTTGAATCAGTCTCTACATTATTGTACCTTTTATAATTATACCTCCTTCCTTATTATCATGACCATATTACATTATTCAATGAAAAAATAAAAATGACAGGCAGATGACAAATTGCGATTCTTAGAGGAACTTAGAACGTTTATTTTGTAATTTTAGTTTGTTTGAGATATTTTTACTTAAATCAAAGAATAGATACCTATATAAAATAGATATGGCCCAACAAAAGGCTTGCAAGCCTTTAGTGCTAAACGACCTGCTAATACAGAATGTAAACACGTGGGGTAACGTGCAGTACAATATACCTTTGAGGCTCTCCAACAATGAGACAAGAACTGGGACCAGCATTGGTCTTCGGCATATACCAGCTATTCCGCATAGCCTGGATTGTGTAAGTAATAATGTTCATACTATTTATGCGCTCTAGGGTTTATGCGTCAGAAAACGTAGAAGTTCTGAACTCTTAACTTTACCCTACATTTAGACATCTACTTACATAAAAAACTGTCTACTAAGCATTTTTGGGTAATGCCATATTCATCAGGGATCATATATCGGCTGTAAACATCCATAGGCTTCATAGATATACCTAACTTTAATTTTCTTTGGTTATTTTGACTTCGTAAATGTTTTTCAGAAAATAGATGAGCCTCTACCAGAACGGGTTTTGGGCCGAGACAAGGTTGTGGAGAAGGAGACGTACAAGACCACAACAGGAGAATACTGCGTGAAGCCCAACCCGAATAAGGCTATGGAGCGAGCTGATTGCGCTATAAACTGTCGCAGAGTTATATTTATGACTGGCGTTGAGAAACGGGTTAGTATCTATATGAAACTGGACTTTATAATCCGCTGAAGACCATTTAATTTTATTTGAAAGACCTACTAGAATATAAAATGGAATTACTCTAGTGATCCTCTATCTAATGATTAGGTCCATTTATAACAATAACGACATTAACTTATTAATGTTTGATCCAGTTACAAGCCAAAAATATCACTCAACCAATAATGATATCAGAAATGAAGGACAACTTCAGAGGTTTAAAGAAATCACCTACTGCCCCACAAGATGTCTCCATTAAAGCGCCTGATCCTGAGTATATTTTTGACGTATGTTAATGGCACAATATAAGCACGTTCTATTTTATTTTAAGTTTACTGATAAAGTCTTAAAAATCAGGTGGTTGCAGCTGGCAGGAATGAAGCACCCGTTATACCTGATAATGCTAAAGGATTTAGAAGATTATTAGATCCCTATGTGTCAACTTACAGGACATACCATAAGCCATTTTCAGTTGAAGATCAATATGGCATTGGTGCTAAAGATCACATTACTTACTACTCAGAGATTGGGGTGCCTAAGGTAATAATGAATTTCAGTACCTATTTATAATAATGAAACTCACGATTTCACCAAATCTCCATTTGTTTTATGACTGAACGGTTTATTATGGTCTTATTTATTCTTAAAGGTTCGTGGTTTTGGTCCAAGACACAAAGAAATATGGATGCCATTGACTGCCAAAGTGCATAGAAATGTTTACGATAGAATCCATGTCAAAAAGGAGTACAAAGAAGTTGCTGCGTGTCACAATCCTGTGAACAACCTTCAAGGGTAAGAAAACTTTTTAAATTTATATTTGAGGAAACAAGTATACTAAGGAATAAGTTTGATTTCACTCTTCTTTTGTTTCAAAGGGTTTTTGTTTCTGAAACCAAGAAGAAATTCAAGATACCATTTGCCCATTCTTCCCTTGCGACATGGAGTCACGGGGAAACGTTCGATCTCGCGCCATACCCTCCGAATCCTTACCAAACGAACATAGCACCTTTCATGTACTGCAGTGATTACTGTCATATATCACAGGGCACCCCACCATATACCGTCATCGACCAGATCAATCATGACATGCCACCTCACAAGAAGTGCATCCAACGTTACGTAGTTTCCAGAGACTAACAAGATTTGAAATAAAACGTTTATGTTCATTAAACTTGTTCTTTTATTTCTGATATCAGTAAGTATATATCACGATAGCGTTGAAAGTTATATAAAATGCATCATTCTTGCTCATCAATCAGTGAACGTGCTTAAAATATTTGGCATAGTATTTTCTTTGTTTGGAGCGGGCATCTTTCTTTCCGGATGAAAACATCTTATTTTTGAATTCTTATTTCTTCAGATTTTGATCTCTGAATGATTTCAGTCTGTAATAAATTAATGTTATGTTTAACAAAATTCGTTCAGGCGTATACTATGTAGGTATGTATAAAAACTAAGTTCAAACAAATTCACCGTAGCCGTAGGTTTTATCACGAAACAACTCGCGCAGGCTGGCATAGAACATTCGCAATATATTTTTATCTGTAACAATACAATGGAATTCAAGCCAAATAAATACACCTTTTTACCTGAACACATTTAAAGTTTCTACTTACTTTTTTCTTTTTCTCTCTGTCGATTTGAAACATTCCTGAAGATTCATTTCCGCTCTGAAATAATGAATAATTAAAAAATGGGGGGTTTTATATCATAAAAAAATTACATTAATAACTAGAATGTAACTCACGGGCATACATGAGCACGAACCATGCTGCTTTTCATGAGGCAGCACCATTTTCTATCTTTGGATTTATATTTACTTTTTTCCGAATCTGGTTTCAATCGCCTTCCTTAATGATGGATTTTTCTGAAATAATAATTTGTCTATTCAAGCAAAAGCTCCCGCAAAATACAATCGCACTTCATTCGATGCGTACTCACCCCCGGGCAAAATATGTTCGGACACTTCGTCTTTTTAGCGTCATCTTCACATTTCCTACCCTAAAACATGTCCATGTGTGAAAATTTAAGTAGTAGTTCGCTAAAATATTGGGGGTCGGAAATAAATCGAATTCTTCTAACTGGCGGGCACAGTTCCTCGGGCGGGATCCTCGAGCGGCGTCGGCGGGGCGCGGGGCACGGCGGGTTGTGGAAGCAGCGCGCGGGGTCGCTGCACGGCGCGCCCGACCGCGCCGGCCAGTAGCACGGCATCAGGTACGGGAAGCAAGACGACGGCGGGATGCACTGCGGCAAGTGGTGACAGGTCCTGGCTGCCGTCGGCTGTGGCATCAATATACTTATGTCAAATCCACTTGTCAAATAAATATATTTTTTAGTTCACTATTCTATAGCTACGTTAGTTACGATCTTACTTTTTGAAGGACGCTACTCGCTCGCGGTGTCAATTCTACTGGAGTTGGTTCGTATTTCGGTTTTCTATGGAGTATTATCTGAAATATTGCAATATCTTACACTTGAAGTAAATAAATATCCTCCTACTTAAATTGGTATGTATGTTCCGATCATAAAAAAATCTTAAATAAAGATAGACTAATAACTTACTTTCATGCCATAGCAGGTGTTGCAATCAATTGTACATTTTGAAGTTGGAATATAAGCTCTGGAAGAATACTGAAACAAAAAGTTAACATAAGATTCTATAAAAGAAAAAAAAAATAATGGCGTTCGAGTAGAACGGAAACTAATTCGTCATTTATTCTTTGCCACTACGGCTTCCTCTTGGACATGAACCGCACAGAAAAAATGTTAGGTATAAAATAAATAGGTACCTATGTAGGTAAATATGTATGTATTTAGATACTAAAAATCTACTCACAATTGTTTGGCAAGGTGCATCTTCCTGGAATAAAAAGTATCCAAAAGTCAGTAGGGAATGTGTCATGTTGGTACGTAGTGTATAACCACAATTAACTTTAGGACTGCTACCATTATGGAAATTACTAAATATTATATTAACTTTTATGCTCTGTTAATTACTTACTTAAATTAATTAGTTTTAATAACAATTCAAAAGACCTACGCAAATTGGAACGTATGGTTGTACTCTTAAACAGCTTCCACATGATGATTCGACGTAGCAATGCCGGCATCCATTGCACTAAAACATATGATAGTAGTTCAAAATAGTTATTATGAATAATTATAACTTCTAACCTCATTTATATTCCTCACGGTTAGTATCTAAACCTACTTCTAGTTACATCTCTATCAATTAAAGGCATGTTAAGTCCGCCAAGGCACTAGGCCCGCGTGGTGGACTATGGCCTAAGCCCCCTCGTTCTTAGAGGAGAGGTGTATTAGCTAAATGTGATAGGGTACTACATTATATCTTAAATAAATGTGTTCTCAAAATATGAATAACAATAAACTGAGTAACTACCTTGAGTGATGCAGGAAGATCTGTGTTGCTCTAAAAGAGAATATTTTTTTTAATATGTGAACATTTCGAGTACAAAATAAAGAAATATAAAATGGATTGTTATCGGACTGACCCTATACATGTTGCATTTCCTACCGCAACAGAGTTGTACGATAGCCGTTTGGTGGAATACGGCACGATCTTCATCTTTCCTATTTTTTTTGGAAGGTTTCGATCCAACGATGGCTATGTTTGATAATCCAAACAAGTTGTGCTCTTTGTCCAAGCGTAGTATGGTGGACAAGTATCTATCTCCCGGAACGATGTCCTTACTTAGGTTAGTCTGGGATTCACTACTGCAGTTTGAGGCGGTACTCGAAGCGGTAGGCGATAGTGACGGAGAACTGAAAGATGTTTGAACAAAGGCTTAATGTGCTTTTATGCTCTCAATTTCGTATGTTTGTAATGTGATTGCATAGGCCGCAGACGTTGTTAAATGTAGATATTAATAGGTATTACCTGGCATCTTCAGATAGTTCTTCTCTTAGCTCTTACCTTCGCACCTGTCAGTGCGTTAACATTTCTGGAACGACATCATCCCTCTATACTGAGATCAGCTTTCAATAAAACAGTTTATTAAACAAATTCGTACCTGGAATCTGGAGCTCCATCACGATCTTCAGTTAGCCACTTCATTTTGGTTAGTTTTAATATATTTGCATTGTCACGAGGGAAATCACAATCGCTTTCAGAAAGATCACTTTCATCAGACACTGTTGTTGGCTGGGAAAAAAATGACAAACTATGAAAATGCAATTAACTAAAGCAATATCAAGTATATGCCTATAAAATAAACGCACTACACTACACTTATACATACACTTGAAGAATATATTGCACGAATATCAATGAAAATTATAGATTTATCTCTATAAGAATATCTGTAAATATCGAAAATAAGTTCACTGTGGACTGATTAAAGAATATTAGATGTCTGACATACATAAGGTGTGGTTGATTCTGTTTCATGATTATTTTTGGGTTTTGCTTCCGAAATAATATTGTCATCTTTATGTGATTCGATAAGTTCATGTAGGGCTTTAGTTCGTTCAACTCGAATAGGTTCTTCTTGTAAATCGATCTATGATCAAAAATACCGCATTATTTAGTATATTTTATATAATATTATTTATAATATATTTATTGTTATTTTTCTTTATTTCTAGATACTCTTTCGTTTTACAAATTAAACTTACATCTTCAGCTTCAATATAAGATAATGAAGCTCGGTTTTGTTGACAATCTGGTGTCATGTTTGGATTGGTCTCGTTGATGAGACACACGTATGTAAGATACACGTTCTGTTCAGAGAAACTGCTGGTTAGTTTCATGGTTGTGTCAGCTCCGAACAGCTTTAATGGTATGTTGTTGAAGCTCGTGTAAGCTTCTTGTGCCATCTCGCTTGCTACGGAGTCTCGGATTGGATTGATGTCATCTAAAAGCAACAATAATGTTAGATTATGCCTTAAAATGTTTCAGTAATATTTTGTTCTCACCATAAATGATAACGAGCTGTAAAACGAAAAAATAGATTCCAAAATTTATCAAGCCATTTCAGTTGAATTTTGATCGGACAAATAGTGACAGTGATTTGAATTGAGTGCTTATAAATTTTTTTTCAGACATTTCAGCCTGCCGTTTTTTTTGTATTAAAAAGAAATATATTTATCTATCGTAAGTGTACCAGTCGTGGCCACGGTACCAGTAATGGCCAAAAATTAAAAGAAACATCTAGAATTCGGACATGAGCGAATGTTTTTACATTGGGATCACTGTGACATAGACTTTAGACATCGAACTATCTAAGTTTAACGTTTTATTGAATTCAGTCAGTTACATGTACAAATATCCGCGAATACAAAGTGTAAGGTGATTTGAAATTGACAACGACGGCTTTTCTTAAGGAAATCGTTAAGGCGGTGAGCAGAAAGTTTCACCTGTAAAATAGTATTGCTTAATTAAAATCAAAATTAGTTTTGTTTCATGTGTTAACCATAAAATAAAGATAAACTTAGACTAAGACTGGGGTATCCATTAATGAATTTTCCCTGTCCAAGACTGGGTCACAAAACTACAACTTTTATTTGTTAAATTAATTGAATCCAGCTTTGCCGTATCTCACGCGCAACACATTACAAATATTAAATAAGGACTGGACTTTACAGTTTCACTATATTCAGTGCTGAAACTTTCACAATTTTGGTAATATTTCACAAAAACCTGTTTTTTTTTCTTAAACTGGCCACCATTGGGTCATTTACCATACGTCTATGATCTTCACATTAGTAACTCAAATTTGCTTATAAAATATACCACACATTATACCAGTTTATTTTTGAATTAAGGTTCCTAAATTTAATTTCTAAATACCTATGAAGATAATGTCTATAATAAAAAAAAACAATATGCATAACAGTGTAAAATCGCACAACAGAATATCCAAAATCCGCGCAAATTGTAGGAATTAATCCCATTATCTGATTAGGAAGTAATTTTTCACGTGTTGTCAACAATGCGGTGGCATGGTGTAAATTCGGCCGTGTGGCCAGCGCGCTCACCGGCCTGTGACCTTTTGTGCGGATGTGGTATATAGTCTATGTCATTGAGCAGTCCCCGACAAGGTACCTGTGGTAGTAGATTTCAAAATAGAACGAAACTAATTTTCGTTATACTTAAATAAACTTTTACTAACGAATGTTATTAGTTAAGTACTCATTATGGCTGCCCTCAGGTAGTGGGTTCGATTTACAACTAGGAAATGTCCATAAATTAAAGATGTCTCTCATTTTTTATCGTATTTAATTTGTTTTTCATGTTATATACAGTGTTATTGACCAATTATTTGATTAGGTACTATAAAACAACGCAGCTTAGTTAACTTTCAAAGAATATTTAAAATGAAAATAGGCAACTTTATCTAGGTATATCTCTGGGAGAGTTAAAAGAAATTGCAAACAAGCAGTTCAGAGTCCGCTATGACCTAATGATGTGAATGACACCAAACCCCACAAAAACTTACTACAATACAATACGAAAAGTACAATACCATAAAGAAATAAAAACTGATTTAGCGAAGATTAGGCGGCTACGGTCCGTTCGCATCGGCTGCCGCAATTTTTTTGTGTGTCTGATGAAATATTTGCGATATAGGTAATTATAGTCTACAGGTATTTTATTTTTACATTAAATCAGAAAATCATCTAGTATGTTTTTTACTGTAGATACAATAGGCATAAATACGTGATAAGTATGTCTTGCTATCACGAAATTAATAATAAAAAATGTTGTATATTTATTTACTACCAGGTTTTACTTTTATTATTAGGGATCATATTGTTGGTATTTAAGTTCCACTATCAATCGATACACAGATGAAATAACGGGCAAAGTTAAAATGAACCATTTAAAATCGCTTTTGCTTGTGCTTGTACTAAAAAAAAGCCAGTGATGGGAATAGGTGTAAACGCCTGCACCAATCTGAAGCAAACGTTTATAGCGGTGATTCACATCACGCCAGGGGTTTCAAACTATTTGTAACATTTTTAATTTATATCCAAACTGCTTTTGAACTCAATGCAGTAAGTTTAATGTTGTCAACATCTTGATATAATTCTTAATTCCTAAGCAGACACATTCTCTAGTCGAAACTTGCCTCTTAGATCTCGTCAATTTAGTGAATTGTTTTTAGTCAAAAGAAATGAAGAACTTACAAAAAATTTATTTTGGTGGTTTATCAGAAGTATAATTTATTGACGCTTTAAATCTAATCAAACTGCTTAGCAACCATTACGCTTTGTGTTTGTTTATAAATATGTCTAAATGTTTATGACCCCTGTATATTCCGGTCGAAACGAAGGCTCTGTACCGTATCATTTTTGTTGTGATCCCGGCGTCGGCTTCATCTGTAACATCAATGATTCATCATTAACAATAAAATAAAATTAACTATAACCATGAACTGTTAATTAAATGTGTGTGTCATATTAATACAAAGCAAGTAATTAACTGAAGATATTGTTTGTTAAGCTGAAGTGGTAATTATGACAGTAATGTTAAGATTTGTGTTTCTGTGCATTTGTATTTTTGAATGGAACGTCCATGCGCAGTTTGGAAGTAAGTTCAACTATTAATATTATAAGTAGTATATTTTTGTTTCTCACGTATAATTTGATTAGGTATTTATTTACTCAACTAGATCCAGATTAAAATTGACTGTTAAGTTAACTCCATAGAGAGGAGACCTTATAGGGTTTACTTACAAATATATTTAAACTATAAAACCTATTTCGTTTACTTTGCTATCTATGTATAAATCTACTGCACCTAAGTATAAGCTAAAAAGTATAAGCACGCATAAAACATGTGGTTTTATAATATAATGCATCGCAAACCAATAATTATATGACAATACTGTAGCCTCGATTAGGACACTACAATAATACGATAGAAGATTAAATCTAGATTCAAGGTCGTTTATGACAGCCTGCAATTTTCTCGTCCGTTATTGATGGCATACTTTATACCTATTTATTATTTATTTTTTAATGGATAGAGTCTATTTTGGTGTATCATGTCCGTTTTCTCATTTATGAAGAATTAATGTTAATACCTATTAATTCCTTCGTAAAATCATAACTGATGATGAGTCTTAAGCATACAAAATCCAGGTTGAATCAACTAATGTAACGTCCTTCGATAATATCATTAATATTATTCGTAGACTACCAATATTATGGGTGGTTATCATGTTGGCCGTGTGTAAAAAAATTCCCAGGATATTTATTTATTTAGAACCTATTCGCGGTGAAATTTGTACCCAAAATAGCGTCTTTACGTAATAACGACATTTATGTTTCATGATAATTAAGTACTTAGGTATGTCGATACAAAAACGTTATGTAGTTATCTACTAACCAGTAACTTGACAGTTTTATCGCTGTTATCAACTCAGTAATTTCTTTTTTTTCTAGGTATATCAATAAGTGCGGGTTTGGGAGGAGTCAAAAGTGACGATGAAGGGCTAGATTTCAAGGTATGCTTAACCATATTTATGATGTTGAGGCATTCAGACCGAAGGCATTTTTGAAATAGTATGACTTTTGCTTATAGAAAAATAATATGGGGTATAGATGCTCCATATTAAATACTAAAAAATAACTTATATTTCAGGGTCCATGTCCTCCTTACACGATGTGTATGCCAATTAGTTCGTGTCCAGTGCTATCTGACCTGCTGGACTTCTCTTGTTTCTCTTCTGATAAGTGAGTATTTTAATATATATAATTCTTACCAAAAACAATTTTCTTCGGCCTTTCATGCCTGACTTTTAACACGTGATGAATTGATTACTACTTAATGTAAACCAAATTTATATTTGCGCAGAAAGTATGGGCTACTAAGCTTATGGTAATTATAAAAAATGTGCATGACAATAATTTTTAAACATAAATGTTACATACATAATTAAAATATTTAAATCGTACTAACAACAATAAATTTGTACTATTAACTACAATAATTTTTGTGCTAATAGGTATCTACTTAGTTTAAGTTTAGATATATTTTCAAGTAATTATAATTTGTCTTGTTTTGGTGAAGAATAATATTGTGAAGAAGCCTCCATGCCTGATGTGTCACAATTAAAGGCATGTGAAGTCCGCCAATCCGTACTAAGCCCGCGCGCCCCCTGGCCTCTTTGGCCTAAACCCTCTCATTGCAAGGGAGGCTCGATCTTCTCGGTTGAGACGAATATGTGCTGATGATTATGGTGATATGTAGTATACCAGCTGCCTATTACCATGGCACAAGCTCTGTACATAGGTGTTTAATTAAGTACCAATATTTTAAACTTAATTACAGGTATTTTCATCGCCTGAATGAGTTGACATGTGGCAATGCCAACAATGAGGATTACGTGTGCTGCCCATCGTGTGAGTGCGGCAGGGTGTACCAGGAAGGCGCTCAGCAATGTGGCCAGAGTATGGTGCGAGGAGTCGCCTACGATGGGCTAGGGACCCATCCGTGGGTTGCGAGGATTGGGTTTACTCGTTAGTATACTATAATGAACTATGGGTGCTCTGAAATATGACTCCAAATTGAATGTCGTCTTTTGGTATTCTGTTAGAGCTTTCCAGCTTTGATTTATAGATAATAGAGATGAAATGCAACTGCCAATATGCTTGTTGAATTATGTTTAAATGAGGTAATTTTCTTCTTTCAGATAAAGAATCTGGTAACGTCAGATTTGCCTGCAGCGGTTCTATAATTTCGAAACGGGTTGTTTTGACTGCTGCACATTGCGCTTTGGCAAAGCCTGAGGGGTATAAATTGTAATTATTTGAACATGATTATTGAAAAAATTTAGATTTATTCAAAAGTTGCGTTGCGATCTACCCGCGGTACCGGTAAATATTTGTGAATAAGTAAATATTTAACAGTATATGAAAATCCCTCCAGTAATGTTAGAGTAAAAATCAGACAGATTTATATTACATTCACAAACATACTTAGGATTCCGATTTGTTTACTAGTTTCCTATCTCTCACAGATCGACAGTAGTGGTCGGCGAATGGGACATAGGCCGCAGCCCTGACTGCAGTGATTTCTTCTGCGCGCCTCCCACTCAAGCGATCAAAGTGGAAAGCGTGGTCGTCCACCCCGGATACGAACAGAAGATATTCCGGCATGACATTGCGTTGATCGTGCTTAAAGACGAGATCAAATACTCTGGTAAGTTATGTACCAATTTAAATTTGATTTTCTTCATCCTAGCATTCGCTCTACAGTATTGAAGTTACCGAGTGGTATCATAATGAGTTTCCAGGATAAATCCCATGTTATTCACCCAATATAAACTATTATAATCTCTTTAAATTTCTGCTGTCTGTTAACATACATTTTCACAGAACAAACTTCCTTTCATAGAGAAAAATATGTGTGAGATGCACAGTTTTAATAAAACCGCACACACGTGTTATGCGTGACAATGCATTTTGAACGGAAATTTTATCGTCAGTCTTATTTAGTAACTAGATTTACGATGATATTCAGTTATAGCTAGAGCAATTTAAACCCCGAATAGATAATAGCAAAAATGTTCCATGTACTATATGTACCTTTATCTGAACTTGACATTCAATTAAAGTCCTTGAAAGTCGAAATTAATCAAAATTATCTACTATACTTTGACTGACGGGTAATTACCCCTGTGTTCTCATGCCAGTTAATACGATTACCATATTACCATTATATTTCAGTGACAGCAGCACCGATCTGCCTCAACGATAAGCCGGAAATTGTTATAAACGAGCGGGCAACACTCGTCGGATGGGGAAAACTGTCCGGACAGAGCAATGTGGTATGATTTCGGAAATAATTGGACTATTATTATCTTGTATAATGAAACTACCTCGATTGATATTATAATGGTAGGTACTTAGCTGACACTACCTGAGTCTCCCTGTTATAATTCCATGGACGCTAAAGTACACATGATATAAACGAAACACTATAGAAAAAAAATTCATTACCTATTATTTTAAGTGCCACATAGCACTATGACCCTGAACTGAATTTAATAAAATCTAGATACTTTATGTCGCATGTTTTCTCATAATAAATGATTTTTGATCTCTTCTACCTACTTACAATCTTCATGTAAATAGATATTACTTACAAGTAAAAGTATTCTCTCATCTTCAGGTAAGTCGACAACAGCAGTTAGAAGTACCACTCGTACTGCTGGAAACGTGCGAGCGTATCTTCGGAGACTCGGTGCCGGTTCACGAAGGTCAGCTGTGCGCCGGAGGGGAGGAAGGGAGGGACGCCTGTTCAGGCTTCGGAGGAGCACCCCTACTCGTGATGAGGGATGGGAATAATGTTCAGGTGAGTGTATAAATACATATATTTTAATTTCAGTTATATTTATATTAAAATAAACTGTAAGAATTCGCTAAATGGAGTTTTATCATAACATAGTTTACTTTTAGCTAACTTTTACAATACCTAGGTTTAAGTAAAAATGTATTAATAAAAAATTTACCATTTATGGTTTATATGTTATTTAATTATGAATATGAATAAATGTTGAATTACTGCAAATAAATTATCACCTGATGTACAGACATTTTAGTATAATTATGAGAAGGGTCAGATACCTATATATAATATAAGTAGGTACATTATAGGTGTCAATTTTCATTTCAGATCGGTATCGTTTCCTTCGGATCGGAGAACTGCGGCAGCGAGGGCGTCCCCAGTGTTTATACGAACATCGCGCACTACTATCGCTGGATCGTCGAGAATTCACCTTCCTAACAAATATTGTAACTGTGCCTAGACTAGTCTCAATAAATGCAGTTTTTTGAAATGAAGTTGATATGCAGAAATATTGTTATATTATTAAATAAAAAAAATGTAGGTACCTACCTACCTATACTATATTATACCTGCACCGTTACCGATCGAAAACATGTCGATCTTAGCGACCATCTTGATTTTTCATTCGAATTGGTTCGGGAAATCAGGAGTAACCAACCAATAGGTGTTCAAGTTCAAATCAAACCGAACTACTGAATACTTTAAATGCGAATGTGATCATCAATGGAAAACCATATTACACTAACGGGAACTACGCAAAGCCTAAGGGAATCCGCAGAGCTTATGCTAGTAAAATAAAAAATAATTTCATAAAACCAATCTATTTCACCAAATCTGTTCATAATAATATGTATCCCATAGCTTTACGGTTGTGGTAGCGTTCACAGGCGCTCACATTACCCAATTTCGAACAGAGGGTCCCGATCAAGTTCACCATGGCGCTGTCCTGCTCTTGTTGGTTGAATATCTGAAATATTAAAACAGAATTATATCCATTGTAGGCATCGAGCATTGTTGTAGGCAAAATTTGCTTTAGGTATATCCAAATAAGACTTCAAGAACCAATAGGTTTAATTTAATATGGAGATTTCAACTAACTATCTAGGTTAGAAAGTAACTCTGTCTGTCTGTCTCGCTTTCACGCTAAAACTACTGAACCGATTAAAATGAAATTTGGTACACAGACAGAGCCCGAGAAAAGACCGGGAAAATGGAAGATGTCCCGGGTACGCGGGTGAAACCGCGGGGAGCCACTAGTATAAATATAAGTAGAAGCTAAGATATTGTATTGACTCTCATTTATATTAAAAGTAGCAAATTAAATTATTTGGTACTATGATAATGGTCATATCTATGACTTTATTGAACAGCTGTGTTAGAATTAAAATGTATGGACAATTATTCAAAATCAGCTACTTACCTGGTCAAAAGTAACAGTCGGTATGAACTTTGGCTTGATGGCATTGGTCAGTTGTTCCGAATTAAGTTGCAATATGATCCCCCTGTTTGTCATGAGGCATTCTCTCACTTCTATTGTATTGATGTTGTATTTGCGGACACACTAAAAATAAAAGTTTTAGGCTTTTTCAGATTATGTTGTTAGTCTAATAGTGTGTGTATTTCACTAGAAGATTAGTTATCAGGTCATCATATGAATATGTTTCGTAGGAGATTCGCCAATAAATAAGTTTGTTTTGGCAAGGTTGAAAGATGTTCACGCTCTAGTCTAGTCGCATACCTACTCTAACCATAAGGATATAGATAGGTATGTATACATTTACCATATTTGTGGCGGATGACAATTGAACCCACGATTAGAGTCGGCTTAAAATTCAGGGTCGCTAACCTTTGTGGTTAGCGACAAACGTCCAGTCAATAAAATAAAAAACTGCACCTGCATACTTTCCCTAGTGCCTGCCTTTGTTTGCATCTCACAAATTACATAGTCCAATTTCTCCAGATCACTCCTGTGTTGCATACTTTCTAAGGCACAGTCCTGTACCATGTTGCCGCGACATTCTGAAGGGCCGTGTTGACACTCAAACTCACTGTACGATATGTGCTGCAATACAAAGTATAAGTATTAGTAGATATTAAGTATTATCTACACTTATATTATAAAGAGGAAAGATTTGTATTTTTGTATGTAACGAATAAACTCAAATGGTACAGGACCGATTTTGATAATTAATTTTTCATTCGAAAGCTACATTATCACTGAGTAACATAGGCTATATTTTATCCCTATATTCCCACGGGAAAGGGAACTACGCGGTTAAAACCCCGCGGAGGCAGCTAGTATCATATAAGTTTGAAACTAGTACCTATTGTCCGCGACTGAGAATGAATTTTGGTAGAAGAATTCTTGGAGAAATTTAATCTTACTCTTGCTTTTCCAAAGGGCACGAACTGTAACTCGACGTATTCATGAAGTAGTTGCATTGCAGGTTTCAGCTGATTGACAATAAACTCTCGGCTATCCGGGCATTTGCTCTCATAGAATACTGAAAGTAGGAGCTGTAAAAGAAATATTAAATAAATAATGATATTTTTATACGTTATCACTTTAAAAAAAAATAATAAGTACCTAATTGTAAAAATGTATTAGCTTTCTCTATATGAGTTCCAGATTCCAACAACATAAAAGATTTTTAATATCTTATCTACATTAAAATGAGAATGCCGTGTTAAAAGAAAACAGCATGGCTGAACCATATTTCTGAATAATTAGGCTGAGATTACACGATTTGAGTAACGTTAGTACTTAGTCTCAATTGTATTTTTTGTCTCCAAAGCTAATGATTTTTAAGGTCAGACTCACGAGACCCTGTTTGTCCAATAGTCCTAAACCGTTGGACACACATGCAGTCGCAGGACAACTTTCACCGTTCCAAATAGCTATGGATGTTAACCTCCATCCACCTTGTACCTAGTGCAGTGTACCGAACCGACCTACATATTTAACTTTTATATATTCTATTGCTATTTACAATTTAATATTTCAATGAATCATTTTTTGCTATCGCATGTCATTGGAGTCTCATTTATAGTATGGTTTTTAATCCGTTGCTAATCGTATAGGTATTACCTTGAAAGTAGGTATTTCACGTTATCTGTGAGTGAATTTATCCTACTAATACCTACTTATAATGAAAATAATAAATATCCTGGGACATTTTTCACACACGGCCAATCTGATTCCAAAGTAAGCTTCAAAATGAAGCTTGTGCTTTTGTAACCAGATAGCTGATAATACTACATTATAATACTTTTAAATACATACATATTATAGATATTTACATTCAGACACTGAAAAACATCATATCATGCATATAAATGTTTGTCCTGGGTGGGATTCGAACCCGCGGCTTGAAAGTCAGGGTCACTAACCACAAACCCAACCGGGCTGTCATCGGAATGTTTGTGAGTATGGATGTTTGTTACTCTTTTACGCAAAAACTACTGAACGACTTTGGAACATATTAAAGATAGTCTGGATAAACACATACGCTACTTTATATCACGGGAATATTTAAGATCCGTACCCGGGGGTACGCGGGTGACCGCGGGGAGCCACTAGTATAAAATTAATAAATTGGTTATTTATGTAATAGTCTAGGCTGTCGTACCACCAAATACCTAATAGAATGAACTTGTAATCATTTTCTATTATCAGTTGGTTGGTTGCACGGTCATTTCGGCTATTTGTAGTCTATTTGTGGGTGTTACAACTAGCGCCCAAATTTCCAAACATCAAATAATAGGAGCGATTACGTGTAATTTCTGCCATCCAAATGTCACATTTGACGACTATTCAAGTACGCTCATATTTATTATTAGTATTAAAAAAACTCTTTATTAAAACTCTGCACAATGGTTAAAAATTTGATTGCGAGAAAATATTCATCATCATCATATCAGCCATAGGACGTCCACTGCTGAACATAGGCCTCCCCCATGGACCAGACCGGTTGTAGGAGAAAATATTATTAGTCCATAATAAGCTAAACACCGCACCGTAACTTTGTTATTGTTTCCGTAATTAAACCTACAATTAGCAATAGACAAACAAGAATCTAAGAATAAAATTATTAATGTCATTAAATGCTGCCGTCCCCCGACCGCCACGTGAGATATCAATTGATTTCTATTTCTCATTATTGTTCGATTATTTCGATCGATAGCAATTTCTACTTCAAATCGATGATTGTTTTTAATCTCAAACGAATTCGATTCCTTGACTAATTTCTATAGGTATATTGCATTAATCGAATAGTAAGATATAAATTATAAATCAATTAAAAGTCGATTCGAATTATTTCAAATATGTTTCGTCTTTTACAGTAAACTGTTTTCATAATTTAAATGACGTAGGTATATATCATTCAGATTAATTATATTACGATTTACAACATCATAAATAGTTTTCCAATAGTCGTACACATTACAATTAACAAGACCATTGTTGTATTTGAATTGAAGATTCATCATTATTTTTATTAAGTAATCGATCAAAATATGCTCTATAGTTAGATACTTACTTACATACTTAATACTTAAACAATTAGGTATCAATTACTGTTTTTAAATTAAGATTACGAATAAATAAATAAATATCCTGGGACATTTTTCACACACGGCCAATCTGATTCCAAACTAAGCAGAGCTTGTGATATGGTAATCAGATAGCTGATATACTACATATACTACTTTTAAATACATACTTATATAGATATTTACATCCAGACACAGGACAAACAGACATATTCATGCATACAAATGTTTGTCCTGGGTGGGATTCGAACCCACGACCCACGGCTTGAGAGTCAGGGTCACTAACCACAAAGCCAACCGGGCTGTCGTCGAATATTGTGTTGTTGTTAGTTTGTACGTGTTTTAGATGTCTAAGTATTATTGTTTTCTCTAACCTACATATAATAAAGGTACCTATAGCAATAGATCTCACAAGTAGGTACCTACTTAATGACGAAGAGATATCCTTTCGTATGAAATTTCTAGGTCGAATGATTTAGGCTGGTGTTTGTTATGTATATTGACGCATCCTGTGTAGGATCACGCATGATCCAAATGCAATACTGCAGTGTTTGATGAATTAAAGTAATGAAAATCTTCCATAAAACGTTTTGTGATTTAAGTAAATAATTTATCGACTTATTACTTACTTTGTAGTCAAAGATTCTAAATTGTACCTAATGCTCGACGATTTAAAATTTTGCGAGATTATGAGCATTTTTTATTTCATCGCTTAATTTATCTTTAGTCAGTGAAACAGAAGGGGATCCTGGGAGAGAAGTTTTAGTATCCCATAATTAAGTTTTTGTCTTAATATAGAATTGTCTAAACTTAATTCACTCTAAGTTACTAGTCATTAGATATCTAATTATTCTATTATTAAAACGGCTGTTCAATAAAAAAGTTTTTTGTATTGTAAGGCAAAAAAATTTTTATTCAAATATTTAATGATTAAAAAAACCTAAAAATATTCCACATTACTACACAGGTATTTTATATTACTTATTTAAATGAAACCTATTTTAATGGAATGAAATAGTAATCTTTCAATATCTACTGAAATGTTAACATTCATAAAGATATCACTTACCTTTTGTTTATTTGGATCAGCACTCCCGATCTGGTTTGCCGCAAAAACGATAAAAATAAACAAGAGTTTATTAATTGTCACCATTGTGGAGGCACTACACAACAAAGAGTCACGATTAAAATGTGTTTTTACTTGTTGTTCTGCGAGCGTGCGTATATCATTTGTGTAAATAATTCAACGTAAACGGTCCAATTTGAGAACGGTTCGCGGCGGCTGACTGCACTACTGGTACTATTGACTCTCGCCGCGAACTTTTGTAGGTATGATAATTTCACACACTTCATGCTCTTATGGTTATGTATACTATATATGTATGTTGGTACTGTACACCAGTAATGAATATTTTATTTTATTAATCCGTTATGTTTATTTACTTTCTTAAGTTTATTAAAAATGCCGTTAATAACCGTGATTTAAGGATAACTGTTAAAGTTTTATGGATATTTGGTAAATGGGTCTTATACATAACATTATGTTACTTTCCAGTCGAGTCACGAAATAAATTAGTGAAACTAGATAAACTGGGGTGCTAGAAGTGAAAAGGTCGTCTGCTGAGAGAGATAATGCAAATCATTTGTACCGTTGGCCTTATAAGTGTTTACCAGTAGCTAGATATTCTCTACTTAACATATGGCTTACCAAAAATATGTGCTTTTAGGCCAATGTTAAAATATCATGCTGATCTGTGAATATAACGTGAAGGCTAATGCAAAGGAAAGTATGATAATCCAGTAGGGCTGGATAAGGTATAGCCCGTACGAGAACACCATTATTATGATAAGAAAATAGACTATTTCCATTTAATTTTAATGAACATTTTGGTTTGTTTATAAATTTTCAAAACTGTTATATTGTGACGTCATTTTGCTATGACAATACGTGACAATACTTTGACACTAGTACCTACCATAATATTTTTTTTATTTTGTAAAAAGTATTATGCTCCATGCAGTTTCGAGTGTTTGTTTATGTTATAGTATTTAATAGATACGCTTTATTTATTACAAGAGCAAACAACATACTTCCGCAATCGGATTAGTGAAGAGCTGGACAAAAGGCATATATGGGTGTGGTGTGGTAGGTACACTAGAAATAAAATATTAACGAAATAATGAATTATTTATTTAATAATAGATTTCTTTTTACAAAACATTCTATGTAATTCTACCGAATTAATATTATTCCTTATTTCTAATGTGTCTAACTCAATCTTTCCAATCTTTTATTCTTTTCAACATACTGATCAAGGACAGAACACAAAGGTGTTCTGGAGCCATATTGAGAGTTTTCCGAGGTGAACTTTTTGAGGACAGTAGAATGTTCCTGAGGCACATTGGTTTGCAAGTTGGCTATGGATTGCTCGTAATGTGCTCTCACATCTTCTTCAGCATTATGTATCTGAGATTCAGGACGTGCTGACTGCTGTATGTAGTTATCTCGGGATTCTGTGCGAAATGTCCTGTAAAATGCATGCTTCAGTAGTCATGTAGTTTTTATTACCTACTAGTGGCTCAACGCGGTTTCCCTCGTTTCCGGGAGGTCTTCTATTTTCCCGGGATAAAAAGTAGCCTATGCCCTTTGTCAGACTAGATTATCTGCGTACCAAATTTCATATAATCGGTTCAGCAGTTTAAGCGTGAAAGCGAGATAGACAGACAGACAGAGTTATGGGAACGATGAAATAAAATATCCAATCAATCTTCATTAGGTATGCGAGTATATTTTAAACCTTTATAGATACCTTGTAAACTCACATAGAAGAATAGTAAAAGAATAGTAATGAAAAACAGTCTCGAACGGTAACTAAGTAAACAGATAACAAAACACTAGCGGCGCGCGCAGCCCAGAGGCAAGCGCGCAGTCTCTAAGACAAGGATGCCGCCACATCAGCCCCCCTGGAGACCTTTAGGGTCGAAAATAATCTGGAAAGTGTACACGACGTCCAGATCGTGTCGTGTGGGGTTGAGACGTAGGTGATTTCGCAGTGTCCGCTGGTACCTGTATGCTCACTTCTTGTGGTGTCGAACTGCTCAACAAATAGGCTGGTTTCAACCTATCTATAGAAACGGTCACAGGTTTCCCTTTAACATAAATTTTGAAGTATTTATCACCGCGTTCGAGGACATTGTAAGGACCGGTGTAGGGCGCCTGCAAGGGTTTCCTCACCGCGTCCTGCCGAATAAAAACTTGTGTCGCAGTGGTTAAATCTTTGCTCATAAAAACTGGGGAAGCGCCATGCCTGACAATAGGTGTCGGCTTCAACTTTTGTAAGTTTGCTCGTAGACGAGACAGAAAATCATTATAATCTACAAGTTCCATGGGAGTACTTTGGAAAAATGCTCCTGGTAGGCGTATTGCTTCTCCGTATACTAATTCAGCGGATGATGATCCAATATCTTCTTTCCAAGCTGAACGTATTCCGAGGAGAACTAATGGGAGAACTTCGTACCAGTCATCGTTGTCATGGCACATAATAGCTGCCTTTAGCTGGCGATGAAATCTCTCAACCATTCCGTTCGCAGCTGGGTGATACGCTGTTGTCTGCAAGTGGTTGGCACCGATTAGTCGTGAAAGTTCTTGGAATAAACGTGCATCGAACTGTTTACCTCGGTCTGTGGTTACCTTTTCAGGACATCCAAAACGTGAAATCCAACCAGATACAAATGCGCTCGCTACAGTGTCAGCTTTGATGTCATGCAGTGGAAACACTTCTGGCCAACGCGTAAATCTATCCACAGCTGTTAAACAGTATCTGTAGTCATGACATATTGGCAGAGGTCCTATGAGGTCTATGTACACGTGACTAAATCTGCTCGACGGAGGAACAAATGCATGTACTGGAGATCGAGTGTGACGGGAAACTTTCGAACGTTGGCATGCTAAACAACTTCGTGTCCAAATCTTGCAGTCTTTCTTTATGTTAGGCCATACATACTTTTCAGTGACTTGTCTCAGTGTTGCTTTGACGCCTGGATGACTCAATCCGTGAATACTGTCAAAAGCTTGTCGACGAAACTGTGACGTCAGGTAAAGTCGTGGAGATGGGCCGGAGACATCGCAGTATAACAACTTACTGGAGCTAGAAACTTTAATTTTCTGAAGATCCAGTGAAGTATCGCTTTGAAGAAGCTGCTTAAGCTCATCATCTTCCAACTGCGAGTATGCTAGGGCGTCTAAATCAAAGGAAAAAGTTATCGCATCAGTGCGGGAAAGTGCGTCAGCAACCACATTATCTTCACCTGCTATGTGTCGTATATCTGTGGTAAATTGTGACACGAAATCAAAATAACGAAACTCTCTTGGAGAACAGTTTTCTGAAGCTTTCTGAAAAGCTGAGACTATTGGTATGTGGTCTGTATATATGATGAAATTTTTCCCCTCAACCATGTGCCTAAAATATTTAACCGCTTCGTATATTGCTAACAACTCCCTATCAAACGGGCTATATTTCCGTTGAGCGGTGTTAAGTTTCTTGGAAAAGAAACCAAGCGGTTGATTTTCAGTACATATTTCCTGCTGTAGCACCGCACCGACAGCATTGTCTGAAGCGTCCGTACACAATAATAATCTTGCTGATTGATGAGGATGTGCTAACAAGGTGGCATCAGCTAAACTGGTCTTACAAGCGACGAACGCTTCTTCCAGCTCCTGGGACCATATTACCGGAGTGCTGGGCTTAACAGCTGGGCCAGACAAAAGTTTGAGTAGTGGGGTCTGAATTTTTGATGCATTCTGTACAAAACGTCTATAAAAATTTATCATACCGAGAAATCTTCGTAGCTCCTTGATGGTCTTGGGCTGTGGAAAACTCTTAATAGCTTCGACCTTCTGTGGTAGTGGTTTGGTACCTGAGGAAGATACGATGTAGCCAAGAAATTCTACTTCGGGCTCACCAAAAACGCATTTGGAGCTGTTCATCACCACACCATAGTCCTGCAGACGCTGAAATACCTGCTTCAAATGGACTTCATGCTGAGCCTCGTTCTGTGAGGCTACAAGAATATCGTCGATATACGGATAGCTAAATTCCAGGTCTCTGAGGATCTCATCCATAAAACGTTGAAATGTTTGAGCTGCGTTGCGAAGTCCGAAACTCATAAACGGGAACTCAAACATACCAAACGGAGTTGTGATGGCTGTTTTCGGTATATCATCTGAGTTAACGGGGATCTGGTTATATGCACGAATTAAATCAATTTTACTAAATATAGTACATCCTGCAAGGTTATGTGAAAAATCACCAATATGGCGTACCGGATATCGGTCAGGTATGGTTCGTGCATTGAGGGCACGGTAGTCACCACATGGTCGCCATTCATTATTTTTCTTCGGCACCAGGTGAAGAGGTGATGACCATGGGCTATCAGACCTTCTCGCTATACCTGCTCTTACCATATCCTCGAACTCCCGCGTAGCAATGCGGAGTCGATCCGGTGCCAATCGCCGAGGACGACTGTATACTGGTTGTCCTGGAGTCGTTCGGATGTAGTGGAGTGTATTATGTTTTACCTCACGCGCAGACAGGTCTCCTGGTGGACGGGTGATATCCGGAAACTGTGAGAGTAAGTCATGATATCGTGAAGTACCTGTAACAGATTTTATATGGCACGGGGCAGATGTGGCAGGCTTAGTGAAAGTACTCAGCGATGTTACATTATCTACTAAACGGTGATGCCTAGCGTCCACTAATAAGTTATAACGCGATAAAAAGTCAATGCCTATTATAGGTTTTGTGACGTCAGCTATGACGAAACGCCACACAAACACACGCCTGAGTCCAAAGTCTAACGAAAGGTTTACCCAACCGAAAGTGTTTATCGTCGTACCATTAGCTGCAAAAAGTTTGTAATCTGTTTTAATACATTGATACTTATTGCGAACATTTTTATAAGGAAAAACACATAAGTCGGAACCAGTATCGATTAGATATTGTACATTAGTTTTGCGATCTGTTACAAAAACACGGCCACTAGGTACATTGAGGCAGTCCTGCGACGCCGTCTTCACTGACTGCCAGACCCGTTTCCCTGATGAAACGAGCACGGGGAACGACACTTAGTAGACTGCACGCCGAACCGCCGATGATACCAGCATTGCTTCGATTGCTTCGGGCCAGCATAAGAGCGGCTCCGAAATCGTTGACGCCAGTGTGGAGATCGCGCTCGTGATCTCGAGCGCAAGCGGGAACCAGTCGACATTGCAGCTATTTCCCGGGACAGGTCATCAATGCGACGATTGAGTTGTTCAATGGCAGAAGTCGGGATCAATGTTTCAGATGCGGATGCGGATGTCGATTCAGATGCGGATGCGGTTTTAACACCAACTCGACATACCTCGTCGCAGGCATCTTTAAATTCTGGATTCATCGTTTGCTTGATCACGTCGGGGTCACCAAATTATGGGAACGATGAAATAAAATATCCAATCAATCTTCATTAGGTATGCGAGTATATTTTAAACCTTTATAGATACCTTGTAAACTCACATAGAAGAATAGTAAAAGAATAGTAATGAAAAACAGTCTCGAACGGTAACTAAGTAAACAGATAACAAAACACTAGCGGCGCGCGCAGCCCAGAGGCAAGCGCGCAGTCTCTAAGACAAGGATGCCGCCACAGAGTTACTTTCGCATTTATAATATTAGTATATTTTTTAGCTCGGGGCTGATATTTAATCACACTATTATTATGATGGCGACAGTTTGTGAGTGTGTATGTTTGTTACTTCTACACGTCTACACGGCTGGAGGGATTTAAAAAAAAAATTGTAAGGAGGCAGCTGACACCCTGGGTACTTCTTTTCCCGGGAAAATTGAGGTCCTCCGGAAACGCGGGTGAAACTGCAGGGCAGAAGCTAATATCGTAATAAAATGCATTAAGGATTACCAACCCGGGTACCCAAAATAATTTGTTATGTGTCCTTATTTCTCTGAAGTCTTCCTTAAACTTTTCTCTATCGTACATCGATTTTGGCCTGCGAGGAGGTAGACGCCATTCGACATAGTTCTGTTTTGGAGTCCGAACCTACAGAATAAAGTTCCTCCTAATTATACCTATAAAATATATACCAATGCAAGTATTATGTGCAGACTTTTTTAGCATTAATAACATATTTTTAATTATAGCAGTATTGCCACCGTATCCTTTATTTAATCACCTATGAAATTAATAAGCAAGTCTAATAATGATTTGGATGGTCACTTTATTTAACAACCTCGTCTTAATTAATATGAAATTAGTTAGCTGCGTGTGACTAACTGAGGATATCAAATTGTTCAATGACTGATTAGGTATAAAAGAACTATAACTACATAAAAATATTTTGTATATTATTTTTATTTTGACAGCCGGTTGGCTTTTTGGTCAGTGGCCCCTCAAACTGCGAGTCGTGGGTTCGAATCCCACCCAGGAGTCCCAAGGCAAACATTTGTATGCATGAATGAATATATTTGTTTGTGCTGTGTCGGATAAGTTGGTATGTATTTAAAAAGTAGTATGTCAGCTATCTGGTTACACCATATCACAAGCTCTGCTTATGTTGGAATCAGATTGGCCGTGTGTGAAAAATGTACAAAGATATTTATTTTGTTTTTCTTTGCGATGTTCGACCTCGTTTTTGCAACATAAAAAATAATACTTATATGTCTTTAAGAAATACTTACTATTTAATCCTCCTTCAAACCCTAACCTCTAGCTTCCACTTACCCAAGGAATATCAGCATAAGTATAATATGTCACCACATCCTTCGAGCAAGATATTTTATTCAACTGTTCGGCTGTATATGGCCGATGGTGCAGTCTGCTGGTCGTTAGATACGGGTCCAAGTACTTTTCATAGCCTTCATGAGTTGTATCCAGAGGTTCGAGTTCTTTATGCCAGCTCGGCTCTATGGGATGCTGGAGGAATTAAGGATCAGCATTGCTTAGGCCTCTATATTGATGATGTATGAATGAATGAAGGTAAGATAGAATATGACATAGATATAGTACCTACCTACTCATATAATTGAACTTTATGTTCCGGGAAAATGTAAGATCTACTATGCAAGTGAAGCGCAATACTAAAGCAATTATGAAACAACTAAGTTCTTATGTAAAAAAAATAGTTTTTATTTAAATGAAAGGTGATAGATTAGCGTCTAAATAGTTATAATATAAATTTTGTTTATGGAAAGTATATTTAGTAACGTCAAGTATTTACCGGTAGTTGCGGTAAGCTGGCTGGATGCTTGAACTGGTCCTTATCCGTCACCAACCTGGATGGAACAGTTGGTGCTGAGTATGAACTCCTCATCTCTGTGGTTCCGTGTGCCGAGCATTGTGGTGTTCTTTCTGCAAGCTATAAGTACTTATCCTATAATGAATGTCACTATAGTACCTATTACTGTGGCTTTACTATATAATAACTAGCTGCCACCCCGCGGTTTCACCCGCGTAGTTCCCGTTCCTGTGATCACAGGGGTATCTAAAATAGATAGTAGGTAGCAGATTCTCAGACCTACTGAATATGCATATAAAATTTCATAAAATCGGTCAAGCCGTTTCGGAGGAGTATGGTAACTAACATTGTGACTCGAGAATTTTATATACATATAAGATTGGGATGAAAAAGCCTATAGCCTACATCGCTTGAAGTTTTATTTAAGTACAGGAAAAGTGACTTTTGACCCCAAAATCACCGAGCTATGATATTGAAATCACCAGGTGATATTCTGATTCAAGTAGGACCCTACTAACCGTAATTTTACGAGCAGACATAAATCAACATTAGTTTATTTTTAATGTATTTAGTTCCGTATCAAGCACGGTTGCATACAATGGATGAAGCCCATTATGTACTATATCAGGTACCTAATTCAATAAGTATATAGGTAGGTACTTACCCTCTTGCTGGCTGGATAAATATATTGGTTTTCAGTACAAGATGTATGCTTGTTGAACCTTTTTGTTTCCGGAAGTTTGAACCCAAAATCTTCCGCGGTTTGTGAACTGGTTAATTCTTTTGTTATGTTGTAGTCCCGTAAATAATCTTTTATTTCATTAATTGGTTCTTTCTGCATAACATTTTTTTTGTTAAATAAGGTATTTTACAGAATATTAAAGATAACTTTATTCTCTGATTTGTTTTGGGAACTTGATTGACTACTCAAGTATAGCTACATCGAGACTTACCAAAGACTTTAGAACTTCAGGTTGGGTTCTCCACTTCCTACCAATAGTTTCACTTGAAATACCAGCGCCTGGATACTTTCTTACGGGATATTCTAAATTCAACCTATCCCAATTTGGAGTTGGGTATTTCTTTGGATAATTTGCTTGCATGACTATAGATAAGGAGAGGGAACTGAGTTAGGTCCTATGTTCAAAATCCTCGTTCTAAGAGTGTGGTTGATAAATCGATATAGCAGGTATCATAGCAAATAATTTAGTTGTCATAGTAATGTTTACTAAGTAACTGGGATGGATTGTAGGTAGGTGCTTATAGTACAAAATTAACAAAAAAATACTTTTGTAAAAATTCATTTTTACTTTTTCACAAATGACTGAAAATGTTATCAAAACACAATATACGTGTTATATAACTAACGTTAATACAAGAATGCAATAAATACAAAATGGTGTGGGGTCACACCGTTTATATATTCAGATTTATAGATCGCCTTTAGAACCACAGATGTTTTTAGCGAGACATTCACTTGGAAACAATAGATTTAGACATAAGTTAGCTCAATGTATTAAGTTGGTAATTAATGTTATATAGATAGGTAGGCACTAAGTTTACGCATATTTTTTACTAGATTAAAAAAACAAGATACATTGAATTGCGTTTTAATGTTATTGATGAGTTTACTGACTATTTTGTCAATGGTACCTACCAAAATCTTTTGAAATTTTATTAGATCATAGAATAGGTAAACTAGAAAAATATTGTCTGTGGCAATCGTTAAGGCAATGTCGATTGATCTGATTAAGTTATAGTCATTGGTGGTGAATATATTTTAGCGAAATTCATGACTGTTGTTATATGATCTACTGTGTATTATATTAGTGTACCTACTGAGTAATTATGAGTTCCTCTAAAATAATATGTTGTTCATTGTAAGTTTCGCTAAAATGTATCCATTCATGTTAACGTTGAGTTTAATATTTTCCTTACAATTATGTATAAATAAATTATATTAAGAAACGCCTCTACGAATATACAAAATCAATACAAATCCTTAAGTTATTACTAATACGAATTACATCACAGTTCATAAACAAGTTAGTATTAAAAAGATAACTTCAAAAGTAAAATTTAGAATTACCACTAGAAAAATGTTTAGAGAAATACTTAATTTAAATTAACTTAATTAAAGAAAAACAACAATTTGGTGAGTTCATTTCTGTGTACAAAATTTAGGAACAAATACAAACGTACACTCGAAGATAAAATAACTACCTTCATAAGGTAGTCGGTTTAGTGCCTAACTGTTTATTATCTAATTTCTAAAGAATTATTAAAATGGTGAACATTTTTCTCATACATCACAAAATTCACACCAAACTTCGAATTAAAATCGCACACGTTATACAAAATGTACAAAAACTTGGGCATTACAACCATGAAAATGTTCAGTCGGACTATATAATATAAAACATTACTTATTTATATTGAGTAAAAAAGCTACGTTATAAGACATAAGTATGCTCAAAGTTGAGTAGCGATGCTTTAAAAATACTGCCTATAAGCGAATGTACTTATCGGTATGTTAAGCTAACGAGAACGATAGGGCCTAAAATCAGTTGGGTAATATCGTAGAAAATATCACTTTATTTTATAGATTAGGTGATAAAAATATAGCAATTTTCTGATTAATGTTATGTAAAATTACACCATGACTCACATAGGTGAAAAGATTCAGAAGTAGAACGTAGAATCTTTTTGTAAGTACGTAGTGTTCATCCATAGCCGGATTGAGGGAAGCTGTTGCTTTGGGCAAATTTTAATTGAAGCAAACATGAGGAGGTTCCAATATTATTTGAAGAGATTTCGCTCGCACTTTATAATGAATATTGCAGTTAAGGGTAAGACAACAGCGCTTGTTGTGGCCATGCTATTTTGGCATCTATCCTCCTGTACGCTAGAGTGAAGTTTTGTCCACTCTTCTCTGACATTACTTCTTGAGGGCAATCGTTCTCGTTCAACATGGTTTCTAAAACAAAATAGATATAATTAGCATCTTTGATATTGATCGTACCTATTCATAAAAAAAATAAGTTGAAAATACATTATCTTACATATATTATGGACATTTTCACGTAAGGATTCAAGGAGTAATTTTTTTGACAGTTGTTCAATGCAAGATTTATATTATATAAGTATTGTGGTGATTTGATGATTTGGATAAAGATTATGAGTTCACAGAATTTAAGAAAACTAGTTTTTGTATATTTCTACTAGAATAAACAGCGGGCGATTGGCGGTATTTATCATAGCATGGCATCCATATGTACCTACATATAATATTTTTATGGAAAATTTTGGTAATAAACCTAATAATTGTTATAAATTTGATAGTAACTCTATCTTTATGTCTGTCACGCTTTCACGTCCTGAAATCTACTGAACCGATTTCTATAAAAGGGTACAGAGGTATACTAGGGCTCGGGACACAGCCTACCTATTACCCTAGTTAGACGATGCGGCTAGTGGAACTTACCATGCCCATCATGTAAGGCGAAGAGCGCGTAGTCCTGCGGATTAGTAATGGCGGCGGCGTGTGCGAGCGCGCGGCACAAGTCGCGGGCACGTGCCCCCGGCCGGCATGGCACCGGCACGCGCCGGATCGAGCCGCGGCACTCGTCCGGCAACACCACGCGCACAACAGCCACGCCCTGCTCGCGGTGACCGGGACCGTGACCGTCCACCGAGCCGCGACGATACTGCTGAACCAACATTATACACGTTCAGTAACCACTCATTCACTAATAAGTACATAATCAATTTGAGGAAAGTGAGTGGTTGGATTGATGGTACCACTTACAAATACACACTTACGTACTTACATTTTCATGTAAGACTATTACAGTTTCATTTCTCGCATGCATCAAAATGTGGAATAATATTATTTTTACTACAGGAGCTGATATAAATAAATAATAATAATAAATATCCTGGGACATTTTTCACACACGGCCAATCTGATTCCAAAGTAAGCTTCATATGAAGCTTGTGTTATGGTAACCAGATAGCTGATATACTACATATAATACTTTTAAATACATACATATTATAGATATTTACATCCAGACACAGGACAAACAGACATATTCATGCATACAAATGTTTGTCCTGGGTGGGATTCGAACCCACGACCCGCGGCTTGAAAGTCAGGGTCACTAACCACAAAGCCAACTGGGTTGTCATGATGATATCTATCTGTTGTACGTAAAACCTGCATTGCAGATTTTAACCATTAACTAAGTAAATGTTAAGGATCTTAAAAATTAGAAGCCTCGCTTAATCCTTATATCTATTTTACTTGTACAACTTACCGGCATCGCACTATCAGGTCCCGGTTCCGGCGCTAATCTCTTGAGTACGGCGACTGCGGAGAAGAGTGCCGTTAAGTAGTACCCGCCCTCGCCCGCCAGCAGCGCCGCGGGCAGTAGCCCCGCCATGAGCTCCGCTTCGAGCTCAGCACATACTAACCGGCACCGAGCTACTGTCCACGCTAGCACGGGAAGTAGGTCGTCGGCTCCAAGACTACGCTCGCCTCGGATCTGTGCAATGAAAGGGATAGAATAACTTATGAGTAGGTACTTAAAATATTTGTCTAATCTTGAGTAATCAAAACGAATTCCTAAGTAACATGGCAAACCAGTCCAATTAAAGTCTACAGGGCAACTTGATTAAACTTTGGCTTTTATTTATTTTTTAACCGACTTCCCAAAAAGAAGGAGGAGGTTCTCAATTCGGCCGGTATATTTTTTTTTTTCTATGTATGTACATCGATTACGTCGCGGTTAATGGACCGATTCGCGTGATTCTTTTTTGTTCGACGCGAAATAGCTGCCAGATGGTCCCATGAAAATTTCTTTCAGTTTGGTTTAGTAGTTTTTATTTTATAAGCATTATTGTTATTTGGACGATGTCATTTTGACGATACTTTATATATTAGTATGTCGATAACTTTAACATTTCTAATCCGATTTGCGTAATTCTTTTTTTGTTCGTTATGGTACATATTAAAGTTGGTACCCTGGTCATCTAGTCAGCATATGATGATGGGATCCCAAGGAAATCGAGAAGAACACTCAAATTATAAGCATCTAACTGTTACGTTTCAGTCAATATCATACAGTTTGTTCAATTATTTGCGTTTGATCATGATTTCCTATGGATGAGCTGATGATGGAAGGTACAACTCCTCAAAGGATAGGAGTTTAGAGAAAATTCTTTCAAAATTATACGTACATATGGATAGAGAATAGTATTCCTTGAAGCTATTAGGTTGACCTTGAAGGTTAATCTCATTAACGTTTAGGTTTAATAGTGTTCTGTGATTGTTAAATAAATAATAAGCCTACCCATACTTAAATCACTAAAAAGCAAAAAATATAATGGAGTTGGTGACGCGCCCGTTGTTCACTTGTGCCGTGATATCGTTCACTCCACACAGTCTACTCTCGGCAAGCGGCGCGCGCGGTTGTCACTAAACCATCGCGCGTTCCTACCTCATATACTGCGGTTATATACTGGGGTTATGTATTGTGTTATATACTGGGTTTATGAATGTACTGTGTTTTATACTGGGGTTATGTACTGTCGTATATACTGGGTTTATGTATGTACTGTGTTATATACTGGGTTTATGTATGTACGGTAACCAGATAGCTGATATACTACATATACTACTTTTAAATACATACTTATATAGATATTTACATCCAGACACAGGACAAACAGACATATTCATGCATACAAATGTTTGTCCTGGGTGGGAATCGAACTCACGACCCGCGGCTTGAAAGTCAAAAATGTATGTATGTAATTATTATGGTATTATGTATGTAATGTGTTATATATTGGGGTTATGTACTGTTATATACTGGGGTTATGTACTGTTTTATATACTGGGGTTATGTACTGTGTTATATACTGGGGTTATGTATTGTGTTATATACTGGGGTTATGTACTGTTATATACTGGGTTAATGTACTGTGTTATATACTGGGGTTATGTACTGTGTTATATACTGGGGTTATGTACTGTTATATACTGGGTTTATGTACTGTGTTATATACTGGGGTTATGTACTGTGTTATATACTGGGGTTATGTATTGTGTTATATACTGGGGTTATGTACTGTGTTATATACTGGGGTTATGTATTGTGTTATATACTGGGGTTATGTACTGTGTTATATACTGGGGTTATGTATTGTGTTATATACTGGGGTTATGTACTGTTATATACTGGGGTTATGTACTGTGTTATATACTGGGGTTATGTATTGTGTTATATACTGGGTTTATGTATGTACTGTGTTATATACTGGGGTTATGTACTGTGTTATATACTGGGGTTATGTACTGTGTTATATACTGGGGTTATGTACTGTGTTATATACTGGGGTTATGTACTGTGTTATATACTGGGGTTATGTATTGTGTTATATACTGGGGTTATGTACTGTTATATACTGGGTTTATGTACTGTGTTATATACTGGGGTTATGTACTGGGTTTATGTATATACTGTGTTATATACTGGGGTTATGTATTGTGTTATATACTGGGTTTATGTATGTACTGTGTTATATACTGGGGTTATGTACTGTGTTATATACTGGGGTTATGTATTGTGTTATATACTGGGGTTATGTACTGTTATACAGCCCCGGATCTTCAATTTTTTTTAGGCGGGGCAAAAACTGCAAAATGCCGCCCCCTCCGTGCCCACTTTATCATCTTTGTAATTTCAGATGTCCACTAATGTTACAGATATAGACCTATGAACGTGTGGACATATATATTTATACTAATACACACTAGACACAAAAAGTTGAGGATATAAATAAATTTCGAAATTTTTGGGGGAAAATAATCGTACAGCAAAAAAAAAGAGAACCAAATTGTAGCTTCATGTGTCTAGTCTTTAGATGCGACCATGACGTTTTTGTATCATATTTTGGGTCTTGAAAAATTCTAAGGAAACTACCTAGGAAAAAAATGCAACATTTTTGTCGTCTAAAAAAATATCCAATCAAAAGGCTTTTAAATTTTTTTCTTAATTAAGAAGCCTGTACGATGATTTTCCACGGAGTTATTGACCGTCAAACCAAAAAAGTACTTTTTAACTTTGACAATAAATAACTCTGGGAATAAAGATCGTATATGAAATTGAAGAAGGGGTTTGAAAACTACACAACATTCTCTATAAAAAAAAACATTAATGGCTCTCGTCGAAAACATCTTTTTTGAATTGAAAACTTTGTCTGACAGATTAACATACACACACAAAGCCGAGAAAAAAAAGGAAAATTTAATAAAATTATTTTTTATCTCTTTCATCAAAGCAATAAATATTACAAAAAAAAGAGTTTTCAATGAAAAACTTTTTAAAATCGAACCATTGTTCATAATGGTGACTTAAGCGAAAACAATTTTAAAGCCTCGGGGTACTAAGTAAAAAGCATTGCAGCGCTTTGAATTTTTCAGGGATTTTTCAACCAACCAACTAACCAAGTGGTTAAAAAAATACCGGCGATATCCTTAATTCATCCTTTTTATCCAAAGTTATACCAAGTTATCTAAATTTATATCCTTAATTATGAAAATTTTTGCCTTTTTTCCAATTCAATTCAAAGTTTTCAATTCCATACAAATATTCTTCAGTTTTCTATACGATCATTATTCCCAGATTATTCATTGTCAATGTTAAAAAGTAATTTTTTAGTTTGACTGGCAATAACTCCGTGGCAAATCATCGTATAGGTTTATTTATTACAACAAATTAAAGGGCATTAAATTCTATATCTAAAAGAGTATTTGACAAAAACAATAGAAAAATATTTTTTGAAGCCGTACGGGCTTTTATTTTATTTAGATGACAAAAAATTTTCCTTGGTAGTTTCCTTAGAGTTTCTCCAGACCCAAAGATGATACAAAAAATTCATGGTCGTATCTGAAACTAAACACTTGAAGCTGCAATTTGGTTTTCTCTTTTTACTGTACGATTATTTTCCTCGGAGTCATAGCTCGTTGAAAATCACCCAAAAATTTCGAAATTTGTTTATATCCCAAATTTTTTGTGTTTAGTGTAAAATGCTGAAGAGTTTGTTTGTTTGCTTGAACGAGTTAATCTCAGGAACTATATAACTAGATAGTCCATTTATCAAGAAAGGCTATAGGCTATACATATATCATCACGCTACGACGAATAGGAGCGGAGCATAAACCAAAAATGTTGAAAAAACGAACTTGCGCGGGTCAACTATGTATGTTTTATACACAGACAGGATAGGATTTAAAATATGAGAAATATATTACCTATTGCATTTGTGTATTGAAATTACATTTTTGAACGGGAGAGAACTGGGAGTATATTGGAGCGCTAGACTGTCGGCGAGGCATTCGGACTTTTCATCACTCTCAAACGCGGGAGGTTAAAACCATGCCTACTAGTACTGGAGGTAGCGTTGCAAATGAATGAACGATAGTATGCCGGCTGATATTGTGATCGATGGTTGATCTTATATGACCAATAAGAAAACCGTCAGTCAGCTGCTCAAGTAGCGGTGGATGTGGGTGTGAGTAGTTCCGAAAGTGGTAAAAAAAAAAAAAAAAAAAAAACATAGTACGCCGGCTGAAACTTTCATCATATATAATTTACGTTATACTGAGCTTAAAAAAAATTGTCAGCTGCATGGTGGAGGGGGGATTCTGCGTCAGTCACTCGTGCAAACTTGTAAAAAAAACACGTTCAATAAAGTCATAGTACGCCAGATGAAATTTAACACAGTGATTGTTAATATTATCAAAAGTACAAAAACATTAATCAGCTGCGTGAGTAGCGGTGGAAAGACCGTCAGCTGATGAAGTGAAAATTTAAAATATTGAGTTTTGCTACTACGCTGTCTCCTCACAAACACACATTTCAAGGGAGTTTGTAGAGCCGCTTCAGCCCATAACACGATTTTCGGGCTACCTAAGCCTATCCCCCTAAAATTTAAACGAACATATATGCGTCTTGAATTCAAAATTGTCAAAAATAATGCCCGGAAAAGCAATTAAAGGGGGTGAGTATCTTACTTTCGATAAGTAATATTTTAAGCTACTTACAAATAATATAATTGTTTGAACCAAACTACCAATGTTAAACCATCACTCAAAATGTTTATATAAGAATAATAAGTAAATAATAAAATGTTTTATTTGCAAGAACATGATATGACATGATATGATCCGCACATATACACGTGCAAACTTTTGTGAAAAAGAATAAGAGATACATGGAGTATAATTGTGTAATATTTATTACCAGAAGTTAAAAGATGGTGAATGCTTCCTTTGTGTCTTTTCGTTGGAATTACATTATTATTATTTATTTATTTTAGCTTTCCTAGTAATCCGTTTACGTGTGACGAATGGATTTGATTATCGCCAAAGAAAGAAAAGTGGAGTCTTATACGCGAGCTAAGAATTCTGTTATAAAAAAAATGAATTTCTGGAGAAGATGGACATAATCACTAAATTACAACACTAGGATTTATTAATTGTATTTGTATTCTGAAGATTGTAAACATGAATATAACAATGTGTTAATTGTGACACCTTGGCCACCCACCGAAGTACCTACATTTGAAAAACAAAAAGCGTACAACAAGTGCAAAACTCTGATTAAGTAAATAAATATTATTAGTGTTTTGTTCTCTCATACAATATTATACGCGAAAACAAAACACTAATAAAATAATAAATATTAGATATACTAACAAACATAGATGCCCAAGACATAATATCATGATAAATACCTAATTTCAACGATCTCATACCTGCTTCATTTTATAAATTATTTTAACGTGCAACGCGACTCTATACCTCCTGTAGTAAACTTCTAAGAAGTATATAGAATCAAAACAAAACAAAGTAAGGTAAGTGCCCCAATGATGGCCAGTTTAAGAAAAAAAACTGGTTTTTGTGAAATATTACTTTAGTAGCTCTTTTTTATACAATTAAACAATTTTTTTTTTAATTAATTTCTTATAATTCTTTTTTAATTATTTTTTATTAATATAATTTTTAAATTTAATTTTTTCTTTGATTTAAATTTTTTATTTAATTTAATAAATATTAATTATAGCTAATAATATTTTTTATATTTATCCAGTTTTTTTTAACTATTTGTTTAAATTTTTTATATCATCAATTTTTGTTAAATTTTTTTTATTAGTTCTTTATGTTAACTTTCGACATTTGTCCACGAATGGAATTATTCAATTTCAGCGTGCCAGTTATGGACACGTCTTTAGATACTAAAAAACATAACTGAAACTTTCTACTCACCGCAGTAACGATTTCCTTAAGAAAAGCCGTCGTTGTCAATTTCAAATGACTTTACACTTTGTATTCGCGCAAATTTGTACATGTAACAGACTGAATTGACTAAAACGTTAAACTTAGATAGTTCGATGTCTAAAGTCTATGTCACAGTGATTCCAATGTAAAAACGCTCATGTCCGCATTCTAGATATTTCTTTTATTTTTTATTCATTACTGGTACCTTGTCCAAGACTGGTGCACTTACGATAGTTGAAAAAGCAATGATGGGAAAATAGTGCTTTATTTGTTGCACGTTATGGTTGATTTTACACTTAATGTTATTGTTATTATTGTTGTTATTTAAAATTTGTCTTTTATTGCTTAAATAACGGGAATAGTTAATTGGTTTATGATGAATGGTCGTAAGCTTAAGATAATATTTTGACCATTTGTAGCTTTATTAAAAAGAACAATGGTTGTAATTTGGTGGAACTTAACTGTTTTTTAAATTTTGTCTTAGTTCGTTAGTAAACATATGTAGCCCTAAAAATATACGGCAGATAACATTTATATTTTTTATATTTCCTTTGTATTTTAATTTATGTTATTTCCATGAATGCAAATTATTATTACATTTATATTATTTAATCTCGATATTATTCTCTCACTCATTTCTTTTACGTTTGACTAAAACAAAACAAGAAAAAAAATACTTTGGAACAATATTTATTGTTTTATACATACTAAAATCTTCTCGAAAATACCATGATTATAACTATGTCGATTGAAATTTGATAAAACTAAGTTAAATAATTTACGGGTGCAAGAACCATCGATCAGCTGGGTGGGACCAGGGAAGTTCTGTCAGCTAGACCCTGAACAAAACTATACATTACTCGAATAATCTGTATCTTTACTGCGTCAGCTGACGGTCTTTCCACCGCTACCCATGCAGCTGATTGTTGGTTTCGTATTTTTCATAGTTTTAACAATCATTTTGTCAAATTTCATCCGGCGTACTATAACTTTATTTTACGTGTTTCGTTTACAAGTTTATGCGAGCGGCTGACGCATAATCCCCCCTCCACCATGCAGCTGACTATTTTTTTTAAGCTCAGTATCATCAAAATTATTTATAAAAAAAGTTTCAGCCGGCGTACTATGACTTAATTTTTTTTTTTTTTTTACCACTTCCGGAACCAACCATATGCGCACCCACCGCGGGTGCGCCAGCTGACTCTTGGATTATATATCAGTCAATCGAAGTCTATCGTATAAGATAGCAACCGATCGGCGTAAAATCACTACCTAAAATGCAACGCCACCTCCCGGGCTATACGTGCCTCGCGAATCATAAAATGTTCGTATAGCAAGTCTCACTTGTCGCTCTCGCCGCCCCGGTCACATGGCCTGTGTGCTGTACCCTTGGGTATCGGTCGAGTTGATATGGCCACAGCAAAATGAGAATGAATTTCAGTACTTGTACTATTATTTATTCTATGGTTAAAGTTGTCCATTCGTCTGTCAAGTGTGAATTTGCCGCCCCCCTGAACGTGCCGCCCGGGGCGTGGGCCCCGGCTCGCCCCCCCCTAGATCCGGCCCTGCTGTTATATACTGGGTTTATGTATGTACTGTGTTATATAATGGGGTTATGTATTGTGTTATATACTGGGTTTATGTATGTACTGTGTTATATACTGGGGTTATGTACTGTGTTATATACTGGGGTTATGTACTGTTATATACTGGGTTTATGTACTGTTTTATATACTGGGGTTATGTACTGTGTTATATACTGGGGTTATGTACTGTTATATACTGGGTTTATGTATATACTGTGTTATATACTGGGGTTATGTACTGTGTTATATACTGGGGTTATGTCACCTTTTTCCAAGCAAGAGTTTAATGAAATACCGTTTCTATCCTTGGCTGAAGCATCAAAAACTGGGCGTATCTTGGTAGTCAAACTAGACTCCTTAATAAGTACTGTTATATACTGGGTTTATGTATGTACTGTGTTATATAATGGGGTTATGTACTGTGTTATATACTGGGGTTATGTACTGTTATATACTGGGTTTATGTATGTACTGTGTTATATACTGGGGTTATGTATTGTGTTATATACTGGGTTTATGTACTGTGTTATATACTGGGGTTATGTACTGTGTTATATACTGGGGTTATGTACTGTGTTATATACTGGGGTTATGTACTGTGTTATATACTGGGGTTATGTATTGTGTTATATACTGGGGTTATGTACTGTGTTATATACTGGGGTTATGTATTGTGTTATATACTGGGGTTATGTACTGTTATATACTGGGGTTATGTACTGTGTTATATACTGGGGTTATGTATTGTGTTATATACTGGGTTTATGTATGTACTGTGTTATATACTGGGGTTATGTACTGTGTTATATACTGGGGTTATGTACTGTGTTATATACTGGGGTTATGTACTGTGTTATATACTGGGGTTATGTACTGTGTTATATACTGGGGTTATGTATTGTGTTATATACTGGGGTTATGTACTGTTATATACTGGGTTTATGTATGTACTGTGTTATATAATGGGGTTATGTATTGTGTTATATACTGGGGTTATGTACTGTTATATACTGGGTTTATGTATGTACTGTGTTATATACTGGGGTTATGTATTGTGTTATATACTGGGTTTATGTACTGTGTTATATACTGGGGTTATGTACTGTGTTATATACTGGGGTTATGTACTGTTATATACTGGGTTTATGTATGTACTGTGTTATATACTGGGGTTATGTATTGTGTTATATACTGGGTTTATGTATGTACTGTGTTATATACTGGGGTTATGTACTGTGTTATATACTGGGTTATTACTGTGTTATATACTGGGGTTATGTACTGTGTTATATACTGGGGTTATGTACTGTGTTATATACTGGGGTTATGTAATGTGTTATATACTGGGGTTATGTACTGTGTTATATACTGGGGTTATGTACTGTGTTATATACTGGGGTTATGTACTGTGTTATATACTGGGGTTATGTATTGTGTTATATACTGTGTTATATACGGGGGCTATGTACTGTGTTATATACTGTGTGTAGCTGAACAAATAATAATTTCATTTCAACAAGGCTGCAAATTGTTTCCTTGATCCGCATTACCCACACCAACTACGCCCACATAAGGAAAAACAGGAGCAATGACGAAGCTCATGATGTTGAGACACCATCCTCCACCTCCTCTAGAGCTGTAGCAAACCGTATGTATTCGTTACTAAGTAACGGGTACGCCATCTAGTACCGAGAAACGAAACGTTACTCACGAATACTTAATACTTTTCGTTACTCGCATGTTTCGTATCATGGTTACATACGCTGTTTCAATCACCCAATGTTACGCTGCGTTGATGCGTGTATTGAAACGTTTCTTACTGATCGTTTTGCGCATGCATGCGTATTTTCCGCGAATTAAAAAGGTAATGTAAACATGAGGACGTGAAGCAAAGTGAAAAATGCAGTTTGGCATGTAATGAATATGTATTATTTCTACAAATTGAAATTATGAATGCTGCATCTTATAATAAAATTATAGAAAGAACATGAAAAATATGTTCGCAAACTATTCGTAACGTGATTGGTTAAAAAAATGAAAATATATGTAATTTGTGCGGATATACTTCAAAAATATTTGAACCGATGTGCGCGCATTATGGTGTCAAAATTTCAAATATTCAAAACAAAGTTTTCTTTAACAGAGTATGCAGTAAAAAAAAAGTATATACTTGTGAAAAAGTGTTTTCATAAAATTTTGCTACTAAAATTTCAAAAATTTTATGTAATAGTATGAAATAAACGAAAGTAACGAGTAACGATACGATAGTAACGAGTACTGAATGTATAGTAACGAATAAATACGGGTACGTGATTTTTTCGTTACTTTTACACCTCTAACCTCCTCCATCCGACATGCTGTATTTTTAACCGACTTCCCAAAAAGAAGGAGGAGGTTCTCAATTCAGCCGGTTTTTTTTTTTTTTTCTATGTATGTACATCGATTACGTCGCGGTTAATGGACCGATTCGCGTGATTCTTTTTTTGTTCGACGCGAAATAGCTGCCAGATGGTCCCATGAAAATTTCTTTCAGTTTGGTTTAGTCGTTTTTATTTTATAAGCATTATTGTTATTTGGACGATGTCATTTTGACGATACTTTGTATATTAGTATGTCGATAACTTTAACATTTCTAATCCGATTTGCGTAATTCTTTTTTTGTTCGTTAGGGTACATATTCAAGTTGGTACCCTGGTCATCTAGTAAGCATATGATGATGGGATCCCAAGGAAATCGAGAAGAACACTCAAATTATAAGCATATAACTGTTACGTTTCAGTCAATATCATACAGTTTGTTAAATTATTTGCGTTTGATGATGATTTCCTATGGATGAGCTGATGATGGAAGGTACAACTCCTCAAAGGATAGGAGTTCAGAGAAAATTCTTACAAAATTATACGTGCATATGGATAGAGAATAGTATTCCTTGAAGCTATTAGGTTGACCTTGAAGGTTAATCTCATTAACGTTTAGGTTTAATAGTGTTCTGTGATTGTTAAATAAATAATAAGCCTACCCATACTTAAATCACTAAAAAGCAAAAAATAAAAAAAAAACTACGTTAAAAAAAACCGACTTCCAAAAATACTAAAAAGCAAAAAATAACTAACGCAATTTATAACACTTTCCTCTACTTACCTACTGACTACTTATTCTTTCCGCTTGCTGCTTGGTTTGAAGTCGGTGCCAAGCCATATATGAATAAAAAATAATACTTAAAGAAATAAAATGGTGTAACAAATAAATTTCTACACGATAACCTACTAACTACAAACTTCGTAAATAAATCAGAAATAACGATAAATGACAATGAGAAACAAATGAAAACGACGATGAAATACATAAATGTAATTTACATTCTACAACTATAGTGGTCCTGTAAAGGACCGTTTATTTCTAATATTAATAACTCACAAACCAAGAGCATGCGTCTAAAATTTAGAATTTTAAATGCAAACCGTGCCAAAGTTTTTGTTGACCTTATTAAATCATGGAGAATCTTAACAAAGATCTTTTGTATATTTTTTACTGTAGGTTTGCTAATTATGCTGTGGCTTGGCACCAACTTCAAACTAAGCAGTAAGCGGAGAGAATAAGTAGTCAGTAGGTAAGTAGAGGAAAGTGTTATAAATTGCGTTAGTTATTTTTTGCTTTTTAGTATTTTTGGAAGTCGGTTTTTTTCGTATAGTTAAGATTTCATCGGGGCAAAAGTACAAAATTATATTATCAAATTAAAATGATGATATTAAGGTATCCTTACCGCATTGAACATGACAGATATGGCCGCTAAAAGGTTTTCTAATTTATCCAGTGGCGAGTCAGCTTCTTGCATCTTGAGGAAATGCTTTGAGATCACCGCTAACACCGCCGATGATGGTACTTTTGTAGATTCCTGAAACAAAACATACATGACTTTTATAAAATGTTTTTGTTTCAGACTCATCGTCACTAGTGATGAAAGAACAAAACAGTTCGGATTTTTTTCTTTGGCCTGGTGGCCCGTCAGTGTGTAGGCACCATAGACATAGAGAATAGACGCAGCGTTCCCTATCCAGTTATGAAATAAATGCAAGAGGCTAAGTATTAGAGAGACAAAACAATCGTGCGGTCAGTAGATATCTCTTTCTAGAAATCTGATTGATCCACGTCACAGAATTGCAGGAGCGGATGAATTACAGACCAACAGAAAAGGGACAGCTATTGGCCGCACAGTCACGTTGTCTCTTCCTAGAGAGTCAATTTTGTGAGGCTATCGACTAGTCCATTAACTATGTCTATGGTAACCACGTCCTCCACTAGACTCTTAAATCTACTACGGTTGAGAGCCCTAAGCGCTCACCGATAATCCGCGTAAGGGTGTAACAGTCATCAGAGGCTAAAACCTAGTAATTACTGAGTTTATGGTCGGCTCTGCTCAGTAAAAAACAACATTCAGATTCGAGCATTAACAGTGACTATTCATAAGTGCGTGATTGAGGCCTATTTGAAAAAAAAAAGATTTTGATTTTGATATTTTTTTATAGTCCCGTCAAGAAAAAAGTCCTCCACTAGTAAAAATAGGTAGTGAGTGAGTGGTAGTTACCTTGACTCCAAGCTGCAGCGGCGTAGCGTGGTGCGCGCGCTCGATGGCGGCGTGCAGGCGGCGCACGTCGCGCGCGTGCCACGCGGCCAGCAGCGCGTACAGCCGCGCGCGCAGCGGCCGCACCACCACGCGGTGCATCACGCACTCCAGGATCGCGTCCACGTTCAGGAACTCCGTAGGCTTCAGCTGGAACACGATAACAGTAGTGTCAAAATGTTATAGTCACATGTTTTGGGTGAGAGATGAAACTTCTTATTTAAGGTCTAGAACGGTTGGGAGGCATAGTTTTAAGTTAAAAAGCGTTGCATTTTTGTTTCCCACATTTTTATATAGGTATTTGTCGCTTGGGATAAGTTAAGGTAAAATATCAAAAGTATAAGTACCTACCTATAGTCAAGAAATAGTAGAGAAGCATTTTAATGATAGCTTAATGATTTAAATACACCCTGTAAATGTATGTGGGGCGTCGATTTATTAATGATGTAAGTCAAAATTTGGTAAATAAGTTGAAGATTTTATACTAAGAACTATGAAATTGTATAAATGTGAGCTTTTCTTACCTTCAGTCTTTCTTTTTCAACCTCCTTCTCGAACTCTCTCTCGCCATGCTTCACAAGGTAGTTCTTCATTCCAGACATAAACTGTCTTATATTGCGCATCATTATCTGTAACCACCATATTGAGAAGTTATTACAAACGCAGCTACAGGTAAAATAAATAAAAAATAGCATAAAAAACAACAGGGTTACAAACACACAAAATACATATTTATGTGAATAAATATATTTTTGCACATTTTTATGTAACTTGTGGTGTACAATAAAGAATAAATAAAATAAATAAATAAAATAAATATTTCATTCCATTTTCGATATATGCAGGTTTAAAATATTATCTTACCTGTGGACATGTCTCTTTGGAATCCAATGTGCATGCGATGAAATTGTCAACGTTCTGCGCGAAGGTGGTGCTCTTATCTTGCGCGAGGTGCAACGCGTAAGCTCGCAACGCTGCGCCGACGCCGCGGGACGTTCTGCCGCCACGCAGTGCGCGCACGCGTCCTGCTGCTGTTGACAATACATTCAACATTACATTAGTTTTAACATCAGTATTATCATTATTCAACCACTTAATCCATAATAGTCAATATTCTGAGATAACTTTTACATACGGGCAATCTCATTCCAAACTAAACCGAGCTAGTACTGTTTCGCTATAACCAGGGGCATTGCTAATACGTTATCTTAGGTATAAACCTTTAGTAATCATAAAATGTGAACAATTTTAATGTGAAAGTAGTAAGAACTTCCCGGAATTATCTTTAAGTTGTACCTAAGTGCATATTATATGTTATTGCACAATTTGAAAACCCGTTTAAACTGAATAAGGATTAAAATGTTTTGTATGAACAATGAACCCGCGTATCATAACATAAATGTAATTAACGCTACTTAACGTTTTCTAAACTGGTTAATTCCGGTTATGAATTAGTAACAATACAATTAAATGCAATGGGGCGCGTGGTAAAGCTTCGGGACTTTGATTCAGTGCATGCAAACTGCATGCAGGATGCACGATAGATGTGACCTCATTACGGCATGACTATCGTCACGATAGGTACTACATGTGCCGGGAAATTTTGTTATAGGAACCATAAACATTTATATACTGTTACCTATAAATGTAAATAAAAAAAGATTTTGGTCTTAGGTTAAAAAACACTAAACTGAAATATGCCATATAAATAAAGATTGATTTTCATAAAGAAAATGTAGGTAGATACAACTTTAATTTACACGCGAAGGCATTACACGTGTTAAATCAAGGATTGATAAAGACAATATAATTAAGTAGTGTATATGTAATAATACTTCATTGTGAAGGTATTAAAAGATTATAATTGTGAGCAATACGCATGCATTGTTTGTTGCTAAAGCATATTGTACCTACTCACAATCGTATTCAACGACTATTACTCGTATGTATCTATGCTAATCTATCAGGACTTATTTTCTTAATGAAGAACAAACATATCATAATAAAAAAAAACATTACCTACATAGGTAAAGATTGACAGATTGGAAATTAGAATCTTCATTCAGTATTGATCCAGTGGTATCTAAGTTCAATTTACAGGATTCACATGGCTTTGACTTAGTAAATAGCCGCCGACAGAATCTCTTGATTGCATTATAAAATCTTCGAAATATATTCAAACGTACAGTTTTTCTATCGTTTTCATTAGTGCAGGCATTATCGCAATGACAGTTTGGCGATTTGGCGATAACTTCAGCTCGTTTCTTAATCACACTATTATCGGCTAATGATCTACACAGTGTTGTTAGAGAATCTGTCCTAGCTAAGTGTTTCTGGAATCTTGGCTCCATGAGCTGTTCCCGTGTAACGAACACCCATTCACTCTCAAAAACGAACTCGTCTAAGGTGTCACCACGAAAGTTTCTCGAGGTGGTCAAAGCGTACACTTCATTTGGCACTGACACTGTCACATCCAAATCTGTGGAGCACTTTTCTTCAGGATCCAGGTGCTTGAAATTATTCAGCGATTCAAATTTGCTCATCCACTGTCCAGGTTTACTGGTACCCGGTTTCTGGTCAGACTGCTTCTCGCACTTTCCTCGGAACAACTTTTTGAACCACTTCATGGCTTATCACTCTGCGGTTACGTCCCGCGTGAACGAAGGACTTGAAACGATAGTTTCTCATTCACACGAGGGGTGGCGTCACGATATAATGCTGTCCCCGCAAGTGTCGGGAAGCGACTGCGACCACAGTTCATTGGCAACTGACTGTGACTAAGAAATTCACGGCACGGGCAGACCTTTGCCCTTTAACAATAATTAATTTATTTACTGAGTTAATGCATAGATAACAGCTGATGTGCGCCGCGGTCCTATTGTGTGTTCTACTAAGTTAATTAATTTGATAATAATATGTAATGAATAACGATTGATTAATGTTGCATTAATCATATAAATTGGCCATGTGTGGAAATCGCTGGACATTTTATACCTACGTATTCAGATAACAAAAATCTAATTAATTTATCCAAATGCATTTATTGCAGTATGTAGCTATATAAGTTATGGGGAGATATTTTATTTTCACTAAGTATATCTAATGTTTTTACACAGTAGTAATAGAAATGCGCGTGATCGAGTCAACAACATATAACACGTGCGTTGACGTTAGACTCACTTGATAATCTACTCGAAGATAATATAATTTATTGTATTATTATTACAAATACATCTTATAAAATACTAGATACTGACTATGGCTCCGTTCGCGAAGACGAAAATCGCGCGCGCGCCCTCGCTCAGCACCAAATTACTAAAGAGGTCTATTATTTTATAACTGCTTCATATCCTTATCATCTTTCGGATATACTTCATATTATAATATCTATTCTCTTTTAGTAACAGAATACAATATCCTAATTCAGTTACCTACATGAGTTTCGAACTAAAATCAATTAAGGGACGAAACAGCTTAGTGAATGATAACTCACCTAGCAAAGGGTCCAGCCGATCCCTGAAACTTTTTGCTCTCGTCGCTGGCATGGGACCTCTTCTTGGAATTGGAGATTCCCATTCACAGGGCTCCTCCTAGAAAACAAACGTTAATATCATTATTATTACCATTTCAACAAGCCCAATACTTTTAATTTGTAAGCCCTATTAACGCGGACCACACCTTTTATGCCATATTTTAAATTAATTTAGTAGATAATAATTGTATCACTAATTAATTATAACAACATGTGCGACTAAAACTCTATCAATATGTATTCCAGCAAGGTCTATGTATATTAAAATATAATTATATTTCTCACTCCCTCTGCACTTGATACGTTAAATCAGGGCAGTTATTATTGGCATACAATATGATTATGTGACATGTCTGCGACTAGTCTGGTACTATGTGAAACTATAACAATTGTTTAGTATACATCGTTTTAATAAATATATGATTTATTCAATTTATAAAGCTATTAAATACTTGACACCACTGGCTTTCGGCGAAGGAAAACATCGTGAGGAGGCCTACATGCTCGAGATGTCACAATTAAAGGCATGTGAAGTCCGCCAATCCGCACTCCCAATCCCACTCGTCGTTGGAGGAGGCTCGAGCTCCTCGGTAGAGACGTTTATGAGCTGATGATGATGATATATAGGTACTTACAGCATCGTAGGGTTGTTGCCCGTTGCATGGTGGTATCAAACCGTCCCATTGCGAGCTATCCCATGGCTCTGAAAATACTGTGCCGTCGTCACTTGCCTGTAATAAAAAAGTTTAGTTAAGTAAAACTATTTTTATACAACCGAGCCCTTTTAGACCATAATATAATGCATGGACTAACATAAAATAATGGATTTCTCGTAATCGGTAAAGGATTACTTGTATTGTAATGGTTACATTCTTAGAAGATGAGAACAATAAGCTCTAATTTGAAGATAAGTTAGACCATTATCAACAATATTTCTTTTGTTTATTAAACTACCCTTATTATCGCATTCTTTCTGTTAATTATGTAAGCTGATAAGATGGGCAGTACTAACCTGTTCAGACAATGGCCTCAGATCATGTACATTATCGTAACACGAAGCTCTGGGTGGGGATCGCACTTCTTCTGGCAGAGCGGTCGGCTCCGCATTTAGGCGCAAATCTGGAAATCTAAAACAAATTATTATTAATTTAACTATCGGTGTGGTTAACGTTGTTAGCTACCTTATATACATTTATTGGTTCCCGAAATGTATATGAATTTTTAGCGGCATAAAACATATTTGTTACAAAAAAAACTGTATAACATTATTGATTTCGGAAATTTCTTTTACCTGATCAATATCAAAACCGATAAACAAAGCGTAGTGTCAAATTATAACATTTATAGAGATTTCATTTCATTAAATGCCTGTACCTACTTTCGATTTTGTTCAAATTATAAAATACCTTTGAGCAACGACTTGATGGACTGTCAGGTGTTGACCTCCGTCGTCGACTCCACATAATCTAGTCTCTTGTTCAGCGAGTGATGGAAACGTCCCGCTCTCACTGTTTGAGCCTTCATCGTTTTTATCTGAAAATATTATTAGAAAATCAGAATTAAATACTTTACTTTAAGTATACTTTTTATCATCACACACATCACACTTGGAATCGATTGCTTGATTATTTAACGTGCAATATTGCTGTATTCTCGCAATAGTGTCCAGAATTAGGTCTTGTTGTTATTAAAAAAAAACGTTCCAAATATGGCAAATGATGTACACATCTGTCATTGGTGTACATATCAGAATACTGTTAGCTATAGTTGATAATTACTGTGTAATATGTATGCTGTTGATGTGTCATATTCAATAAATAAATAAATAAATAAATAAAACTTAAGCAAAACAAACAATACTGTTAAACGGATTAAACTAATTTGGGGAATTATCCAGGGAGGTTGGGAGTGCATAAGGATAGCAACAAAATGTTGTGGGTGAAGCAACATCTACTCGTGTCTACTGTATCTCATAAACACTGACTTATAAACTCCCAACTGGAATCAACGGTCCAAGTCTGGTCGTTCTTGCCTGTGGGTGGCTTGTTGTTGACTCGAGGTGGCTGAACTGGCTTTATCTTCGGCTTGCTCCGTAACGATACCAGGTTGTCGACTGACGATGATGTGTTTGGTGATGACGCTGTGGATAAACAGAAAAAATAATTTAGTTAAAAAAAATTATGGGAGTCATAAAAGTAACTTAGATCAAAATATATTGGTACTTACGTGAAAGTTCCTCTATACTATGCATGTCTCTTAGAGGATAGTACGGATGATTTTGAGGTGGCTCCGAATAGCGCTGCGATAGGTTAACCCCAACTCTGAGCAGCTTTCGCCTTTGTACGGGTGGTAAAGCGGCCTGAGAAAAAAAACATAAGCTAGTAGAACAAAATTAAAATCTAGGTATACAGTATAAATGTTAAAAGAAGCACACATGTATCATCACATATCTGGTTCCATACTTGCTTTGATTCGATTAAATTGACTTTAATAACTAATTATAATTGTTGATAGTATTATATAATAAAATATACCTCTTTTAAGGCATCCACAGGATCAGCGTAGAAAGGGCTACCGGCATGGTCTTTCTCAGATTCGTCATCAATAATATCTTTATCGTAATCATCTTCCAGTTTAACAGTCTCCATACTTTCAGTGCTATAATTTTCTCTACTTTTAAAGGCAGCTTCGATTTCTTCAGTCAATTTTCTGTTCATATTCATAGCAATGTTCAGTTTGTCAGGCCTCTTTGGTATAACGTCACCTTTGCTATTTGTTGTAGCTATTATTTCATTTGAACTATTAAAGCTCTTTTTCAGTGAATTATCTGATAAGGTTTTCTTCTCATTTAAGCTTTCAGTTGAGTTAAGTATATGAATATTTTCTTTTTCTAAAATAGATTGCGTGCTTTTTGCTGCATTTAATTTGGCTGTGAAATGTATGATTTATTAGTAGATATTATAATATTACGTAAACTTTAATAATAATTATACATTATCAAATGTAAAATTACTCACGTAATGTATCTGGTAAGAGGTCTGGTCTTTTGCTTTTCATTAGTCCATTATGAATGTTGTTGTCGTTTTCAGTCTTCAGGGGTTTGAATGTTGAACAATTATTACTTTCTGGCCCCCAAATATCTTCGTAGTCTGATACTTTGTCCATTAATGAGCTCCTATAGTATACACCTGGAGATTCAAGAATGTCTGACTCCTGAAATAACAAGTAAATAAATTAGATGAGTGAAGACATTTTGATAAAACATTTATTTATGTATATTTGCCATTTTAAATAACATAAAAATATAGATATGTTTGAAAACGAAATTTCGCCCGTGCGGTTAGTAATGACATCATACATGATTTTGGCATTCATATAATATATTTTACCTCCTACCTGATAATGCCTGGACTCCTTTCGATGGGAGTGCTTACTCCTCCTTGATCTACCAGAGGGTGTAGTACTTGTAGTGTTCGTATTTGGTGATAATATTTTTTCCTTTCCCATTATCGGAGAAACAATTGACTGATTAGTAGTAGGAGAGAATACATTCTTAGCAGATATTGGAGAACTTCGAGACATGGGAGAAAATATCTCACTTTTATTAGTTTGACTTACGGGAGAGAAGACACTGCTTTTAGAAGAAATTGTATCATTCGACACAGGAGAATTTATTTGACTTGTTGGTGAAAATATGCCACTAGTGACGGAGTTTGTGCCATTAGGTGAAACTAATTGATTTAGGGCAAAACTGCTCGTTGATTTAGTTAAGCTATTCACTATTGGATCAACAGACTCGGAGGTATTGGTTTGAGATTGTGGTTCTAATGGTGATCCAGGTTCGACGTTGTTCTGCTCAGTCATTTGTCTCTTGAAGCTTCCGTGCAAACTAGCTGTCATTGCATTAATGCACTCTCCCTCTGGCGACATACGGTGCATCATATTCTATACAGGAACAGGAAGATTTACAATCAGTACACCACAGTTCGTCATAGCTATATAGAGATAACATTTAATGCTTACTTTATGGTTAGAAACAAACTAGGTATGTATATGCTAGCAGTATTTCCAAATGTACCAAAATTTCATGCAATACATTCATTGGCATTCACTGAGTCACAAACGCCATGCAATTCAATGAGTTATCCTCACCTGGGAATCTCCATTATGCTCAGCAATATTTTTCACAGATTCCATTATGTTGAATACGGAGTCTGAGCTACTGTTATTATTGATGGCATTAGACGCAAGCGTTAGTTGCAACCTGTCACTTTGTATGCTCTCATTGATTTGATGGTTGTGAATTTGTGTGTTATTGACACAGAATGTTACTGTTGTTGTGACCGTTATGTTTCCATTCTGCGAGGGTTTGTTAATGGGACTAAAAGCTGTAGCTTCGGATTTTGGCGATAGGGATGGTTTGGTAAATGGCGGTTTTGCCCATCGTGGAGGGGGTGGCGGCGGGGTCATTTTTACATTATTTATTTGGGTGGGAGAATGTTGCGTGTTGGTGGTTGGAAATGAATGAGGTGTTGTTATATGAGCCTGAAAACAGGTGAAGCTCTGATTAACATCGACTTAGAAGAAAAAAACACCGATTAAGCTACAGAGAAATTACAAAATATACTTACTGTGCTTGACATAAGGTTTAAAGTATTTGGTGGGGTTGGCCTCGGAGCTCTAATAAATGTACTGGTGGGTTTTGCTGGTGGTGACGGAGCACTTCTGCCTTTAAACGTGCTGAGGTTCTGGGTATGACTCGGTGGGGAACCTGATGTGTCAATAGGAGACATCTTTAGCACTACATTTTGATCCTTTTCCGGACTGAGTATGTGTTCTCTGGAGTTTGTTCTTGTACCTAAATAATGATACCATATTATTATCTACAATTTTATTACAAGATATTATTATATTGAAAGTTTATAAACTGCTATTATTAGGTAGTACATAAGTATTAGGGGTAACAAACTTACTGGCATTAAAACTGCTAAGACTAGATCCAGTATCTGACGGTGTCACAGCCATAGGCACTACACCATTTATTGTTTGACAAGGTGATAGAAGACTGTTAGGGTTAATTTTCGGATTAGCCATGGGATATCCCCAAAACTCTTGACCTAGTAATGTCAGAGAGCTGAGCTGCTGCCGGCTCTTGGCTTCTCTGAGGGGACGCGGCAGTTGAAGCTGCACCGGTAACTCGTCACTGAAATGATTTACATAAAATTAAAAAAAATAACGATATTACATACCCCAGCATTTTTAACTACTGGTCCAATTTGAAAAAATTCTGCCAGTGTTAGATAGCCTATTTATTGAGGAAGGTTATAGGCTATTCTATCCATATATTCCTACGGGAATGGGAAATACGCAGGTGAAACCGCGGGGCGGAAGCTAGTACATTTTATATAATTTGTATTTTCAACCTAAAATTGTAATAAAAATAATGTTAATTATTCTTGACAGTAACTCACCAGCATTGAGAGTAATGAGCAATCAGTTCGGGTATATTGTCGAAGCGATTGTGCGATGTCTCAAGACCTATTCGACCGCCAGATGCCTGTATGAGGTAGTGCTCGATGTAAGGGCCCTTGTCGGCCGGCAGTCGGACGCTAATTGCCATTGTGTCAGCCTGGCTTGATTGACGCACCACAAAGTTCTGAAATTAGCGACAAACATCTGTAATTATCTTATTTCAAAAAAGGTTTTAACATACAAGACAATAAAATAATGTTAATTAAAATATTACCGTTTTTAAATTAAATAAGGCGTTTATTCATCAATATAAATTAATCTACGAAATGTATGTAGGTACGCGCATAACTTCAGATTTCGCTAATTCTTTTTTTTGTGTTCGTTATAGCCTTCGTTATAGGTTTGTTTCAAATAATGCAAAAATAAATAGAAAATATGACGGAACATAGTTCGCCGGGTTAGCTACTTTATAATATATGGGAAATAATATTCAAAACCATACAGTAATTTAAATAAATACCAAATAATATTTTTATTTAGGTAAATACTAGAAAAACATAGGACAATCTTTCCCCTATAAATCCAGAGTCTATGTTCCCATATATCTATTCTATACATGTAATATATTAAACATACATACCCCTTCTTCTTTGCCCTGCAGCAAATGAAAAGCTCCAGCCCTCTGTATGCCAGGGAGGAACCATACTGGATGTGTCCTTATCAGCCTCTCTAGTAGACCAATGTCGCATGGTGGCTGCTCCTCCAACTCTGATCCAGAAGAACCAACGGAAGAACAGTCACCCCTAGCTCCTTCACCGTCTGATGATAAGCTCTCTCGACTCTGAAAAGAAATTAAATATGTTGTAAAATCGGCCAATGGACTGATTAATGTTGGATATAAAAATGGTACTCAGATATTTTATCTATCGCAAAGATACACATACCTAACACTAAGGGTGTTTGATAGATTCGGTATTTTTCAATCTATCACTAACACATAATCATAACTTTCTAACTCAAATAGTGAATCTAGGAGGCTGTGGTTTTAGACGCATTTTATACCATAGGAACAAGACGATGTTTAAGTAAGCTAACTTCATAAAGTCGCATGTAATTAATTATAAGTAGCAAAATAATTAGGTATGGGCTACAACGGATACAGAAAATCATAACTCTAAACGCCTAAATAAACTGGGTAATTTATATAGGTTATTAAAATTATCACACCCAATAGAGAACCCCATCCATAATGGACGTTCCTACGTGTATAATTATATTCCACCTAAATATAACCGTACAAAGTGAAAATGCTCGCTAATTGGGATGCCCTCATATAGACCGTGAAATATCGTAATAGGTAAATATTAGTATGTCCCTTTAGGCTGCGGTGCGAGGCTTACAGGCTCAATGAAAGAGCCTGTCTGCCGCATGGCTTTTATGACTTAATGTACAAACGTACACACGGCTTAATAGACTGAATTCATGGAGAATTTTATGATCATGCGTTATGGCAAAGTGAATTATACTGCCGTTCGTTTTATGAAGGGGCCAATAAAGGTAAACAAAAGGAGGTGCTTGATATTGATGATAAAATTATCACCCTACATAAGACTTTATTCTTATTTATATTATGTAGAATCTTTTGCAAATATATTACACGAAAACGATACGAGGAATGTAATACAAAATGTCACCCGAAGAACAAACCAAAGCAGAAAATATAGAACACTTAAAATATCCATAACTTTGGCGACAAGCGGCCACAATATTTCTCATACAAATATCAGCGGAGCTCACTTCAAACAGAAAGAAGCCTCTTTGTTCACCAACTTGGAAATATTATTACGCGATTTTCCCGCAAAAGGATCGGTTCGACGGCGTCGCTACAAAGGCACAGGGCAAGCAATTTCATACACGCTCATCTATTCTAGTTTTAGTTTCGTATGTTCCGTTGTTTATATGTAAAAGTTATCCCTTTTTTTTGGTATCCGGTCATTGCCCTCAGATAAGGTTATATCGAGATAACTTTGTGAAATATGCCCAGTAACCCGTAGCAATTTTCTGGCGATGTTTTCTTATGAATTTGTAATAGCCCGCGGCCGAACAAGGTCCTTACGTCGAATAATATCTACAGGGTTTATAATAATGTATTTCCGATTTAGGTTTATTTCATGTACTTTTGCGTTTTAATAAAGTATAATATTTTAGGGTGCACATTAGGGAGTTAATTACTCAACGCCGGGGGTGCATTTGTATTGCTAATTGTGATAAAATCCCTTTAAGCGGGCTTAATGTGGGATTTAGTTATGCACTATGATGTAAAGTTTAATTTAAATTAAAACTAAAATACCGATATTTACACATTATTGATACATTATTTTGGTTACTAAGAATTATACATTTTACAGAAATGTTTGACCTTTTAGTCAGCAAATAACGACTAACTATAAAGCTGAGTACCAACCGTACCGTAGTGTAAGCCGATTAATTTACGAAGACTTTCTTGAAAGGCTTTCTTTATGTACCAATTTTCCTTAAGATGATTAAATAGACTCTTTGAAGAAGTCGTTTATTTGTTAGGTAACTGTATTTTTGTTTCATATTTCGTTACAACTTAAAAAAAAATGTTGTATAGATTTATAAGTCAAAAGAAATGTTGATGAGCGTATTATTATTTACACAAAACTCATTATAAATTCCAGAGATCCAAAAGCTCTAACAAGTTACGCCAAAAGAAAGATGCTCTAATTTATTTCATTATGAATTTCGGCTCAAAACCTTAATTTAAAATGTTTATTTTAAGGAAATTCTTCTCAACAAAAATAAATTGCAAGGAAAATGGTAATTAAGCTTAACTTCGAGGTTTTCATAATGATCATTTGTAATATTTAAGCTTAGTACAAAAACAGTACAGACTTTTAACAAATAAATAAATATAATTAACGTTGGTTTATATTGTAGATGAATTTTGGTAGATCATTTTACAATAATGCCATACACAACTTCCAACATGACATTGTTTAGTCTCATGTGCATGGATAATATTTAACCATAAGCTCCAGTTCCTGGAATACGTAGGTACCTAATACGGGTGTATATATAATGTGGGCGTAGGTATTATTATCGTATATATCGGTATATTAACCAATAAACTCATTTAGAACTACTACTGCTAAACTACACACAAAAATATAACGAAATTTCATAATGTTGCATGTTTCACATCTATAAATATTCATATGTGTAAAATGGTTACAAATCAGCTGAAAGACAAATTATATTCATTAATTATTGCGCCTAACAAATGACTTTAAATAATTAATTTTCAGCAATCTGTGGAATTTCAACCCGACTATAAACGGCTTTTACAAGCCGAAAATGCGACAATCTGCACGGAAAATTAATTCCACGATCGGTGACAATAATAACTGCCGTCATGAATCATACGCGACAAAGGTTTCCCTGATACCCGACGGTGGATAAAGGTGTTAAATTTTCGCATACAATAGCATTGAACCGCACTCCCAAATATTGCACCACCTCAAATACCTGGCTCAGAATTTATGTTCAAACTTGGATTGCAATTAGTTGGCTTTGTTGGGCATACGACGTACCTTTTACTTCAAGGTTTATTTTGACCCGTGTTTTTATCAAAGATTTTTAAATAAAAGTAATATTTGACATAGGTACCTGGAATGCTTGTAATTAATATCACATAAAAAAAAATTACCCACTAGAAATCTTAACGAAACATTAAAGCTTGAAGAAGCTATATGAAGATATAGCGTAACCATAAACAATATACTAAATTAACACATACATTTAGTACACCTAAGCTGAAAGCGCTTTCAACTCAACGCCTATTATCAAATCACCACTAAACTCTTATATTATGTAGCAATCTCTTAAGGGACAGCTGCGACTCGGTCGTGAAACTCATGAAAATATACAGCGCTTGATGCTTAGTGCCATAGCAGTTTGCTTTTACAAGACTTTGGAACTAAGTGCGAAGTAGCCGCACGTGTGCCGATGCTGCAAATGGCTGAAACGTTTTAGGGCAAAATACATTCCACCTGCGACCGCAACGGTTTCTGAATAGGGAAGTTTTAATTAGGTAAGAAGTTAGTTACGAGGAAAACTGAAGATGGGCACAAGTTTTCTCTGCTGTCTGTAATAGATATTATAGGTACCTACTTAAAGGCTTTTAAGACGTTAATTTAAGTTTAAAAATATATGGCATAGCTACGTAAAGGTTGTTCACTATTAGGTATAAAAACTTAAATATAAATTCTTTTCAATATCTATTTTAATAAAGAAAATATTTTCCGGTATAGGTATGGTTTAGTCTTTCAGAGCATAGTAGCCCAGTACGTTTTCCACGTAATTTTCAACAACCCACTTACGTAGTAAACAAGAACTTAGAAGCGAATAAACTTCCATTTCTCAAAAGACGAGAAGTTTTAATTTATTGCGAGCTCTTTCTTGTCACAGTCTCGAAGAGGTTGTAAAAAACTTTTAACGAGCACCAATCGAATGCAGACGAAAAAAATATGCAAAGAGATGGAAGTGCGGGGTAAAAATAATAGTTATTGGTTTACAAACTCACTTGGCCACCCTTTAGTTTCTTCAAGTTCAATCAAAGAGAGCAAACAGTGTTTGTGGTCCACGGGGGAAGCCGGGGGATGGCCGGGCAGGCCGGGGGACTGAGTGCACCAGATGACTCACCCGGGGTTGTTAAAAATCAATAAGTTGAGTCGACCCAACTCTCGTGGGTGGCGATCGAAATGCCGTAATTGGCATTCTTATGACTTTGTGCTCATTCAATTTACTGAGCGGAAAAATAAAATGGCTAACTTCAAATACAAATATTTTTTTGTGTTCGCTTTGAAGCATTATATTATTATTAACTAAAATAATAGGCATCAATCTAAGTACATAATACTTAGTAAATCATTAAGATTTTTCCGTTTATTTATTTCAATCATTTGTGAACTTTTTATTATCCATCAATTAATAAAATTTATAATATTCATATCCTGAAATCAGGGTATTTACTTAGAAGCTAGTTTATTGAATTATGTTTAAATGCTAAGTTTTAAAAGCAGAAACCACGAGATACAATTTATATTTTTCATACAAGTACCTATCTACTCTATAATACCTATATATCTGCCTATGTAGGTATAGTAAGTGTAGCGGAAAGTGTTTAGGGGTGGCCGCCTACCTCTCGGCAGGGGTACGACGCTAGACCGAGTATTGACATGACATCTGACTTATGCGGTAGCCGCTTCCGTCTATTAGCCGTCTAATTGACGCATTTGAGCTATTTGTTCAGTAGAAAGTTGCATTATGGGGTTTCACTGACTTATCGTTGTTGTTGACAGTTTTCGTCCTATTGAATTAATATCATCCTGCCACTTTACCTACTTACGTAGTATATAACCGTAGTATACAACCGTAGTGCTGTTAAAATTACTCTTCTAATCATAGGATCGCTGTACAAGTATTATAAAATACTGTAATTACGAAATGGTTTTACGCAAAATGTTGGCTTTATTTCCGCAATAATAAAAATTGGTAAAGAGACTGGTAAAAAAAATTACGAATCTCTTAATTATTTTGACTATAAACAGCGGCAAGGGAATCATCTAAATAGGTATATATTTAATTTGTCTATCAGTTACACTATCCTCATGCAGACAATCTATTATTCCGTCTAGTCATGACAAGTCGACAATAATTCAGCAAACGCAGTTGCGGCCGTCCATTTGGACAAGTGTCCCGCGTCTATCCACGGTATTGTTGTACTAAATCGATGGTATTGCACTGCAGTGCATGCAAATTAAACTAGGGATAGGTTTTTTTATTCTGTGACGATTAAAAGTCGCCCAGACGGGGTGCGATGGGGCGGGCCGGAAGCGCGGGGGATCCGGTAATCGCTCCGTGTTTAACAATGCTCGCAATTATCGTGAATAATACTAGCATTTCTTATATAATATGCTGGATTCGAAGAGTTTTGACGCATTTGATCGAATTGTGAAACATTGTTGTTTGACTAAAAATATTATTAAGAGGAAGAATAGATGTTTTGTTTGTTTGGTATAAATAGACTCCAAATACTCAATCGATCTAAATAGTTATTTAACCAATAGAATGCTAGGTACGTTATTTTTTTGTGTCATTGGTTTTATATTATACCTGCATTCCTACAGAAACGAGTGAACTACACGGGTGAAACCCGGGGCGGAAGTAAATTATAAATATGTGTTGGGTTTTGGGCTTCCAAATTTAAATTCACCCGCCAAATATTCAATCGGTGCTACACACTGTATGCACCCCGTACAAAACTCCGCCGCACGACGCTTGGTGGCGCGCGAGTGCTTCTGGTGCGAACGTCGTAAGCGCAAACATCTCGTGCAACAAATAAATTAATTGTGACAAAACTACGTAACTTTATGATATTTAAATTGGTGAAGTGTTTACCCGGGACAGTGAGCCACCGTTTCAACTAATCGTGGATGGAGTATCTTCGATATTGGACGCAGTTTGGACTCATTAAACTTCTGGCGGGTGACGTACCAATTTTCGATATTAAAGCCCATTTACTAAGAACTATTTCCATTCAGATTTCAAATCCCAGTGGTGAATCAAAAAACACCACATTTTTGGTCATTCGAGCCATGAATATACAATCTAGCCAAGAATACCAGTTACGAAATTAGGGGTTCATCAAAGAAACTCAACAAATATACCTTACAAAACCATACCTATTTGTATAAATTACACAAAATCTACAATAGGTATACGCTTCATACACACAGATACATTCTCTAACAAGACTGTTTGTTAAAATTTTGTCGTGTATTCTAGCTGAAAAGGCATATTTTCATAGATTAATCAATATTTTATTTGTTCGTACAACGCTTACGACGCCGGCCGGTCGATCGGTCACGTCACGTAGACACACAGGCGCCATTCGTTCGGTCCGCCATTACGCACAATTGAATGATTTTATTCTATTTAATTACAATTTTACACTTGTAATTTTTTTGAATATTTTTTCGATTTCAAGCTCAAATATAGTTGGAATTAGTCAATATGTCTCGTTCTCAAAGTGTTAAAGGCAATAAAAATGATATCTCCGATGATCATAACGAATATGACAAGTTGTTAGAAACATTAAATATATCACAAGAAATGTTTTTCATACGGTTGCAATCAGTGTTTGACATGTCAAAGAGTGTCAATGAAAAACCAGAATTATGCGATATTTTCAATGCTCGAGTGCGCGACCTGTCTATGATTCGTGATAAGTTTGAACAAAATATTGCTCAAATAATTGGTTTAAAAAAGGCAGCTAACCCGTCATTTGTTCCGACATACAAGGAGATCGAAGCGTTTGATCAGATGTACTATAGTATTCAATCTGTTGCTGAGAACCTTAAGGCACAGCAACCGCAGGGTAGCAGTCGTGTAAAAACAAGATTACCAAAATTAGAAATCTTTCATTTTGATAGTAAACTTGAAAATTGGCCTACATTTAGAGACACTTTTTCCAGTTTAGTACATAACAGTTCAGACATTTCTAACATAGAAAAGTTTTATTATTTATTGTCAGCTGTAAGTGGATCTGCGTTGACGATCGTGAAGTCGCTGCCGGTCACAGCTGACAACTACTCGTTAGTGTGGAGTGCCTTAACCAAACGGTTCGAAAATAAACGTGCGCTTGCGACCAGTTATTTAGATAAGTTATTTAACTTTAAACCTTTAACTAGTGAATCGGCCTCGGGCCTTAACTTATGTTTACAAACATTTCAGGAAAGCGTTAAGGCTCTTCAGCTATTAAATATACCTGATTTGGCGAGTTTTGTTTTATTTTACATATCGGTTCGTAATCTTGACCCTACTACGAGGCGCGAATTCGAATTGAACTCGAAGCAAGGGGAGATACCTACTTTTGCGGACTTAATGTGTTTTATTGAAAACCACGTTAATGTTTTAGAAATGTCTGATTGTAAATCAACTTCAAATAAAATTTCAAACTTTAATAAAAGTAAAATCAATAATTCAAATTCAATTTATTCAAAATCTTTAAATTCAAATAAATCAATTAAAGCAAATACGACCTTATCTTCATCTGTTGTTAGTACCGAAAAACCTAACGAATCAGTGAAATATAGGGATTGTTTATTTTGTAAGAAACCACATTCTATTTATAGATGTAGTGAGTACATTGACCTTTCGCCTGCACAACGTCTTAACAAAATCAAGCAACTTCATTTATGCGAAAATTGCCTTCGTGATCACGCTTTAAAAGACTGTGTATCGAAAGTTCGATGTACTGTATGTAAAAATATGCATCATCATACTTTGCATATCGACTCGAGTTCTACTGCGGATTCAACTTCGAGTTCAAACGGTAATGCTGTCTCTTTAACCTGTTCGTCTGATTCGACGGTTTTACTGGGCACTGCTATCATACACGTCGCAGATTGTTGGGGCCAGTACCACACCGTACGTGCTATAATAGACAGTGGCGCCATGACGGGTTACATGACGCGCGATTGCGCTAACCGACTCGGGCTAGCGCGACGCAAATGCGAGTTTACACCTATTGGTTTAGGTGGAAATCCAGTACAAGACTACGGAGTCTCAACTTGTACTATCAAACCTCGTAATAGTAATAGTCCAATTGTGTCTACCGATACTATTATTGTGCAAAATATTGCCGGTAATCTACCAACTTCTCATTTATCTAGTGCAGTCATTAATCGATTTCAAAACCTCGATTTAGCAGATCCATACTTTTATAAACCCGCTCCGGTAGACATGCTGATAGCTGGCGATTTGTTTCCTTATATATATAGCGGTGAACGTATTCTTCCACGCGAAGATGGTGTTCCTGTGGCTATGAAGTCAATATTTGGTTTTGTCATCGCAGGTCAGACTACGTTGCGCTGTTCAAATCAAAGTGCTATGTTTTGTGGGCTGTCAACAAATATTGATCAGATCATGTCTAAATTTTGGGAATTGGAAAATATCCAGTCTGATAAGGAACAACATCCTGATGATGTATTGGCAGAAGAGTTGTTTGCAGGTAGTTACAAACGTGATAGCACCGGTAGGTATATAGTACAATACCCTTTCCAACCCACATTCCAGTTGGGTGATTCACATAAAATGGCGGTTCGTAGGCTTATCAATCTCGAATCGAAACTCGAACGTCAGCCATTATTAAAATCTGAATATCAAAACTTTATGCAAGAATATGAAAGTCTTGGGCATATGACGTGTTTGGGTACTATGCAAAACGTGGATTCAAAATATATTATCCCGCATTTTTGCATATTCAAGCCATCGAGTACCACCACGAAACTTCGTGTGGTATTCGACGCGTCTGCTAAGACGACAAATAATCTAGCTCTGAATTCGGTTGTTCTGTCAGGACCGAAGCTTCAGGCAGATTTAAATCAACAGCTGATTAATTTTCGTTTGAATGAAATTTGTCTTTCCGCGGACATTTGTAAAATGTACCGTCAAATTCTCATCGATCAGAGTCAACGTGATTATCAGCACATTCTGTGGCGGGAGTCCTCCGATCAAGTTATCAAGGTTTATCAACTCAACACTGTAACTTACGGGGTAGCTAGTAGTCCATACCTGGCGATCAAGGTTCTACAGACCCTAGCTGAAAACGAAGCAGAGAGGTTTCCTAAAGCTTCTGCGATCCTAAAGCAAGCCTTTTTTATGGATGACTTTCTTTGGTCCGTCTCCTCAGTAAAAGAGGCTGTCGAGGTACAGGACGAGCTCTTGGCCCTACTTCAAAGCGGTGGCTTCACCCTACGGAAGTGGTCTAGCAATAGTACTGAGGTCGTACAGCGGCTACCAGCAGAGCATCGTGAGACACCTGTTGAATTCAACGATGACCAGGACCTTTCCATCAAGATCCTCGGACTTCAGTGGTTGCCCGCTTTAGATTCATTTACTTTTTCAACAACACCTACTAACCCAGTTGTCACTAAGCGAACTGTGCTATCTCAAATAGGTCGCCTTTTTGATCCTCTTGGATTCGTAGCACCTTGCGTGTTTCTTGCAAAGTGTTTCATGCAGAAATTGTGGGCCCTCAATCTAGGTTGGGACCAGAGTTTGCCTGCAAACTTAGAATACCAGTGGCTAGCCTTTGTCAACGAACTACCCCTGCTATCAAAATTCAAGCATGAACGTCACGTTTCGGTCTCAAATATAACGTACGTACAGCTTTTAGGGTTCTGCGACGCATCAAGTCAAGGCTACGCTGCTGTAGTATATTTACGTTCTACTAACGATAATGGTGAGAGTAAAGTCAGCTTACTTATTGCCAAATCAAAGGTGGCTCCATTAAAGACAATATCTATACCACGTCTAGAATTAATGGCAGCACATCTATTGTCTAAATTAATCAAATATGTCAATTCCATTCTTCAAGACCGGCTGTCAATTAACGAGACGCTATTATTCACTGATTCATCGGTGGTTTTAGCGTGGCTCAACACACCCAGTTATAATCTTAAAACCTTTGTGGCCACTCGCGTGGCCAAGGTATTGGAAGCGATATCTAAGGAGTGCTGGTACCACGTGAGTGGCGCAAGTAATCCAGCTGACATCTGCTCCCGCGGCGCAGCCCCGTCTGCGCTGTTGGCGATGCATGAATGGCTTAACGGACCTGATTGGCTTTCTCTAGTCAAGCCATGTTGGCCAGTTAAAACCATCGATGAATTCAGGGATGTCAGTCCTCCAGAACTAAAGCCTCAAATTGCTTTAGTCGCTGTGGATACTCCTCAGCTTAAGAGCTTGTTATACGCTTTGACAGAAAAGTATTCTAGTTTTGATAAATTAATCAATGTAGTTGCTAGGTGTTTTCAATTTATCCACAACTGTAGGTTATCAAAAGCTCATCGTCGATCTTACTCGGTCAGTGATGTTCGAAAGGCTCTTGATGTCATAGTAAAATCTGTTCAACATCATAATTTTTCAGTTGATATCACGGCTCTGTCTAAAGGTGAGCGTTGCTCTCAATCATTGAAACGGTTAAATCCTTTTGTCGATTCCAATTGTTTCCTCAGGGTGGGGGGTAGACTTACTCAGTCAACCCTGAGCTATGACAACAAGCATCCTTTACTTATACCTAAAACTAGTAACTTTACAAACATTGTGATTGATTACTATCATAAAATACATTTGCATATTGGTCCAAGAACACTTCAAAGTATCTTAAGTCAAAAGTACTGGATCATATCTGCACGAAGTGCTATTCGTTCTCGTACGACTCGTTGTTTATCTTGTTTCAAAGTTTCACCGTCATCTCGACAGCCCCTCATGGGTGATTTGCCTAAGTATCGATCTCAAGATATCCATGTATTTCATACCGTGGGGATAGATATTGGTGGTCCTTTCTTCACAAAAGAGTCTAATCGTAGAAACGCTAAAATTTCCAAATCATACTTATGTGTGTTCGTCTGTTGCTCAACTCGGGCGGTACATTTGGAAGTTCTATCGTCCCTGAGCACTGAGTGTTTCATGGCAACGTTTGATCGCTTCACTGCCAGACGCGGTCTTTGTCATACAATAATATCTGATAATGCCACAAACTTCGTGTCAGCTGGCAAGCATCTTGCGGAAGTTTCAAGGTTTCTCGTTTCAACTAATGATGACTTAAGCACTAAGATGACTAGTCGCGGAGTTGAGTGGAAACATAATCCTCCTACAGGAAGCCATTTTGGTGGTATATACGAGTCTGCCATCAAATCGGCTAAGACTCAACTAAAACGTACTATAGGTACTAGGGCGTTATCCTTTGAAGAATTGACGACAGTTTTCTCTCGAGTCGAAGCTGTCTTAAACTCAAGGCCTTTGTGTCCTTTATCAAATGATCCAACGGAGTTTGACGTTTTGACTCCATCGCATTTCTTAATAGGGCGGGAACTTCTGTCAGTTCCTGAATATGACATTACAGATTTGTCTATTAGCTCACTCGGTCGTTGGCAAGCCACTCAGCAGCTTTCTCAACACTTCTGGAAGCGCTGGAGGCGTGATTTTCTATGTACACAGCAACAGCGACAAAAGTGGTTCAACAACTGTCAAAATTTGAAAGTCGGAGATCTTGTTTTGTTACACTCTGATGCTGCACCGTTGCAGTGGCCATTAGCTAGAGTGACGAAATTACACCCGGGATCTGATGGTGTCGTACGCGTTGTTAGTGTGCGAACAAGTAAAAATGAAATTATTCGTCCAGTTGTCAAACTTAGTCCTCTCCCCGTGGAGCAGGACTCTCATTAATTCTTTATTAACTTGTTTATTGCTCACACAAATTCTAAGTTTAAGCTTATGTGAGCATATTTATTTAGTAATTAGTTTTAACATACAGTCCACACTCTACCACATGACATACACTACATATTTCAAAAATTAACATATTTCAACCTCCGGTTTTGTAACTGGAAATCCTGCTGGATTTCGGTGGGGGGAATGTTGGGTTTTGGGCTTCCAAATTTAAATTCACCCGCCAAATATTCAATCGGTGCTACACACTGTATGCACCCCGTACAAAACTCCGCCGCACGACGCTTGGTGGCGCGCGAGTGCTTCTGGTGCGAACGTCGTAAGCGCAAACATCTCGTGCAACAAATAAATTAATTGTGACAAAACTACGTAACTTTATGATATTTAAATTGGTGAAGTGTTTACCCGGGACAGTGAGCCACCGTTTCAACTAATCGTGGATGGAGTATCTTCGATATTGGACGCAGTTTGGACTCATTAAACTTCTGGCGGGTGACGTACCAATTTTCGATATTAAAGCCCATTTACTAAGAACTATTTCCATTCAGATTTCAAATCCCAGTGGTGAATCAAAAAACACCACAATATGTATTCACCATTTTACCTAATTTCACACACAAATTTCAAACTACATTCAATTTCATAACCTGAAAAACTAATTCAATCAAAATGAAACGCCTAATTACAGTAGATACATAAACGCAGCAGTGTGGCATAACTGCGTTGCTCATCTAAAATTCTAAGTCGTTCGCACATGTCATTTGCGCCCCACGAAAAGCAGTTAACTTTAGGTCCGGCCACTAATTCGAGGGTTAATAGGCAGCCCGATGGACCAGTAAGTGTTGTGTAATGAATATTACGCTTTCAGAAACCCCTAAGTTTTTGCCATCACATCTGTGGTAACCATATCGGTGGCGGAAATGTGATTACAGTAAGGTAATTCAGTTTTTTACTTAAAATACCTATTTTCTGTGTAAAATATAAAAATCCTAGGTTTATAAATATCGTGTCTGAATTAGAACTTGAATGAAATAGTACTTACCTACTTTAAAATACAAACGATATGGTCGCAGAAAAAAAGCAAACATGTTCTTACACATTTCACCTAATTGACAATTGAACCTGTAACTCGACAGTTTTAAACTCAGGGATGAAAATCACCAAGCCAACCAGTAAAATAACTCTTAGCTTAGGAACAATTGTTATTATTCTGGAAAATCTTCGATGCGTTAAGGATCGCTACTTGGCCGGTTATTTCTGAATGTAATTAACATAATAATACTATCCGATACTGTATAGCATGTTACACCCGTTATACATAACAAGTTTCCGGCATGAAATTCAAATTACAGTAGATAATTACTAACGAGTTTACCTACGCAGACGTGGAGTCGTTTGAGTAGGCACCTAGCTAAAAAGACTATTCATTTACAAAATGATAAAAGCATTGCTGCAATTTAAACATTATACCTATATTTGATACCTAGTTTATCAAAAAGAGTTTAGATGAAAATTAAAGACACTAGGCAAAACCCACGTATTCCTAAATTGTTTTTACTGTAGGTAAACAGCGCAGCGGCAATGGAATCATCTATGTAGGCAACACAAGCTCACTTTTATGCTTACTTTGGAATCCGATTGGCCGTGTGTGAAAAATGTCCCAGGATATTTATTTATGAAACGGTAGGAATGTCATAATATATCTTTAAACGAGCAATGCTTGTATATATACGAGTATATACTTATATGATCCAATCTAACAATCTACATATTCTATATTTTTAACTGATATTTAAGGTTTTGGTCATCACATATATATTTAGCATAATGTATCTGTTATATGTATTATACTATAATACATTTGTAAAAATGGTACATTTGGAAACATTGCATCGCTTTACGTTTGCATATATCGAGGCGTTCAGCGGGCGTGAACCGACAATTGTTGACGGTAGGGTTCGGTGGGGTTTCAAGTATTCACAAAGCAACACCCGCAATTGACTGAGATGTTTTACACGTCGAGTGTACTCCTGTCACCGTCTGTGAGTACACTGAGTGCATGCGGACGTGTTTTGTGCGCAAATATTGTGCTCGCCGCGGTAAAGAAACTAAGGCTAATTGTACGTTTTTAAAGCACCCCATCGTGTAAACTTGGGGGCAAATAAAACGCACTAAGTTCAATAACTTTACATAACGGCCTATATTTTATTTACTAAAATAAGCATGATGTTTAAATTTGAAGTATCTAACTAATACTAAACAATATAAATGGATCAAAACAATCGTTAGGAAATCACAATAAGTCGCTTAAATCAATACCGGACTGTGCGTGTTCCTTTCTTCAGTTACTTTATACTTTCACTATTGTGCATGACAATACTAAGTTGCAATTGCAGTTCTTATTTCTCCTGCGATTTGTACCCCTATTCATCGTAACAATACAAAACTCACAATGAAATTTTTCATTTTCAGCCAGGAAATGCAATGTATAGCGAAATACAAACTTTTATTGGAAATACTCGCTGCCCGTCTGTCTACAGATACAGTTTTACTTAACTATATGCTCAACACTGTACTATAAATTTAATAAAAATGAGTTGTAATTGAATATAATTTATAAAAAATATCGTTATGACCATTCTACTACGACTTTTAAGTAGTAAGTACAACAAATGTTCCAGCAAACGTTGTTACAAATGGAAACTCGAAAGATGCGCTTCCGCTTTCACGCAAAGCGCCTATTCACGAGCCCGCAAATGTAATTCCGATTCGAGAATTGAAAAATATTGCTTTTATACAACGTTACTCTTGTAGCATTCGAATAGTAATGGAAGCAAAATAGAAGGAAGCGACGAGTTCCGCGACCCTTCATGTCAAATACCATTTCAATACTCCACAAATAAACGGCTAAATGTAATTTCAATTCGATACAAAATTTCACTACAAATGCTTCATTGAATTTCCTGAGTTGCAATATAGTATGCTAAACTAACCTAATATTATGCTGAGAGCAAAGTTTGAAAAAGTCTGGAAAACTAAAGACTAAATGGGAGCGTAGCACGGTTCATTAGGCGTCCGGGGAACTTTGCGATTCCTGATTTGAAAGTTAAAAAAGTTTCTAAAAAATCAATTACCTGACTGAGACTATCTCCAAGACTGCCGTCGGCGTCCACCGGTCGGAAGAGTTGACTGGGGTCTTTGATTTGTAGGTCTCTTGATCTTTGTTTTCTGTCTTGGGCCTCCTTCATCGCTTGACTCTGTAGTCTTTCGAAGAATTCTCGAGGCTTCAGCGGAGGAGGTTCGTCGTCTGGCGGCGGGGGCGGGGGCGGGGGGAGTCTCGTACGTGGAGAGCTGCGCAAGAGTGATCTCTCGTCATCCTCCGTGGACCGTTCATCGTGATCCGAGTCTGAGCTTCGGCTGTCACGTCGCCTTACGCCTTGGAGGTGTGGTTCAAGGAATGTTGCATTTCTGTAACAAGAAAATAAATCATTTTATAAATAGAATACTTACTTGTCTCTAGTCTTACGGTTATTTAACGAGAAGTGAATGGTTCTTCGTTAGCTATTGTGGCTCGTCATTACCTATTTATCTGGCTGCAAATCGATTGCTGTTCAACTGAGTGTAGCTTACGAACACATGGGGCCTGGCTGACCAGACTAAAGGGACATTAACCAAGATTTATTTCCCGAGCACGGTTGGTGCCGCGTAGGTATTAATTAAAAACCTCTACACGCCGGTCAACGTACACACCACGAGTGCGTTGGACATTTTCTCGAATTACTTACTCAGCTTGTTGAAGGGATTTTTGGAATGTCGCCACTTGAGTGAGCGCGACACGCGAAACCTTTTTAGTTATGGTTTACTCTTTTTAAATTTCGTTCACTAAAGATCCCGGAATTATTTTCAAATAAGCGTAAGTTAATGCACCTAATGTGTTTCATTCCAATGGGTTCCAATATATATATATTTATATTTTGACTCGTTAAACACCGGCAAAAAATTTTGTGATCAAGTAAACTCGGCTATTTTCTATTTTCACACTGGCAATATAGCTGCTATATTATTATTTATTTATTATTGCAGATAATGTCTCTTAAACTGAAATATCTTGATGGCAATTTATATCAAAATGAAAAGTAAACTCATTTAATATCACTTTACAATATGCAGCCGACGTAAACAAACTCTGTAAAGCAATTTAACCCGTCTCGCCGGTTTGATGTTAAAAATTGCCGTAATAACAATGTTCCACGGTGACACGAAGTTGACACTCAATTTGTTAGTGACGGTCTGACACGGACTAAACGTCAGGAACGTGATGTCAACGACAACATCGGGTGACCATCCTAATAAATGTGTACTTCACTACTCATTCTCGTATATACCTCGTTTTAATGTATATAAAAGTAGTTTGATACTGAACTTTGGAATCATAGTCTATATGAGGAAAGATTTATATTTTTTGTAGGTACCGATGAACTTAAAAACTACTCGACTAATCTGAATAATTATTTTACCAATGGAACACCAAATTATCAGGAAGTAACATTGGCTATATTTTTTTTCTGACGGGAACTACGCGGGTGAAACCACGCGGAGGTAGGTATTATAATAGTATTTTATATTTTGTGACCAAATAAAATAAAAATATCTATGACTGTTTAGGCAGTTTACTATTAGTTTTGATAATTATAATTAAACGTGTCGTTAAGGTACTAATAAATATAATCATAGGTATAGGTTACAATTTTACACACGTTATCACTCTCCTGTACTGAGGGTGCCACGGGGATGAGCAACAAATCAGCATCGCCTCACATGTCACCCCCATGGTCATTATGCGGGAATGACGGCAGAATGGCGGCCATCGCCATTAATTAAAATGTCATATTTGACGGTAACTTTGTCACAGGTGCACCTGTTGTCATGTGGGACCTGCCGTTAATCGCGGAAGGTTTATAAACCACAATCCTGATTTGATTACATACTATCGTACACACTATTTCAAAATAATTAAAGCAGTATAATAACAAAGCCTCGGCAACACGTAGTAGTAACACTAAGTTCATACATCTACATAATTATTATTGAAACTCAGACATCCCTAAAGTGATGATCCCTCAAAACTTTTGGGTCGTTGAAGGCCAGCGGAAGATGCGTTGAACCGTCGTTTTAATATTTTACAATAAAGAGGCTGTAACGTATATACTGAACTAAGTTACGTCTTAGGTAATGTAGCCACTTATGCATTCTAGCTTAGCATCATGAAGCACTTTCGCTCTAAATAATTGAACATCAAAATGAACCTCGCAAACGAAACAACTTATTTACACTCAGTTGGACCGTAAGATTAATTGCAACCTGCTACAGGAAAAATATATTTACCCTGCTAGGGCTGCCTTAGCTACCGTTTGAAATGAAGATTCTTTATAATTAATTGAGATAGCAATATTATGATAATAGATAATATATATATTCAAATAAATACCTACGGAGGGAATGTAACAAAATACCAACAGGTACCATGTTATTTTGATTATTATAAAACATTTTTTTAGATGATGTACCCACAAGTACCTACCTGCTAAATTCAATGTCGACGCGTCTGCACCGTACCTACCTACCCACTTATTTTTTTATTTATTGAAAGAGGCAGCCCTATTCTTGCAGAGTGTTTGTGTGGTATTGTTTGTCATAGGCCGACAACAGCCCTAATGGTGGGCCTTTGTTTTTCTTCATTTAGTGACCGCTCCAGGATCTCCCTGCTATTCGCAACACAAAGGAATTCCCCTTTCCCCCAGCAAATAGTGTCGGTTAATATTATTATAATGAACGCGGTTTGCTTTACTTTCATTCAAAATATTACTTGCAAGCTTTTAACTTATTATGTAGGTTTCATGTGGTTTTGCTCTTTTAATAACGTAAGCTTGATTGTGATACAATTGCCTCTTTAGGTAAGTATGTATCACATCAATCATAATGGGAAACTTAGCTTAGTAGGACCAATTGGAATAAAAATACAGTGTTTATAGGAAATCAATATTTAAGCCAGTAATAAGCAGCTACATACCATCAAGAATCGGTTTACTGAAATACACTGTTCATAAAATGCCTGGCAATTGATATTTAAAAAATAAAACCACTGCAAAAATGTTCAGGCTCAAAGGTGCAAGTGGCACATTTTATGGTGACACTCTTGACTTGCGAGGGGCACAGTGCAGCGGCGAAAATAGTCACATTCAGTCGCGCGTGAATCGCATTGCGTCTGTCACAAAGGACCGTCGCGTGCATTGAAATTGTGAATAGAAACCATTACTATTAAATCTCGATGGAAATACACATAGATATTTGCATGTGCATACCGTTATGGTTTGATGAGAGAAAACTAATTGCTAATTTAATTTGTCGCAATTTCCTTGGCATGTATGTTCAGTGCGGAGGTATCTAATCAATAGAGAAGATGCCTTAACAATTTATTAAATTTAGTTTGAAATAAAGTTACATGAAATGTGCTTACACCAAAAGGGTAAAAGAATTCGAATTTTGAATAACCTACTTCAGCTATAGTAAATCCGACTAGCACTGTCACCTCACTCGATATCGTCAAGTATCAACTTCGAAATGTCATCGAGTACCTCTAGTAAATATATTAGTGAGTAAAGTTACACTCGGGAGTGACGGGAGGGCTCTTGAGTCGTGAACCGATATCGGGCACTCCCGCACTTGCCGCACACTTTCCACCGAGCCGACGATCTTCTTTGTTTCAGTAGACACTTGGTAACACTTGGAAACACTTGAGCTAGTCCAATAATTAAGTAGATAACGTCGATATTGTTTTTTTTTGGTGGCAACTTCACAACACTAAAATCGGTTTTTCGAGTTCAAAATCAATATTATAAAGGACTTTTTATATAGAGTAGTCCGACTTATAGTAATAGTCACCGCTGCGCCGCTCATGAAACTAAATTCTAGATAAGCTTCATGTTCCTTCTCAATGTTATTCTGTAATATTAAATATAAATAATATATTTCTATTTTCAAATTATCGTGTAACTAAAAATCTACATCAAATTTTCGAAAGCTGTCTGGCTCCGCATTAGCACATCCCGTTTGACTAAAATAATGGCGTACATTAAACTAACCAGATTTTCCAGGAAAACGTTGTGTAATATCTGAACACCGAGACGTAGACTCTAATACGATTATAACAGCACCAAGCTAAAGCTCTTACAGCAGACATGGTGTTAAACTGAAGGCTTTTAGTCATTTTATTACGTTGAGGGAATACCTTGCCACGTTAAAATGTTATCTATTCTGTTGACTTTATAATTACTTCCATCAAACGGCATTTTAGTAGACTTAGGTTTTGTAGTTTGGTGAGTAGGTACCTAATTTTTTTTCATTAAAAAAAAAACGCTACAATTTTTTTTATATGAAACGGAGTAGGTTTTATATCACACGCCGCCATTAATTTAATAGTACATCCTATAGGGTATCTATCATTAACACTTCTCTGGGCCGAAACAAAAGGCGGGTGATTTTGTCAACAGCCACTGGCCCGGAATGAACCGTAACCATCCGTTGATAACGAGCACTTACATAATGTTTATGGGCTCTATATAATGGACTTTAACATTTACTTGAATAGTATGGGGGCGTCTAAAGATTTTATAGTGGCTCAGTCCCACAACCTTGTAAATGGGAGAGGTTACAAAGAAATAATTGAAAAAGAGGATTTACACTGTATAAAACACAAAATTAAAATACCTACACATTATTTACAATAAATAGGTTTTGTAAAGTTTGCTTTAATCACAATTTACTTTATTGGCACCTCCACATTAGCAGTTCGCGTCATTTGAAACTAAAACTAAATGAATGTTTCACTCTCAGTGATCAGTGAATCTAAAAAATGTTTACGAATATAAAAAGAAAAAATAAATTATAATTTTTAATACAATGTCAGCTTCACATTTAAATTAATTTATTAATAACTCATTGACTATTAATTTAATTTTGAGGTTAGCAACATCGCTTGATGTTGCTTTCTGAGGGTATAAATACTGCTCCGTCACACGAGAAACGCTCAGTCCGTCGTCGGCTGTCGGAGCGGTAACAACTATATGTGGTGTACCCTCGTAAATATATTTCTAAGGAATATTATGTAAGTGCTGTTGAAATGTAAGTATGTAAAAAGTATTTAAATAAAACCTGTATAAATAAATAGATAGATCGGCGCCCCGGCAATTTCATTATAATTTATATATGTCATAAAACCACGGTCTCCTAACATTTCAGAAGTGGGACGAATTTATCGCTTGGTATTTCAATTATATATGTGATTTCTATATATTTTTACTTTTTCTTTTCGTCTCATAAACGCATCATCTGATGTCAGGACAGCTACAGCTACATGACTGTTCCTTCTATGTGTATATAAGCATCATTAATCCGATTATCTCGACCATGTATTGTGTGAAATAATATTTTATAGAAACAACACGATGGAACACGAAGAAATGGTACATTCGGCCGCGACCTCAGCATCTCGAGCTGGTCGGGACCGATCACGTAGTCCGATCAATCGAGTTTTTCTTAGAGAATTAAGTTATGGACAGAAGGGTCCTATATTTATTTATTACTTGGACGGAAGGGTCCTATATTTTTTACTTGGACGGAAGGGTCCTATATTTATTACTTGGACGGAAGGGTCCTATTTTTATTAATACTTGCTAAATGATTAAACTTGACTTATGATTAAATCAAATGTATGGATTTGCTTATAAAATGATATAAGCTTGCGTAATCATAATAATACATAAACATTAGTTCAACTTTTAAAGGGTGATCTCTTAAATTAAAACATCTTGTGATTTATGATTTAAATTAATTGATTTATGTTTGAATAGGTATTGTTATGGTATAAAAACATGAGGTCATGCTTTATATAGGATGGCCGAATGTCAGCTTCAGTTTACATTTAACTTAATTTATTAATAACTCATTGACTATTAATTTAATTTTGAGGTTAGCAACATCGCTTGATGTTGCTTTATGAGGGTACAAATACTGCTCCGTCACAGAGAAACGCTTAGTCCGTCGTCGGCTGTCGGAGCGGTAACAACTATATTTGTGGTGTACCCTCGTAAATATATTTCTATCAACAGAGTATTAAAATATCCCTTACCATTGGTAAATCGGAGGCACATTTTCCTGTAGGTGATTCTTATCTCACTTACATGCGTGACCCGAGCCTTGGCAGTTGTGGCTATCCAAATAAGGCTCGTCAGATATATCGAAAGTCGGTGTCACTTGTCACTGTCACGCCTATTGCGGTTAACTCATAAGCGATAATCTTTCGAGGACGAGCTTAAATAATTATATTACAGATTTGGTACCGTTGATAGCGGATTGTAAATACGAGATGATTATGTGGGTTTTTTATTTACTGGATTGAGATATAAGAAATTGGCTTATGTTTTATTTATTTTTCAGTCTTAATTGCTTTATCAGCTGGCAAAGCTGTTTGATATTTTTTATAGCTTTTAGATAAATTAAGTCTCGTCGAATATTATTCAGATTTCAGCGTTCATAATCAAAGCACACTTTTGTTTTGAAATAGATGATATCATTGAACTATGTAACAAGCCAAACATGGCAAGTATCATATCATAACCACTGGCTATTTTATGTGTATATAGAACTGGTTATCACGTAAAAATACGATACGTTATATAAACAGAAGGTTGCTCGGGTAGTTTCTTCACATTAGCGCCACTGTGTAGGTATCTACAGCTAGTAAGAAAATATCCACTTTCCACAGGAAATATGAATTTACAACAACATGTTATGATACACATCAATAACTAGATGTTATGCGAAAGTGAAACGGGTAATTAAATCAATTATGAGACAAATCTTGAAATATAAAACCAAGCTATGTGCACTAAATGTTTTCTTCGATAACATTCTTCACGTCATAAAAGCTAAATTCCTACCTTATTTAATAGCAGAAGATAAATGTAAAATTGTATCTACTTATTTAGAAAACGATGTAAAATGTGAATTTTATTTGTTGATTTATAAGCAACCTGACATCTGACGCCAGCAAATTGATTTTTCTCAACTGATAAACCGTATAATTATGCAAAATGAGTCAGTCAGAGCTTCTTAATCCTTGGGATTAGAGCAAAGAGGGGTGATCAAAGGGAAGCAAATGGGAACATCCCTTCTTTGGTTAATATATAATGAGAGACTCGTTTAAATCCCCGTGTTTACATTAATTTGGTAAATATAAATATATTCTTTGAATGTTTACTATAAAACATCTTAATGATTCAACATTATTTAACATTGTATCTGAATTATTAGCCTGTAGGTACGCCGTTGTAGTATGAGTTATTTAAAAACTAGAAAACTCACAACAATAAAAGCTTGTACTACAGGCATTTATATCAGCTTCCTTACGATCGTCCGATAGCAGAGACAATAATATCATGTTCATTGTTCATGTATCAAGAAGCTGCAGCATTCACGGTTTGATGATAAGCTAAACAGCACATACCGCTAAGCAAAGCAATCTTTTGTCTACGGTCCGTTACTCGTATGGCGTCAGTATTGGAGCAAGCAAGGCAGCGGGGCCGGCCGGTGCCGCTGCACGGTGGCTTGATTACAGCAATTTGTCTGCCACGCCCGCGACCGCTGAGCTTCCTAGCTTAGCCGCAGTTTACTGTTTGCTGACTCATGTATCTCGAGCTTGTGTCTCGACCTACAATGTTGCCGACAAACGTGGATTTCATATGATTATTATTTTATGCACTATAGATAGGTAACATGCTGTTTCTGGTTTCATGTGGTAAGTATTGATTTATATTTGCTTGAAATATTTCTATAATATGAAAGGTACTAAGTATATCAGTAGGTATTTTATTTTTCCATTTCTTGACAAACGCCAACTCAATTTTTCTAGTCATAAAATCTAAAAGGACTGAATGCATTCCAGTGGCTCTTGAACCATGAGGCAGATCCATTCAAATCTCTTCGAAAATTACAGCAAAATTTCACCGTCTAGAGCAATGCTTCCACGCCTAGACCAATAGCTTCCGTTCGCAATATAAGCGCCTGCATCCGATACAAGCAATTCGACTCCCTATTGTATAGGAAATAGGAATTTATTCGCTGCATAGTATAATATTGTCAGCGCAAATGCACAAGAATCGGTCTGGGATACGCTTTGAGTATTTACGGAGCATTTTATTGATGCAATAAGTACTTGACGACTGTTCGGGACTGAGTGTATGCGATACGATTCATACATTTTATTTAACATGGGAATTGTGTGATTTTAAAAGTGATAATAGTTTTACATGTTTTTGTATGTAACTCCAAGATTTACACAGATATACAGATTTAGATATTAAAATTTAGTAACATTTAATTTAATTAAATAAATAACTTCAAACTACTTAGATGAAGCAGAAACTCACTGAAAGTGTAAATAATAATCTGAATACCTCACAAAAATATTCCTCAACAAAGTTTTTATTCTAAAATCTTAATTATGAGCTCCACCGCAAAGTTTTGTATGCACAATGCTGCGAATAGCTCTATGCTGCCATGCAGGGAAATATTAAAATTTTACGAAATAAATTCCCAGAAGATCTCGCAGAATTTGCCTTATTAAAATTTCCTTGTAAACCGCACCGTGGAGCACTCAAGGCGGCGAGTTTCCTACCACAGTCCACTGCATCCATTTTGCATCTCAAAGTAAGGTGGTTTTCCTACATTATCCTTTATTAAATGGAGGTTTTTTTTTCTAAATAATTTAATGGCCATTGAAATTCGCGGCACGCAGTGCGCTTTATTGTTTGCGATTAGAGAAGGTTTATGCATTTAGGCAGCACGTGATGAAATGAAATGAAATGAAATGAAATGAAATGAAATAAATTTATTCATTCAAATAGGCCTTCACAGGCACTTATGAAACGTCGACTCTAATGCTCGGTTCGGAAGGTTGCTTTTGCTGAGAAGAGCCGGCAATAAACTCAGCAATTACTCTTTTCAAAACAAGTTTTAACAATTTCTTTAACAATAATAATATTAGTCCTGATAGAACGAGCGCTATACCCATGCCTCGCCATCGTTAATATAATCGTTTATACTATAATAAGCCTTCTGTACCAAAGCTGACTTAACTCGTTCCTTAAATTTATTCATAGGCAAATCTAAAATTTTTGTGGGGATTTTGTTATAAAACCGTGCACCAAGTCCTAAAAATGATCCTTGCACTTTCTGTAGTCTATAAGCAGATGTTACAAGTTTATGCTTATTTCTAGTATTAATGGAGTGCAAATCACAATTTTTAGCAAAAAGACTAATGTTTTGACGGACAAATATTATGTTTGCATAAATGTACTGTGATGCAACTGTGAGAATGTTTATTTCCTTAAATTTATCTCTGAGGGAAGCTCGCGAGCTTAAATTATAAATGGCACGGACTGCTCTTTTTTGCAAAATAAAAATTGTATCTATATCAGCTGCTCTGCCCCAAAGCAAGATACCATAGGACATAACACTATGAAAATAACTGAAATAGACTAATCTAGCTGTTTCTACATCCGTAAGTAGTCTGATTTTTCTAACCGCGTAAGCTGCTGAGCTGAGCTTCCCCGCAAGACATGATATTTGGGTGCCCCATTGAAGTTTTGAATCTAACGTAATACCCAAAAACACTGTAGACTCAACAAGACTGAGGGCTTCATTATTTAACATTAAATTAGAGGCCATCTTTTTTACATTGGGTAATGCAAATTTTATACATTTAGTTTTTCTTGCATTTAAAACTAGATTATTAACAGTAAACCAATTTAATACCTCAGATAATGCACTGTTTACATCGTCATATTTGAATTTCTGTCTATCAACACCAAAAATCAGTGAGGTATCGTCAGCAAACAGTACAATTCCACAGGTATTCTTAACATAGAACGGAAGATCATTTATATAAATTAAAAATAGAAAAGGTCCCAAAATTGAGCCCTGGGGCACCCCCATATGCACAGGAGAACCAGACGATTTAACTCCGTTGACATCTACAATTTGAGTTCTCTCACTAAGGTACGATCGCATCAAATCAAGTGCTGTACCTTTAACTCCATAATACTCTAGTTTACGTATAAGTGTTTGGTGGTCAACACAATCAAAAGCCTTAGATAAATCACAAAACACCCCAATGACGTTCTGTGAATCCTCCCAACAGTTAAAAATATTTTTCAAAAGTGCTACACCCGCATCAATGGTAGAACGACCTTTTGTGAAACCGTATTGTTCACCATGCAAAAGTTTATTAAAATTAAAATGAGAAAGCAGCTGCTTTAAAATAATCTTTTCGAATATCTTACTCAGAACTGGTAAGATAGACACCGGCCGATAATTAGTTGGATCAGAAGGATCTCCGGCTTTAAACAAAGGAATAACTTTACTATATTTCATCAAGTCTGGAAATTTACCGCAATCTACGCATTTATTGAAAATTAAAGCTAGATGAGGAGCTATGTCTACAATGATATTTTGTAAAACAGTTACAGATAAATCCCATAAGTCCCCAGTACGTTTAACTTTTAAGCTTTTAAAAGTTTTGATTATGTCAAGAGGTGTAATGTGCCTAAACTTAAGTACTTCTACACATTTCGTTACATTGGTTTGCAGTATTAATTCAGCATTTCGAGGTGAGGAATCTAAGGAGCTAGTTGTAGAGACAGGTATGTCAGTAAAAAAATTATTGAAAGTATGAGCAATTTGATCATTATCGCTAACACTGTTACCGTTAATATTAAGTTCAATGCTTTTATTGGTGGTTTTAGTATTACCTCGTTCTGCGTTTATAATGTTCCAAGTAGTTTTTACTTTATTGCTCGATTTGCTAATTTTATTCCTAAGATGAATAGCTTTGGCTAAAGCACAAGTTTTTTTAAAAACTTTTGAATATTTTTTCACATACTCTAGAAAATCGATATTTTTATTAAATTTTTTCATACCATATAGCTCGTACAACTTAGCTCTACTTTTATAAATACCGGCAGTTGCCCAATCATTAAATTTGGCTTTACTGCTTTTATTAAAGGACTTAAGATTAAACGTTTTATCAAATTCAAATTTTATAAAATCAAAAAGTTCTTTATATAGGCTATCTGGTTCATCCTGTGTCATATTAATTAAATTAATATTTTTACTAATATTATATTTGAATCTGGCCATACGATTTACAGTTATAGGCCTACATGTAACTTTTTGCGGTTTATCTACTGTTTCATTTAAAAACACTACTTTCTGACCACAATGATCTGAAGTTAAATCAGTTATTATGGATTTTTCAAGTGCATCACAGTTACAAAACACGTTATCCAGACAGGTGGCAGAAGTTGCAGTAATTCTGGTCGGCTCTAGAAATAAATTGTTTAAATTAAATGATTTGAATAAGTTAATAAGCCTAGTTGTTGAGGGTGACTCAATCAATAAGTTAACATTAAAATCGCCACATACTATTAGATCCTTATTACAAGTTTGAGCTTTCTTCAAAGCATCCTCTATAACTAATTCAAATACACTATAATCACCTAACGGAGGACGGTACACGCAGATTATAACATAGCGCTCGAGCTCTACACAGGACAATTCAACAGTGCGCTCGATAGATAAATCTACAATGTCTTTGCGTTCTTTACACTTAATATTAACTGAAACTAAAATTAAACTACCACCATGTATTGCTGATTTTCTTACGAACGCACTTAACAATTTCAACTTAGGTATATTGAATAAAAGTTCATGATTTTTCAGCCAATGTTCTGTTAAACATAAAATATGGACATCACAACCTTCAACGAACAATTGTAATTCTAATTCTTTGCCCGCTAAGCCCTGAATATTCTGATGAACAAGGTTTAAATGGCTGAGCTTAGCAGTTGTCATACGTTTGATGTTATGATGTTAACAACGTTTAATTAAAAACCACAATTCGGAAGGTGTACAGTATTGCTGTATTTTTTTTTACAAGTAAATGATTCTCTGTAGATTTTAGATCTTAGGAGAAACATGTGCGCGAAATCGTGAGAATATCCTGGATTGTTTTAGCGCTGGGCTAGAAATTAGATTGTGTTAGATGAAAAGGCTTACTAACAGTGCTAACAGATGTGCGATGATTTCGAAAAATATGTTTGGGAAACTAGCATGTTCCGGAGCTAACTTACATTTGGGAACCGTATGCTGTAGTTAATTTTGCCAGTAAGTATTTATATAGGTACTGTGGAATGTTTAGGTACATCAAGATAAATAGTTGGATTGTTTTACGAGGTTATGTAACTGAATTAGCAGTTGGCAAACAACTTTGTTCGTTACATCCTTTATATGCTGAGGTTTCAATCAAATACCAAAAAACATATACATGCAAAGAAATAACTTTTTTAAGCTTTATCGAACAGATGGCAAGCGGGCAACCTTTGCAAGGTCCAATATAATGGGACGATATTTCCTCTGCGCCGCAGGGAATAGCCTCAAGTATAATTTAGTGACGTCAGATAAATCATGTACTCGAAATATATGGAAACTCTGTTCAGATATTCCTATTGTATTGCCACGCACCTATATAACCTAAGTCTACCTATAACTTGTGGACCCGCGCAACTTCATTAGCGTCACTTGCCCGTTTTTGCAACTTTTTTTATTGATGCTCTGCTCTTATTAGCCGTGGCATGATGATATATAGCCTAAAGCCTTCCTTGATAAATAGGCTATCTAACTTCAATTATTTTTTCAAATCGGACCAGTACTTCCTGAGATTTGCGCGTTCAAGCAAACAGACTCTAGCTTTATATATTAGTATAGATTAAATCGCAAAGTTCAGGAAAAGGTACGATTTCCACTCAAATTAAACACTAAAACTTATGTAACAGATGTGAGATGGACAAGTTAACGTCCAGTTGTAAGATCAAAGTCACAGTTTCCCGTCTGTAAATCATAACATGATCGCCGACATCAAGAGAAGCGTAAATACAAACTGTTGAATAAATCAACAATAAAATAGATGGGACAAGCAATTTTTCATAATGTCTGAAGAAGCGCGATGATCAAATGCTGAATGAGAATAAAATTTTATATTTATTTTGCGAACACGAAGGAAACTCACGTTTAAATGTAAGATTTTTATTCGTTATACTGATAAAAACGGTTATCCTTAAAAGTAAAGTAGGTATATATAATTATTACAGTTGTGTTGCCCACCATTTTAGATATAGGTAATATGAGTGAAATCTTTTACGAAAATCTTTAAGTCCGATACTATAAAAACTAGAACATGTCACCGGTAGCATTTTATCCATCTTTCAGGTTAGGTACTTACGTGGGAATTACATGACTGTGCTTCAATATTATTATTGTAACATGAGAGTTCTCTCGCTTGTGACAAACAAACCCATGGACAATCGTCTATTGTCACAACTGGGTCAGAGATAACGAACGGATTAGCGAGGACCAATTTTACTGATTAAAATGACTTGCGGGTTGCGTCACATTCACAAAGATACACCACACACGTGTTTATTTGTTTTTACAACGAATTTGTGTTTGACGTATCTGAAATAACATGACAAAAAAGGTTTCAAACTCATTTAATTTACCTAAAATATTTTCACAATAGTCGAACGAAAGCGTCTTGCCTTATAAGTTCTCTAGACTGTATTGAATATTGGCTGACAGTCGTAAAGGATTTTAATCAGCATCTCGATTTAATTACAATGAGACCTCAGATCAAGGACTATGAGCAAGTATTTCATGTCATGTAAGCCGACAGAATGTCCATAAGAGTAATTCAAATTGTCACCGTTGTCTTTAGGCATTTCCAATACAGGCATATAGTTAATAGAATTTACTCTGTTTCAGACGGTAAGCTTATGTGAAGGGTCTTAATGAACGAATTCCAATGAGAAATCGTAAAGTAGTGTGATATGTTTTCATTGTTTGCCACTTAGTAGTTTGCTGGGATGTGAAATAAAGGTGAATACAATAGGCACAATAAAGCGTGCGTGTTGAATGTAGTTCTTTGCTTGTCAAGGCTATCTATCAAGGTATGTAACGGTAAAGGTATGTAAAAAATATACGCGAATAAAAAAGGGTGTTCTTTTAAGCGACGACGAGAAAACGGAGTAAGTAGTCTCTCTTTCTCTCTTCAATAGACGTGTTTGTATATTTTCTTAATGTATGACCACGCATAACTTTATTTTGATAAATATAACACACATCTTTTACTTTACTAATAAATCATTTATGAATTGGGAAATAAATTGACATAAACCGTAACTTTGTAGATGTATAAACACCACAAAATTCTAATCTTGCTCATCTGATACAAAATTATCACAAAGATTAAGACATTGCAAAGGTAGCTGTTTATAAATGGTAGGGGTGTTTCTTGGGAAGGAAGGGTGCCGACTGCCGCGTCTACGGTTCACAGTACATAAAACGTCTTGCATCATTGCACCACCGAAATGTCTTTGCTTTCTGAGGATATCTTTCTTTAAGGGTGAAGAGATTTTGATAGCAAAAAGGATTTATTAGATGGAAGTCGATTTATATTCAATCGTGAAGCCAATTTTTTACTACTGGATTATAAAAGTTGAAATAGGGTGAATGATGTCCTAATTTTAAAATGCTTTGGTGATTCAACAGGAATAAAGATGAATCTATAAACTATACGTAATAACAAAAAATCATTACTTAAAATTCTATTTAAATAATTTTACTCCTAAAGTGTTAAAAATCTTTCTTTTTCCCTTGAACAATATTCTTTTCAACTAAGGATCCGACCCTGCAGTTAGTCGGATAATAGAAAAACACTTTGCAGCCATTTCCTGTGGAAGATGTACTGTGAGGGGATTCATTATCAACCCTCGACAAACCCCGATTTTCTTAGGGGACCCTAGTGTAGAGCTGTGAAAATATTACGTGTTTTTAGAGGAAGAAATAAAAAAACTACCATATAGCTTGGATGTTTAGGAAGTAAGTTAAAAATGTAAAATAGGTATGAAGCCATTATTGTGACCATGGATTTTAATTAATTTCTTTTACGTATAATTCACATGTAACATTGCTGAAACTCCTTATGGATTCAATTTACTCACCTAATCTGTTATATTTAACCGGTTCATAAAGAACAACGTAAGCTTATAATCTCACGAGAGATTTGTTCGAGGAAAGCAATAATTATTTTTACGATGTCATAAACCCGATATCTATTGAACAGGGTTCATTGTATAGTGCAAATGGAGTTGTAATGTCGACGACTAGTAGGTATATCTAGTACAGATATTCTTAGACACTTCTTCCTGGTACAACAAAATGTTGCATTTCATAAACTAGGCGTCACGATGGGTTCGTTAAACTTAGCCTAAGCCATGTAAACTTTTCAGAGCGGTTTACATATTTTTTCAACGTCTCAAGTGTTTATGGAATTGCAAAACTTTTTTTATGATAACGAGTTGTTATGGCCACTGCATTATAGTCGCTATCTCGTTATGATAATAGAATCATTACCAAGTTTCGCAAGATCGGTAAAGAAATTATCTTGAAACGTCAAATGAATAAATAGGTTTATAGACTGTCTCTTTGAGTGCCCGTTTTTGTGCGTTATCTTCATTATCAACTCGTTGACTTAGATTAAGGCTCCGAATCGCTAACTTCATTCTGCAGAATTGGCAAACTGAGAATAGAGATTTTTTTTATTTTCTTTACTTTTTATATAAACTGTTGAATTGTATTCTTATATATTCAAAATATTGTTATGTAGGTAAGCACTAAAATACTTTAGTATTCGTAAATTGCAGTGTGCTTTCTGCTCGACAAAATTTTATGGGGCATTTTTACGCTGTTGAGCACGTGACTAAAGGTGTGCCCAGATCCCGCAATGTTTCCAGTGACACAGCACTCCACTCTCTATAAAATGTGAAAAATTCATGTCCTTCTGCTATGTGCATTACTCTTTCCTCGCGGACGTTTTTCGCAGGACGTGAGCACGAATATGCAACGAAATCGTGTCACACAAGCTGCACATTTTATTTGGCGTTTCTTTATTTTTCTCTTAACTACTACCGTTATAAAAAGATTCAGTAAAAATAACCTAAGTCATCATGATAACCACAATGAAAAAGTTTGAAGCATGGTGGTCTCACAAATCAAAAACTTATTTAGATTATCTTTTCAATCAGAACAAGGGAGGTCGCGTGAACCAAATTGTCAACTTCCGCGTTTTAATATTAGACGTAGGCGTGCACAATTTGGTCGGGGCAATAAAGTCAAATGTTTATATTTAGCCCTATATAAATAGTGGTAGAATTTATGTCCGCGGCGGCACGTGGTGCGGCGCATTGGGCTCGAATGAATTGCCCCCAAAATATTTGTCTGTCGTGATCCTGGCCAAACGCCAGTGGGATCACTTTCAGCAAACTAGATAAAGATAAAATATAATGGGTAGTCTGGAATTGGATTGCGAAGGTATGCGTGTGAGCGCCGGCTCTGACTCACTTGTTGTGTTATGAGGTTACGACCTATGAGATAATCAGGGATCATTGATTCCAATAAAATATAGACGTTTTAAAATCACTGGCACATTATTCAAAATACTACCTGTTCTACAAAATTACCATCAATAACACTTCCCTACCGTTCCGTTTTTTATTGGTGTACAGCGACTTATACGGTGTACAACACATAAACTGTTATTGAAACAAAAATATCTGTTGGGTGCAGTAAATAAATTCAAGTATCAGTGCAGATATCCCTCCTAAGAGGCTCTCGGCAATCTCTTTCAGCTAGTTTTCAGGTATAAGCTGTAGTAAATTTGCTGTATCTAGTGGAACTATTTGCAGTAATTCAGCGAGGAAGCCATTCAGGCACAATCTCGTAGATCCGGGGATTATTCCTTGGAACGCACGCGAGGTCGAGTGAATGAACTCACTTATTTAGTACGAGGTAATGTGTACAGTGTAATTTATTTTCTAAGACTATAATACTGTGCTCGTAAATAGATAAGTATCATCCTTTCCGCATGCGTTAATCATCTTGATAATACTTCTAGCAAGGGGATTTTTCTTCTTGTGTACATAAAGATTTTGTACTTACTCGGATACTTTGCTCGGATACTATTAATATTTTAGCGTCTTTGTATTTGAAATATTCATTTAATTAAGACTCGGAGCTGTTTACTCGACTTCTAAGGGTTCTCCAGAGTAATTTTTATGTTTCGGCTCCATTTTGAATTAAGGATAAATGTGAACATTTAATTATAAATTAGTGCAATTCTGTAATAACTGTACCTAGACAAATGCACCTACATAATATGTGTATCATCATCATTTGTCTATCATTTAATATTTGTGTCAACATTTTTTAACGTTACGTTACTTGTAATATTAAAATTGCTAACGATGCCTTGCAACGTCTTGGCTCGATCTCATTCTAGTCACTTAAAATAATCATCCTTCATCGTATATCTGTAGCCACATGGTGTTGGGTGTCACTCAAAGAGACCGCGGTGTGACCTTGCCATATATATTTGTAACACATGCTTATAACTAGATGGTTGGATAGATATTCAGAAATAAATATTTTGATTCTGAGAATCAAGACGATTAATTTTGTAGCTAATTCATGGTTGAAGCAGTTAAATTAATAACAGTTAAATGATACCCAAAGTGAAAAAAAAATGCCCTGAGAGTCAATTTTGCTTATCTTATAGATAAATAGTAATTGTTTATTGTGATTTTATTTAAAAAAAAGCTACAATTAAGCAGGTTATCGAGGATAAACGTGTTTTTTATAAAGCTAGTTACATAAAAGTACTACAAGGTTTATTGTTGTTATCATTTTACATTAAAAGCTTTTGTACACTAATTAAATATTTACACAGTTCTTTTCTACGAAGAGATTATTTCTTTGGTCCCACAGTATTATTGATATCATTCACGTAGTATCAAAGGTTCGATGACATATAAGTTCAATATTGGACATCCGTAACACAAACCGATAAAAAGTTACAACTTTAGTAAGTACTTTCTTAACACGATCGCGTGTCTTATTTATATTATTATAGCGTTTACACAAAGTATGTTTATTTTTTTTTTAAGTTTTTTAAATACATAATGATTATGATCAGACTGGCATCTTTTGAGAGAAAGAAACTTGAAAAGAGAGTTTTATAGTAGCTATAATACACACAAAAACACAGCAAAGGCGTGTACCAAAACATATACTGGTCTAATAAAACAGTTTCGCAATGTCATGGTCCAACAGAGTAACAAACAACTAAAGAAATAAAATGTTACGATAAAAACAATTTTGTTAACTGTAGCCACTTTCATATTCTTCCTTTGACAAAGTCAAGGAACAGAATTACAAAGTAAATAAAAGATATATAAAGCGATTTCGCTCTTTCCATTCGTTTTGATACAATTGTGTTTGTTCTCTTTTGATTAGGAAATTGTGTTATGAACGGGAGCGATCTTTATTATTAAGTTACTGTATATGAACGAAAGAAAACAGTATTGAGGGATTGTTTCAATTAACAAGGAGAACATAAAACATGAGTTCATGAGACAAAATGTCATTCACTTCAAACATTTTATTGTATACTACGCTGTTATATTTCTGAGCGTATCTCATTCTGTACCAAAAAACTGTCATCGTAAATTAAAACACATCTTTAAAGAAACACACTCGGTTCAAAAGCCTGAGTCAAAAGCAGACAATGAACGTTTAACATAAAGGTTTCGATGGCAATTTTCTCGAAAATTATATATATGAAACTTCCCAGACGGCAGAAGCCTTAAGAAGAATGCATTTTGTCTACCACGCCTGCCACTAACGTTCGCCCGCGGCTGCCTGTCGACAATGAAAAAGTGCAAGCGATACTTTACCCACCAGCACGGAACCATATACGCGTGCATACGCGACATTATGCATATTCAACTTAACGTGGCGTCGAGTGAATACATAATTTAAAAACTGTTGTCTCCGCAAAACTGTTTGATGTAAAAGAGGTTAATGTAGCGGAACTTTATACTGTTTATTAGCACATAGCTGATGCTTTTTGAAACAAGCTTGTTTCATGAACAATGCTTGCCATTATCTAGTGTTATTGTGATAAGTATTTTTTTATATACAGTTCTGACGACGCCCTCAGAACCTACATTCTGAAATCCGTTAAATAGGTACCTATATATTATCGAAGCGTAAAATCAAATCTAACTTGGTATCTATATAGATCAGTGTCACGCTCGACTGCGATAATATTTCATGAAAATCCATCTTTTAAATCTCCAGCCTATATTACCGAGTACCTACTATTTTACTATGTTCCACTTGTTTCATTTGTTAAATAATTATTCTTGCAATTCTCCCCGTGATACCGTAACAGTGTAATTTCCGTAATACTCGGATACAGGCATGAAACTCTCTGGTGGCGAGGACATTAGCGAGTCACAAATGAATATGCATCCCATAAGGGTTGCACGCGTTATACCAAAATATTATGGAGAAATTCTAAAGGGTGGGTCCTTTAAAGCCACAAGATGATGACAGGGGGCAAGTGTAATAGTCCTCAGGCCTGCAATAAATAAGGATGCGAGTTAAGGGGCTACCTTCATTGTTATTTCCTTAACGGGCCGTCTTATGGCCCTCTTAATTAATTTGAAACTTTCTGAGGTCTCCTGTGGCGTGCAATTTGAATAATAGCACGGATAGGGTGCTGATGCTTAATTTTAATTGCAAATATTTATGTTAAACGAGACCCGAGGCGCCAAATGCCTTTCTAGGATATTGCAAAGTATGATATATTGTCCGAAATGTCAACAAATAGTATATCTCATTATTTATTGTTTTTATAATTTCCCTTGTTATAATTAATACATATAGTTATAATTAAACATAATAACTGTATATAAACGGCTACTTCTGTAAGTCGGTCGGTAAAGTACATTACCGATCCATGGTTTCATGATATTCCATTTTACAATTATCTCAAGCTCACTACATATAATATAATTATGTACTAATAACGAGAATAGTCTTATCATAAAAATATACAATGGGCACAATTATATCATAGAAATAATAGCACTACGATATGAGTAGAAAATACTTATACAAGAAAACGAACAGAGGGCCGAATGAAATCATACATGTTGGACTGACCCCAAATGATTTAGAATACCACCCTATATTTAGGGTGATTTTGAACAAATTAGCAATGTTATATATAATAATATTATTATAATAAGTCTACTTATTGATAAGTATTTCCATAATAAAATCATGTATGCGGTTACCAGATGAATCATGTTGCAAAGGTATCATCTCGATACTAATATTATGTATAATGAGTAACTTACTAAACGAGCACACCATGATAACTTAATGATACAGTATGTGACGTCCATTACCTGAAAGAGAAAGAAGGTCGTTATATAGGTAAACAAACTGTGTCGAGTTCAAAGCACCCACTCGGAAACTCATACGGTCATTGATTAACGTGAAGTCTCAAAATGGTTTGGTAAACATGACGCTTTATAATTCAGAGCATTTTCACCATTAGGATTGTCTCTCATTTTCTATCGGGTACCAGAAATATTATTAGTCTGAAATAGGCAGATTGTTCGTGTGACTTGATTGTCAGTAGCCACCATAGGTAACGCTTTGTCTTAGTTCAATATTAATAAAATTTCATGGGGCATATAACGAGATACTGCACCTAATCATATATTTAAACCTAAAAGATGATCAAATAATTTCATAAGCTTTTCATTAACTAATTTTCTAACTCCGTTTGTAGATTTGACACGTCTGAATACTACCTCAACTATTATCTCAAAGTGAACATACGCTATTATCAAAGGACTGGCAGACTAGGAAGGAGCATAACACATCAAGTTATCTACAAGGGATTTGAAGGGAGCTGTGACATGAGACTAGTCGTCAGACATGATCGCAGTCACCCGCATATGACTAACGAGAAAGGGATAATGGCACTGTCTGCTATAACTATTACGTTGCCAAGTGATAGAGGTCTTTATATTAATGCTTTTTCTTCGAAGCTTGTTTGCTTTTATAAGTCACTGGATTTTAATAATGATAAATAATGAAATTTTGTAGGATATTCTTTGAATATGGAGCGGCAAGTGTACCTATCAGTAAATGGATACCTGATGTAATTTTAAAATACATAATAATTAAAGCCAATAAAAACATTGGTAATGATTGTTTAAATGTTTTATGTTACGAAATATTTAAATTGTCATTGTAAATTGGCAGTTATGGAAAGGCTAATGGAAATAGTGAAAAAAATACCAGAAGCAGTCAAATTGAATTTGATTCTGTAATTAAAAACTGTAGATGACGTTATTTTGTGGATAGCAATCGGAACTGTAAGTACCTACCTAATTAAAATTATGCAAGATTGAAACCAGTCACTTACCTGTGTGAAGCTCAACATCCAAGTCCAACACACAGAGTTTATAGAAATAATCTGATACACAATCACAAATAAAAACTAGATATCATACAATAAAATGTTAGTACAACAAGTTGAAAGCGTAACATCACACTGAAACAGTAAGCATTGAAGATTTCATAGGAATTTCGCACGGCACGCCGGCTTCTATTCGTCACCGTCTAGTAATTAGGCGAGACTGGAAACAACGTTATCTATTCACACGTGATAAGCCCTATTATGAAACAGTTAAGAGTTATATTTCTTTGATTATTATGTTTACTTTTTTGTTGAGAGAGCGTGCGACTCCCGAGACGCACTCACGCAACGACTACCAATGTACTGATGTTGAAAATAATACCTACGTTTAACGGCTTTAATGCCAATGCCCGGGTGGCAATGATCGACAGATATGTTATATGGTTACGTATATAAATAATAATTAACGTGATAACTAGGTCATACAATAATAACGTAGCAAGTTGACATGTATAGAGAACACAATGAACGTTTACTGGGAATTACGATGCATGGTAGAGCATAGACTCTTAAAATTGAGTAGGTAAGTTTTGCGTATAACATGTAATTTTTGGTAGAGATTTTTTTGTAAAGGCAAGTCATAATGGATCCACGGTAGTACAAAATTAGCCATAATATATTTAGGTGTATCTATCTACTCATAGACCACTGATATGGAGAACGTTTTATGATTTTCATAATTTTCCCACCTGCGATATAAGATAATCCGATTAAATCTGAAAATTTAATACCTACTTAAATGCGGAAATTAATTAACCAGTTTTCGCTGCAGGGGTTTAAATATAAACTGCAACTTATGGCTATGCAAGTCTATTGATGCATAGATTGATCGTCGAATTTACATAGATAATACGGTAGACTCAGTCATGTGTAGGGACCGTTGACGCCAGGTGGCACCCTTCGGATATTGGCCGGCAATCCGACCGTGGCAACCGCAGTACTGTATGGCTTTCGAATAATATACGAATACGTTACAAAGGAAACGGTGGAAATATCAAGTAACACCCGTCAAGAACGCCAACTGTTACCGATGCAAGAGTTCATGACATTTACGGCTCATGCAATAAGAAAATTGGGTAAATTAATTCAATGTTCGATGGAGACACAAGAGTCATTATTTTATATATCATTGAAACGAAACGTGATTAAGATTTTTTAATTAGCGACATAAATGCAAAGGTAAGTAAGTACAACAAAATAAATAAATTCTTCTCTCAAATAAAAACAAAGCCATGACGCGTGGTGTGAATAACAAATGAAACAATGGATTGCAAAATGCATGGAGAGGTCGTCGAACCAAAACCTAACGACTTTATTGTAGTGGAGTGAAACACATGGTAAAAATACCTGACAAATGTAATACACTAAGATTTCACTTCGCAAATTGTGACTACGGTACAAAAATTACTGCTTAATAATTTGTCGTGCATGACACGGCTTCCGGTGTTTGCAGTCTGGTAATCAGACATTCATGGTTAATAGTACGAATATAATTTCCTTGATTAGTTGTAGGAAATTCCAATTTTTTAAATCACACTAAGTAATTAGCTTCTACATTTTTGCCAATATCCGGTAATGACGCTTAAAATATGTATGATATCAACACACAGAAAAAGAATATCATCATCACCAGCTCATGTACGTCTCCACCAAGGACGAGCATTATTATAAAAAAATATATATTATAATATTATTTTATCATTACACGAGTAACTTCATCACATAATAATGAAATGAACGGAGTTGCTAACAATTTAATTTATCTCAAGTGATGATAAAACTAGAGTAAGTAGTCAATTGCCAATATATTCACCCTGTCATTGCTGGATGGGGTCCATAAAATATTACAGAGATAAATACAGCTAGGAACTGTCTGGTTAGTCTGGCTGGAGGCAGACTTGTCGCGGAGTTGAATGTTTTACGAGCAGCACTAGATAAGGTGAAAACAGCCCGGCTCAAGAGATTTATAAACGAGTGATATTTTAAATTCCTTGTGCCGATGTGTTTCAATTAGAAAATAAAAGCAGTACGTACCTAGATCTGCGTGTTGTGTACATTGTTTGTGTGTTACCTATTTCAGGATATTATAATATTAATAACTTGTGTATTTAATTTTATTTTAATATCGTTAGTTCGAATTAAACAATCACTAGATAACATCGTCAGATAATCAAGCATACTTATTTTTAATTTTATTCAGTAAATACATAGCTTATCACGACTGTACTGGAGGGAGACCCGGTTACTTATTATTTACATCATAGTTTATACACAGCAAAAAAGAGATGCGGAAACTAAGTACTTTGTCAAGCCAAGTTGCAAAATCATCCTGTTATGTTCAGGATGTAATAACTTTTACGCAATGCTAACGGTGGTTAACTGTTGTCCCATTGATTAATAAGTAAATATCCTGGTCATTTATAACGCACGGCCAATCTTAATCCAATTAATTAGAGGTTGTTGTATAGTAACTAGAAAGGTGATATACCAACTAGATATACATTTTTTAAATACATAGGTGTTGACATTTATGCATGCAATACACGCAAATGTTTTTCAGGTGACAAATAGAACCACCGTTTGTGTACTTCTAAGCCAACTGGGCAAAGCTTATATAAATCTAAGTTTTTCAGTCGGCTTACTACATAAGCTAGCTTTATATCACGTTCCAAAATCACGAATGGAAGCTAAAGAAGCAGGTGCATAAAAAGCTGCTGTTTACACCTGTTATCGGCATCAAATATTATCGATGCGAGTTTGTTTCATCGCCAGTAACCTTGAAGATTACTAGAGCGACGCGACCGCAAACCTGATGTTTGGCAACCACTGTCGAGGCCACCTTGTCAAACCAACTCTACTGAATCTTGAACAACAAATTAGGTTGGATACACGATACATTAGTCACGGTTGCGGATTACAATTTTCAATCTAAATTGTATTCCTTGGTGGTCTGCTATGGTATTGTTGTAATTGTAACCATTAAAGTATAATCTTGGTGAAAAGAAATAAGTACACTCGGTCAAATGGTTTGGAGGAAAGATAACCTTATTTCATTTCATTTTAAAGTAAAATATTAAGAATTCTTATGTAGGTAATGTAACAGTCAAAGTCACTATAAAACTGCAACAAACTTGAAATAAAATTTATAATAGTAACATCAATACTTTCACGTCCTATACCTACCTGTTATCGACATATGACCTACGTTATTAAGATACTAGCTACTTCCGCGCGGTTTCACCCACGTAGTTCCAGTTCCCGTAGGAATACAGGGATAAAATATAGCCTTTGTAACTCCATGATAATGTACCTTTCCAATGATGAAATAAATTTTCAGATCAGCCCAATAGTTTATGAGTTTATTCATTACGAACACACACACAAATATATTTTTTTCTCTTTATAATTAGTGTAGATGTAGATAACATGACTAACTATGTAATCGAGTACGACCTACACCTATGAATAAAAATGTGTTATTGAATTAAATTAAATAAAGTACCTACATATGTATAAGTAGGTACTTAATATTTGAAAAGTTAATTATTCACAACAGCCAGAGGTGTACTGTAAGTACTCTAACTGTATGTCGGTGGTACTTTAATGAAGCTCAATTCAAATGAAAATGGCAGAAACTCGGTAAATATGGAACCGTATTTCGCTGAAGGGCGGAAAAGTTACGGCCACAAAGGACCACTGCTTTACAGGTATGGAAACTGACATATCTGGAATCTGCTTGTTTCCGTTATAAGCTTCGCTTCTGAAACCTCAAGTTGACAGCTTCATGCTTGCTAACTTTGCTATTGTTTGCACATAGCTTTGTTTGCGAACTTACTTTGGTACATTAGAGACAATTGAATTTTATCAGATAATAATTTCATATTTAGCCTGTTCTGTTGCTAACAACATACCAATGACATACCTACTATAGAGGCATGTTCTCATTCAAGACTATAGAGTAGCAGAAAGTATGAAAGCTAGAAACTAATTGACATGAAAGATAAGGTGCTTATTTATGGATAGTGATAATTTTATTCAGACTACTTGTACATTTACGGTTGCTGCTGTCCTCTCAAGACTGTAGCTATTATAGTAAAACCTGCCTTTGGACATAATTAGTAGTGCAAAATACTTCGTTATCAGGTCTGAGGTCGAGCTTTCTCATATGATTCTGGTTTTAGCATTAATAAACATAAAGCTGGGTAATTATTACATCTACCATTGAAGGTGTGGTTTGGAAAGTCATTTAGAGGTACACTATCATTTATACTTAGCTATTTGGGGTACAACTCTCATTTCTTTGGCGTTAATATTGAATTCGACATTTATAAAAACAGGACGAACATAAATAATTATTTTAATATGTACTGTAAATCTAAATTTCGATCCACTTTTGTTAATATATACCTACCACCTACATACAAACATACTTGTAAATTCACACAAATGTTTACTGAAGGTGTGAAACCTATTAATAGTTTTCACAATATAGGATAGGTACTTTTACATTATCCTAAAAAAAGACGAGCTGTGTGTGAACACCTTTCAAAGGTTTTATATAGAAACCATAAAGGATTCTACGAGTACGTAATGTTCATCTGAAAAGGCTTTAGTTGGGATTTAGCGACACGCGTATTTTTGTGTTTTTTTCTGTTTTTGTTATGCCATATAACCCTTTGTTTATTATAAAGTAAAGTAACGCACAAAGCTATACTTTTTCTATTTAGTTAGTAAGAGAAATAACTTAAATAAATAATAAATAATTTGAAGTAAATACCAACATGATTATTATTACCGTATTATCCGCGTTATAAAGGGATAATAATACAAATAAATCAGCTACATTCGTTTATTTGGTTTTAACACGTTATTAATGTTGTTTATTTTAAGTGTTCTCAGCGGCGAGCTTCACCGCTATGGGCAAACGTAAACATTCCCTATTGTAAAAACTAAAGCCGTTGTTATAACCGTTATTTATTACTGATATCACGCACGAGTGATTTAGTGTTAAATATGTTATTTTTATCGTATTTTGTTAAGTCTCAATAAACTACACAATTATTAAATTTATTGGTATTTCGGGCGAGTTATTTAATATGTTTGTCAGAATCTGACATATCTTGCATTAAAAAATACTTAGAGAATTAAGTCAAAAGTTTATAAGCAACTATCGAATACTGTATTTTTACTAATTTTAAAGTATTACGTTAAAAATACGGTCAGCGGCCTAATCAGTTCACAGACGGTTATTTGTTTACCATATTCTAAAACAATTTATTTCACATAAAACCATTCCAAACGAATATTGTGTAACTATTCAGCTTTCCAAGACTAAAACTATAGTACTTATGTATTGTGTTGAAACAACTGTCATACAATAAGAAACCTACATGTAATCATCTAAAAGAACTTGATATTCCCACAAATAATATAAAAAGCCTAGAAAAGTGCTATTTTTTGCGATGCAATGAATATTTTCACTCGACCTACATAACACCATGTCATGCGCACGAGCAACAATGGTGAATGACCGTACGTGTAAACAATGCTGAGAATCCAACATTTGTGTCGTTATGGCCGGCGGGTGGCGCGCGCGGCCCATGCGCAGGCGCAGTGTGATGTGATGACTAAACACATCCGTCGCTGTTTTTTTGCACTGTTTATTCTAGACTTTTTGCTACTTGCGATTGACCTACATAGTTGCATGTCTCTATAAAGTAATTGATAGGCCAGCAGTTTTGTAACATGAGTCGAAATTGTATTTAACTAGCACAATATCAAAGGCATTTATTCTAGTTTAATCTTAGACTTATCTATTTTATATAGGTATGCATAATAGATAAATTTTGTAATATTTAAAGTATTAAAAGCTATGCTATTTCGTTGAAATAAATCGACTCGACATAAAATAGTAAATCAAAGGGAAATAGAAAGGCTTTGAAAAAATAAACAACACGTACATTTTCAAGACGATGAAATGTTGTATATGTGAAAATATTGTATAGAAAAAGCCTCTTGCATGTTGCCGATCTGTTTACATTTCGTAAACAAAGCCAGGTGTGGGCGATTGTATTCTACGAATGGATGCAAATTGTGTGTCGTGTGTAGGTGCTTGTATGTACAGACGCGAACAATAACGAACGTTAACTAGTTTATAATCTCATTCATTTGCATTTAAGCCGTTTTAAACACATTGGGAAGTTATGCAACATCGCCCGCGCTTCTATGTATTTTTATCAGTTATTGAATGAGTATGTTGAACTTAACTTTAAGTTTATTTACTTAACTAATCTTGTGGGTAGATTACAATTAAAGATATGTTATATGTTTATAGGGTAAAATGTTGGCACATAATAGATTAAAGATTGCCAGCTAATAACATAGTTTATTCTATAATGTTATTACGAATAAAACTTTCTACAGACATAAATTACTCAAAAGCTTGGGATTATATGAACCTACTTAATGTGAAGCATTAAGTCTTTTAATAAAGAGAACATTGAAAAGAAATCCTACAAGGGTTGCATTTAGCCCGCGGGGAATGAAAAATGCTGCGTCGCTTCTTGTTGGGGGAAAATTATATACTCATCTTACAAATAGATTGTAAAAGGTATAGGGTGTGTGCAGAAATACTGCTTGTCAAATGAATACAAGGGTTCGGGACCTGAGGCTATCGGGACGATTTCAAAGGAAATCTGCCAGGCTCACTCAACTGAAACTAAAGTTTCTTGAGACGTAGTAAAACGTTAGATTTTATTTTTTATCTTTGATCACTCAATAAGAAATAGTAATAAAATAAATAATACATCAATATCAATTTAATACTTGAAAAAGTGTTTGTTTTGTTATACATTCTAATTTAAACTTGTTGGAACTACATCTGAAAGAGTATAAATCATCTGTCAAAAGTATGAAAAACATTCACAAATAACTGTTGCAACATTTTCAGTGAAACGCCATTCGTACACAAACAGAGTAAATATTGAATGAAGCAGAGTGAAGTTGGTCTCTCAATATGTTAACTGTCTGATAAAGGGACTTTTTTTGGTTCTAATAAAATTTCCTTTCAAACTCGGACAGTGAGACATCCCTCAGGATGAGGGTCACAATAAGATTTAACATAATAAAAAGGACTCCTAACTGACCCCTCTATATTATATTCTGAAGATTCGATAGTTTACCTTACATGGATTTATTCACACGATATTTAAGGAAAATAGGTTAGATTCTGAATCAAGAAATGATTCATGATAATATATAAATAAAGTATCAGTGAAATAGCAAGACAAAACTGTTTCGTCAACAACTGACAATGATTATGAGAATGCGTAGGCTGGAGTGCCGCAACATAATTAATAGAAAGCGGATCCTGCTTCATACGGAATAGCGCTACATTCCTATGTTAATTGAAGTCCTAAGTAAACTCCAAAGTTAGTAATTCTATGTACGTTCTTCTTGTGTATATAAAGCGGTCATAAACATATTAGGTATAAATGAACTAATGAAATTCATTTTTAATAACAGTCTAAAACGAAATCGCTGATACTATCAGGTGCTTACAAAAATAACAAAATAGGTTTAGAAAAAAATCGCTGCAAACGCAAAAAAGCGATGCCAGTGGGGCAAGCTCCGAGCTCACTAAAAAACAGAATAAAGTAAAGAGCTTAATGTTATTTTCGCCGAGTTTGAACCCGGCTAAAAAGTCATTCATATTTTATAACATCATTCATTTTGAAAGTTTTGCCAAATAATTTTGGATCAAACGGTCTTAAATTTGGGTGCAATTAATATGAAAATGTGAACAAATGTTCACTTCAATGAACATTCTTTCACTGTTGGCAACCCGGAAAACAATTAAAAATTAAGTACCTATAATTCCAATAACACTTGAATCACTTAATCACGCCTATCGTAAAATTATAAGTATCATAACAAGTATGAATATTATAGTCTATAAAATGCATTTCCTATTACACGACGACACAGAGCTTATTTTAGTCACTTAATGTGAATAGAGCCATGTCTGTGACTCTGCAACATTCAATGGGGCAACTGCGACACTTTCGATCCAGACGGTCAGAAATTTATACCCCATTAAGTTTATACCATACTATCATGTACACACGGTCTAAAATATACAAGCACCGTGGTCTTTAATTAAAAATAAACATTTCCCTAACCTCTTAGAGTTGAATTTTGTTTGTAAAGTAGAAATGCATCATCGAACTAAAGCTGTAGAAAAAATATTGGCGACGCTGCTTTTGCAGACATGGCTGGAGTTGATAACTTTATTGTTATTGCTTTAAAAGCGTAGTGAGAAAAGGATTTCGCCGTCTTGTTTGGAATGCGAACTTTTAATAAACAAATACAACTTTATATTTTTTACCTCGTAAACGTTTATTTTCCATGTTTAAATACTAACGCTCCAAGTACAGTGACACGTCCGCAATTACCTGTAACAATTAAAAAATATATTGTTAGTAGTGTAAAAGTATGTTATCGCTGTTGTTTATACAACTCGTTCCAGTTTTGTAATCAAAACTACTAGTGATACTAATAAACCTGTTACAGTTGTGTTATAACGAAAAGGAAATTAAATAAAAATACCATTAAAATAATTTATTCCATGTTACATCACAAGGAATTCATGTCAAAAGCTCTAAATCTATAAAAGCTAACCAAAAAGTCGTAAAAGTCAAATGGCGTATTCGTAAACAATCTTAGTTATGTAGTAAAAAAATGTCGTAAGCCTATAGTGAACTTTGCGTAAATGGTCCAAGCCGTTTCGTCTTTGATGTATCTTCTTTGCGTACTTAAGTAAGGCAATTTAGTTTTGCCCTAGATCCCTTTGAGGGCTCCCCAGAGAATGCCCTTCAACAGGTAACTTTATAGCTGGTGAATTAATGCGGTCGAAGCAATTTGCTGAGTAATGTAGACTTGTTACATTAATATAGCATTTGTGAAGGGAAGCTGTAATCTAATTACAGTCGGTGTTATGCGTTCCATCTGCATTTTCATCATTTCCTGCTCTCAAAATTACTCCAACGCTTCGTACGTAAGTGTTTAAATTCAAAACTTTGCTGTATATCATTTGAGACTTATTCGGTGTTTATGGCTTTAGCTGAACGCTATAATTATTTAACACTTTGGATATGAAAATAATTTTTATCTCACTTTTTATTTGTAACTCCACAAGTTATCAATATCCCGACTTCATAATTGGGAAATTTAATGACAATAATTTGCTGCAACTGTAATAAAAAATCATTATCTTGTCAAGTTTTTGTCATTGATTGTGTAATTTGAAACGAAACTACAGTTTCTACAAGGAACCAAACAATAGAGAATCGAAACGCAATAGATCGTAGCAATACGCACCCATGCGTATAGCAACTACTCCAAGATTTATCACTAAATTGCTTCGATTATTGGGTCCGTTCGATACAGTTCAAATACTCGTGTAATCGATTCATTACTAGTACACCCGCCCAAATGAAAAGGCATGACTAATCGATCAAGTTACACTGGCTACCAGTTAATTTGATTCATGTGGTTTGGTCGAACAAAAATAATATAGTTTTACACAGCCTTCGGTTATTAGACCTTTGCCTTTCCGTGGCCTTATTCTGACAATATTTATCAGAATGTATCAAATTATGAATCGAATTAAATCAGCAAATCCCACATAGTGCAGGTGTTCACAGATTTATTTAATTGATCACAGTGAAGGTAAACATGTCTGTGAATTATTGATATATTTCAATTTAAAAATATTACCAACTCGTAAGTATATGAATTGCCTTTCTATTGCATTACCTGTTATATTTCAGCATTTATAGCTTGTTAAACTTCAAATAAATATATATTTAATTGCCAGTCAGTCCTGCCCTCTTCTGTTCTTTACCAGACCATATCAAATACGGTCACAGAAAGTAAACATTCAAAGTTCGTTAGTTTTCGTGACGCGTCCTAATTTGTGGCAATTATCCTTAAGAATCCGTTTAAATAAATATTCGGGATGTTTTGGCGTCTCCCAATGATCCAAGATCAGAGACGTCCGATTAATGTCCCCGTCGGTCACTACCGAATTTGGTACCGGCGTCGATGGGGTCAGTGAACTCTCGCATGCCATGTTCAGTGCCAGTACACACTGTATATATCACACGATCTTTAACATCCATGGCGATTCGTTACGCATCGCGAACCGCTTGGCTGCTAGGATACCGTATGTCTGTTTTTCATTGATGAAAATAAGTTAAAACAGCACGTGCGTATAATTAATAAATTTTCATTGTAGTTTTAATTGCAAAATGAATCGTAGTACAAATAAAACGTATTTTATTTACTTATCATAGTATGTAATTGATTGCTTCTAAATACATAGGTATTTATACTTAACTACCATAATAATATCTACCAATAATATAGTTTTTTCTTTTCAACAATCTAGTACGCACGATCGGAAGATTGTATTTAACTCCATTTAATAAGCGTTCGTTTATTTAGTGTGTACCCGGCTCTCAATCCGAAGTAGGCACGCACAGTTCTCTAAATCGATTGAACTACCGAAATCAATTACCTATTGCAAAATAAAAACACTAAATTATAAATGTAATTGAACTAAGAATGTATATGGATAGTTTACTATCACGATATAACGGCTAATAAATCGTTTATAGTGATTGTTAACAGCTGGTTGTGAACACCGCGCTTTAGTATAGTGACATTTTTACCGACTGTTTATGTAATAGAATAGAATCCCCTATATTTGGAACTGGTTTCAAATAAAACGGACGTTATAGAATTTTATTATGTGCGGAGAAACTTGTAGGCGTAGGTATCTGTTTCGGTCACATTTTTTAGATAATTTAAGACAGCATTATTGCTTTCTTTTAATAGAAAAAAGATAGTATGAGGCAACTTTTAAAAGGTGTTAGAGTTTAGTTATATTTGTCTACTTATCGGCTTATCTTATTATAAGTATCTAAATAAGTAATATGACTAAAACATTATTGTGAAGTGTGTGTTCACATTTACTATCATTGATTTTTATATATCAGGAAAATGCTAACAATGCGTAATCGAATTGTGGTTATAATAGCATTTGCAAAACCACTAAGCAATTTAATATTTATGTTTGCACAGGTTTAATTTCGTTTAATTGTCTGACTAAATACAAAAAAAAATCTACATAGGACGAAAAAACGCTAAGCGCGAATTGAAATTCCCGAAACGTTTTGCGAGATTGAAGAGGCTTTTATGGAAATGGACTGAGCGTGCATCCTACGATAGTAGGCAGGCACCCACCCTGCACGGTATTACACAGCCGATTTAAATATTTACGCCGACCTCCTGCAATTTGGATACACCTGATGTTCAATTTATATAGCCGTGTTACTACTGTTGTGGTGGCAGGTATATCTATATCGTATGTGAAATGGTAATGTTTTCCAATATTTTAAGAGTAGGTAGTACTTATATTGTATTTAAAACATCTGTATTTTATTTGATTGAAAAAATATTTGATATATGCTAAAGTTTATGATAAATAAGAGCAGTTCCTAGATAAATGGTGTTATAGCATATCAATCAATGGTCGGGCAGACAAATTAAATCATTCATAAACGATCATATATTAATTTAATTCACTTGTGATCGAGCACGATTCACATTTCATACTCCATATGCGTGTATTCGACAGCCTGACGTTGTGTACAATGATTTATTCATTGAACATGATCCATTGCGACGAAGTTACTAAATGTGCGCAAACAAATTACTGAACTAAATATTCAAGTGGTCAGCCACGTTGAGAAATATATAGCTTTTTTATTTAAATGTAACTATTTTTTGCTGCAACATAAAATTTGTAATGGGATTCCGGATCTGAGGTTTTTAGGCTTGTGACTTGTGAGTCATGGATTTGGTAACAAAATGTAATAGGGCGTAGGAAGTTGGTAAACATAGCAGTAATAGTTTGACGGAGGATGTAAGCTTTGACATGTTATTTACAAAGAAAAACATTTATATTTGTGCTCAGCATTTATGCATTCATGCATGTTACATGGTTACCAGAATACATTTGAGGAAATGGTACCTATTCTATTTTTAATATTTAAATAGATAAACACAATTGCTACAATGCACATAAAAATATGCTCCGTTAAAATACATTATACATTGAGATTCGACATTCCATTCCCCGAATCTAATTTCAAACTAAGCTTATACTGATTGCAACTATATAGGATACGAAAAATGAATATGCACCAAATTCATTTTCCTTGATCTAGTTAAACTGTATAGTTTATACTCCTGGATTTTCACTCGGAAATAAGTATTTCCGAGTGAAAATCCAGGATATATGAACTGAAAGTTACATAACCGACAGCTGCCGTCCTAAAATCATTGGCTTCTTCAGGAAAAGCATGATAAACATAAACATTGTTCGTAAGCTAAGCGTCTCGGTAGCTGACGATGACGGCAATAACTGTAAATATTTAACAACTTCTCTTTGATGCTAGTCGATGAGAAGACGGTATTAGGATAATAAACGTTTTGCTAATAGAAAATGAGAGCATGCCTTGTCAAAACATCTCGTGTAAGTGTTTTAGGACAAAGTTAATCGGTCCATAAAAATACATAGAAATAAATAAAAAAAACAGGTAGGTAGATATTATGAAGGACGTGATGTTTAGTCATAGTAAATTTGCTTTCAATGGTTGAATCATTGCACGCAATGTGTGGTCGTAACATTCTTGCTTATTTAGGCAGTATTGGCAGACTGTGTCTGAGTTTATTAGGTAGCTACTTATCAGTATGTTCATGTTGTTTTAATTTTATTAGCTTTAGGCCAGCACCGGCTGCCATTCAAGGTCTCCGGTTCAGTATAATTAATTAACATATATATCAATAATTTAATAGCAATCGGATATTGTTTCAATGAGCGGAAGGAAGGTAAAGGACCCATTAAGTTGAATGGATGTCACGGTGCCCGTATATCTTATTGAATGCAAAATAGAAACATCTTTAAAGTCGCAAACTAAAAATCCGCATAGGTACTTATATGGAGGCTGCACTTCAATCAGAGCCTCAATACACACTCACATACCACAACATAAATCCATTTGATTTGGGAATACCATTATGGATATTAAAATATGCGCTCTCCCCCATTTGGGATTGCACGGATTGGCGCCATGTTTGATTTAGAATGGTGACTTCCGGTTGGATGGGGGTATGAATTAACAGATCTCGCTGGAAGGCATTCTATTGGCGTTACGAAATTTGAATATTATATCAATAAATTTCATGATTACCATTAAGACCATGATTTGGAATTAGATCTAAATGCTTTATAAATCATTAGAAGGTACTCGAATATCCTGACAAAAATATCGATATGAATAACAAAGATGTTTTCTCATGTCTATTATAATAACGATATTAGTGTTGCCTAAAAGCAATATATACTTTACTAGCTGCCTCTCCGCGGTTTAACCCGCGTAGTTCCCGTTCCCGTGGGAATACAGGGATAAAATATAGCCTATGTTACTCGGGGATAATGTAGCTTTCCAAAGGTGAAAGAATTTTTGAAATCGGTCCAGTAGTTTCGGAGCCTATTCATTACAAACAAACAAACAAATCTTTCCTCTTTATAATATTAGTATAGATACAGTCTAAATATAGGTACTCCATGATCTTCTAGGTCCGTTATAAATCATGGAATACAATTCAATCAAACCATAATCCTCTGATCTCCGACTATATTACGATGGTCTGCACCCTCATTACCCATGCGTAGTGTAACTGTAACAGATCTCATCCGTAACGTATCTTAGTGCAATAAATCGTCTATCAATTAGAAACGGACATGCATGTTGTAATGTGCTTAATGTGATCGACGTCCGAGATTGTAGGGATTATATCAGCTTGTACTTAATGAGTACGCCTACTATGTCCATATATGTTAACAGAACTTACTATAACAAGACAGCTGATAATGACTTTGGAAACAATAGGGAGATCTTATACCTATAGTTTTAGTAGAAGTTAGCCTCAAGGAAAATCATTGAAGCAATGTATGTTGAGAAAGAGGTAGATAAACAACTCTCATTTTTGGCTGAATTAATATTTATACTTATAAGAAATTAAACCTAGTAAGTACCTACCGATTAACTCTCCATTGTAAAAGATCCCACAACACAATGATAAATTATTATGTATGTAGATAAAGATCAAATACATCATCATGAGTTAACTTCCTTATAAAAATTAAAGGCTTCATACATTAAATGTGACCTCGAGCGCAAATCTCAATGGCCTCTAATTATAGTTTTAGTAGGCGTTCTCGAGAAACGAACAACGGGATCCACCCACTGAGTGTTCCGGCTCAACACACCACATGCTACAACAATGAGCTGATGTGCAAATCGTTATGTCAACATGGAAGATTTTTACACGAGATACTTTCATTATAACGTTATATATTCCTTCTTGGTTCTATTCTCCTACCAGGTTCTGCCCGCGACTTCATCCGAGTGGATTAGTTATTTAGAGCTAACCTTTAATCCACGACTTCGTTTACTTAAGCTCTCAAAAGGAAAAAGTTAACCCCGATTTTGAAACATTGTTTATCGGTGGTCCGCTCCTATTGGTCGTAGCGTGATGATAGCCTACATGCTTCCTCGATAAATGGATTATCTAAAATTAAACTTGTGAAATCGGATTATTAGTTTCTGAAAATTTTTTACGCTTTACTATTTAGTCTAAGGACCTACTTGAAGATTCAAATATATTTAATGGTAAAGAAAATAAAATCTGAAAAACTTCAGACTGATCATTACGTTAGTGACCGTATAGTTAATAATCTACAGTATTATTTTACTAGCTTTGTTATATTGTATTTCATTTTCTTATAGCAAAAAACATTTCGCTTAATTGGTAACCTTATATCAATTATCGTACAAACAAGTTATATTTATAACAAGCTGTTAAGTCCTTGCTCATTCTAAAAGAAATATAAGGTAGACTAATATTGTTTCTACCAACTTTATTTGTAACCACCCTCACGTCTTGGAGAAAAAGACATTGTCCAGTACGTCTTCAAGATAGCTGTCTGTCAGCCTTTGGAATCCATAGAGAACACTCGTGCGCTTACATTGTTCTCCTGTATTCTCCCATGAACGTTTTATGGACACATATTTTACTATAATTCACCGTGTGAATTGTGATCGTGAAGATCAGCAGCTACTAAAGGTTTTGGATGAAGACAAGATCAAGAATTCATCATACCACGTTGGCACCGGAGGCAGAAGCAAATCAGGTTGGTGGTTTCATTATTAGTTTACCAAATTTCAATGAGCAAGGCTTGAAAAGAATATCTAACGGTCCTTCAAATTTAATCAGCACCTAGAATACAACGCCACATTTTTTGGTCCAATCGAGCCGAATTATTCGTTAAAATCATAGTTTCATTTAATATTGAAATACCTTCATTTGCAAGCCACGTTTATATTATTTTACAAATTAATCTTTAAGTAGTTAATAAAGATGGCTTCCAAATCTGACGATAAAATTCCTTCTAGAAAAGACTTAGAGAGTATTAGATATATTAATAAAAACATTGCAGTAAAACAACGTTTGTTTTCGCAAATGCAAGATATATTTGATTTATCTAAAAGTTTAGACACTCAACCTGATCGAAAAGAAATGTTCATTTTGCGTGTCTCAGAGATTACATCAATTCGTGAAAAATATGAAAGAATTTGCATTGATATATATGAATTGCAACTTAATTTAAATCCCGATACCGTGTTTTCTGACAGTGATTTGAAAAGTTTCGATGAATTATTCTATCGCGTGAAGTTAACTGCGTCCCAGTATAGTGGTCACAAAATGGCGGATTCGCGTCACGACGACGTCACCAATAACGGCGCCGTGGATATTCAAATGAATAGACCTCGGTTACCTAAATTAGAGTTATTCACTTTTGATGGGAATATTGAAACGTTTACTACGTTTTATGAAACGTTTTGCTCTTTGGTGCATAATAAGAAATGTATTTCGGATATAGATAAATTTCATTATCTTTTATCTTGTACTAAGGGATCCGCTCTTAACATTGTGAAAAGCGTGCCCATTACTTCTAGCAATTACGAAGTTGTATGGCAGTCACTGTTAGACAAATATCACGATAGTAGAATGCTAGTAGGTAACTATTTAGATAAAATGCTTAATTTTCCTGTATTAAAATCGGAATCCTCGAATAATTTAAATCAGTTTATTGAGACATTCGATCATTCCTTTAAAGCAATTAATGCCTTAAATATTGAAAACATATCAAGTTATGTATTTTGTCACATCGCTTTAAGGGTACTTGATCCTAATACTAGAAAAACATTCGAGCAAAGCATTGATCAGAAGTCCGTCCCCACATATGAACAACTTATGTCCCATGTACAAAATCAAGTTAAAATTTTAGATCATTCACAATCCTTTTCAAGTTCATTAAATCAACAACTTAAAACACCAATTAAAACAAATACATATATTAACAAAAAAGGTAATGAACAGTATATGCGTAAGAACTATTCACAAACAACTCAATCTTATAATAAAATTAATTGTATACATTGTGGTCAAAATCATATGATTTTTCGTTGTGTTCAATTCCGTGAATTGAATCCTGCGCAGCGAGTCAGCCGTGCTGACCATTTAAAATTGTGCCACAACTGTCTTAAACCTAATCATTTAGCTATAGATTGTAAAAGTGAATTTAAATGTTTTACGTGTAATAAACGCCATCATGCATTATTGCACATAGACACCGATAACAAACCGGTTTCACCGGGCGGTCACTCCGACACGCGTGTAGGTAGGCATAGCAATACGTCGCACTCGTCTACAGTAAGAGATAAAAACTATACGGTAATACTGGGCACTGCCATAGTGAATGTGATCGATGCCTACGGTAATGAGCAACCGTGCCGTGTGCTTATAGATTCTGGCGCTCAATCGAATTTTATAACTCTGAATTGTTTAGAACGGTTAGGGTTGTCACGTCAAAAATGCCCATTTAATATTTTTGGTTTAGCTGGGAATTCTGTCAAAACACATGGTATGACTACATGCGTAATTAAACCAAGGCATTGTGAAAATCCTACATTTAAAATTGATGCTATTGTTTTAACTAAAATTACTTCTGATTTACCTACAATGGAAATTTCCGAAAGCGTTTCAATTCAATATAAAAATTTATTATTAGCAGATCCATATTTCTTTAAAAAATCTCCCGTGGACATAATTTTGGCTGGAGATATATTTCCTGATATTTATGATGGAAATAAAATTAATCTTAATCCCACATTGCCCACAGCTTTAAGTAGTGTATTCGGGTACGTATTGTGTGGGAAACTAGAAGTTCCGTGTGCTTCTAGTGATGGTGCCAATAATATTAGCACATCATATAATATGGTGTCGTACACCACCGATGGTGACTCCATCGATAAACAATTAAAATCCTTTTGGGAACTAGAAGAATCGCCGTGCGACAACCCTATTAGCCCACAGGATAAGCTCGCAGAAAATATTTATTCCGAGCGACACTTCCGTACGAGTAGCGGTAGGTACGTTTCACCCATACTGCTCGACCCTAATCACACTCGTTTAGGTGAATCTTTTAATTGTGCCATGCGTAGATTTAAGCAACTGGAGCGACGTCTCGCTCAATCTCCTCAGTTGTATGAATCTTACGTTCAATTTATGCGTGAATATGAACAACTCGGACACATGCAACCCTACACCGGTTGTGAACCGAGTGAATATATAATACCTCACCACTGTGTAGTGCGCACTGCCAGTACTACCACGCCAGTTCGCGTCGTTTTTGATGGTTCTGCGGCAACATCAAACGGATTGTCATTAAATGACAATCTTTTAACGGGACAAAAATTACACCATGATATTTTAAAAATCATTTTTAACTTTCGTCTGTTTGACATTTGTTTTACCGCTGACATAGCTAAAATGTATCGGCAAATTCTTATTGATCCCGTTGACCGCTGTTACCAACATATTTTGTGGCGTGAGTCTCCAACAGAACCAGTTAGAATATACGAACTTATGACAAATACCTACGGATTACGCAGTGCACCGTTTATTGCCGTCCGTACGCTTCATCAACTTGCGCACGATGAGCGAGAACGATATCCCCGCGCTGCCGATGTACTTACGTGTGGGTTCTTTGTTGATGACCTACTCTGGTCCACGCGAGATCTGGAAGAGGCTTCTGTCTTACAGGATGAGCTCGTAGCTCTATTAAAATTAGGTGGTTTCGACCTTCGTAAATGGGCAAGCAATTCTCCCGAATTACTAACTAGAGTAGAATCTGGACAAGCCATTGACATCAATTTTGATGAAGACGGTACCTCATCACTCAAGGTTTTAGGCTTAAAGTGGTCACCCACTGATGATTGTTTTTCATTTGACTATAACATGAAAGATAACACTTATACAAAAAGATCAGTACTCAAACTCTTAGCGAGCATTTTTGATCCTGTAGGTTTCTTATCTCCATGTACATTTTTGGCTAAATGCATTATGCAGGATCTGTGGAAACTCAACCTTGGGTGGGATGAACAGCTACCAGCCGACTTGCGTGAAAAATGGTTAACCTTTCTTTATTCGCTGTCAAATCTATCAAACTTACGAGTTGAACGGCATATGCTAATCACACAATTTAATGACGTTCATTTAATTGCTTTCTGTGACGCATCATCACGTGGCTATGCTGCATGCATTTATATCCGCAGTGTCAACTCTAATGGTGATGTGAAGACTAGATTGCTCGTCAGCAAAACAAAAGTTGCACCAATAAAACCCCTTTCTATTCCCAGACTTGAGTTAATGGCAGCAGTACTTTTATCAAAACTTGTAGGTTTTGTAAAACAAAATTTACGAGACATCAATTGTCACGTGACTGCACTGACTGACTCAAGTGTTGCACTTGCATGGTTGCAGACGTCACCTTATAAACTCAAAACATTTGTATCGAGTCGCGTCGCCCAGGTGGTCGATATAGTTCCGCCAAGTAACTGGTATCATGTTAGAAGCGAACATAATGCCGCTGACATTTGTTCGCGTGGCGCTATGCCTGCTCAGCTCATATCAGATTCTAAGCGCTGGCTTCAAGGTCCAGAATGGCTTTCTGATGACGTTCATCAGTGGCCAATTAGTTCATTTTATATCACTAATGAAAATGACATTTTAGAATTAAAATCTAATGTCGATTCATTCGCCCTTGTATCTCAAGATGTCATCGAGGATAATGATGATAACGATTTATTTAATAACTTTTCTTCATTTCGCAAATTACAACGTGTTATTGCGTGGTGTTTGCGATTTATCATAAACTGTAGGAAAACTAAACAAACTCGATTACTTGGCTCACTTTCAACTAACGAATTAAATAATTCACATGACACAATTATTAAATTAACACAACAAAACCATTTCAGTAGTGAAATAAAACTTTTAAAATTAAACAAATTTGTCTTCTCCTTAAGAAAACTTGCTCCTTTTATTGACAGTCAAGGGTTTCTCAGGGTGGGGGGTAGGCTTTCGCAATCAACCCTACCTTACAATACCAAACACCCTTTACTGTTGCCTAAAAAATGTCAAGTGTCAATTTTATTAATTGAATATTTACACAAAATGTACCTTCATGTAGGACCGCGGACCCTACAAGGCATACTATGTAAAAAATACTGGATAGTTAATGCTCGAAACGTTATTCGGTCTGTCCTGTCAAAGTGCATAGTTTGTTTCAAGTGTAGTCCATCAACTGCACAGCCAGTCATGGGAACGTTACCCGCGACCCGACTGATTCCTGATAAGGTTTTCAACCACGTTGGTTGTGATATAGGCGGACCATTTTACATAAAGGACAGCTTGATTAGAAATGGAAGAATAAGAAAATGTTACATGTGTCTCTTTGTTTGTTTTTCTACTAAAGCGGTTCACATAGAAGTACTCAATGATTTAAGTTCGGATTGTTTTCTTGCGTCACTGGATAGGTTCGTAGCTCGCCGCGGTGTGTGTTCATGTTTATATTCCGACTGCGGAACTAATTTTATTGCCGCCGCAAAACACTTAAAGGACGTTTGCAAATATTTTCATGACAATAACGAGTCGATCGCGGATGGATGTGCTGCCCGGCAGATAGACTGGAAATTTAACCCACCTAGCGCCCCTAGCATGGGTGGCTTATGGGAGGCTGGCATAAAATCAGCCAAACGACATCTTTATCGCGCGGTAGGTGAAAAGGCATTAACCTTCGAGGAGCTTACGACTGTTTTTTGTAAAATAGAAGCGGTGCTCAATTCACGTCCGCTTTGTCCTATATCAAACAATCCTAATGAATTTGAGGCATTAACAGCTGGTCATTTTTTAATTGGACAGAGTCTTCTAGCTGTCCCGGAGTACAGCCTATGTGACACATCTACAAATAGACTATCACGCTGGCAATTTATACAAAAAATATCACAATTATTTTGGAAAAAATGGTCAGATGACTACTTACATACCTTGCAACAAAGAGCAAAATGGTTCAAGTCTCAATTAAATATAAACATAGGTGACTTAGTGTTAATAAAATCTGACTTAAGTCGACCGCTTCAATGGCCTCTCGGCAGAGTGGAGCGTCTCCACCCCGGCCCTGACAATGTAATTCGCGTTGTAACTCTGAGAACGCGAAATGGACATTTTAAAAGACCAGTTAATAAATTATGCCCTTTACCTTATGTAAATTAGGCATTTATACTTAAATCAAATATTTCTTAGCGTTAGTTAAACTTCATATATTTAATATAAAAATAATTAATAAGAAGTAGTCAGTAATAGATGTTTATCTAAACAAGTGCTTTATTTTTTTTATACATAATATCTTGAAATCATCATATTGATTTCGGTGGGGGGTATGTTAAGTCCTTGCTCATTCTAAAAGAAATATAAGGTAGACTAATATTGTTTCTACCAACTTTATTTGTAACCACCCTCACGTCTTGGAGAAAAAGACATTGTCCAGTACGTCTTCAAGATAGCTGTCTGTCAGCCTTTGGAATCCATAGAGAACACTCGTGCGCTTACATTGTTCTCCTGTATTCTCCCATGAACGTTTTATGGACACATATTTTACTATAATTCACCGTGTGAATTGTGATCGTGAAGATCAGCAGCTACTAAAGGTTTTGGATGAAGACAAGATCAAGAATTCATCATACCACGTTGGCACCGGAGGCAGAAGCAAATCAGGTTGGTGGTTTCATTATTAGTTTACCAAATTTCAATGAGCAAGGCTTAAAAAGAATATCTAACGGTCCTTCAAATTTAATCAGCACCTAGAATACAACGCCACACAAGCAACTGAATATTTTTTGTTAATAACGAAAACAAAAATATGATCCAAACAGGACGTATGTGATATGTCCATTAACGATATACCAATTCGTGATTTAATAATCAAAATCACAGCAGCATTCGAAGTGCAATTTCATTATTGGGAGCGGAATATTGAATTTCTCTGCGGAACGTATTTGGGAGTACTCGAGGGATATAATACGGGGAACCGAATCAACTTTCCACTCGTATCCATTGTGAACGAGCTTAACGATATTCGTTGCTTTATTTCAATGTTACCATTCTCTATAGACATATTATTAGCTATATGAGGCAACACGGAGAAAAGAAGAGATAGATTGAGTATATTCTTTCTACACATCAAGCTTCTTTTTACTGAAATAAATAGTCAGTCAGCTATGTTGGTAATGTTTTCATGTTATAATCTAGGTATTCTTAAATTCAGTTTCACGTTAATATTGCACATGTGACCCAGATCAAGCCCCAAGTGTTAAAGCACCTGGCCCATATGTATACACAGTTTGTTACCTAGATCACGGTATTTTGCAAACATTCTAACATTATGTCCATCTTTATAACAAATTCGATATTGACCTCAATTCCACTACTTGTTTACTTTCTTTCATTAGTTTGCAATCATAGATAAATTCACCAAGCTACATGTTTACATGTAATAATTTCCACATACCTGCATTAAATTTCAATCCATACCTATACCAATTTCAATCAGTGTACGGTACTCACGACTCATAATCCAAATAGTGTTGTTAAATTGTATGCGTTGCAGTGCTGTGTATATTAAATTCCCCGTAATACGAGGGTGGCCAGACAATTAGGGTTGTCCAGGGATATAGCTGTCAATCAGTACAGTACTCAACGGCGGTTATGTGATACTATTGGCCGGAAGTGGGGAGGTGGGTAACCCTTGAACATAAACTACTAAGTAACGTAGTGTTGTTGGCAAACAATATTATTGACCATAGCTATATAGTCAGTAGTTAGTAATAATTTAAATACCATTAAGAAAATTTGGACTAATAAGTTTTATGGGTTGATTTTATTTTATATCAAGCCTATCGTATTTTGGGTAATGAAAATAAATGTTATAAAAGATACATAAAGCTAATAAGATTGCAACACAAACATGTCCACATCTGCTACATCTTCATCGTCGTTTGGACGATTTTTACTAATTAATGTTTTGACAAGGAATTAGGTCAACCCGTTCCCGTTCTCCCAGTTGATGGCATAGTGGTTTCAAATTTAGAATTGCTCTCTATTCTAAAGTTTTATCTGTCAATCTATGCGGGCGTCGATGCCTGGCGTGTCGCCCCAAATCCCAGATCCCAATGGTCAGTCGTGTAGACTGACAGTCTGTTACATGCCAATGATACCACGCTTCGGGAATTTTAGATTGCTGCGGTTGGATTGCAAATAAATATCCGGGGTCATTCTTTTATACCGTCAATCTGATAAATATAGAGTAGAGCCTGGAAAAGTACACAGGCTATTGTTTATCCCGAAAAAAATTAAGGAGACGCGGGAAAAACCGTGGGCCGGAAACTAGTTCTTTGATATAGTAGATACGAAAGTTCCTACTTTCGTATCTACTTATATAGTGTCCTCTTGCCTGGAAATCATCCTCAATTAAACAACCTGTATGTTTTGGGATTTTTATTTTTTTACTTTATAACCTCACTTACAATAGGACGTTGTAATCAAACACATGTATTCCCAGTCATAATAAATATACGATACCAATTAAAATCCAATCCAAAAAAATATATAAAACGAATTCACGGTAGCACATTCGCTCTAGGCGTCTGGTAACCTAATACCGATTGGAAAACTAGAGGGTGGTTTTTGAAAATAAAGTAGACTTTAAAACGTGAGCATTTAGAGTGAATAGAGTGAAGGGAGACCTGATCGGCTTTGCCTGGAGGCTGGTAGGAGTGGAGTGCTTTGCTTTTATTGTATACGGCCCAATAGGTGGTATCTGCTTTTCGCCTATCTACTCGTTTAGTTTCAAATGTATTGCGAAGCTTTGTTGGTGGCATTTGACGTATTCGAATTTCAAAATTGTGTTTATCTACTGTCAAAATTATAATCAAATTAACTCCAAGGTACGGATTTGTTTTCATTTCCTTTCAACTCGCAAATAATATCACGAAAAGCTTATATTTTGCAATTTGATAACCTCTTAAAATTAGCCCCTCTGGCGTTCTTATAAAAACAAGGGTCTGGATGAATCGCAAAAGTTCGCTCCAACAGCGAAACAAAAACGAATTATTACTAAACGGGTAGCGAAAATCAATTAATTAATGAGAAGGAATTAATGAAAGCGCTCATTATGAAAACCCAATTATTTTGATCACTAAGGATGATTTACGGCTCTCGACAAAGTACTTATAAAATGGAATATTTCTTCTCTATAGTGATTAATTATAACGTTTATAAAATATGTGAATTTATACATAGATACCAGTAGGACGTAATATGATTTAAAAAAGAAAAAATTGATACATTAAAATTATTTGCACAATTCCTAGACTAAGTAAGGAAATTTTGCGATAACTCTCGAATCCCCTTCCGGCGGTGTATTGATGTAAAGTTAAAGTGCCTCAAGTAAAGGCTACTCCAAGCGATTTAACTTGATAGACAGATCAGTTAGCGAGATTCATCCATGGAAAATTATAATTTTAACGAAGTAAATGTTAAGATTCAGATTTACCTTAGTATTATAATATTATGCCTAATAACAATATGTGGTTATCCCATGATAAATGATTATGACTATAAAATAATATAATCATAATCTTTAACTAATTTAAAATCTATAACCTTCCACACTCCATAAGTGAACCTAATAATCTGCCTACGTATCTACTATGCCCATGTGTAGCGTGCCGATAGCAACACTGAATGATTTGGACAGCGCCAATCCGCTTATATCGGTCTTAATTAATGCCTGCAGCAATTCACGGCCCCAGGCCTTTATCTTTTGATTGACCCACCACACGAGCTCTGACATAACACCATACAAGTATGTCAGTTTAAAATAAACCACGATCGTTGCTCACCAAACTTGTTTCGTAAATGCCGAAACCAATCTCGTAATTGGGATTATCATCTTAAAAACTGCCGCTGTCATCGTGAACTGTGTATTTTTGTTCGAGTTCACGGAATTTGATGTAATTTCTTCAACAAAAGTTAAACTAATTTTAACAAGGTAAATGAGACTCCAATAAACAAGGAAAGCTTCGAAGAAATAATTTCAATCAGTACCTTCCTATCTAAAGAAATTTCAAATTCTGAAATAATCTTATGTTGGGTCGCATGAAAAGGTCAAGGAAAACCATTTGTTATGATGAGTCACGACAAATCACCGGCTAGACAGACATAAGGAATCCATGGAAATGCATAAGAACGCATGACGGATGATTCACAGGCGGCAGGTTTTCCATGCTTTCAGTAGGCGGAGCTCCTTCATTTTTATGATAATATTATATGAATGTCGTCATGCTTAGAGTCATATACAAAACTAACCTTTGGCAAATAATAATATTTGTCAAAATTGGGGGGTAATATGATAGTCACGATAATGATATAAAGGATTTTTTTTGAGATTATATTCATCTTATGCCTAGTTAGTTAGATTACTAGGTATAAGACACAACTAGTTAGAAAGGGCACATTAAAGGCGGAAGTATACATATAGAGCACAAGAATAAATGGTTTAAAAAAAATTATAGATGTTGATAGTTATACAGCGTATTAAATGCTTTTATTATAAATAGAAATATAGTTTTGAGAATGTTAATGGTAATGAAGCTCATGAATTAGAACGCTGGAAAGCATCGGAACGCACATTAAATTTGTTAAGTGGACTATTCATACGAGCTTCTAGTTAAACGGCCACTTTGCCACAATTAGCGAGACGGCGCCAATTCCGATGAAGCGAGTCAATGAACACACCATGGACAGATGATTTTGCTGATAGTATGCTGCGTTGAACAATAAACTCAATTGATTCAATGATTTTTTATTGGTTCAAGGTATTTTAACTTCATTTAAAATTTTACATTTATAGTATAGCGAACTATTTTAATGTTGCCGCATGAGCAATTATAGCATATTATCACATTAGTTAACTATGGACTTTGTGAGCAGACGGATGCCTCGTTAGAACAGTTGAGTGAAACGTGCGAGTTGTTTTATTGTGCAAATCAGTAGGTCCAATTAGCATAACAAACAGGCGGCGTACGCACGAGCAGTCACGCTGGGCTAGTACTAGGGCTGCTTGGTATCGGCAACACGTCCAAACGGGGCATAGCGGGTGGAGCATCGGCCGTGCTCGCCAGACCGTAGCGGGCTTTCAGCTGCAACGACTTTCCAATGCATCTGCCGAATTTGAAGCCGGAAAGTTGCACCCCTGTCATGTGTTTTTCTTATAACTTTTGAAAAGGGTAATGTTTCTGGATACAGTTGTCAGAAACAATAAAAAGGAAAACGCTCATAACATAAATACTCCACAACCCTGGCAACTGACCGTAAATAATTAATCGACGAAATCGTTCTAGAATTCCATTATCTAAGTGAGTGACGTCCCATGGGATGCGGCATCCGATGCAGCCTTCGGGGACGTCCGCGCAGACGAAGTTATTGTAATGAGTACGACAGGGGATATTTATGCCTCACCACGCGTCCCGAATACGCAATGAGTGGCTCCGCACAGCCTTGCGCAACGGATATTCGAATATTCAATAAAAGGGACTGCGCCTTGAATTTTCTTATTTGCAACATTATTTACTCCACAAACATTACTGACAGGTGCTGATGGTGGACCCTTTATATTGACAGAGGCTTGTGCGTGTTTACGAATACGTAAATTGATACAAATAAGCTCGCGCAAGTGGTTTTGTCGAAACGTGTGTATTGTTTAACACGTATCTCCTTTCAGAATATATTACCGTTTCCACGGTTGAATGGTAGGTACTTCGTTTATTGTTCAATATACCGATACAAAAATCAAGAAACAGTTACCCATTACAAAGCTCACAAGACTTTATAAGCACGTTGTAGGTTAATTATATTCTTGACTAAAAATAATAAACAAAGTATGCAGCCGCAATCTCATAGCAAGTAAAGCCCCGGAAGCCGTGAAAAGGGTCTTTCAAATCCTTTCACAATAGTGCAAGATGTCCTGCCTCTATGGGAGAAAATTATTTCCCCGTCGGCCTTTTGTCCTCGTCCACCCGTTTAAATGTGTCTTCCAGGAAAATATTATTCCCATCCATTGTGCCTTCTATCCGTAAAAAAGGAACTTGGGCCATTGAACTTGTGTTATATTAAAATATTACAATATAATTTGCTCTCAGACTCGCTTTCGCTAGAATTATTATGTCAATGTTGGTTACCTATAGAGGCATGACTTATTTCACTTTCTATCGAAGCCAATCTAGACCTATCGGAAATGTGTAAGATCATTATGCATTTCCTTCCATACGTCTTAAATCACTTTCAAGAATTAGCATTTAATAATACTAGCATGATATATCCATTACAAGGATTGCATCGTTAATAAATATTAATTTAGTACAAGATACAGTTACGATACGCCTTTCGTAATCACAGCGTATATCGTTATACGTAAGATTTAATGAAATCGATAAACTGAGTAAATCTTTGATGAACAGAAATAACGTAAATTCGCTTTCACTGCTGATGAACGCTCAATCATTGCTTGTCAGTTTTCATGTGCAGGCGATGTCTGATGTGCGATCATCAGTCATGAGACACAAGTGTTACGACATACCTACTATTGCATAGGGATATAGTGTTGGACTAAAGCATATTTCAGGTTATCGATAAATGAAAGAGAGATAGATAATTATCAAGTAATCAAATCGATTTTCTTTTATCCCTAGAAACATTTTTCCTATAACGCAATTGGTACTAATATGAAGGCAATACCTTCGAAGTGCATAGATTTATTTGCATTTGATAAAGAAATAAAATATTGATCATTATGTATGTATACGGTTAATGTCAATATATCGATATATAAATAAATAATTTCGTACTTACAGCAACACTAACGCTAACGTCCATTTGAAATGGTAATCAATCTGTGCCATTTTGTGGTAACATGTTGTCCAATTTTAGTTTTTGTTACTTCCCTGTTTGTTATATCACAAAGCAAATAATATGTTATTTTCATATAAAATATTTTATGATTAGATAGGGAAGTTTTTTTATGTATTGAATCTGAATTACATGCCATAAAACAAAAATATAATGCATTGTTAAAATAAATCGGCGTTAAAACCAAAACAATGTAATTGGAGGTTCATTATTTAGTTCTTTCAAGTTTAAGCATTAGATACCGTTTAAATTAATGTCACCTTAGATTAATATCACTACATTAAAACACTTCTACTACATGTTGTTAACAATCGTCCAAACAGTAGGTAAATACGCCACACATTAAATACAAACAACGAACACGAAAATTACCTTTTAATGTTGCAATTAGTCCCATTACGGTACACAAAGCTACATTTATCTGCGGCCCTACTTAAACACAATCGAAGAAGTTTACAAAAACAGTCATTACGTGTTTATATAGTAAGTATATATGCTTGATGCTTAGAAAACAGGTCTGAATTACGTGTTTTTTCTTCAATTTGTTAGGCCGAGTAGATTTAGTACGGGTTACAAACGGATCCAGTGAAAGTCGAAGCGTACGTAATTGGACGAAATTACCGTTTCCAAGGGACATTATATAGGGATAATTGCAGTCTTAACTGACACTTTTTCTATTAGAAACGAGCTATTTTAACTCTTACATGTCGCTGACTGGGTAATTTCGGTTTTCTAATCCCGAGGCACCGTGCTCACTTGGTTATTAAATTTAAAAAGATATATCATGCAATATGAAATAATGTGTGCCTACTTCATTTCTTACACTCTACAAACTGTTGAGTTTTACTTTAACATTACATCAAGACGATAGGTAACAATAAAATAAGAATACCTATATTGCATATATACCAACATTCTATGAGAGAAACAATCACCGGTAGTGACTGCGTTTCCACTGTAGTCTCTATATAACTCAGACCATTGTTGTAAATGCTGTTTATGTACCTATAATTACCGTTATCATATCTAAGGTAGGCAGACAAGACACGCTCAAGGAACTTTATTGTTAACAGCGAGTCTAAGCACTGGAACTGCCGTTAAATAATGAAATCGTACGCATTTTTAAAGTTTACCAGTTCCGATTGATTCCATCTAACCAATGCAAATTTTTAACCACGCAGTGAAGGATACAAACAATATTTAGCAACAGCATAACATGGAAACTATTTATTGAATTTATTATCACTGAATGAACTTAGTAGCTATAATTCTATAGGGAATATACTTCTGTAAATAGGAGTACTTTTACGAGATGCAAGAAAAACTTTGGATGATCAAATCAGAAATATTTGATCAAGTAAAGGCGCCGGATTAATTGGCGACGTTGAAGTAAACACTGGCTATAAATAGTCGTTGAAGGGAGAACCGCTAAATAGCGGGGACGATAACATCAACTGCTAGTGACGAGGAATCATGGAGCGATAAAGTGAGCCCCTAATAAAAAGGCGAAGTACTACAACCAGATTATTGGACGACGTCTTATCGAGCAACTTAGCCTGCCCCAAATTGAGTGAGCGAGAATTATGGAAGAACTTTCTACTGACAACGAATAAAAGATAATGAAGATTTCGATTAGATAAATGTGGTAAACATTTGGGCTTTCGGCCTAATGTCTGTGTCCGTTGATGAAGGTAAAGTTGCGTAAGAACATTTTGCAATATATTTATGTGCTACACAAAATAAATAACCGTTGCTGATTGATTCGTTCAGAGGAATATTAAATATTGAACGAAGGGAAATATTGAAGCGTACTTTCCCGTTAACGGATCATCCCTTTGTTGAAACGTAATTCAATCTTTATTAGATTCTCAAACCAATGTTTGTTAAACGTTTTGAGCTAATAAAAGTAATATTAAGGGAGCAAGACGCCGCCGAACGGGAGGAAATGAAAGCGACGAGAGAATGAAATTGGAAAACTTGTTACAGAATTACTCGAGATGAAAAAAGGAGAAAATAAATAAGATCTAGTAAAAGTTAGTGGAACACGCTACGCTTAGCTACTTTTATTTACCTGGGGGATCTTATTTGATTTTGCGTCTACGTAAGTATTCGCGTATCGCGTTACTTTCATGCCATTTTTTTTCATTTGATGTTGTTTTAAGTATAAACAATTGTAGTCATTCTAATGATAACTTATGTGGTCATTTGAATAATCAATTGCTGTTTTTAGTACCATCGTCTTGAAATTCAAGCCCATTTACTCAAAGTTATTTTACTCCATTAAATCTATAACTTTTTCCTAAAAGGTATTATTGTATATTAGTCGACGAAATAAATCAACTAACAATATTATAAGCGCTTACCTTTTACTCCAGTTTCCGATCTCAGCGTAGCGCCGGCCGTTTGTGCTTCCGCTCCTTCTCACTTCATTTCCTTTGAACGTCTGAACAGAGTTCCCGTTAGGTGTTAATATTCCGTTCAAAGCACTGTTATTGTTCCGTTCCCTATTCCTGGGGAACGTGCCAGTTCCAGGGCGAAAAGTTGCGAGTTGAGGCGTCGGTTCCACGTCAGGAGTGAACTGTTGAAGCGGAAGAGTCACATTTCCACTCCAACTCTTGCGATTGACGGCGAAAGTTTTGAACGTGCCATTACCGTTTGTGGGTGAGGGCACTACCCCACAGAAACTGCTCCGGTTATGGCTGTTCTTAATAAACGCACCGTTCTGCAGCGCCACTTGCGGCTTGATCGGCACCAGTGGCGACGCCTGGTCAATGGACATCGTTTTTAATAAATGTAGGGGCAACCTACTTTTGATCTATCTACATTTTTGGTCTGTAAAGGAAACAAATTTCTACATTAGGGAATAGATAAATAAACAGGGCTTGTAATATCATTGACAGAGTTGCTCTATTTAATATGAATCGATTGGAGGCCGTGACTGGTTAAACGGTATCGAACGTATGGCTTCCATCAACAAGTCCGTTGCTAGATGACATAGCAGCTAAGATACAAAGAGACGAGCCGTACAATAGAGTTCAATTTGGGTTAATGTGTAGGTATACAAATTCTTCAACGTTTGTTCGAAAGTTACTTTGTCTGATATACATATTAAAATGTATTTCAGGTGTGTACCTACCTTAAAAGTAGCTACTGAATTACTATAAAATAAAATAAAAATTTGGCAGAAACGCCAAACCTTACTAGTATCCTCAGTGAGTTTTTGCATTATTTTACTACCTACTGAGTTTAGGGAGAGTCTGATAATGTAATTATTTATTTTTTATTCTCTTGTAACAACCGTTACTTAATCGACATTGCTATTGGGCAATTAACGCTAATTGCTATTGTGTACATTTGAAGGTAAATAAAAACCATCACGCTAAATAGTACAAATTAGAAAATTCAAGCGAAGGACGTTACTCGTAAATTGTTAACGGACATTGTTGTTATACAGACGAGCGATAGTATTTAATAACGTTTCAGCAAATAAATAATGTATATGTCAGTAAATGATTTTATTTAATGTCTAAGCCAATAAAGGTCCTATATATTTAGAAATGAGTTTACCTATATTTTATTTGCAAACCTCCGCGTGTGAACAGTCCGTCTACATCGAGAACAATGACCTTGTATGTATATCATAGAGGTGCAGCCGTACAACGACCACACAGTCGGACGCGTCCTGCGTTTGGCCATTGTACCCACTTACAAGTGGAAACTCTTCATTAGTTACCTAACCTTGACCCAATTGTGAACCCAGTTCATTGTAATTCCCTCGTACTCCATTTAATTAGGCTACATGGTTACTGTATAACATCATTTCAGTCGTAGCTACAGATTATTTTGGTAAAATTTGACACAATTATCTATAAATAGTATCATTTGCTTAGATTAAATAAATGAACAATTACCGCAAAACTAAAAGCCAATTATTGAGTATATTATTTTTTCCGTATATATGTATATTTGTAGCTAATCGCAAATTGATGTCGTGTCAACAAATCCTGACCCAGTGTACAGCGGATGAGCGGACACCGGCACCGGCGATTTGCTTCCAACCATTCACGCGTCGCAAACTCTTCAATCATTACATAACGATTGCGCAACCAGTGGTTAGTTGCACAACCGGTCACTTCTTGAGATTATGAGCTTGCCCTGATTTTATAGAATTGATGGTCGATAAACGAGATACTCGTATATAGGTATGTCTAATTTGGCACGTTATCGTTTCATCGATGTCATTGATGCAAACAAAAAGATTAAACCAATAGAAAATGTACTGCAATGCGATGTAATAATAAAGAATAGGTAGGTATGCTGATATTAACATCGAACCATGTAACTTTATGCAGCAGTTAACTATCGCATTCAATTGGCGCAATGACAAGTACCTACAAGTTGCTATCTATTTCTTGTTTGTATTGTTCGTTGCGGTCATGAGTGATTGAATCTGTGGAAGCGGGAAGTATATTCTTATTTCGCTTTTTCTGACATTGTTCGTGGTATGTTGCAAGGCGCATGTAGCAAGCCAGTTTGCAGGTGTTGCTCAACAACTATAATTATTTTAATGCAGAGTACGTTGCCTCCAGAAAGATTCTGTAACAGGTGGTTACGGATGGTTGTAAGAGATTGATTTATATTTAAAAATGCGATGCATAGAGCTATAGCTTGTTTGGTGTATTATGTATACCTTGTATAACTTGTTTATAGGGTCTATTAAGCTGGACTGGTTTCGATTATGTTAGGTATTATTATGGTATGTATGAGTAGCGTAACTAGCTACGTTGATACTTAAAATAATAACATCTAAAATGAGTAAATGGTGGAAGGATGGTTGATAAAGTACTGCAATAGTTGATCTCAAAGTAAATAAATAGTAAACAAACCGAGGAAACCATTCCAGACGAGGAAAAAGAAAAAACGCGGTGTCATAATGATGTGCACACGATAGAACATTTGCCCGAGTTCACTCGAGTTCATCATCAAGTTTACCTCTTAACGTAGTAAACAGTGAAATAGCTGCAAAGGAACATTAACGATCTGCTAAAGTAGTTTCAAGGCAATATTAAAGAATTATTTTTAATTAAATCGTGGCGCTATCAGCAGAAATTGCGTGTTAGGTTATACAACAACAATTTGGTGCGGATCATTCAGTGCGTTAGTCATGCCTGGTTGTTTTGCAATAGTCGCTGGACTATTGCTGACTAACTAGAGACAGTTTCTCCTTATTTGTTATTTGTATAGCGTGTAAATTTTAGCACCATTTAATCAGGTAATGATGCAAAATCCGTTATAGGACAATGGACTTTTAAATGGGAAATAAAATGTTTTATTTTTTTATGACAACACATAGGTAGGTATATATAGATAACGTTTGAAAATGCTGCCTTAGTTTTCAGTCTGTATTTTTCAAATATTTTGTTAATAACACTTTGCAAAAAACTAATGTAGGAAATTTGCATGAAATTGATATTTATACTACGCACACTTTTTGTTAAAACAAAATTGGTTAACCGATCATCTGTCAGGAAGGTGCGCTCGCGCAGGTGCGCAAGCCACGCGGCATAATCGAATTCTTACCAGTTTAACCTCATTACCACGGGTAATCGATGATAAAAAAATACAACCCCGATGGCACCAATTACCTAACTGACATAACAAGTCTAGACCGTTGAAAACTATTTTGTAATACATGTCTGCAGTTTGTAAAATGTCACTGCACTAAATGTCGCTGATGCAAGAAATTAGTTAATGCTTAAGATACAAGTTTTTTTTATCGAAACACGAGTAACATTAAAGAAGTTATATATTATTTATACTAGAATCTAGACCAGAGTCTATGGTGATTTTTTTTCACGGTAACGTGAAGGCTTATGATTTGTGGGTCAGTATAAACACCTTTAAAAAAAGTTTTAATGGTAGGTAATAATATTTTTTTTTTTTATAAATTTTTAAAGTTTTAAATATATAAGATATCTTTGAGCTAAAAACAACAAATAGGTAATTTATTTACTAACCGTTATCAAGACGCCAGACCGTCTATGTTAATCGTGTCATGTCATATAAAGGTTGATATCCAAGAATGTCAACATAAAGGTGATTCATTTTATATGATGGAATGCGGCAATGCCGAGATTATAAATAGAGACACGTGCTTCTGCATTATGTGCAGTAGGTTTGTGCATTATCTAATCAATAGAGAACTTATTTAGGTCCCAAGATAAGATATTTGTTTCAGAACTAAGCAGTTTTGCAAAGTAAATAAAGTATGGTAAAAACACATTTCTTAAAAAAATCTGATTAAAAGAATGAAACAAACAACATTCGAATAAGAATCGCGTGTCAATGTTGTTTAATATTAATAACAAAATCTATTACCATACAGCTAATTCTTTAATAGGCATTATAAGAACTGTTTTATTTCATTGAACCCAAATAAGTAGTCACTGCACTACGCTGGTACATAAAATAAACATGTGTAGACGATTGAGAATTTAAATTAAGAATGCGGTAAAATTAACCCATTAACCAAAACAAATTAATTAAATCCTCAGCCCAGACATGATCGTGGCAAACAAACCATTACAATATGTACATAGCTATACAAGTACCTACATACAAACGTGACCTAATGTGAGACAGACTATCAATGAACCTAGCCTTTAATGTATACAACTAGTCAATGATATTGTCCCTTATAAATAATGATGAAATATTCACCGCTACCTCAATTCTATGAAATATGCTGGTAAATAGGTAGATACCGACCAATATTAATAATTTATAACTAAAGTTTTTTACAGAGGCAATCGTCGTCGGTATAATTTAATGTTAACCGTCTATGCTTTTAAATGAGCAAAAGGCAATCGCATTTCTACAAAAAAAGAACAGAATACCGCTTAACAAAGAATACCATCAAGTGGAGCCCAGAACGTGACAACTATTTCAAGTGTAGAAAATACAAAAACACCACTTTATCTAAGCGAAGAATATCGGAGTGAGCCAGAGTCATAACAAGGGTGATCTGTATTCGAGACACGAGGTGCGCAGGAAGGCAAAAGCCACAATGTGCCATAGACTTCCGACTCCCGTCCAATATTTTCTATTATTGATATTCGCGCTAACTAGATGACACCAATTTTTTTACGACGAGATTTAGTTGGATTTTTTCTTTTTTTTTGATGGATCAAAGTTGATATCAAAAAATGTAAGTGTAAAAATTATATGCCGTTATGTTACTTTTAAATCCAATCTTATACATGTTTTTAGTAGGTCTTCTCAAATCTTCTCTCGCGATCACGCATTTAGATCCTCAGTTTAACAAATACACACTCGACAATGTTCTTAATATTCTATCAAAATTCTTTAAATAAATAGTCCGTCATCTCATCACGTACATCTAACATAATACCATTTTAGTAGCAAGAAACCGCGCAAAAACAAATCCAAGGTCAGCGTTGGGGTGCTTTTGTTACTTATCTCTATCGGTGCCGTTTTTTGTTCGGATTTTTGGCGATCAGTTAAACACAAGAATATGCCTAAATCGTGTTCCACTGTAATTTCATGCTAGATAAACGCCACTATCTTATCTTATAAATAATATTGCGCATTTGAATTTTTAAAACTAGTGGCAATTGATAAAATCTTCACGATTCACCACTTGTACTTATGCTGTTCTACAATGAACAGGATGGGTTGAGGTCAATTGAGCTGTGTAAGGTCATTGAGATGCTCCTCAGGTTAGGATAACAAACAGTGCAGGTTGACACACGCAAACGATGCGGGCTGTGTCAGCGGTGGATACCTTAATGCCGACGCCGTGAATACTGATCAATGTTTAGATCTTGTGGGTATGCTAGTTACGAATTTATCATGTTTGAATAACCCATGATCATTGCCACAGATTACTAAGACATAGTATAGTAGAATAGTCTAAGCAAAGTTATAAAAAAATTTGGTATATTAACAGCCTTATCGCACATATAATAATATGGTAAATGAAACAATTATTATAATTATTTTACCATTTAATGAGCTCGTAATTGCAAGTATTAAAAAAGATTGCTATTGCAGCGACCACTTTTCAAAGTATTAGCAATCATATAAACTTTCTACGGGAATAATGGCACGTTGATGGTTTTATGGCAATTTGTTGTAAAATTGATCTAAGATAAATAAAAACGCCTTCTATACTTTTATTGATACTGTCATTAAACGGAAGGTTGAGATAGGTACAAGCCAACTGAACAAAATAGGTATTTTATAGTTTTGCTTCATGCTTGTTAAACTTAAAAGACAAAGGATAAATTATAATAATATAAACTGTAATTAATAGTAACGATTACTAATTAATTATGTTTAATAACATATAGAAGTGGTATTTAGACGGATGCATTACAGCTTGCTCTTATAAATAGTGACGAGAATTTCGAGATAAAGTGTGGACAATTATGAGAACATGGATTCATATAGGTATGCTATATGAAATCCTAAGTAAGCTTTTACCTAATTAAAACATCTGCTCGAGATAAATAACTGTAAAACGTTATGCACCTATAAATAATAGCGATAATGATCATTTCACAAACATCCCGTCATTACTTTCCATTATCGCAACTTCAAACGAATCGAATAATGAGAAACAGAATGCATAACGAGTTTTGTTTTTAACGCCTTTGTAACTTCATACTAACTATGAAAGTGTTGAATTGGCTTTCTTTCCTCAAAATTTCATTAGCTATCAAATGACAAAATTAAGATTAGGGATATTGATGAAGTACAAAGCTTTTGCAGATTGTTTTAAACATTTACTTAAATGGAGCATTCATCAATCAATGTACAACAGCGTTCACGAACAGAGCTTAAAAAAAGAGGACGTTGCAAAAAATCTGTTAGTAGGACACTTCAAACGCCGAGCATGTCCTATTAATATTCATTGTCCTTGTTACATTGAAAAGTTTAGCTACTTCAAAGGACTTCTCTATTCTATTTACATAAGTACAGCTGACGTTAAAAGTAAATCATATAGTGACAAATTGATATCCAAATAGATGGATCAAGAAGGATCAAATAATGTTGGCGTATCGCAGCGTGAAACCGATTGATTCCTTCATAGGGGTCGCGCCCATCATTTCCTAATAGCACTTTGCGATAGACGTTTGGTAAAAAAAAGCTTCAAGTTAAAACCCTCATGCAAGTAGGTCACTAAGCGGGGAACATGACGAATCGCTTCCATCACTCTTTAGCGTTGCAAGTGGGAGGCAAGGAGATAAGACTTTATACTTAGCCCCTCTCGGATTCGAGAATTTTTGATAAATGAAATCTCAACAAGGAAAAAGTACCAAGTGAATTTTTCAGCGGTACCTTGAAGGCGCCGTTAGTGGAATCAATTTAATTAATATTAAAGAAGACCATAGAAGGCTAATTATATACAGCAGACATTCTAAGAATTTAGGCACATGGTCGGTGGAGCTCACCCGGCCGGAGCGTATGAAGTTGGACCGCTATGCGCAATATAAGGAGTCGCTTGGAACAATGGACTCCGTTGTGTTTTCCGGAGCAACCTTAACCGTTCACATTAGCGAATGTGCCGCCATATATAAAGAGGTAATTAAAAAGCCATGAAGAGAACTAGGAACCGGCAGCCGAGCAAGAAACGCAATTAGTGGATCCATTAACGGAATAGAATTTAGCTATTGTACAAACAACAGAAGCACGAACTTCCACCTCTACTAAATTTTGTGACCAAATACCAAATATGGCAATGAACATAAAATTTTCGATAAATAAGTAATATAATTGCGTATTCGAGTGAAGAGGCACGATTGCGGAGTCACGGCGTTTCGTAACCACGATCGGGCACATTCCATCGCGGCGTCCGCGCCGTCGGTGCAACGCCCCTAGGATAGACCTGCGACGGTTACTGATGATGCTAATACATAATATTATAGAAAAACATACAAATACCAAGATGCTACCTACATGGTAGTACAAATGAAAAGGTATGATTTGTTTAAAGAGACTTAATAAAGATGTGGGTATTGAGGTGAAGGCTGCAAATTGTAAACCAAGGTAATAAAACTGTTAATTACCTTACGGACACTTTTCTAGTTTTTATGAATAGCATTGCTGATTATATTAAAATACAGTTTATAAAGAGCGTCTATATGTCATTACATGAATTACATACCTATATGACCATATTTCGATACGATGGAATATCACGTGCCAATAGTAGACCATTTGTAAAATTTTCACTAAATAACTAATCAAAATTGTTGCCCTCGCTTATAGAACCTAATATCTAAACTCCAACGTTCTATAACGGTAAAGTCAGCATTCTATGCTCGCATTGTTTTGGCCTATAGTACATTAGCGAGTCGGGAAAAAAGTATACTGTAGTCATTAGAAATGCCGGCAGTCTGTGGTTATCTGCCTTGCCTTGAGTGTGATGCTCTTACCTAAATAATTATTAGCATGTTTTGCAACATTTGTGATTTTGTAAGGTTGTTGACCGTGCTTCTGGTTTTAGTATTTAAATTTCTCTAGTTGAAAAGTAAATTATTTTTTTAGGATATTGTTACATAAACCTAACATTTGAAGATATAATTTAGCGTAGGTACGCTTTTAACACTACCTATTGCTCAATGATATTAGTTACAAGATTTAAAAGTCTCGTATGAAAGAATGCTGCTAATCAAGCTGTTATAAAAATTACAGAACTTATCTGTCAATTTTGCTTCATATTTCATACTACCAAAATTATGTATCTGACCATTTAGGACATTAAAACATAAGGGTCAGTAGAACGTTGAAAATAGCTGATACTAAAGATTATGGAAACACGGTTCCTACTGCAATAATGGAAACGCGATTAAAAATGATATATTGTTAATCCTGACATGTGTTGAAAAAAATCGTTGCAAATCCATAATATAAAAGGGGAAGGCCAATGTCAACGACCTACACCCTATGGGTACAACAATGAGACAAATCGGGAAAAAAGGGTCTTGCGCCATTATGGGTCCAAATTACCGCTTGAATGGCCAACCGAATATTGTTGGAACATTATTAAATTCATGGCGGCACGCGCTTCGATCCAGTTTAACTTGTTTAAAATAGTTTTTAACAATATTGATGTATTTGTCCGTTGGGACTTCATCATCGACATGTCGTATCATGTTCGGGTGCGAAAACCAAGAGACCAAATCAAATTTGTACCGCATTAAGTGTGCCTACGCTATATCCAAGGGATCGGTTAACCAGAGGCTGGGGAGCACCAGCCGATCAATTTCAAGGGCCCCTTCGCCTTATATTCAAATCCCTTCATTGTCTTTTGCATTTCATAGAGACGGTGATTCAAAATATAGACAGCTATTCCAAATGCTTTTGCATTGCAAAATTGATCGATTGAATCATTTACTGTTCGGAAAGGTTTGTTTACAAATATGAAACATGTAAACTAATTAGGCAATACACCAGTCATTTATGTAGTGAAAGTTGTTGGTAATTACTCAATAATGGACCTTCGTGAATGCATTGTACATAATAATGTTGTCAATATGTATAAAATAAATAATTGCTCTGTATTTTATGAATAAAAAAGTTATTCACAATGTTATTGTGGATTGTTATTCGACTAAACCCTTCGGATCTGTCCTAAATGTGCAATACATGTTATTGCATACCCAATGTAGCTGAAAGATAACACTTATCAGTAGCGATAAAGCAACTCTGTTGATGATATCATTGAGAAATTATACTGGTAAGGAAAAATTGAAGGATATAATTTACTTACGAACTACATTACTACTAAAAATAAAATAAAATAAAAACAAAATACGTACTACTAAAACAACAGTTGATATAAGAACACTGGGCAACAAAAACACAAAAGCGCAAAATAAAATAATGAAGCACAATTTTCCAAATAACAAACTCGGTGAAAATGAAAAAATTTACCGGTAAACGCGCGAACTTTTTTCAAACACTTCAAGCACAAAATCGACGACGATATCAAATTTTCGCGTGAAATTTGATATGTGTACTATGTTTCGAGTATCGGGCCAGCGGGTACGGGCGGCTGAGCGACGCACTGTGCGGCGACCGGGCCACAACTGACGTTTACTCGATGTCTGACTGTCGCCGTCCTACTCTACTACGCATGCCCGGAACTATATCCCTTCATCATTACCACATTCAGTCCCTTTTACATATCCATACGACTATTTTATAACATTATCGATAATAAAACTTTTACCTTACAGCACATAAACTTTTTTGCGGCAAACGTTTCTCACAAAAACAATGTGGAGTTGAAAAGAGACAACGATAAATGTAGAGGCAAGGTCGATCGTGATTGTGTTGCAACGTTGCCTCCAGCAAAAGCTGTTATACACCTGGTTTGTAAAGATAAGGAGATTTAAAGTTGCTTCGAGCCTATAGAGATTAACGTAACTTTTTTACAAAAACTAAATTATACTTTATTAGTTTTAGATCGTTGATAATATCGTCATCATATTAAGTTAACGTATTTTGGCAGTTCTCTTGTGACTAACATTCAACTTTTGACGGAGATATATACTTACCAAGTGATTTATATTTAGGTACCTATTAAATATGGTTGCCAAGCCAAATAAATCAACATCACTCATAATTTTAAAGAGAGATAAATATCAAAAACATGCTGAAATTTTATTGCTTATCTTTTAATAACAGTTAGTATTATGTATTACTGTCACTCTTCGCGCAAAAATATGCATACCTGTAGCTATATGTAGTTACAAACTAAGACACCAATCAACATACAGGCGACAGTTTCATGTCTGCCATTTCTGCGTCTGGACCATACTTTCATAACTCATCGTGAATATTCCACACTTTCACTGCAGTGACGCATATGGGTCGGGTAATGAAAGTGAACATTGTCAACGTCGCATTGTACAATACACAATAGGAATGATATCTCAGAGCGACATTTGACCCACACTTTCGTGTGATACGAGCAATATAGTGAGTTAATTAGAAAACACAGCTATAACAACATCATCTGCTACAATAAACTGCATTGTTGATAATATTATCTCATTGAAAGTTGATTATATAATAGTTTGTAAATGTAAGCTACTCGCCGTTCCTGTAGAAAACGGTAATAAAAACTTATTTGTTACATACAAAAATACAAATGATGCATATTTATTATATTAGTGTAGTGGTAAAAGGAACGTTGATCAAGCATTTATTATTTAATACTAGATATTACTTAGAAGGAAATGCGACTTTCGACTAATGACTTTGAATTTGCAAAATTATATATGTGCTAAAAAATTGTTTGAAAACAACCATGTGAATATGTAAACAAGACAACTTTGAAAGTAGAAGCACGATCAAGTTGACATTGAACCACCTGCTTGCTTGTTGTTATGTTAATACTTACCTAATACTTAGTTACTTATCGTATTCATTGTTCTTTGTTAAATCATTATTAATTCTTATTACGTACCTTCTATCAACTTAATTAAGATTTTCATCCTCTTCATGCAGTTTTAAATCAACTTGAACAATTTTATCTGGTATTTAGATAACTGTTTTTCAATCGTTACAGATTATGAGTTCACTTATGTTAATTAAGTATTTATAAAAAGCAGAATTTATTCATTATACATTCCATTACAAAATAACAGGTCTGAAACGATATGAGAAATTTTAAGGACTGGATTAATATTAAAGTACAGTAGTTTTCCTCACCTGCAAGTCTTCCGTGCCTTTCCTCATTATGGAACGTTAACTATCTGGTTTAGTCTAGACAGTTGGACATGGGCTGTGAGGTCAAATGTCAGATATGTTGTCCACATGAACATTGATGTACTAAATAGTCATACTATGGCCTCATTTGTCATTCCTCGGGGAACGGATTTAGACCTTCGCACAATGTTTGGTATCTAATTCTACACCCAAATATTGTCAGTGAGACTAATTCCTTGATATGTAAATAAATCTAAGTTTGTTTTGAAAAGAGTAATTGCTGAGTTTATTGCCGGCTCTTCTCAGCAAAACCAACCTTCCGAACCGAGCGTTAGAGTTTGACTATTCTTAAGTGTCTGTGAAGGCCTAATTGAATAAAAAACAATTTTCATTTTCATTTTCATTTCATTCATAATTGACATGGAGTATTATTGCATGTTTGTTTGTGATATCTTTATTGAATACAAAAACTTTGAATGCATATATCATATTAATGGAATACAATGGAACATTAATACATTTTGTGGTTTGAATGCGTGTGATCATTATCCAAGCTGCTATTCTCCTCTCAATAAACCAGGTCAATTGAATTGCTAACAGCAGATCGATTAATCCATTACAATTGGAATAAAATAAACAAAACGATTCATCAAATTGAAAACTTACTATCTTACGTTACTAGTCAAACTCATTTATTGAAGTTTGCGCAGAAGCAACAAGCAAACATTGTCGTGTTCCGCAAATATATCAAACACCGCTTCCCGCCTGAGGACGTTAGTCTTGCTTGACTCTTGCCACATCTACAGACGCGTGTGATACACGTATCATGTCTGAAAAATATTCATTCTTATATTTTAGACTAGCATTTCTTCACGAAATCATGCAGTCTTGGGATGACATCTCAATTATATTGAGTAATCTAAGAGTTTTACGTTTCAGTGCCTAGTACTTACTTACTAGATATATTGTAAAGTAATTTGCATACGGATTAAGATTTCATGTCAGTATAATATATTTAAAATAGGCATCTAAAGGCCAATTTACTACAAAATATGGAAGCATTACATATTGATTGGTCTCCAAAATACCTAATAGATTCCAAGAAGAATGATAAGCCGTTATATCGTCGACGATAAATGTAAATATGAACCCATATTAGGAGGTGTACCGAAGTAAGCCATCAAAAATGTACTAAAGCCGACCATAGAGTATAAATATAAAGGATACGTACAGTACAATCTCTCCTGTTTGCATTGGCTCGGCAAACATCAGGGTAAAGAGCGGAAACGTTATTACAACTCAGCAACTCTACCTATGTATCAACCGACATATGTTAACACTGCCTAATATCTATACATTACCACATTTGTTAGTGAAGGAACTGACGAACGCCGTACAAGAGAAGCAATGGTTAATGTACATTTCTACATAGTAGTTGCATTTTGAATTTGGAAGCAACATATGTTCAGCCTGGTGGAGGTGCTCCAAACAAACTTCCACTTTAGCTTAATTCTAATGATTTGGATATTAAACTAAGCCAACCGTAAACACTTGCGTTTTCTGAACAAATATGAAATTAATGAAACTGATTTTAGGCTGGGATGGTCGAGAAACAACAGATATTATGTGGTTAAAATATAATGCAAAATAACCTGCTCATTGCTTAATTAACTTAATCAATTTAGTGGTCTTGTTTGAATAAAGTCTTGCCTCAACCATGGTACATACATGTATGACCAAAATACATACCTACCTATGATTTTTTGTAAATACGTGATCTAGAGTCTTAGAATAAAGCTTTAAATCTTTATTCGATTTTAAATCTTAACACTATAAACTTGCGAGACAGATTCGAAATGGCAGTGGAGATTTTTGTGTCCGGTATAACGACGATTATCATAAACCGCCCCCATTATGTCATAAAGCGATAAATAAACTGTAAAACCATAAACGGAGGCACCGAGCCATACCATAAATTGTGTTGAATTGGCGGAATTGGCCCACTTTGTACTACTCTTAGTATATAGTAGCCAAAATGCGAGGGAACCAAACATTTTCATGTTTCGTAAAAATATTTTTTCGAATTTATATTCTCAAGGGGAATAATATGCCCATTATTAGTATAAATATTTAATTTCTCTTCGTAGATTCAATTTATTAATCCTCCTAAAGATGTGAATTGTACAAGTCACATGATATACATGATACACATAAATGTTAAATTTATTAATACTTTAAAATTAGTTAGTTCTAAAATTAACACTAAGGATAGATTCCTATACCTATTTATTGTAATATGGATAACCGAAAGTAAATAACACCTCAAACTAATAACAAGTTAATGTAATGAGAAAAATCTCACACACATAAAACAGACTCACAAACTAGGCTTTCGTCTTCCCATATATTGTATGTGTTTATACCAAAGCGTATAAACTGTTGTGTTGTGATATATTCGGGAAAAGCCGCAGTAAAAAATTTACCCCTATCTCCCCTCGCAATCCATACATCATCTATGAAGTGTTTGTCGCAGCCGACGACTATCTAAAAGTGCCTTTTCGTTGTATTGACATAGTTTTGTTTAGTGGTTAGTATGTAAGTTGCTTTTTATGCAGTCTCTAAAACAATAGTTGACTAAATCGTTTTAGTTCAGTTGCCCGGGAATTTATTGTCACCGTTACCAAAATATTTGGATTTTTAATAAAAAATAACTATTAATTTATGTAAACTATTGATGTATCGATATTTTAAATCAAAATATAGATAGGTACCTATGATCAGAGCGAATAAACACAATAACTATTTAATGTTACCTGCTGAAATATACTTATTTCAGATTACGATGAACCTCTAAAAAAATCCTTCAAATGAAATTACTCTGTTGAACGATGTAGTGATAATGAAACCGCTGATATTCCACGCCACGACGCGTCGCGGATTAATTAATATGCACCTATAACTTACTATAGACACATCACAGGACAATTTTAGACCTTATGCCCATAAATATAAGGTAACTTATTGCCTTCCTAGTGCGTGTTAAATAACGCAATCTGCGGTTACACCATAAACTCAATTAAAATATAAGGGTAGGATTTCTATATCTATTCATTTTTGTAATAATCATCAAAAAAAACAATAAGAAATTATTGTACCTACAGGATGAAAAAATAAACAAGTTTTTTTTTTTTTTTAACTGCTAAAAACTAGAGCTTGACCGCGATCCCACCTGATAGAAAGCAGTGATGCGATCTTTGTTGGTAAGGCGCACTAGTTTTTTAATAGCCTATTCACTCTAGCCTCTCTAGCCTTAATTTATAGAGCTATATTTTGGTGACAATATATTTTATTCAAATTTCTTCTCCTCACGCGAATAAGATTTACCTAGATAGTACAAAAGCTTAAAAAAAGAAGGTATTTAATTTTAAAGTACTACTAATTAAGGTAGAATAATTAAACAAGATAGAGATGGCAAGTTCTCCAAAGAGGGCGACAATTAGCAATGCGACGAAGCCGATTGTGCCAACTAGAAGCCGTATAAATTGTATTAACAACCCAACAATATGGCTACAGACAACATAAAATACACGCTGATCTAGATATGGCATTGGAAAATGCCGACGTTCCATCTATCATCTAATTAATGAACATAAAAAAAAAACAATAAACCACAGCGAACGATAAAACAAATAAAAAGAATACACAATTCAAAAATAGAATGTCAGTCTGACAGGATGGATGACAGATTACAGTCGTTTCAATTATTGGAAAAAATGGACACATTAAATTGTAAACTGAAAGAAGTTGTTGCCATTTTCAAATCGTCAAGTTTTATTTATAAGGTACTTATATAACTTATTTTACATCCATGTAAATACAGTGTCGCCTCTCGAATATTCACTTAGCCAATGGAACATTCGAGAATGGGTCTTTTGTACCCGTACCTCGGGGTAGAATTCATTAGCGATATATCTAATATTTAGGATGTATATTACTTACCTACCTACAGAATGATAGGTGTTACCTTTAATAACCATATCACTTTGACGCTCCTCTGGGCTGCGATTAGTCACGTCTTCAATAGAGCGTTTTACATGTAAATTGCACCGTTGTTATCATACTAAAAGGCATAATAGTTTGAATAAAATCTCATAGTTGAATGAAGTTGGATAACAATTCCCACATAGTACGTATTTTTTAATATATACCCAGAGAACGTACACCATAAACATCATCTAATTTTAAAGTTTCTACTTACTAATTTGAAGACAGCACGCATGAGTAGGTAGGTAGGTATTCATTGTTACCTGAAATAGAAATATATATTTAATATCGTCATTCAAACATTAGCCCTTATTCAGTCATATTAATTATAAAATGCATACGAGTGACAAAGCGAATACAATTATATCATGATCATAATATACTTACATAAGTACTTACGAACCTGTAAAATGTGTTGCAATTTTGGGTACTTAAATTTAAAAATATCATGTACTTAATTAGTACCGTATAAATATATTAAACCTACGTAATTTAAAAAATCTTTCATAATTCCTATATTATAAATATTATGCTGGATAATCATTATTATATAATTCAAAGTAAAATAAAACCTAAAAAAATTACGAAGTAAATGCTATACTTAGCAAAGGTCGTTTAGTTTAGCGCCTACCATTTTACATGTAGCAAGCATTCTCCGCGCGCGCTCGAATGCACGATAAACCTATAGGCGTATATTCATTATTTTGTATTGCCATGCATCATTCATTCAACAAAGGAGTTCTTGATGAATTAAATGTTTTATACCATATCTTTGCAAGATAAGGTCTACTTAGAAGTATAAAAACTAGGTTCCTGGTTAAATAATTGTTTTGTGTTGAGCAGACACTAGAGTATTCTCCCGTTATCCGAAACTTTCCAGACAATTCTTAATCCTGTTAGTGAGTTAAAAATGTAGGCTTCAAAAATTATCCAAAAAGTCATTTAAGTCTTAAGTCCCGTTTAATTAAAGACGTCGGAGGCCGGTCACGGGCCTGTTAAGGGGAGCACTTCTTGTAGACGGAAAAAATAATGAATCCAGTGGAAAAGTTGTAAACGAAGAGATGTGCCAATTTTGTTGCGATACTTGAAAAATAATATTTGACTTTTTTGTGAAACAACAGTCTACAAAGACTGTTGCCAAAACTAAATTACCTAAATCTTGAAACACATTGAAGAAAATCTCCCCGATATAGAGAAGACAACCAATTACGTTAGGAAAAAACGTATCAAATAAGGTACAAGTATATGCCACATTGTGACGCAATCCAACGTCACTTGTGATCTAGCGATCATCATTTGTTTGACGTCGAGAACCCTGAGGGACCTTTGAGACGCCTAATTGAAACAAATATTTGCGGAGAAATGTACGGTCGAGGGGATTTAAGGGACGAATAGTAGAATACGTATTTAGATATCGATAAGCTGAGATTGAAATCGATAAGAGAGATATGAACAATAATAGTAATCCATAATTATTTTTCATATGTAGGTAGGTACCTAGATAATAAATCTCATAGATAATGACAATTCAATATTTCAGCAGACAATGATAACAACATCAATGCAAAGTATTGATTGTACTTTTTTTTACTGGAATCCTTTCTGTTATGCTGGTTTTATTTTTAAAATGATGTCTTAAATTTGTTTATGATGTTTATCGACAATGATACTAACAACACTACGGCATTTCCAATATTCTGTTCGTAAATCTAAAAGTGCTTTCATTTCCAATCAGTTTTAGGGAATCAGTTTGTGATGTTTAGTGAATATAACTCGACCTAGATACTTGATCATAATTGGTTGTGTCTTGAAAAGTCACAGCCAATTTATGTAGAGAAATATTAAAGTATAGGTATATATAACATTCAAACTTATATTTAAGGGACTGAAAAGACAGGTAATATGTAAATGTAATAAACTGAATCCGAATTAGATTTATCGTTTTAGGAAATTTTCAAAGCAATTAGATTTATAAATGCAACTTCCTTTGTATATCGAATATTTCACATACATTTCCAGCACAGGCAATAAATCTAACATATCTATTAACTTGTCTAGTTTTTTGTTGGTATTCTTTTAAATTTCTGTTATCTATTGCCCGTATGAGCTTTTGGAATCCACAAAATTATTTATTACCTTAGCAACAAATCGATATCTATGTATTATCGAAGTTAGCAGAATTCCTAGTTTAATAAGCGACAAATTGGACTTAGAGTTTTGTTTCAAAATGAATGTTTTATAGATTTAGATCTCACAAATATGTATCTTGTATTACCGCGCGTTATTTACGTATTCCTATCTGTAGCATTATATTTACGAGTTTGTTATTAAATGGAAAATTCAACTGAAATGGATATTTATAGGAAAATTTATATACTTTATCTACCTACTGTCTAACCGCAAATTTAAACAATATCTCAATAACCTTCATTTTCTAATTTAATATCTTACGTGTTTGCAATCTAACATAATTTGTCGATTCAAAATGAGCAAGTAAATACTAGAATGCGAAATTATTATGAACGAGTAATGTTGTACGAAATGCCAAGGATACTCGTGGGTAATTGGCAAAACTTGGACGTTGAAAGCACCTGACGGGAGCACATGTCTAAGCTGGCGTGAGCCTACTGTTACCTTATTCTGGACCTATTTACTCAACCGTCATAATAATTTTAACACATCAATCGAAATATTACGAAATCAAATCCTACTAACATTATATAATAAATGCAAAACTCTGTGAGTATGGATGGACGTTTGTTACTCTTTCACGCGAAAACTACTTAACATATTTGGATGAAATTTGGAACACATATAGTTTATTTACTGGATTAACACACAGGCTTTTTATCTCGGGAAAATTATAGATCCCCTGGGAACGCGGGTGAAACCAGTTTATATTATCATTATTATTTTACACTGGTGGCTCGCCGCGATTCTAATATTTTTTCTTACATATTATGAACTTTACAAACAACTTTTCTTAAGTTCGCGTAATATGGAACGATAAAGATTTATTTGTCTCTATCTGTAATATCAAAACAATATAGCCAAAGACTTACAGAATATTAACCATACAGATGCAGATGTGGAGTTGCTGGACCAGTTCAATATTCTGACGAAGGGCGTTCATTAAGAGTACTTAAGTTGTCAAGCACCCGCTAATGAACGTAAGTATGAATGAAAGATTTAGTATACTTAGTTCAAGAAATAATATCACCGTATCAGGACGAGGAACATTTAATTTTATGTCACTCGGTTCTCAAAAAAAAAACTATTGTTACTGCTTCTCAGTCTTTTGTAAGTAAATGCTTTTGAATTTCAAAGGTAACGATAAGAAATGCTTTTACACATAGGTTGATGACTATAAAAATAAACATAACTATAGTACGTTGTTATATTGTTTATCAAAGTGTAACTAGGTATATCTATTTTAAGGTTCATGAACTATAGACTAATTTATAAACTATAAAGTATATTAAGTATATACTTACATTATTAAGTATATACTTTTTGTTGGTAGGTACCAGATATGTTGTAAGCGAAAACTTAGCAAAATTAGCTAGTCTGTTGCCAGTTAGTCACAATGTAGGTAAGAGAAAGGCCTCATTAAAATAATCCAGTAATTTGGAAGATTGACATCTAACTTTATAACAAGCTGTATTTCTAAAGGTACCTATTATATAAAATACAACTGTAGTAATAGGTCTAGCAAGCGATGTAAGTTTCTGTGTTGAAATAAACTTAGATATACAGTAACTGCATCTGACTCGGGTATTTATATTGTTTCGAAACTTTATATGTTATGATTATACTAATTAAAAATATCTACCATGAGAATAAAGAAAATACATTTGAAAGTATTATTTTTCAGCTGTTATAAATTTAATGATAGTGCGCTTGAGCTTGTTGAACGCTAATAAATATTTTAATTTGTTTGATTGCTTCATTATCTTAAAACATACAAGTAAGCATCGATTATGTTAATTTATTGTTTTAAATAAGTTGAACAACACTTAGCATACTCACATTTTAAAGTTACAAAGCAACTTTGTCATAGGAAAGTTAAAAGATTTCAACTGCAGCAAATTATGTGTCCATCCAGTGCCCAGTGCGCATTGCACAAACTTTGTCCAACAAAGCAATTATTTAGACAATTAACCTCGCGACTTCAGACAGGTGTGCTAAGTGTAGACTAGACGTCGGGTTGTTCCCAAAGTACTCCAAGTTTCCTTCCCAAACTACTCCATGATAAAAAACTACTTTGTTAAATGTGTCCCATTTTACTCCAAGAGACTTGAACGTTGTTCTCAAAGTACTCCAAGGTTCTGATTTCAAAAAATAAATAGTAGGTACATTTATTCACAAACAACACCAAAAAGAATATTATTGATAAATTGTTTGTCCCATCCTACTCCAGTAGATGAGACGTACAGTCAGGTGCATAACTTCAAGTTATTTAATATTTTTAACTATGTCAATACAACTATAGATGTGGGTAATTACGGGCTAATTAGCTAGATGTTAATATGAGATAGAACTGAAATAATACACAGTTACTGATTTGTTTTTTTTTTATCATTTAAAACAACAAAATAAGGATTAAAATCTAGAGAGGATTTTAACATTCACAATTTTTTTTTTTTTTTAAATATACTTATTAAATACGAATATACTAATTAAGCATGATGGCTAAAACAAAATCAACAATCAACAGTACAAACAAATATAGAAAAAAAAATCAGTCTTATTTCTGGTCTGAGCTGTCCACCTGATAAAAATACATGAATTCTGAAAAATTGGCGTAAGTAAGCGATCAAATCATGATTTTTATTCCATGCCACATGCCACATTCACATAGGCCACAAATGAAACCGACATTAAAAAAACTTGAGAAAACATTATTTTAAAATACATATAATTTTGCATATTGTGCCTGACTGTCCCTTTTCAATATTTCATGGAGTAGGATGGTACTTAAATATGAAGATTGAATATATTTCGATGTTTTCAATGGAGCAGTTTGAGAATTGTCGACGAACAATGACTGGAGTAGTTTGGGAACAACGCCAGTTACATTTGGAGTAGAATGGAACTTAAATGCAATATTTTTAAATTAATATTTAATTCGTTGGAGTAGTTTGGGAACCCATGTATGAGATTTTTATCTTTTTAGAACAAAAGAATGGAGTACTTTGGGAACAACCCAGACGTCCCGAGCCAAGTCCCTAAACATGTCTAAACGAATGTCTCCTCGGGCTCTCCATTAAACTATTTACTGCGAGAGCTTTTGAATAACTTCAACTGAGGACCAACTATTTATGGAAATACTCCTAGTCTATATTCTGGAAACTTCTCCATTTAAAGATCTATGTCTCGTTGCATTAGCTACCATAACTTCACTTATAGCTTTAGGGATTAATTTTATAGTAATTTGATTATGGCACTAATGAAATAGGTGGTAATAAATAAAATAGGTAGGTAATATACCTAATGAAAACGGTACATCGTAACGGTAGTCATTAATTTCACAAGTCGTAGCTAATACTCCAATAAAGATAAAGAAAGTAAGGAATATAAACTAATATAAAAGTAAAAATTAGATTTTAGCAAATAAATAAAATACCCTATCAGGCATAATTATGGATACCTATATATACCAAAGTAAGAAGAGCTTATACTGTAGACAGCAGAAAAGTGATATACTGCGTTACTAAAGCATTTTCGATTTAGAACCGTCATAATATACGAGTATAACGCGTTAATTGGCGTTAAATTCCAAGACACTGAAAATGCTAATGGCGCTAGAGTTTGTTGAACGCTAATAATATTTTAATGGTAATTGTTCAAAGCATCGCCGCTAATAACCTGTAAATGGACAACTAACCCAATGAAAATACAAAAGACATTAAATAGACCAATAACTGCTCGTGAGTTTACTTACAACTGTGATTATATATTGTATCTATACTCCCATAGACTTTCTATGTTAAGTCTATATAAGACTCGCCATCCTAAATAAAAAAATCACAAATATTCATTTGTACACCGATGATATTGCTATCCGTTTATTCGGATTACTTATTCGGTAATTAAAATTAAGTAGGTCATCGATTTTACTTTATCCATGTCGGTTTCGAAATCGTTAGTAGATCCTACAGCGTGGGCGAGGCTTGCGCCAACTCCTGCGCCCGCGCAGCCGCCCTGTAAAATATTCACTACATAAACACCGTGTTATTATTATGATTATTGCGTTATACCCAACAGCTGGTTAATAGTAACATTTATACTGATAATGATAATAATAACACTTTGGATTTTGACCGTTTCCGTAATAAAGATAGGTAAACAACACAATACTTAGAAATCTTACCGCAATTTAAACTTTAATGTGAAATGATAACTTTACAAATTAGCAGAGTCACTATGTAATAGTCTAAATAATAAATTAAAGGCATAGATATATTATTATTAAAGACTTTTATTACTATTATTAAAAATATACCAAAATTACCAGATTATTCAGTGCTGTAAACATAATACCAGATCTTCTAGCCCCATCCCCTGTTTTCCAAACATAACTATTCTAGCCATACTTTATTATGTATAACACATCATAATGAATATGTACTTAGGTAGAGACGGTAGAGTACACGCCTATTTGCTGTAGGTATTATAGTGTTCAATATAAATTCCTGGGTCGGTCATTGCATACCGGCACAAGATGCATTCGACCTCATATTACACACACAGTCAACTGAAATGCTTGCTAAAACGGTATGCATAGTTTACCAAATGAATTGTTAGCGTACTTTGAAACTTAAGTATGAATACACGTAAAGCAGTGCTTGTATACGGCAATATATTTACATAGTATGGCATCTGTAGGATATATACTGGGACATTCTTTAAATACAGCTAGTTTGGTTCCAAATTGAGCTCGGTACCATGGTAATCAGAAAACTAAATGTATACTAACTAAACTAACTTTTTCAAACTTTTTTTGTCATTATTATATTTTTTTAGCTTAAAATAATGTAATTATCAGATAACTTAGGAACTTATATACTATCTACCTATATGTCACTTATTAATTCAGAAAAACCAAACCAAAACCTAAAACTCGAATTTTTAATTTAGGTCAATTTATTAAAATTTGACAGTAAATCAGAGTGTTCATTTTTATGTTGATACTTAAACCAAATTGACGTTCGTTAGAAGTCATATGACTCGAGCTTATCCAAAGTTTAGCAACTTACAGAGATTAACACACGAATTGTGAACCAAGTTTTAATCCCTGCTCTCTAGAAAAGAATATATTTTTCGCTATGGAAAAACATTATCAAATCATATTTATTGACTTTGTCGAAGAGGGGTGCTAAAAGTTTAACATATGATGTCTGTGTATTTTTTTATATATATCTGGGTGATTTAATCAAGAATGTTCTGAGCTATATTTTAAGAAAACTATTCAGCACTTTTTTGTATAGGTTTTTATGATGACTCAATGCCATATTATCATCTTGTTCTTTCACAACCAATGCTAATTATTTATATAATGTGTAACAAGAGTAGGTACTCTGAAATAATAAAGTAGAATATAAAGCTAAAAAGGGTAAGCGAAAACAACCCTCTTCAGGTAATGAGTCTGTTTGAATTTCAGGTCGGCTTATTTTCACAGCAAAGGGTTGGCATGTGAGTAATAATAAAATAAAAATGAAAGATACAATTTTAACTAAAACACGCCAGAGGTTTAGAAATCTTTTTTACTTATTTTCAGTACCTACTGAAAATGCAATAGGTATATAACAGATGTAGGTAAGTATAAGAAGTTTGTATCAACATGAAAAAAGTAAACAAACTTCCCTCCTATTTAAAGTCAGTTAAAGAAAATTTAAATGAATAAAAACTCAAATAAGTAGTAAGAACTTAATCAAATGCTTCAAACATCAAAAACAATATTTAAACCACAAATGAAGCTCTTACGAATTCCTTTGAAATATAAATTACTCAACTCGGTTGCGGAACCACGGCTTTCATTCCAGACATATTTAATGTTGCCCGGGAACGGGAAGCAAACCCTGGACAGTCAGTAAAAACAGTTTCAACCGTGCTTGGTCCGGGAAAGTTTTAATGGAGTGCCGAGCAATAAACTTGTGCCATTATTCCACCACTAGCAGCAATATGGGTGGACCTCATTATGTATCTTAATAGGAAAACGTTTCCTTGGGATAGAGTTTGAACTTGATATTAAGAAAACGTTTTTATGAGCGAGTGGTCCAACACGATTCTAGATCCAATCAGGCATAGACAACTTTGCAAACGTTAGATACTTAATTGAACTGGTTATTCGATATTGATCTAGTGTGATATCATTGAAATTATATTATAATTTACTATCGGTAATGTTATTTTACTACGAGTATTATGTACTACTTTTACTATTAATTAAGTAGTTTTACACTTCCCCAATATCGTGTCGCTATTTACTAAAATAAGCTTTATTTTAAACTATAAAACTATGCAACTCATTTTACGTAATTAGAATTTTCTCAAGAAGAAGTTGTAGATGCAAAGTAGCGAAAATTGAGTTGAAGAACGGACTTTCGCCACAAGGGGTGAACGATTAGCAAAAAGCGGTTGAAACGTGGCGGTACTTCGAGGTACCAGTATGACAACACTGTTCTATGTCATGATTATAACCTGTGGCTCTATGCAAGCTTTCATTGCATTTATCAGTTTGTTATCGTCGAGTAGTTTGCCAACGCTGTACCTTTCATTAGATAAAAGCTATCTAAATGTCACTACATACATTTAAATGATCAAAGCTCTTGTTAATATAAGCACTTTGCCGTGTAGATAGCCAAAAGTAGGTGACATTATCATTGCTTTTAATAGTTTATCAAATAAAGTAGAAGCTTAACATACATTTTTACTCGTTATTACAGCTTTTAATCGGTATTTTATAACAATTTCATTAATTATTCTAGTTTGTCCTAAGCAAGTTAAAATAGTGGTAGGTATGTAGGTACTTAAAATAATGTTATGAACCAATGTTAGTTGGACTTTAGAAAACTAATTGGACAACGATTGAAACATATTATTTATTTAAATGAATCATTTAGTAGGTATTAATGGAATGGTGTAACTACTGAATAATTTATATGAGATAAATAAATTTATTAGAAACTAAACACATGCGTGCGAGGCAATCATTGCATTTATCAGCGTTTATGTTCACATAGTATTAGTGTAATGTAATTTTAATTGATTTAAACCTGTTTTGTAATTCGTAGCATTAAATAGAAGCGAATAACGGGCATAATAAAGAAAATATACTTATTCAAAGGCTTTGATTTGTAATAAAAGAAATAGTAGTATTAGGTATTAGTTTCAACACAAATACCTACCTATAATTGATTGACCGATTTCATCATCAATTTATTCTCTTGTTGCATCGAGATACATCTATAGCAATCAAAGGTTAGTGACCTTTTAATTGAAGTTCATCATCAAATCAACCTGCAAGTTTAGCCACCGTTACCACGAGAGCAAATGGTTTTAGATGTATATCTCAAACTAGCTGCCTCCCCGCGGTTTTACCCGCGTAGTTCCCGTTCCCGTAGGAAAACAGGGATAAAATATAGCCTATGTTACTCGGGGATAATGTAGCTTTCCAAAGGTGAAAGAATTTTTGAAATCGGTCCAGTAGTTTCGGAGCCTATTCATTACAAACAAACAAACAAACAAATCTTTCCTCTTTATAATATTAGTATAGAATACTCCAAAGGCATATACTTTCATATCAATAGAAATCGTTTTATATATACATACTAACCGGTGAAAATCATAATCCATATTTAGCCATGAAAATGTATTTATAGACTCGCGAATATCGGTTCATAAGTTACACAATAAAGGGCATTGCCCGTTCGTTATCATTCGATGCTATCTTACCTGAGTGCACATTGTGATTATAGATAAGATCTTATGAAACAATGATTGTATTAATATAAAATTACAGTGTAATTGTAGAAACATATATGCTCATTTTATGTTTATGTTTAGATAATATTAACATTAAAAACCGAACAAAATTTTAAAAAACATCTAAAATATCATAATGACATAAAACTGCTTTATTTTAGTCGTTATTCTAAGTAAATTAACTCATTTTAATTGTAAAATATAGGTAGTGTTTTTATTGATTCAGTCAAGGGAGAGGTCATTATTTTCTGCGCCAGTGTAAATTAGTCCTTGTATTGTTTGTTTTTGCAATATCATAAGGTACTTAATATAGAGATAAGAACTAGATATAGCTATAGCGAAGACGTGATTGCATGGCGGTAAATAATAGGATCGACCCTCTTTCATTACACATGGCGTCCTCTTCTAATTGCAGGACATGCAACTCGACCGTGAACCATAATTTATCTGTGGTCGTAACTTACTTTTTACTTTTAAACCATCCTTACAATACATAGTCGCCTATAATGTCTTGAAGTTACAAAAGAAAATAAATTTGTCCAAGAAGACTTTAACATTTGAAGCATTGCTATTAAAGTATTAAACTGAGGGTGTATTTTCTGTCTCTATAATTTATGTTTCTTTACAACTTTGTTACAAATTATAACTTTCAATGTTTTATCTTAAATAAATTGTGTCTCTGTGCTTACGGGTTTTTGTTTTGACATACAAAAGTAACCGGATCTGAAATTATATATTCAGGTATGTGAGCTTCGTGCGGAGACAATGTATATAAACGGTATGCCATTTACGTTTGATTACGATACATATAAAAACCATATTGGATTCAATCAGCCGCATCTAGAAACGTTGGTACTTATCAATCATCACGCGATTATATTTCCAGTAGGTATACCTATACTAGAAAAATCTCTCAACATTTTAACGGTCAATTAAATCTGACTCCGGAGTACCTAATGTTGGTAGTAAATAAATATGTGTAACAGAAAAGATTGTCGTTCCTCATGAATCAAACACAATAAAATAAAAAATCAATTGATATGGAAGACGAAAAAATAATTGTCAGTAATAAAAACTGTCGCTGTAATACGAGTTAATTTAGACGAATGGCCCGATGTAAGCGGTCACGGATGCTACCAATTTATGTTTTGTACTTAGGAGGCGGTGCATGCCCTTTAATTTAACTTGCAAGCAAAAGGAGGTTAAATTTATTTAAGTCTCTTGTAATTGCCGTTTTCCATGAAATATTGATGCCATCCTATAAACTTATACTTATGAATCTATTACATTTCAAGTTAAGTCAAGAAATTCTTATTGAAATAATATTCAGATATTTTAATTGAAGGTTATATCTGAACATTATAATCGTACATCAATAAATAAGCAAAATCAATAAATCGCATGAAGTGCAATGAAGGTGATAACGTCCTAACGACTTACTAAGAAATTACATCATAATCCGAGTAAGCAAACCTATACCTTCTTTACAAACATCATTTACAAACCAACTGACCTGGGAATGTGCATATTGAGTACCTGTAGTGTAGGTACATGAGTACGTAACCTATCTTGTATAATTTAAAGTGGTGGCAGCGTCTCGTGCCAATCCATGCGGCAGAATGCAATTGAGGCTAATAAAAATGCAATTCTCGTAATACGTCCCGACTCTATTTACTACCTTTAATGCCGCTGCACTGATGCATACGATGAATACCTAATGCCCTTTGTGATCGGTAGCTCTTTGTGTAAACGGTTAAATCTCTGTCGCGATACGAAAAATACTGCAAATCGTAAATAGAAGCTGTGAAAGTAGAGTAATTTCATTCAAGTTTATTATAGGTATATTGCTAAAATAACGGTAAATTATTATGAACAGCCAAGTTTTTAGCAAAGTCAAAAAGATACCTAAATGTGATTTCTATACTAATATTATAAAGAGGAAAGATTTGTTTGTTTGTTTGTTTGTTTGTAATGAATAGGCTCCGAAACTACTGGACCGATTTAAAAAATTATTTCACCTTTGGAAAGCTACATTATCCCCGAGTAACATAGGCTATATTTTATCCCTGTATTCCCACGGGAACGGGAACTACGCGGGTAAAACCGCGGGGAGGCAGCTAGTATTTAATAAACAAATAAAGCAATCCTTGAAAATACCATAGATCAATATCAACAGTCTAAGAGAAAAGAGCTACTGAATAACGTGGAAGGCCATTTGTAAAATGAAATGTATATCAAGCAAAGACAGCCTCAAATATCACGAGATTCTGTTACAATCGCATAGCTGTATCAAATTGCAGCCGTTCTAACTATTCATGTAATCAAATCTGATGCTGGACTACGACACCAGTACATTGCAAGTCGAATATTTAAATTGAAATGCTAAAGTTACTTGCAATAGTTATTATAATTAGAGTAAATAGAGCGGTACTTACTTGTAAATAAATTAGCAACTAAGAGAGACTGACTTCGAAAGTCAAATCTATTCAGCTTAAATTGAAACATGTTAATGATATCGCTGTAGTAAGATTAAAATTGACATGATCATAACTGACCTGTAAGCGAAGTAGCGTCGTCTAACCGGCCGGCGACCACTCGAATGACTATCCAGGGATGAGGACCAGGCTCCATCACCAGGCCTGGATAGAGCTGTATTCCTGGCTTCCGTCGTCCTTGCGCTCTCCAGCAATATTGCCGTATATTTTGTTATCAACATGATTCAGCGATTCACTTGTTCATATGAAAAACTTATTGCCCGGTGGCAATTACGCACTTCTTTATGTTACTTTGCCAATTAGCTTGGATTTTTGAGTAGGTACACATGTTAAAACTGCCAAGCACGTTAAAAATATGAGGAAACATTAATTGTGGCCAATACTTTCGTGTAATATCGGAAGGCAACAAGTGAACTGACGGTCTGGTGGGCCGGCATCCGTCTACCGTCACGCTGTACTGACCACCAACCATCATGCATTATGACCCTCTGACTAAACAACGGGATATTGTGAATTATGCGTAACTCCCACACGACAACACTTATAACAACATTGGACATTGAACTAAAGCTTTTAAAGGGACTTCCAGAACATGTTGATCAAACAAGTTCCAGCGCCCGTGGTCATGAAAACTCTTTAGTATTTCTTTTTCTCTATGCATAAGAAAACCTTTAGGTTACTATAGGTTCTCTTCAATAGTGAATTTTATTTATCATTAACGAAATAACTTTAGGAAAACTAAATTATTAAAGGAAACAAGCTATATTGCTAAGACTACCGGCAATTGTACACGAGGATACGGCAATTGCTGGAGATAAAACGGTAGGTGTCATTGACCACCGTGCAATGGATACCCGCAAATAGACAATGTTGCGTTTAAATAGTACTCGGAGGTGGAAAAGCATTTGAAACTCAAGGATATACCTAATATATAGCCGAAGTTTATTTATCTTTACGTGTTTAATGCTCTAGTAAATAAACTGAAATAGGTGCTATGCTTTACTAAGAGAGTTTATTTAAATGATATATCGTAAGTGTACCAGTGGTGGCCACGGTACCAGTAATGGCCAAAAATTAAAAGAAACATCTAGAATTCGGACATGAGCGAATGTTTTTACATTGGGATCACTGTGACATAGACTTTAGACATCCAACTATCTAAGTTTAACGTTTTATTGAATTCAGTCAGTTACATGTACAAATATGCGCGAATACAAAGTGTAAGGTGATTTGAAATTGACAACGACGGTTTTTCTTAAGGAAATCGTTAAGGCGGTGAGCAGGAAGTTTCACTTGTAAAATAGTATTGCTTAATTAAAATCAAAATTAGTTTTGTTTCATGTGTTAACCATAAAATAAAGATAAACTTAGACTAAGACTGGGGTATCCATTAATGAATTTTCCCTGTCCAAGACTGGTTCACAAAACTACAACTTTTATTTGTTAAATTAATTGAATCCAGGTTTGCCGTATCTCACGCGCAACACATTACAAATATTAAATAAGGACTGGACTTTACAGTTTCACTACATTCAGTGCTGAAACTTTCACAATTTTGGTAATATTTCACAAAAAACTGTATTTTTTTTCTTAAACTGGCCACCATTGGGTCATTTACCATACCAATTTTTAAACTGTTTCATAAATTATTCGATGTTGATTCTCAAAAATAAGAAATACTTTATTTCCTTTACAATGAGAGTTTACCAAATATACGAGTTCGACAATTACATAAATTATGCCACTAAATAACTTAATAATTGTCTATTTTATAATTCTGATGTTTGATACTCCAAAATAAGATGTTTTAAAATAAATTTTTAATTTCAGATGGCTATAAAATCACTTGAGTAAATATAGTAAACACTTTAGATCATTATTATAGAAGTTAATTCAATCACAATAATTAAGGTAGACGAAATAGAATGTAGTTATTAGTTCCGCTAAGGAACTCAGTCGAGTGCAAATGACCAAAATAGTAATATAGATAGATATACTAGATACGGTTTATTTCAGTATCAAACTAGCCTTTATGTACGTCTTTCATGGCAGACTAACTATTCTGTCGGCATGGTCCGTTTGTTGTTAACGGATTGCTTATCTTGCCAATCTGCAAGACATAATTGCTATATATCTCCTCTCAGACGCATTAACTTATTATAGCGTATCGTTGATATCGTTTCTTATCTTTAATCTGTCCAGTACCAGATTATATTTTAGCTGAAGATCAAATTATATTTTGAACTATGTACTTTATCTACTTTGAACTATGTACTAATATCCGTGATAGTTTGGCAGGATCGTGTAGGGTTATAGCAAACTCTTAAATTATTGCATAGTTATTGAGAACTTTATATGGTACATTCAAAGTTTTAACAAAAAATATAATTAAATACAGTACAGTAAAAGCTAAAAACTGCAATCCAACGCGTATGTTTTATTAGTTCAAAAACCTAAATGCTCAAATAAAACCCTGTTACCGAAAAGTCCAGTTGCAACAATGCCGTTTCAAATTCTTCGCCTCCTACACATCTGTTTCAGCGCGCGAATTTTTTGTCGAAAACATTTTACAATTCTATTTTTTCGCTCAAATCCTTAAGTGCCGAATACTCAGACGGCAATGTGAATTTATAGGCCTCGAACTTGAAACTGAACCGCCTGTTATTGCATATACCTACAGTGGGTGTAGTCGACTACTATTTATTGTTAGCCTTATATGGTAGTCATCATTTAAGTGGTGACATTTCATGTAATAGCACTAATAGGTGAAGTTGGTCGGTTGGAATTCGTTGACATTTACAAGTAATGCTTTTTATTCCAAAAATGGTTAACTGAGTAACTGAAACGTTTTGCGAAGGTCTTTAGATAATGACAATTTCAAACGTGTTTCAAACTGGCAGATTTGTACAGTATTTTTTTTATCTTTTGGCATTGTAACAGATAATGCAACATTATAGGTAAGTAGGTGACTGTATAGATGCGTCAAATGCTGATGTTGAGTTATATGTGACCGCAATCAGGTACACCTTGAAAGTATGTGTGCAACAAAATAGTAAAAGTAAGCAATGGTTTGCAACACTGCAATTTATTTTAGACATGTCTATCGTTGATTGGATACATTTACATAAGAATATTGTCTAGCAGACATGCTTATTATAAAGGCTTAATACCAATATGTATACTACATTTACTTACAGAGTACTATCATAGACAAATCGTCGCTGTAAGATCTTAAGGGCCACTAACGAGAACAAGGGCCCTAGCTGTTGAAACAGTCATTGTTGCAACAAGATAATGACTTCCTGGTAACAAATTCACTTTATTTTGTTGTAGTTTTAAAATGTTGAGATCATCTAAATGTTGCTTCTTTATAATATCGTAGAATTATTATACTTCGAAATAGAAACAAATAAATCAGTCAATTAATAATCGAGGCGTGGGAGTCGATTAGGTCATTCGATGATTTGACAAGCCGTGAATCACATTCTTGTAAACAAATTGAGGCCTATTGTTATTTTACGTTCGGTATTCACTTTCAATAAAAATAATAAGTCTATTAATATAATATTATTTATATGAAAACGCAATCACAGTACAGTGGTTTTTTAAATGTCATTGAACCTGCGAATTGAAATTGTGTGAAATAATTCCACAGATATATAGAGATAATAGGTATAGTTCTGATGGAGTTTGAGTAATCGCACAATCACCTTAGCATATTGGAGCACACGATAAATAATTTGCACTTATAGGGACCACTATAGAACTGGTATTGATGAAGCACTTGTACAAATAAATGGCTCGCGCGACACTTTTCACAAGCAAGACGGTAAATATATTTGCGGTATTTTCGCAATTGCACACGCGATCACGTCGCTATCCAATCGTCCGATCGGAAACATCGGCGCGGGCGCACTGCCTCGAGGAGACTCGACAATCGCGCGCCCTGCAGGACGACCGACGGTTTTAATTTGAACTTGGAACTCCGCTGCATACGGGATGTGATTTTGGACGTCTTTTTATTGGGTTTCGGTCAACGATGCGACACGGACGCTAATTTGGAATACCACAGGCAAGGTACACGACCTTTACTTACCCGACACAGTATTATTTAATAGATGATTGCAAGATGAATCGGCTTAGTCTTATTTCGACGGATTTTCCTCAACCATTATATTATGCTAAAAGAATACCAACGTCCAAACAAAAAAGGAGCGGTAAACGTTTGCCTTTTTAAACAACAAAAAATATGCACCCATGAAGTCGGCGAAAGCCTTTGATGTCATGGCAGGGACGTTCCTCTTCGCATCCATTTCTGCAATAAAAACTGCCCACAGTAGCCTTAAAAGGGAAGCTATCTCAAAAAATGTTATACAACTTTCCGTTTCAAAGCGATGAGGACGCATTATGTGGAATAAAGTTATCTGGACATATCCTTTTATAGCACGTAATCGTGAATCGTATAGCAAAAAAAGGTCAGTTGGAACGAGTTGGTCATTACATAGAATGGATGCTAACGTTCGTATGAAAGTAAAATTTATTTACGGCGAGTCACATTTATTTTGTACGTTTTTGGTAACTTGGTTTCAATAGGTTCTTTATTATACAGATATGTAAGATGATTAACAGACGATTTGACGAAATTAAATGACAAAGGAATATGTAAGTGCCGTAAAATCGATTCTATAAAATTGACAATAAGATATCTATAACAGAATAGGAAACAAGTACATTTTTAATTCCCTCTTAGCGACAATTTCATGAAATTTATATGTTTTACCTTCACAGCATCAAGCCTCTGGGACCTGACTGGCTAATGAAGCTTGGGCTATGAATACATATTGGTGCATTAGAGAGTGTCAATGATAATACTGCATAATTGACTACGAAATTGTCTCTTAGTGCCCGGTTCTATAATACTAGACACTTCGTGGAGGACTTGCAAAAAGGTGAATATAAAAGACTTCGAAATTGTATTATATTCTTTTTGAAGTTGATACCTACTATCAAATAATGCAATGTTCAAATGTAATCTTTCGTTAGGTACATAACACCATGCAGCAACTAATCTAATACATTGAGCAATTAAACGCTTGACAGCTATAAAATAATTAAAGAGACAAGCGCCTCTTGTATCTGCTCTGGCAGTGTAAATGTGTCAAGGATTAATAAAATCGTGTCTTATTAATGCGTATCGTACAATTTCCTTAATTAATTCATCGTCAGGAGAGCTGTTAAATTGTCGACCGTGTAATTGGTAGAGATAGTACGACACGATTTTAAAAGGAACGTCCAGTCGTCACGCAATTTAACTACGATTTACTACTACCTGTTAGTAATAGAATCACCATTCCAGGTTGTATCTATTGTAGGTAGGAGTACCGTAAATTCGTAAAGGTATGATTGATTTATAAAATAATTTGATGACAATTTAAATGTCCTTACAAAACAAATGGGTCAGTTTCTTTCATATACATATACTAATTATATATTGGTAGGACCTTCAATAAGCTAGTAAAATATAATGAGTTTATAATTTTTACTATAAAATTAAGATACATAACATTTTATGCTCTCAAACCGGCTTAAAGGTATTTTATCTCCATTAATTTATAGAGGTTATAAATATTATAAAGCATAAAATATAATTATTGGTGATGATATGTATACTTAAATTATTTGAATAATATCAAAGTGCGAACTATTGCGTTCTTAGAAACGTTGCATCACATCATATCTCTTAATATCCATAAATCATAAAGCCACACATTCTTCATGACAACATACCAACATTTAAAACGAACCATAGAATAGAAAACATTGTACTATAACATCCTGACACGGGTAAATTTGAATGTTTCTGCAAGGATAATTATTTAGTCTGTGGATAGGAAATAGTCTGGAGAATGCTGACCGAGTCGAGTATTGCGTGGTGTCAGTTTAGACGAACTGACATCAACACGTGGGCGAAATTTACTAAGAATTGGTGTGCAATTAACGCAATGTAAATATATCATTGATATAAACTTCTTTAGCAGATAGTTTGCAGTTTTGCACTCGTCAATCGCTTTATAACACGGATAAACAATGCTGGCGACGAGGAAAGTGTTGATAATAACTTAGTGTTTGTATACGACCTTTCGTTTGGAAATCCTCGCATAAATAATTAAAATTAAACATAGGCTCGGTTTAAGGATGCGTGTATGAACCCGTTGGTTTGGTCAGTGTTTAAGTATAAGTAGATACCACTATGAAAATATAGCTACCATATATATATATGTGTACCTACATATGTTTTTGTATGTATCAAGTACAAGGTTTTTCAAAAAATAGTTAGTCAACAACTGCCTTGCCGACTTCTTGTTGTAAATAAGTCGAGTATATAGTTAAGATATGTATTTTTCTCTAAAATACTTATTTATTTGATGTTATTTAAACATCGAAAGAAATTTTTTTTTCCACCCATTCGTGTCTTTTACATTCGTATTTTTTTATATCCTTTTGTAAATTATTAAGAGAGAGAGAAGCCAGTGTTAAAAATGCATAAACAAGTTGATCTCAACTGCCACATTACAGTATAACTATCTAGAAATTGACCGCTAAGGTATTCAAGGATGGAATGTATTAGTCATAATTGTAAGGGTCATTACTTTACATACACTAGATATCAACGCTTTAAATGTTAAGATTGTTAAGTGACCACTAATAAAGTGCAGCTTAGTAAGGAAGAAACTACTAGTTTTTCTTGTTATTATACAGACAATTATGTTTTAATATAAATAATAAACTTTATGAATAATTGGCGTTATTATCACCATACCTTATTGGGACTGCTTGTTTACCTACATCAGATTGAGCTTCCGTATTTTGAACTGACTTCAGAAATGAAACTATTCTCAATATGACCAAACTTTTGGTTTTTATGAAACATCTGGTACGAATCTTTCTTTTGGCTTCTTCGATTTATCTATGTACCTACTACTAGTAAACACATGATACTTTTTCCCTGAGTATTATATAAAGAGATTATTATATCGTTAGTAAGCCTTATAGTTTTACATAACAAATAGGGACATACTTATAAAGCTCATAAAAATATTAGCAGAGGTATGAAAAGCTAAAACGTCTTATACGAAACGTAAAAATTGTAAAGACAGAAATAAATACAAAAAGTAGAGCGTTTGGGTTTCGGCCTTGGCAGGAATGTGATGATTCACAGAACACCGTCTACCGATGACTTATATGGTCGTTATAGCCTGTCAGTATTATTTATTTATATTCTTTAAAACGTTTCAATAAACATGATTTTTGTATTAAAATTGGTAACATAAAACCATGAAGGTATGACCTCACACTATTTCGCATTGTGCTAGTAAATGTGCGTAGTTTCGTTTTGCCCATAAAGTCGAATTTGTATTCTCAAGCCATGTTTGTTTCTTTAGTTGGATTAAATTGTGGTTTTCACTATTAATTAAAACGTTTAATTAAATTGGTATATCGTTTAGCACTCGAAATTTTTTTTCTTATTTTGCACTATGTTATTTGGTGTACCAATAGATAGATAGTTGTAATTCTCTGCTTTAGTTTTCAACTTGCATTTTGTCCAGTACTACCAATTACATTTTAAAATATATTATGAGGCACAGTGAAAGAGTATTCCAAATTCAGTTTTAAATTATTAATTTTGTTCATAAGTAGTGGATAAACAATTGCAAACAAAGCGAGTGTTTTCGCAAATATGAGCATTATCATCGTAATGAAGTCTTTATTGGCAAACAACACAATGTAGGCACATCGGTAATCGCCTGCAGTTGTTCGACGGTTATTGTTTCAACAACGATCAGGGGGTGACACACATGACCGGTTATCTGATAAATGATGGTTTTCATTGTTAATGGCGTTGCGTAACCCTTGAACGTTGAAATTCGATGGATAACATGTCCTGCACTGAATGTATATATGGTTTAGTTACAGTGAGTTATTACTGTAAACATCATGTACCTAATATCATATCAAATGTAAGGTACTACCCCGCGTAAACGAATACCTACCTAACAACAACCTACTTATTACATTACTTGTTGCCCCGCGCAACTTCGTTAGTGTCACTTGCGCGTTTTTTGCATCATTTTTTACTGATGCTCCACTCCTATTCATCTTAGCGTGATACATAACATATCGTAACCTATCTCGATAAAAGGCATATCTAACACTAAAATATTTTTTCAAATCGGACTACTAGTTCCTGAGATTAGCGCGTTCAAGCAAACAAACCCTTCAGCTTTATATATTAGTGTAGATTCTAACATGTCTTTACCATAAAAGTCGTGACATTACAAATATAGTTTCTAATATTTATTGCACTTCAAATAATGCATTTAGCATCTTGGAAATTCAAGACAATACATCAAGTTTATCGTATATTGCCCGACTGCCTAGCAAGGGTTATTTTATCTCATACAACAAACTTTAGCGCTGGCCAAGCGGCATATAAATTAATAAATAATATGACCACTACACAAGCGAACTAAGACAAAGCCTTCCCCTTCGTAATGTTAAGCTTGTTATCACAAACAACATGGTACACAATTAATTATTACTTATACGAACAAACTAATGCTCGGACGTTATCGCGAAATGAAACAAATAACACAAGTTTTCTTAATAAACACTGCGATACAAAAGCTTTTGGGATGGAGGAAATACATGATGTTCATTTTTTTGTGACTTTAACCTCATGTTTATTCTCACAAAATCTTCATTTCTAGTTATATAGGTAGATATAAATAGTGAAAGAAGGTTCTGTAAAGAATAATACTGTTTCTGAAATATTGTAGTAAATTGGTTTTTATTATTTTTGTATGCACCTAATTATTTCACAACAATACAAATACATGAGCATGAGTTTTCTAACTAAAACAGAAGACCTTGGAATACTAAGTCACATTTCAGTGAGTCTCTTATTTAATTCGTTAATTCTTTTAGTATTTCAAAGTGTAACAGAACTGTTTCAGAATGTAACTGCACCGGCTCCATCCCAACGGTGTGATTAATTTCCTCAACAATCAACGTAGACACTTGATGGACGTTGCTTTGTTTCGCATAAGGGTTGCCTTCTAACTACTGCAACATATTATATATACCCAGATTACACAGAATTGAATGATCGAGAATAGAAGTTAATGATATTCTACATAGGATCATTTCTGAGTTAATAATAACATGTTATTTATGGCTTTAGATTTAGCTCTAAAAGTATAAATAAGTAACTCAATCTGGATACTAAGTACCTACAATAAGCATTTCACAAATATAGACATATATTTGCCTGTCCAGGCAATTTTTTAAATACCATAACGCTAAAGATCTGAAACAATAAAAGTAAAATAATTCAAACAGCGACAACCCTGTATTGTGTAATGCATGAATAAAGCATAAAGGTTAGCAGTACGTCCCACAAGTTTCAATGTGTAGCGAATGAACTGGGCGGTTGGGGAGTCTACGGCATTCACTATTCCGTGATTTGCAACTTGTGATTGATTGGGCAGAACTTGGACAGAAAAGGTGTCAAACGTTGTTTGTTTTGAGTTAACAATCGTTCAATGACACCAAAACTTAGGGTAGATTGCGTAATTTATTATCCGCGTGGCTAGTAAATCTTAATATACCTATTAACTTTTTATGATTTATTTATTGTAACATACCTGAACAAAACATAATCATTCCACGATGATTACGTAAAAATTATAATGATAAAAATAATCATGAACAGAGATTTACAGCAAAATATTAATATGGTAAACTTTAGTACCCAAATTTTTTATCGGTTCTAATGGGCAGGTGGTATATTGTCCATAAATAAACAGGATCTCAATGTAACATCTTTATCATTAACTAGCTGCCTCCCCGCGGTTTTACCCGCGTAGTTCCCGTTCCCGTGGGAACACAGGGATAAAATATAGCCTATGTTACTCGGGGATAATGTAGCTTTCCAAAGGTGAAACAATTTTTGAAATCGGTCCCGTAGTTTCGGAGCCTATTCATTACAAACAAACAAACAAACAAACAAACAAACAAACAAACAAACAAACAAACAAACAAACAAACAAACAAACAAACAAACAAACAAACAAACAAACAAACAAACAAACAAACAAACAAACAAACAAACAAACAAACAAACAAACAAACAAATCTGGATGTAAATATCTATATAAGTATGTATTTAAAAGTAGTATATGTAGTATATCAGCTATCTGGTTACCATATCACAAGCTCTGCTTAGTTTGGAATCAGATTGGCCGTGTGTGAAAAATGTCCCAGGATATTTATTTATTTATTTATTAGGATATTTATTTATTTAATCTTTCCTCTTTATAATATTAGTATAGACTATGCAATCACGTATGACGTCATCTCACCGAACGTACCGTTTTTCCTCTACATATAATTTCTAACTTCTAATTAATTTAATAATAAAATGTACCTACCTATTCATTTCGATTCACTGCGATTTCGTTGAGTCAGTGTGCTGAATACGTCCCGCCCCTTTCTCGTAGCACCACGCGTATGTAATTGAAAACCTATTCATTCTACATTTACAAGAATTTCTCTGAGTACGTGGTGCTTGGAGGGAAGTTAATCCGTTGTATTGTTGCTTAAGACAAGGGGAAATGATAGAATTGTCGTTGGTGGAACGACTTTGATACGTTTTAAACTATGAGTGGGCTTGTGCTTGATAACAATATCATTATTATATGTGATGTGATGATGTGCAGGAAGATTAAGAACAAAAGAAATAGACTGGCTCACAATTACATCGATTCTCATGACTATGCTCTTTATTTATATATTCAAAGAAATAATGTAAACTAAAAAACGATAATGCATATTTTCTATGCTAGCTTTACTTAATTAATATGCATAAGTACCAACGTGTATTTTATCCACAAACCAATCATAATACCTGCCATACATGTTAAAACAACATCCTAAAATAATAGGAGAGTAAACAATTAACCATAACCAACCAAATTATTAATAACATAGCAATTACAAAGCGCCCGTAATAATATTAATTAACCTTTATTAATTTAACCACACATATACCTTTATAGGTACTATACTATATTAAGTACATAACTATTACAACTGACGAGTACCATTAAACTTATTATGCAAAGGGACCCTTAGTTAAAGCACATTTCAATTACCAGATGTAGTAACAATACATGAGTATGGAATTTGCATTAATTTGGTAACAATTCATCATTGGGACGTACCTATCATGTAATTGTAGCATAACTTTCATAATTGATGACGTCATAGAGATAAGTTACACGTAGGATACAAAATTACCGATTAGCGCCCACAAATATAGAATTTAATGCACCTACCTACTTGCATAGTTTATGCGTGTTTATATACTTTAGGCGTGAATATGATTGTTTATCTTTCATTTTATAATTTTTCAAAAATAATGAATGCCTTAGCAGCTGCAATAAAAAAATATCCTGTCAATTGTCACGTATGACCAATTTGATTAAAACTAAGCGTACAGTGAACTTCAAACCAGCGGCGTTGCTAATTTTAATACCTACTTTAAATTGCAAATTGGATAAAACCTTTTAATAAATCCACTGAAATGTCTGAACTTTTGGAGTACAAAATGGAGTGTAAAATTCCACAATGGTCCCAGCTTGACACATTGGTCACTAACAAATAGTTTTCAGACTATCCCTTTGTAAAGGGGAACCATCCACCAAAACTGTTACGTGGGGAATCAGTAGGTACGCCAACTATTTAAGTTATTTAGGACCAGTCCCGTTGTAAATCTTAATAGCTGCCCGTGGAAAGTTTGGATCAATGACTCGTGAAGTAAACTGTCCGCCCATAAATCTTAAAACCTGTGGTCACTAGTTTGTTGGGTCTATTTTATTGTAGGTACGGGTTCTGGATTCCATGGTATTGTACATTTAGGTAAACTATATTCAAGTTGTTTTAAATAATTACGTTCTGAGAAATATAGATGGGGGCGGTAATACAGTTATAGTATTAATTCCTGTTTTAAACATTAATTATATAATAAATTAATCAATTATATTCAATGTCGATTGTAATGGAAATGTAGCTAAAATAAGTTTTATTTTACGTCCAAACTCGTGAGATGCTACGACACGATTGCAAACAATTCTGTCAAAGGCAGTTACCTAGTCAAAACTTTGTTGTTTTAATTAATTAAACAGACGAGGGAACGTTGACATAAAGAATCCTGTGGCTTTTGTGTAGTCTTAAACGTTTTATCTCTTCCAATGAAAAGGAAAGTTGAAATGAATTCAGCTTTATGCTGCTCGTGTGCTTTCAAATGTTTTGAAGCTTTCAGCTTAACAGATATTTTATGACTGTAGAGGCGAAATGTTCTCTTATATTTATGAAAAAGAAGTACCTAACTATTTATCAGAAAACAGAACCTCGTCGTTTAGTATTCTTGCGTATATTCTAAGACGGAGAATCCAAACAATTTTGATTGCAAAGGTGGAAACCGCTGGTAGAAATAAATGGATTAAAATACCTTCCGTTTAATTCCACACTCTCTGATCGGTTTGTCGTGAAAAGAAAACATAATATATTTAATTCAGTCACGAATAATCTTTGAAACAATTATTATGACAGACGATGCACTTCAAACAAAAGTAATAAAGTTATCAGAGAACGTAACAAACACACATGGTACGTTGAGGCAAACAAACAAACAGATGTTGGCAACGCCTGATATAGCGAAACGAATTAAGTAAATGCCGGTCGGCGGCACTGCCAAGTTTATGGATAACGTACTGAATACCAATTGATTGTTAACAGTAATTCACTTTGTCTAAATAACATAACAAATACTACTTACACCTCCGTTTAATTCAGCCTTAACAATCTGCAGTAAATTTTATTTCAGTAATTATTTTTATGATAGGTATAAATCTTTGGATACGTAACGTAAAAATCTGTTTTCCTTTCGCGACGTTACTCAAACATAGACCAAGTTAATATTATCTATTAAGGGACATTAAATGGATAAAGTTTAATAGGAAATCAGAAGCAATCTTAACCGTTGCGTGATCTACCACCATTAACACTGAATCAATATACTAACGATAAAAGAAGCCTGCAGGTGGCAAGGGTCGTGCGATATTGAGACATAAATTCAACCGCCAAGCACTTGTGTTAAGCTGTTATTTAATATTTACGATCTTAAGGCACGTGTACATGGTACGGTATTGCGTAGTGTTATCAACTACTGAACTATCCATATAATATGTGAGGAAGGGGCTGACCGCCACAGCCTCATACCGTTGTAGGCATCGCGCCAAATTGCACTAAAAATTGTATCATTCAATATCACATACGGTGAATATTTCATCGGATAGTGCTAGAAATTTAGGTTTTGAATAGTAAAGCTATGTACCAATTTTAGAAAATTGCACTTCACAGCAATTCAATTTGTTCGAAACCCGCTTACAAAAATGATCAAAAATTTAAAAACGATTTAATATATTACGTTTCTGTATAAACAGAACTTTAATACGTGAAGACGCTAGGGAATGTCCTATATTTATCTCGGCTCTGTTTAGAATTCTAGACATAAGATAGTCGCTAGTCATAGACGGTAATGTGCGACGACTAACAAATTACCCACGGTCTTATCTCGTATTCTATTCTACTGGGTTTTGCTCCGGTTCTAATATTTATGTCTTTACTCACAACCGAAGCATAGTACACTCACACATGTATCTATATACATAGCATTGTATATATTTAGTCTGAAGCCTTACAAATTCCAATTCCACAGCTTATGAAATATCAATTGAAAGATAATTTTTTAGTTTTGTGAAATCGTCATAGCAACTACAGAACTTTGATACAAAATGAACACAAATTGTGTCAATTTATTAAACCTATATTTACCTACATATTAATATTTATTCCAGTCAAGATTGATTGTATTAACAAGATGCGTATTAGCTTATTCGCAATACAATTTCCCATATTCTCACGTCATTTTTCATTTCACGTGGCTGTCTACCGCATAACTATTTCATGGTGGAAGTTATGAAGGATCACATCTCATTTCGATGCTGGTGTGATTTATGCACTCAATTATAGGGTCTCCAGCAGCGAGGAGCCTTAACGCCTACGAGACGGCACCTACATTGATATTCAGTTTAAGAATTTATTTTCAGGAAAAAACCGGAGACTTTTTCCTTTCAATTTAACGTGGAATTCTGTTATTGTTTTATTTTCTTTTTAGGCAAGCCTCGAACCGCTTGGGGCTTATGTATCAACTTTCGTATACTTTAGGTACTTTTTCGATCTGAATAAAAGCAATAACGCTTTGTTTACGAAATAATTATTTCGTTTAATGTTTCACCAGAGATTAATCCTAGTTATATACATTATTAAAAGGCCCAAAATAGTCTTCAGCCCGGTCTGAACCAAAACCATTTTAAAATTATTTGATAGTCATATATATCTACAACAGCAACTTTTAGAAGCACACTCTAAGGGTTAATAAATCTGCAAGCTCCAACTCAGACGACACTGTTTTATATGCAGAAAAGGCAGAAAAGCTTCTAAACTACAACAATAGCATGTTTGTTTAAGTTTCCAAGCAGCCGAGAGAAATATCGTTACGCGTTAAACTGTTAGAAAACTAGTTTAAAAATACAATCAAGATGTTTAGCGGAGTTCATGCAAGTTATATTTTATTTTGAGAGCTGTTACTAGAGTTCAAGGGTCATTATACTTTATTGCTAGTATTATTTATTTAATATATTTATTGATACTACTTAATAGTAAAGAATGCTTAAGTTATACAAGTGACCTAAAGATACACCAGACAATTATTATGTGTTACTGTATCTAACAGGGAGGTGTGTAATGGGGGAGGCATTTGTCCTGCAGTCTAACAATCATGACTGAAAATAAATAAATAACTAACTCTGCACAACATTTAATCATCACACATATATTTTAGCATAAATTGCATACTTCATGTGGAATGTTTAGCTGTTTTACATTCGGCATGCAATTCAGGCACTGCTCTAATAAACTTTTAAACTATAGTTGTCTGCTTGTTTGCTCTAACGTTTTGACAGTCCGTGTACGCTATAGTAGCGGTATAAATAATTTAACAGGAACCACGGTTCCCCAGAGGTATAACTTCCTTGCTACATATAATATAAACTGTAGCGCTGCACTACAGAGACAAGAACTTTAAGCTCCGTAAAGTTGGTGCCTAGCAATTATAGCATCAATTTAAATGCACGTAAAAATAAGTTTTAGCTTTTAGGTTCTTATTTCTGCTATTTCTTTGAAAGTAATGAAATATAAATTTGCCAAGCATTTTGGCATTTTGACATACAATGCAGGATTTAGAAGGTAAAAAAATAAGTTATTAATATCAAAATAGGTATGTCAAAAGTGTTGACATTTTACACGCACCCCTCCCTTTGTATGCGGCTATTACTCAGTAAAGTTTCAAAATATTTTGATTGACACACAAAGACTATATCAAAATATGAATAAATGCCGTAAAATACTTTTATGTTTCTAGAAGGGGAACCTTAAAGCCCTGCCTGTATAAAGGGATAACTTTTTAATCGCCTTGAAAATGAAAGGGCTGCAGTTTCACCGCAGGGAGCGACAAAGTACTTACATGTAGGCAAGAAATTTTAGACGGTAGCCAGGTACATATACAATTCGCAATACATCTCCCGCGTTTGCAAATTGTCAAGAGCGAAAAGTGAAAAGTTCCTATTGTCATTCAACCTATTGTGTTGAAATATTTTCACACTTGAAAAGAACTCGAAAATTCTAATGGCATTACGAATACAGATTCACCCCTTTTCAAATGAAAAGAAATTCCTTACATTCGATCGAGATTTAGTCACGGTAATGAAAAGGTAAAGGACCAATAAGTAGCTCGGTCCAATTGCATTATCGCTCAGAGGCGCCCCTTGTAGAGGGTAGACGCAATAAATTGAATTACGAGTCTCGCAACCTCTGCTGGTCTTATAAAAATAGCCTTTGAGCCATGTCGCGGACGTTACATTCGCATTTGAAAGGCAATCAAAGCTCCTTTCTTTTGAGATGCACGGACTCAATTAATGAAATCCTATTAGGCAGCTACTAAAGCGCCTTCATTTTATTGTCTGTTTAGGTCCGATTTATAGCAAAATAGTTTACATTTTCGGTTCCAAATATGTCAATAACTGCTGAAATAGGGACGTGTAACAGACTGATTGATCATCCTAAATCAATTTGTTCAAAGCATATTTCAGCAGGTGAATCACGCGTCAGCGGTCAAAGGCTTTAAATAAATTGTTTATTCCGCCAACGACCAACAGTTAACTCACTGTCAGAATGTATAGGAAATACAGACAAACGTTTATAAATTGCTTATCTGAAACCACTTCAAGTTTCACCAGCTATATTATTGATTGCTTAGGTTTCATTAACACCCCTCAAATTCATTAAATGTTTAGTACTTATTTCTAGAGAATCAATGAATTGCAAACTCATTACGTATCTCGATATTAAATATTCGTGAGGTAGGATAAAAGCTCTCGTCTGTTGCGGTGGAAGGGAGCGAAACCGCATCGAACCGAGCCCAGCACGCAATCACGGACTATTGTTCACTACTGAGATGTGGATATGTAGGTACCCAGTACCTAGTAGGCACATATTGTACCTCGGGGGAAAGAAATGTAATCATTGCCTAGTGGTTAACATACATTTAGATGGTAAAATTGTTTAGCTAAGTACCTACCTATAAATGAGCAGTAGTAGAAAATTCCGAATAAGGATTTGTTACTGTTGCTTGCCTTTAGTTTTTTTTTTACATTTTACAGTAAAAGTTGTGACAGCGAGATAATTATTCATGAAGAAAATATATTTGGATACCTACCAGGAACATAGGTAAAACCACGGCCCTAAAGCTATTTTATTTATGAATTCTGCTAGTAAGCATCGTTCGTCATGTTCTCGTTAACCTATTTCACTGTCCTCAATGGAACATATTGCGTTAAATGCAATGAAATCGCATCAATCATGAACAATCAGTCGGTGATTGCACGCAATGTGTCAGCATTCTGTTGAGACGTCTCATTCCCGCAGCTAATTCCAAGATATAGAATAAAGTTTCAAATCTACTACTAAATCTAAGCACCTACCAATATTTATATTTATAAATAAATAGTTATATTTATAACTAGCTTTTCCCCTGTGGAATAAAAAGTACCCTATGTGTTATTCCAGGGTGTCAATTAGCTCCATACCAAATTTTGTTAAAATCGCAGCAGCCGTTAGACGTCAAGAATTAACAAACATACACACACACTAACAAACATTCCCCTCTATGATATTAGTGTGATACTTTCTTATTTATTTTCTGGTTCCTGAAACGCTTTTAAATTTATTTTTGGTTCATAAAACAATAATCCACTTCTCGCAATAAATATTAAATTCATGCATCCACAAACAAATTTATGAAAGCATTCTACGCAAGTGACAAATTAAATCAAAACGCTGTACAATTTAGCATAAATTGCATTGTTCTATTCGTAGAATCGTTGGATAAAAAATATCACAACGTGAATTCGATAGAACACTCGTGGACGGCGGCGTATGTGACAAAAACCGCATACGTTTGAAATTGTAAACCGTTTTATTAAAAGTGTTGTAAATATTTGTTGCGTTTGTTGCAACCAATCTCTATTGCCATCTGCGCACTATTTTATTTTAGTTTCGCTTTGAAAAAGCTTTGCCAAAAACATTGGGCAAAGTTTTTAACGTTGCAATTTTTTTGATTGACTCTACGTTGATAACTTTCAGCTCTCGTAAAAACATTGTATATTTTAAACGAACACACAAAACATTATATGAGCTTAGTAGATTCTCAAACAGCAAACGAACATAGGCATTATTTTAATCAGTGCTCAGCTTGTTCGGAAAAAAAATGCAGAATAATTAAACGCACTATGGTCGTAACGGATTATTTGCTAAATAAAACAGCAAAACCACAGCTACAATCAGCTACTGTAAAAATAAATAAAGGAAAAATATTAACCACAATATCAATTAGGCACAGGCCACAACATACACCGCCGGTTTGTTAGAGGGTGAAATGATTCATTATGAGCAAATGGAGCCGTGCACCATGCATCATGGCAAATCTCCCTTATATCTCCATGTTCACGGTACATTAAACTGTGGTTTTGCGCTGTCTAATTAAATCCCTCCGGCTCTACCGCGTTGCCGGCGATTTTTATACACTTGCATGCTTCGTAAGGGCCTGACCATAAAGTACTTAGTTACTTAATTTCTAATATACAAAATAATATTATTGTGTCTCATAAGGACGAAGAAAATGTAGAACTAAATCCACTTTCATTTGACCGGACATTTGTGTATAAATATACTACAACCAGCTTCAGTTAAGATCACAAAAAACCTACTTGACCAAGTAAAAAAATATGTTTTTTGTAGTACGAGTACATACACGGTATGCAATGCACTCATAGCATTAGCTAAGTAATACATTTTAAGACAATAAATAAAAAAAAGAATCCAAGCAGTGGGAGCGCGCAGATGCGTCTGAATGCCTTCTGAATAATTACCGCGACGCCTGAGGCGCGTGCCGGTAAGGCGAAGGGCATAGTGAAAGATACCATGTAATAACGAGATATAAGTAAATAACATTATCGTGAAATAGGTGTACCAAAAAAAAGTATTTTTCGAATCCTTGAAATCCTTTTAAGTTAGGGTACATAACACAAATTACTCATGTAATACCTAAGTCTAAGTTCTAATGCACAAATAATTTCAATTCTCTACCTGTGAGTATATTCGTAGGTATGAATAGATAAAATTCATATCCTTGAATAAAATTTATGGCTTATTAACATATTCTGCCAACCTACGTTGCCAACTATTGAGACTGAATAATAAAGCTATCTAAGTAGTAAAGAGGTATGTACACGTACATTTCAATATTATTACCTACGTGTCATATTTTTTATTTCTTAAACTTTATGTAGACGCCCCCTTATTTAAAGAAAAGTGAGCATGCATGAAAGCTTTCCGAACTAGGGCAGTACTTCAGTTCTTTTCATTTTCATTAAAAGTTGGAAAAAATCTTATTCCTAACAGGGTTTTTTTTAATTAATTACTTTTGCAGCAGCAGTGACACCGTAGATAAGTTGTTTTACCAGAAAATTATACCTTTAAAAAGTTTTCATAAATACATAGATTGTATCTAAATAATCGTGGAACAGTTAGCTAGAATATAGCCAGCAATTTATTGATGACTATTTTTAATCAATCAGAAACAGAAAACATTTCCCAATTACGATCATAATAATATCTTATCAGAATAAAAGGGGTCTGCTCTATTCAAAGTTTGTATCCGTACAAGTCGAAATAAGTTACTGAGTCTCATGTCAAACAAGGATATGCACTCAGGAGGGCCGGAGGGACCAACTCACTCAACTTGAACTAATCTAATGCCGAAACTAACTCCCAGTACTAGTTAGAAATCTAATATAGACTTTCAAATAGTTTGCTCGCTGTTCAAGTGATATTTAGCTACAATCGCTATGTTGGTTACAATCAATTGTGTTCACAGTAACTACTTTCAACTATGAATTGTTACATATTTGATATTTTCTTGAACATATAAATAGATCAGCTTCTATGTGCATGTATAAATCACGGTAATTATTCTAAAGTTGCGACAAAAAACTAAACCGCGATCTATGATTTATGAAATTCAGAAAACGAGTTTCAATTATATTAACCGAAACATAAACCAACAGGAATTCAACCCGCAATGGCCTTCATCTTTACTTCAATCCTCCCACTGTGAGGGTTCATACCGCTCATAACACGAAGGCATCGTATGGCTACTCACACCGATGCCCAAATAAATTTCCCGCTTCAATTTAGAAAGTGCAGGTACCTTCACTTTAGATATTTTATGCTAATGCCCTATCTACAGCCGGTATGAAATAATAACATCTACTCGTGGAAGTATCCTCTTACCTTCACGCTGTACGTGCCGAGATGAGTTTTATATTTAGCCGGGTTGTAAACATACCTTAATGGAGTTTTTCGACGGAAAATTTGGTCGCTATGAGTAAATACAAGGTGTATGCAGGTGGTAAACTGGGTGGGTGGCACCCACGTAATTTATATGCAAAACAATTTGTTATATCGTGAATGGTTGGCGCTAAGTCGATTTAAGACATAAATGTTTGGCACATTACTGTTTTATGTACTTTGGAAGTTCCATTGTTAATGCTTATTCGTTACCTAGTTCGTGTAACCTATTCGTCTCATTTACCAGCAGGTATTTTAATGAAGCATTCCCAAATAGATGAATCATAATTTGGTTTGGGCATGTTTATGATTATTTGCCTCGTATTTCATAACGCTACGAACGTTTATATGGCCACATAAGCTTAACTACCTTCCCCAAATGTAGCCGGAAATCCTTCTCAATTTCGCGGTGCATTGATTTGCAATGACACTTAAGATCTACGATATACTTTTTATATTCGGGCCCTTGAGCAACATTTACATAATGTCTGCTAGGAATGTTAAATAATATAACTTACTCTTCTGAAAATAACTCATGCAAACAACATTAAATTATCCACCTAACTAGACTCTTGAGCTTAAAAATCCTTTACCGACCTCCAGCGCCTCGAGCCACGAAGCTTTTTCATTATTAGTACCTAACCATTTGTCTGTAGGGAAACCATGTTTTTCAAAATGAGTAGAAATACTTACATAAAAGATTTGCTCAGATTAAATAAAGGGGAGACTTAACTTTTTCTAATATTAATCACCCCTTCGAATCATACAAATTAAAAGCCCAAATTTAACTCAGACAATTAAAGTACCTATATGCAAACGATTTCATAGGCCATAATAGCCATTAAAATATTACTGGAATAGTCTTTATAGATAGCTGGCTAGCCTGGTCAGAGCTAGGGAGGCTGATTCCCATATAATAACCGAAATTGTACATATCTCTTCAGGCGTCTGGTGACCCTTGTGTCGTTAATCGTATTTAGTGCGTGATGCATGTGTCGTGTCTCTGACCGCAGGCGAGACCGACCCACAGGCGTTTTGAGGAATGGATATTAATCTATTCGTTGGGCTATTAACATTAATGATGATGCGAACAAGGTAATAAGCGGGATATATGATAGCAATAGGACATTCCAGTCCAGACAAATTATATTAGTTTCATATTGATTGACAGGCGATTAGTCTCTGCATAGTATTAACAAAGTCACTTTTATTTTATAAACTAGCTACAGATTTTAATGAAGTTACTTCCAAAGATAGAGTAATTTAACATAAAGCTTTATTAATTCAATGTATTTTTTATTTCTTATTTCAGGCATATAAATACAATTAGAAACGCATAATTATACTTCCCTAATGTTGATCTTCCCCATTTCTATGTAGGAATTAATCGAGCACATGTTCGTTCACAATGATGGATTTCTTTTCTCAATTTATAGTAACGAACAATTTTGTGTAACATCATGAACCTGGATAGGGTTGCTTACTTGCATTGTGTATCTATAAACGACACAAGAGACAAGAAATTAGTTTGAACTTTTCTGTCTTTCTTTCTGATTTATGTAAAAGAGAACAAACCAAATAAAGTTTCTTTTACGGCTATTATTTTACATAATTCCAAATTATCAACTAAATGTTTGGCAACCCTACACATAGGGATGAAGATGCCGGATTACTGGGATTTGTTTTTGCGAGTATAAAACATCCTTGAGTTTATTCCCGGAGTATTGTTTTTACAAGTTCATGTTTGGTATTAATATTCTTATTTATTACTTTATGTTTTGCATAAATCAGAAAGGGGATTTGCAAATGACAAATTTGTATTTCTTAGGTGTAAAAATAGATGTCTATTGTTGGTAAAATTATAAGGCACGAATGCTGCAGTGCGCTTTAGGAAAGTAACAAAATGTACGAATGTATTTTGACATTACCTAATAATACCACTCTTATGTAAGAGCCAAGAACACAGTAATATTTATATATCAATGAACTATATAATAACATGAGATTAAACCTAACAATAGTTTCGTTCCTACCTACAAATTTGAACTATAGCTTCTAACACAACTCAAGAATTCCAAATTCTCTTCTAGTACCTATTCGCCAATGATTCTAATTCTGAAACTCATTCTTATAGGTCTGCATTTAAGATCTAATATTAAATGTCATAATAGTTTATAGCAGCACTCCTAAGTTGGTACATCTAGGAATTGGCTTCTCGACTCAACAAACAGAGAGGCGTAGACAAATGTTATAGTTATGGTTATTGCCCCGTTGTCTTTCGTCGCTTGTAATAGTTGGCAACACTTTACTCGGTCTAACAACCCAATATTTTTATTGGGGATAATATTTGGCGCTGTATTTTCATCTAAAATGAGCGTCTGAGAGAGAAATGAGGTCAGACCGTCTGATTTTTATTTAGAAAATAGGTACACTTTGTTTGAGGCATTCCCTTAGCATTCCCAAGTAAGTACCTACCTATAATCAAGTTTCAATATTATAAAACGGTAGAAAATCCACTCGTACATTAGCGGCTTGATCAAATGATCATAATTTAGAATAATGTCCAACATAAACATCAAAATAACGCCTGATAACCTCTCGGCTGGCAGTCACCATTTGCAACACATTTTTGGCGTATATTTTGATGACGCCATTACGTAGGGCAAGCGCACCGATCGTTGTCCATCCGAGGGCTGTCATTCGATTTAATTTAGCGCACCCGGCGGTTGCCCTAGCCACGGTTAATTTGGAAATAATTATTGCCTACTGCCCTCCCCTAAAAGGGGCGAAAAAAACTTGAGCAAACTTCATCCCGATGTTTTTGCTATGTACTAAGGAAAAACTCGAGCAATTAATTTGTAGAACATCAAGAGATGCATGTTTCTTAGCGATTGAAATACTTTTAATTTTGCATGTGTATGTCTATTTTCCCTGTGTCTGAGTATAAATATTTCTGGATACATCTGGATTTAAGCACGTACTTATAAGAAGTAGTATAATATGAACTTTGACAGCCCATTCGCCACAAAAGAACCTTTATTTAGTTAAAACTCATATAAAAGTTAATGAAATCACGTAAACTGCAACTATAAGCATAGTCATCCAAACATATACCTATTTATTTTATCTATTTAATAAAACAAGATACTGACATCATAACCATCACGTACATGTACATAGATGGCTATCACCCATTGAGTTATAGTTGCTATCGGCATAACAACTCGTATTAAATTGACGCACAGTTCATTAATAGGTACATAGTTACGTGTTTCGCTGTAAACACAAACGGTAACTATTGATTCAGTACTAAACCCAACTCCATGTGAACGTTGATAGTAAAAGCCTACGGCGCAAACTATGGTGCATTCACGGCGAGATTGACTCGGCGGCTATTGTTTGTGGAGTTTCCTCGCAATCACTCAACAGTACTATTGCATTGAGTGATGCACGTATATGACATCAAAACATCGATGACATCGTAAATTTTTCATTACAGTTAAGCATTTTAATTTGTCCGTAAGTTTTTATGGAGCAAATCTATTGGTATTATTTTTGTAGTGATGGTTATAAAAGTTACCTACTCAAAAAAATATATAGTATAAAAAACGATCATTTTTTTGGATCAATTAAATGGCTTGGTTTATTGGCAATAGTTGATGTCTCATATACTGTTACAATAACATTGTTCATAATGCATTCTTTAATAATAAATAAGAGTATCGATAAATCAAGTTACGTCCTTATTTTCAGAAAATATGAGAGGGGTTGGTATTAAGAACTAAAAGTGCAACGTACGGATCTACAAAACCACAAAAGGTACAATATCTACCACAAGACAATGGCTTAAATATGAGAGTCGTAGTTTGATTCATGTTTCATACTTTTCCATAATACCTATTCAGTGCGTTATAAAAAGGTTTAGGAATATCATAACATACATTTTATCGTATGATAAATAAATTAAAATCTTTGCCATACAATTTAAATGATTTTAAATAAGAGGAAAAGTATTTTCATGAGTAAATAAACTAATTCATGCATACGAAAAAACTGAAATATATAGTTAGTCCCTTTTTATTACAGTATATAATGTGGAACTGTGAAACCGTACTGCAGTGTTTCAATTTCACTCACCTAACCCACTATCTCCCTTCGCAGACTACCCCACTTTAAATCACTGCTTTGCAGCCTTTAAAGGGAGCCGCCGAAATCAGGCGAGCAACTGTACCTAATAGTCCATTTTGTGGCTCTAGACGATTTCACACCGAAGCCAATTTCATTGTCTCTGAGAAAAGGCGGCCCAAGTAACTTTAGGTCCAACTTTAATTGTCTTTGTAGTAATAAAAATATAATAATATAAAATGTGAATAAATTGTATTTTGTTCCTATAGAAATAAGACGTTCTGTGTGAATATTCGTTGATGTACCCAAGTACAGTAAGTAGAATGTAGGTAATAAAATAAATTAAAACATCCATATAAAACAAGAATAGCAATTTCTACTAAAATTAAAAATATAGGTATTTAACGGTTAACCAGAGCTATTTACTTAAACCTCCGAATTTTAATGGTTACCAAATTAATTAATGCGGTAGGTAGGCGCTGCGAGTAACAAAAGTACACACAATATCCAATATCTGTTGGGAATATTAAATTAATGATAATTTGGACCGAAATTTGTTCATTCGCAAAAAATCTCATTTCGGACACGTGTACGAGGAACGGCGAGTTACGATGTTCGCTCGCTCACCTCAGCTTAATTTATCATTCCAACACCTAGCTTGAAAGTTTCATATCCGAGGACCGGGGGACCTTTTTGAGATGTCTTCAGGGAAATTCACGCTAAAGTTGCTCTTTAAATATTTTAATAAACTCGTATTAAAGTCGTAAAAAACACTTTGCGCTCCCGTTTTTTTTTCGGTTGCGACACCCTACCACAAATTTTCCGTTTTGTGGTTATACCTATGAAGGGATGAACATTGAACACACAGTCAGGCTTTGTACAGAGGGTGTTTCATTATTCATAATGCTTTGTTCGGAACTTCAGGCTCCTGGTTTGGGCACGTTTTGTTGTTTTTGACGGCTCTCATTTTCCAGTATGAAGTTGAGGTTGCCTTCCTATGAGCAACAATTGAGGGTTCATATGTTATTGTTGAAAATTAAATATAAGTTATTACAAAACAGATGAATGTGTCAAATTTTACGGCTTAAATAAAACCCATTAATAACATTTATGATAAATAATAATAGACTGGCCGTTAATGCAGGAATCGACGAACGTGTCTTCATAGATTGTCTATGTTAGCTACGTAGATAAGTTAGAATTATATTATTGTTTAGGTATGTTTTAATACCAATAATAGAGAAACAACGCATTTCAAAAGTAACTTTCAGATTCGTGAAAACTTAAGTTAATAAGTATATAATTTTATAGCTGTTGAGTAAAATACACCAGTCAATAAAGGTTTGCAATTTATTATGCAATGTTATAATAAAGTCATTTACGGTGATATTGATTCAGATGATGAAGCCGACTTTAGTGTTTGACTGTACGTACAATGTCCCTGAATAAATATTTCCTAAACAAATGTTTCCCATCATTACAATAAAGCACGATACAAGTAGGTAAGAGTAATGTTTATAATTACTTAGTAGAAGAAAACAAAAACAGTGGGTTCCCTACTTCAGTATGTAACCGAGAACCCTTTACGTTCCCTATTTATCTTCGCCAAAATGTTCATTAACAAAAGGTGCTTAGGAATGAAATAATAAACTTTTTCAATTTCAACTTTGCCTATGTACCTTCACGCTATTACATATAAATATTGACCTTCCCGGGAACTAAACCCATGATCTACGTTTATACCTACTGGCTTTACTAAGACTAAAATAAGAGTGATAGACGCAAAATTTTAAAATTAGTTTTATTTTATGTATAACCCTTTAACATTCATATTATGTAGGTGCCTAAGCAAAAGGGGCTATGAATTTTAGATACCAAAACACTGTTCTTTCAGTAACCTAGCCTTTTAGATGAAAAATATAATATCTAACAGCGAGTAAAGGAACGTTGAACAATCCAGTTTACCTCCACGGAATGGAATGACGTGTATTATACGTTTATGATAATCTCCCACCGGTTGCATAATGTGATGGTGTGTTTGAAGCCTTACGTGGATTTTTATATGGAAAAATCTGAATTGTGGGTGGATTTTATGCCTACGAAGGGAGGTGTGAACGCAAGCCGTGTAGTTTTCGTTTTTTTTCGGGAAAATATTATGCGGTGCGATTCTGCAAACGACTACCTTAGGTTTTAGGGAATTTATCTTAAAGCGTTTATGTTTTTTCATGTTTTGTTTAACGAAATAATTTGACAGTAATACATATATAGTAACTGTTAAATCTGTTGTGGTTTTAAACCAAAATCCAATACTTTATACGACAGACACCTAAAAATTATGGTAGATACATGGTATATTATATACTTATTAAAAATAATTCTATCTCCTATGATTTAGAGTATTTCATTGTTTTAATTATCTTAATACCAACCCAGAACCATAATACCTCACATTTTCTTGATAGTGGCAACCCTATAAATTCGTGCGCTTGTTAACGCCACCGAGTGCGGAAGTGCAATGATTTGTTGAGCTTTCGATAGCAGCATTCGTGTTTTTTATATCACTGATTTATGGTCAGCTGCATTGCATATTATTGTCTGCAAATTTGATATCACATCATTTATAGTTGGAGGACAAAATAAAATATAAATTATAGAATTATTTACTTCATTTATTTATAATGAAACGATAGGAGTTGTACAACTATTTGAAAATCAATTAAGATTGGTATTCAAATTTCAGTATAAAAATATATAAAGCAATATTTTTACAAAATCGTTAAGGTGTATTGGCGCTAAGACTAAGTAAACTTTCTTTGCACATAGATAGATAAGATTTTTTATTTGTGGAATATGTGTTTTACCATCTAGCTAGATGAAGGCATATACATAGGTACCACACACACACACATATAAGTCCTATAAAACATTATTGTTTTGCATGTAATTTAATAATCGAATCGTGGTTCCAGCAGTACAGACTAATAACAGAAATAAAAGATAACCAGACCGTATCCAGTTGCTTTGAATAGCACCGCTGCACCGTGCGTGCGGCGGGCGGCGGCGGCGGCGTCGGGCGCGGACCATGCCGCATGGAAATTGAAAGGATAATAATTGAATTTCAGTAACCATGCGGCTCTCTGTTTAATCCGGGACTACGACAGGGGTCTCGTGTGTATGTATGTCTTTTTGTATCGCGGTATTTGCTAAACAAGGTTCGTTACCGATGTAATTACTAACTTAATTGTTTAAAACCTGCTACGAATTAGAGCTTAAATACCTCTTTGATGTGAAGAGATAGTTGCCATTTTTGTACACATTGAATTAGCTAGTATAACATCAAAAGATGTAAGACTTCATAAGGCTTAAGTTTAGCAACTGTAACAGTAAAAGTTGCCTATGTAGGATACTGTATTTTGAGCTTTCAGTATGACTCAATTAGGACTAATTAAGTACCATAAGATAAAACTTGATAAATAGTAGATACCTTCTATCCCCTTCTATCATCAGATGTAGATACTAATATCGTTAATATATACAAATAGTAAATGTAATTTTACAAATCAAAAAATAAGCAACAATATCAACTACAGAAAACCAATAAAAATGCAATTATGAAGACACAAGTTAAACTTAATACAACATTTTCAGTAGGTTTCAATATCAAAGGGAAAAGGACCAAACTCGGGTGGAGTCAAGAGTCGAACTCAGGACCGCGTGTAATTCGATTTACTGGTCGCTACCGGAGCGCTGCTGCGACGATAATGCGATTCTGTGCCCATTGACAATAATGCCCTTCATAAATTCATAAAGCAACATTATTACAACGGCATAAGAGTACAATTTGTACGCCCACAATAGTAGGAACAACCAATTCGATTTCTACCTCAGTTATTGATCTCTTGGGACATATTTTCCTGTTATTATATTTTAATGTATTTAATGACTTGTCGTTAGGCTGCTCAATTTAAGTAAATATGTTCTAATACATACCTGGGTGGGTATAGTCTATAACTTAATTGACCTAGAAGTAATTAGTAAGTCACAATACCTGGTTATTTTCCTCTCTTCATAGAGTTCAGTCAGCATGTCCTCCAAATCCGTAGATAGTGTATTGAGTAACTGAAAAAAAAATACAGACTATAAGAGGTATGTTCAGAGAGATATGACTTACTCGTTCCCCGCGGTTTCACACGCGTACCCGGGAGATCTTTCATTTTCTCGGGATAAAAAGTAGTCTAGGTTCTTTCTCAGGCTCTTGACTATCTGTGTACCAAATTTCATTTAAATCGGTTCAGTAGTTTTAGCGTCAAAGTGAGACAGACAAATTAACTTTCGCATTTATAATATTAGTTAAGATTATTATGCTCCTATAGTTCAGTTTGTAGCAAACAGTTTCAAACACATTCGTCCATCAAAGCTACTAGTCAAGTAACGCTGCATATTGCATAATCCCCATTATTTGAACATCGATGTGTTCGATTTTCTATTCACCCCGGACCCCGGAGCACATATTGGAAACGTTCACGTTGCTCGGGAAATGAGTTAAACCTTGTTCACCACAGCCGCCAGGTTTAGGGTGGTTTAGGTGTACGCTAATGTGAGATCCATGGCCCCCGTAGCTAACGAGTAAATGTATACAAAGAAAAGCTCGTAATAAAATAAAAGTATGCATTATGCAAAAGTGTATTGTATATTTTACTTGCCATAGAACAGAAGGTGCACTCGAATATAAAATTTTGACATAAATACTTCTTTTAATAAAAGATATTCAGATTTACAGAAAGTTGCCCATTCGAAATAGGTACGTATCTAGATGTACAAAATATGTATGTGGAAAATCTACAAGTAAAATGTTCTATATTATTTGAGTTACTAGTAAATCTGTGGGGAGGAAGCTAATTAATATCCGATGTAAATAGAGTATCATTTCTACATAATAACAGGTATAAAAACCATTTTACATTAACATATAAAAAAGTACAAAATAGAAACAAGCAAACAGATCCAACCAGGAATTAAAAGCGACTCCAACACAATTTCATGTTCGAAATAAAAAGCTGACGATGCTCAACACCCGTGTGTAATATAGTTAGGTATTTGCTTAGTTCGCAGACGGGGTGGCAGTGTAAAAAGTTGCTCAAATAAAAATCTCTTGGCGATGCCTCGGCCCATCCACGCGGAACACCCCACGTGTTATGCTGACTGCTGCACGCCTTTATTGTTGTACATTTTCCATCACACTGTGTCACGATATAATCTTGAATACGTTTTAGAGGCTTATAAATTGCGGTTATCGGAATGATTTAGCTAAAGTTGTAGGCAAATATGACGAAAGGAAAATTAAAATATTAGAAAAGCAAAGATTATTTCAAAATGGTAGGTAATGTGATTAGAAATGTATTGTGAAGATCCTAAAGAAACGGCGCATTTGTTATAGGTATCTACCTTATTCTTTAGAATTAAACTTTTAAATTATTATAACTTACAGTTGTAATTCAATAAATACCTACATATGTGTGTCCTGTGCTATGTTTTCAATCTCTTTGAATTATAACACAGTGTTGCTTAGTTGGAAAACACTTGAATCTGAACCATTAAGTGGGATGTTGTATGACATGAAGGGCTTTCCCTTTAAACATGTGAAAGTAAAAGAACGTTTGTAGTTCACGCATTGTACCCAGTGTTGCATAAAATTGCCATCTCGAAATAGAAGTGCATGAAAAAGACTCTTCAAACGATGTTTTAGGTAGGTATAGATCATTCGTTATATATCTATAATGGTTATTTTTTTAACATCGGTATTATATATTTTTTAAATGTAGATAGATATCTGCACTAATATACGACTTTTGAAAGATACGATCTCTCTTATCTACTAGAATAAACATAAGTAAATACTATATTATTATGAGCATAAATGCGGTTTATAAAAATGCACATGAATTAGCTTAGAAAACCCAAATATATTCGATAATTATGAATTGGTAAATAAGTATTTAATTGAATGTGCACTAGAGCTATTGAGATTTGAGTAGGTATTTTGTAGATAACGAAAATGGTAAGGACGCTAAAATTTAATGTACGAGTAGGTACTTTACGACAAAATTAAATACCTACGACTTAACTGGAACCTCAGTAATTAATATGCAGATTCACATGCTCACACATGCGAAATCATTATGTCCTGAAAATTGCAATTTACATCATAATTTACAATTTGTTAACGCTACATTCAATACGTTCGTGGATTTTAATACCGTTACGTTCTGTTGTTTAATATTTCCATCGTACAAAAGAATGTTTCGTGCAATTTTCCAATAAATTCCCTTTGCCTTTGTAGTACTACGGGAGGTCAATGACCTAAACCGGTATACGAACTGTTGCTAAGCAATAAAAACAAATACATAAACAATACAAAGGTACTGTGAAACTCTCGTTACCTTTATTACAACTGTATAAGAGTTATATCATATACTTTTAAATGTATAAAAACGTTTGTCGGGAAGTAAATTTCGTGAACCAGGTCAAGAGTTGCACTACGAGGGTCATTAGGACGTTATCTGTTATCGATTACCGTGTTGTCCGGTACTTTATGAAGACAGTTTTAACGAAGGTCCTATTGGTAAGGACGAATGAAATAGATGTCCTGAACGATCGGGGTGATGATCAAGAACAGTTTCTGTTTTATTTCGGACAAATACCTTTTAATAAAGTTGTGATATTAATAACTCCCAATTTCTGAGAAAATATTTAACTTAACTTTTCATTACTATTTAAAATTAAAGACTAAAGTGCACACTTTGTGCTATTAAATCCCAAAAATAGGAAATTAATAGGCAAGACGTCCCGGAACTGAGTGCGTAAACAAAATATCAAGTCTATTATAATGCTTTTTATGCACTAATAAAATGCAGTGTAGCCGGAAGGATGCTTTAAAAATTCTCGTAAAGCTAACGAGCACCGTCTAATTGTTTGGAAGAGTCCCGTTATGTCGCTTGGGGGAACTCCGTTAGGTATTATTCCCTTTTTTATTTCTCTTCACAATTTAATGTTAAGATATGATATTTCATCTTCGCGTATACCTTAATAATTATTGAGAGATAAAACAGGTAGATACTTATAAAATATTCTGTTAGTACGTTAGGTACTCGTAATTTTTGTGGTATCAAATTTCTGTTATTTCTGTTTGAGAAAATTCTAACTTAATTTGTAGAAATGAAATAATAACTGAAATTATTATACTTATACCCAAACGATAACTCAGTAGATTTAAAAAAATCTTTGCTCTTGTAAAGAAGCCTTCTCCTATGATACGTTTAGTACCTACCAATCATCCAGGATATTATACCTTACTAGTACCTCCCCGCGGTTTCACCCGTGTACCCGGGAGATGTACGCGAACCGAGGGGTTGCGTACTTTGGGTTCAAGTGTGGAATATTTCCACCCCTGATACACTCGTGATTGAAGTTATTATAAGCTGGCAGCCATTCCTTCACCAATACAAAATAAGCGGACTCACCTGGCGCTGCTGCCTCTGGCTCGTGGTCCTGATTATGAATGTGATCTTCTGCCACCCCGTACGGTAGATCATGGGTCTTGTTGAGTCGAAAAAAGGTCTGATGTCGGCACACGGAGTCAAGTGTAGCATCGACGTCTTCATAGGATCGTGGTTGCAACAATGGCTGCGCTTGGACCTATTCTACGTCACTTTTTCGAAAAATGACAGATCGGGCAGAACATGGCGGCGCGATGTCACTGTCGGTTCGTCCGCATTGGTCAATTAAAGAATTGACCTTTGTGATTGGATAAGAGAATGTGTGCCAACTTCGTAGTAAAAATAAACGTTTCGTTATAACTAGAATTATTGATAAAGTTTTGTTTCGTAAATTGCACATTTTCCGCCCACCAAAATGCAATATTTTGAATTTTAAGTTGAATTAGAATAAAAAATGAACTATAACTATAATTTTGATACCAAGTAAAGTAACAAAATATGCTAAATTAATTAATTTACGAGAACTAATCTGAATGTGTAGGCAAAGGGCAAAGTTTAGTTAATGATCGTTTGAATAATGTGCCGCTAGCGGTGCGAACAGTAGCTACACGCACTACTCCATCCGGACCAGTATGTAACTCAACTACCTTAGCAAGTGGCCAATGTAAGGGAATAATGTTTTCGCTTTTAATTATAACGATGGAACCGAGAGTCAAAGGTTTACAATGCTTGGTCCATTTCGCGCGTGTAGTTAACGATTGCAAATATTCGACTCTCCACCGTTTCCAAAATAATTGTTGGAAACGTTGGATTAAATGCCATCGGCCTAGCCGATTGGGTTTAGATTCGGTCAAGTCACATTCCGGGACTGAAGTCAGTGGCTCTAATGTGAGAAAATGTCCTGGCGTAAGGACATTTAAATCGTCGTTCGGATCAGAACTAATTGGACATAGAGGGCGTGAGTTAAGCATTGCTTCGATTTGTACAAATACGGTATTGAGCTCTTCGAATGTTAATGCTTGATCACCAATGATACGATACAAATGGGACTTAACTGCCTTTATCTGAATCTCCCAGACTCCGCCAAAGTGTGGGCTTGAAGGGGGATTAAATTTGAATTGGATGTGTTCCGCTTCCGACGCTTGTTGCATGTACACATGAAGTTGATTATAAGCTCCAACGAAATTGGTTCCATTGTCAGAATGAATAATTTGGATTCGACCTCTTCGTGCCACAAATCTTCGAAGAGCTGCGAGATAGGCTTCTGTAGACATGTCGGATACTACTTCAAGGTGTACCGCTTTGGTAGTAAAGCAAACAAATAGACATAGATACGCTTTACCTATCTTTGCATTTCTAAAGTTGTTTAATTTTATACGAAAAGGTCCAGCGTAATCCACACCTACTACAGAGAAGGGTTTTACTTGATTCACTCTGGCCGCTGGTAGATCTCCCATGAAGGGTTCAATAGGTGCTGGACGGGCACGAAAACATTTTATACATTTCGACAAGCAATGTCTGATCGCTCGTTTTGCAGACAAAATCCAAAATTGTTGAGTTATTAAATACTGAACGGTATTAATACCCGGGTGACAGTTTTCTCGATGTATTGCTTCTATAATACGATATGTCAATGGCGAGTCACGAGGGAGTAGTGCGGGATGCTTATGCTCAAATTCTAAGCCAGATTGCGATAATCTACCGCCCACCCTGAGAACTCCACGGTCATCCACAAAGGGGTTCAGTTTACGCAGTTGTTTGGGTAGTAATTTGCCTTCCTTAAGGCGTAAAATTTCATTACTGAAATGTATCTCTTGAGCCCGTTTTACAAACACTAGCAAAGCGTCATGAAGTTCTCTTCGACTTAGGCACCTGTCAATGGATGATGGCCTTTTGCGACTATTATTTATGAAACGTAAACAGTACACGATAACCCGCTGAGCTTTACGAACCGAAGAATGCTTGTCGAGGAGATTGTCGAGTAGATGGGGATCGTCATGAGTTAAAAGGGTAAGAACACGTTCTTCAGTTTTGACATCCGTGTCATTAGCGTTTGTTTTAGTAGGCCAACATTCAGGAGTTTGCAGAAGCCAGTGTGGACCCGCCCACCATAAACGACTTTGGACCAGATCGCCCGGAAGCAGTCCTCGGGATGCAATGTCAGCAGGATTGTCTTCAGTGGGAACGTGATTCCATTGAACGTTTGGTATGGCATCATGAACGTGACTCACTCGGTTTGCGACAAAGGTTTTCCAACGACTAGGACAGGAATCGAGCCATGCCAGCACAACAGTAGAATCCGACCACGCATATGAATTTGCGTTCGGAATCAAAGTTGAGTAAGTGTCTTGAACAAATTTCATCAGGTCGGATAGGAGCACTGCTGCACAAAGTTCTAAACGCGGTAACGATGTTTTCTTGACAGGAGCCACGCGAGATTTTGCACAGACGAAGAGGACTTGGACATTATCGTCGAAGTCAACGGTACGTAGATAAACAACAGCTCCATATCCAGCTTCCGACTTGTCAGCAAAGCCATGGAACTGACACAGTTGCATGTTGTTGACAGATAGATGTCGGTGAATTTTTAATGTTTTTATTAACGGTAATTGATCGCAAAAGTGTTTCCATTTAGTGACAATTTCCGTCGGAGGGGTATCATCCCAACCAGTTCTAAGCATCCATAATTTTTGTATGTAACACTTTGCCAGAAGTGTCAATGGTCCGAGAAATCCGAGCGGATCAAAAATTCTAGCAAGTTCGCTGAGTATTATTCGTTTGGTACATTTACGGTTCAGGGGCTGGACATCAAACATAAAATTGTCCGTTGACGGATTCCATTTTAAACCGAGTATTTTGGTTACGTTTGTTGTTTCCATATCCAAAGCTACGTTATCATTGTTGATAAGGCGGTCTTCTATGACAAGATCATCAAGTAGTTCAGGAATATTGCTTGTCCACTTACGCAAATGAAAGCCGCCCTTTTGCATGAGAGAAATTATTTCAGATTTCATCTTCTGAGCCTTTTCCAAGGAACTGCAGCCACTGACCACGTCATCTACGTAAACATCGTTGTTTAGAACAGTTGCAGCTAAAGGATACTCATCACCATGATCGTTGACTAATTGCTTGATTGTCCGGATAGCAAGGTATGGTGCGGAAGAAATTCCATAAGTAACGGTATTGAGTTGGTACTCATTAACCGGCTCCGATTTGTTAAACCTCCAGAATATCCGCTGATAGTCGCGGTCACCCTCGTCACATAAAATCTGGCGATACATTTGTCGGACGTCCGCAGTAAAGACAACAGCGTGTACGCGAAACTTGAGTAGAAGTTCCATAATGTTAGTCTGGAGCTTGGGCCCGACGAGCAAGGCATCATTAAGTGAAACACCTGTAGTATCCTTCGCTGATCCGTCGAACACCACTCGAAGCTTGGTCGTGATGCTATCAGGTCGAACAATACAGTGATGTGGTATGTAGTACTTTCCTTCACTTAGTAACTTAGTAGGAACTCTACTCATGTGACCACTATCAAGATAGTCTTCCATGAACTCATTATATTGTTGTTGTAGGTTTGGGTCCTGTTCCAATTTTCGTTCAAGACGGTGAAATCTTTTGAGTGCCAATTCACGAGATCCTGGAAATTGATCACGTTTCACTTTAAAAGGTAGGGAAATTATATACCGTCCAGTTTCATCGCGTTTGTGTTTATTGACATAATTCGCTTCACAAAGTTCCTCATCGGGTGTGAGCTTGGTAGAACCAGGTATATTGTCTAACTCCCAGAAGTTTTTTAAATTATCATTCAGCAATGAATCATTGCTTTCATCTGCCTTATCAGTGTTGACCAAGAAGGAGCTAGCTTGATGCTGATTTGAATTTGATATTGTTTTGCATTCCGCATTCCCCATCAAAAGCCACCCAAAAACGGAATTAAGAGCTGACGGCGCGTTAGGCCCTCCGCTTACGCTTCCAGCAAGCAGGAGTGAAGAAAATACCTCGGCTCCCAAAAGAATGTCTATGTTACCAGGAACATGGCAGTCTGGATCAGCTAAGGCTAAATGTTGCACATGATTCCATGCCGCTTTGTTAAGTTTGATCGAAGGCATTTTTCCGCAAATAGACAGTAACGTGAATGCTTCAATGGTAAAAAGAACCTTCCCACCAGTTCCTAATTCAATAGTGACCATGCCAGATACATTAGAACACGATTGACCTAAGCCACAAATTTTCCGAGACGATGAATTGCGCCTAATGCCGAGTGAGTCTGCTGCTCGTTCTGTTATGAAATGCGCTTGACTGCCCGAGTCAATCAACGCCCGAAATGTTTTAAAATGACCATTAACGTCTTTAACGTCTACCTTCGCAGTGGATAGAAGAACTAGGGAGTTATCGTTCAGAGTAGTTAGAACTCTTGCAGGGTTCGTAGTTGAGGACGTTGGTGCTTGAGGTGGTTGATCCTTGTCGTCTCGATGTAGAAGGCTATGATGACGCTGATGACACTTTTGGCATCTAAATATGGATTTGCAGTCTCGAAGTCCATGTGATGATTTCAAACAATTGAAGCACCAATGATGGGTTTTAGCGTAATCCAAGCGTTCATCTATTGATTTCTGTGCAAACGACGTACAATGGGTGATGGAATGAGCTTCATTACAGAATGAACACTTAAATGTACGTATATTAGCTGATGCTGAACTTGATGGACTGGCATCTTGAGGCACCTTTTTCACGTTGGATAAAAACGTAGAGGTTGGTGGCTTCTTGTTAGCTATGTGTACCGATTTCTTATCGTGAGTTTTGGTGACTGGATGTCCACGTGTACGTTCAAGATTACCGCCCGAGAAATGTGTATCGCGGACGAGAGCCTCACATTTTGAATAAAGAAATTCCTTTAATGTAGAATACGTGGGTAATTCGTTGGTTGGATATTCTTGTTCGAAATCGCAACGGGTTGACGAATCCAGTTTCGCTAGCAATGTATAACATAATATAAAATCCCAATGCTGAGTCGGTAAGTCAAGCCGTTTAAGGATGGCCAAGTTTTCATTAAATAAATCCAGACTTCTACGAAATTCATGGGCATTACTAAATCTGAAGGAAACATTTTGCATTTCTTTCCAGCACGTGAAGGCTAGTTCCCTGTTATTCCTGTATCTCGCTAAAAGAGCGTTATAGGCTTCGGTATAATACTTTCCAGTTGCAGGAAAAACTCGAATGAATGCAAGTGCGTCGCCTGACAAAGTAGACACCAAATAATGCATACGCTCTGTATCGGAGAGAGATTCGTTATCGTGAATTAGTGAAGAAAAGATATCATAATATTCAGGCCAAGCCTTGATACATCCTGAAAACGTTGGTATATTTATTTTAGGTAACCTCACTTTGGCGCGTGAATGACTGTAATTATTCCCATTACAGGTATCAACGGATTTATTTAGCTCGTTATTAGCGGTAAGTTGCCTGTGAATCGTTACAATATCGAAGTACATTTCATCAAACTTACTTCGAAGTTCATCTTCGGCGTCCTCAGAAGAAGAATCAATAAGGTTGAGTATACACGTATGCGCCTCTTCAAAATGATCCACATGTTGCCTAGATTCAGTATGATAAGCAATGAATTTATCGAGTTGACGTTCATCGTTTTGAGCCAACTTCGCGACTTCCAAAGTTTTCGATAATCGATTGAAAGCAAGAGTTCGTTTGCGGCGTAAAGCTGGCAAGTCACTCACCGTTTTGGTGACGTACTGATCTATGTCCAAAGATTTTCTAGATTTAAGACGACGCTTAGGTAGGTACGACATAATCGTGATACAAACAATAAATTATCAAACTATAACCGATCACTGATAACGTTCCGGAATAGGACCCTATAGTACCAACTTTCAGAATAATCACCTTAATAATTTCAAAATAGGTAACCTAAAATTATTTTAAGAATTGGTACCTTTAATTTATTTTAAGAATTGGTACCCTTAAATTATTTTAAGAATAGGTACCTTTAATTTATTTTAAGAATAGGCACCTTTAAATTATTTTTAGAATAGGCACCTTTCAATAATTTTAAGAATAGGCACCTTTCAATAATTTTAAGAATAGCTACCCTATGAAAATTTTAAGAATAGGCACCTCACAAGAATTTTAAGAATAGGTACCTCACAAGAATTTTAAGAATAGGACCCCAAGAAAGTTATTTATAGAATACGGTAATTTTTTTGCAACCGACCCGTTAAATTGAATACATCGGAAATATGTTAACCTCAAAATGTTAAATTAAGGCAAAAAACTTAAATATGATGATTGATTTCCCTAATTATCATTCAAAAACACAATTCCCTTCAACGAATCAAATAAAAAGTGTGCGTATGCCTACGTAGCCTACGTACTTTAATATTTGGAGGTAAAAAAATGTGTTACGGTATGTTTTGCTTCAAAACAATGGGCAAATAAACGATTAGATTCAGTAAGAATAAAGAGTTATTCTCCACTTGATATCAATTGTAATAAAATTGCTTGCCGTTGAATAAGTAGGTAGATGCACCGGTCTAATAACGAACAAGATTATGAGTGAATGTGACGAACCTGAGTAAAAACGATAAATAGTTCACACAAACAAAACGAATAGGTAAATTAAGTCTCGTTAATAGGCCGTATGTAGCTATCGACGGCACGAATTGACAAACAATTTTACAACTTAGACGAATTGTGATAATGACTCAACAAAATGGCGATTAAAGGTGGAGAAGATTTACGAAATTTACGAACAATACTTTATATATTCCCTGGTTTCGGCACCAAAAAATGTACGCGAACCGAGGGGTTGCGTACTTTGGGTTCAAGTGTGGAATATTTCCACCCCTGATACACTCGTGATTGAAGTTATTATAAGCTGGCAGCCATTCCATCACCAATACAAAATAAGCGGACTCATCTGGCGCTGCTGCCTCTGGCTCGTGGTCCTGATTATGAATGTGATCTTCTGCCACCCCGTACGGTAGATCATGGGTCTTGTTGAGTCGAAAAAAGGTCTGATGTCGGCACACGGAGTCAAGTGTAGCATCGACGTCTTCATAGGATCGTGGTTGCAACAATGGCTGCGCTTGGACCTATTCTACGTCACTTTTTCGAAAAATGACAGATCGGGCAGAACATGGCGGCGCGATGTCACTGTCGGTTCGTCCGCATTGGTCAATTAAAGAATTGACCTTTGTGATTGGATAAGAGAATGTGTGCCAACTTCGTAGTAAAAATAAACGTTTCGTTATAACTAGAATTATTGATAAAGTTTTGTTTCGTAAATTGCACAGGAGATCTTCCGTTTTCCCGGTATTCCTAAATTTATCCGAGAACTTAGAATATACTACAATATGCAAATTTGGATATTAAACTGAGTCCCTGGAGTGCCGGTTCAACACCCCCTCCCGGGTTTATGAATAATGCGATTCGTTACTGTTAATAGCGATGAAGTGACAGTTTTTCTATAAGAACTCACTTAATACATAAAAGATATCATGAATATGAGCATAAAGAACTAAAGTAGTAAGGAATGCATTAAAGCGTCAACAAGAATCTAAATTTCTCGAAACAAATATGAAACAGTTAACTGTGTGCCGAATTTCATTTAAATTTAATATGTTCTGAAATAACACATAGACTACTTTTTATTCTAGGAAAATTTAAAATCTCCGGGACCGCGGGGAAACACTTATATTTACGTTTAGTAGGTAATAATCGATACGAATTTCAAGATTGTCGTTAAAGTCTGTTGCTATTCGTTGACAGTAAAATAATCGACGTCTTTCTAACAGCAAAATAAAATGATTTACTAAATAAATAAATAAGAACGATCGAAAAGGTAATCAAGAAGAAAAATACAATGGATATAAACGTCAATAAAGAAAGAGACAAATAGCATCACGTATTCGTATGTCGTTCGTTTCTATAATAAATGATACCCTTTACTTACTGTTATTGGAAAATTCAACAACAACCACCGGTTCTCGAAAGTTACTGAGGATTAACCGATCGAGTAGGTACTTAGGGAAATTGTAAAGAATTGATAAAAAAATGATTCATAGTTTATCCAAAAGCTTTTACAAAATAGTTAGTCAAATAAAAGTATACTGCGTTCAAGCCATGTCAGTAGGTAATGATTACTTAGGTTCACTTTTATTTTGTATGTTTGAATTAAATAATTTAAAACGTATAAACATAATCTAACATAAACTAAACTATCTATAGTATAATTCAAGGCAAAATCAATTCAAATTCAATTCCATTTACATAAACACGGTGAAAATAGTATTCAGATATTAATATGAGCAAAAACAAGACTAATAATAATGACTAACATAAAGCTTTTAGTAGATACTATTTTATAGAATAAAGCGCGAGACAATTCACGGGAAATTTAACTGTCGTTTAACGAGAAACAATGGTTACGTGAGTTTTCTAACTAACTTTGATAAATCGACAGGATTTTTATTGCTCTATATTTTGTTCGCTTCCGGTAGGTATTGTTTTTAATTAGAGATTAATTGGATTATGAACATGAAAATTATACCACACACGAGTATGTAATGCAGGCTTTACTTTTTAAACAGAATATGTTTCTTACGACAGTATATACCTACAGAGCAACTTCTTCAACTTAACTGATGATCATTGCTCATATTATTTACAGATTTATTTTCAGCTTTTTATAAATTGATAAAGTTAGTAAAAAGATGAAGCCAAAACAAACTCGCTAAAATTAACGAGGACGTTAGCAAGTCGTCAAACATTGGAAATCTCGTTAAAAAGTTGTCTAAAGTCAATCACACCGGTGTGATGCGAACCAAAAATAAAGTCATTTGTATCTCAAAATACAACCTGCAGGGTAAAATATACAAATACATTATGAACTACGAAATTGGTTGCTAAAATTTATTATTATTAACCAAAATTACAGGGAAATTTAACATTTATATCAGATAAAAACATCTACACTGACTACACTATAAGGCCATTTATAATTTCCTCACTTGACATACATAGCCCTGGCAGCTTATTCCACTTTAAAGTCCAGACATAGTTTTCTAATCACTAACAGTAACTGACTCTAGAATTGTAAATGCTCAATTAAAGCGTTACTCATTACGGCGAAGCAGTTGAAAATAAACTATAAATGTAGGTAAATATTAGTTAAAACATACATCGAAAATGTATACTACTTTAGGTAAGTTAGGTAACGATAATTAAATACATAGAATTTAAGCTTTCAATAGTAGTAGTTAGTATTCAATATTCATCAGTCACTCATGCAATGGATTTAAGAACAAAGGACTGAACCTTTGTTATTTATGAATACAAATAGGCTTTTCATATGACGAATATTTCACGACGTTTTGTTTGTGAGCGGCGCAAATGAAGAAAGTTGTACCAATACTCCGTCGGGGAATTTTCAGTCCGGAAAACAGGGATTTTTTTTACTTATTAAGCAAGGTAGAGTCACGGCTGATTTGTTCTGCTATTTGTTATTTTCCCCCATTGCATCGATTGTTGTCGAGAGCCTTTTGTGATTCTTACTTTATTCGCCTTTAGTGGACTGAGACGGATGAACTTTTAATTAATCGCTAATTGCATTCTTTCGGTGCCCATCTGATTTCCATCTCCATTATCTGTTATTATTTAACGAAGTTTTCCCATGAATTGACGAAATTTAGTCTAAATAGGTGTGTGGTTAGTCTATAAGTATGTGTGTATTATAAAAGTAGTATTTGTTTTATGTCAGCAATTTGGTTACCATGATGCAAACTCTGTTTAGTTTCGAATTTAATTGATCTTTGATGAAAATTTCCCAGGTTTATTTTCAAATTTAAAAAAGAAAATCAAATGACAACCGATGAATACAAAAATTTAATAAAAATTAATGAAAACACAAATGTGTGGTCATCAAGACTAAAAATACTTTTTCTGGATCTTCTCGATTAGTAAACGTAACTTGTTATCATAAAACTCAGTTCAGATTTGAATTAATAATATCTAAATATTAGCTAAAGTTATCCTCCTTCAAGCATTATTTGGACATAAACAAAAATTGCAACCCTAATTCCTAATCACCTGACACATAAATCCTACGCGAGCATATTGTGAAAAGGGTGGACTATCATACAAAACATTTAGGTCTTCTGTTTAATAAAAGACTGTCAATAAGGTCTATAATCAAAGCTCATTAGGCTGTCCTCAAACTATCCTGCCTATATTATGTAAAGCCTACAACTATTAGATAGGATGCACGCATACAACCTCGCGTAGAGGAAGCGGCAGGACGGTCGGCGCCGCTTTGTGGCGGCTCGGAAATTGAACACCGCACCGCACAACCGCTACACGTTCAACTTTGTTCTGAAACCTTTTGTTTACATCTATTTAACAGTGTTTGTAAATTATTTAGTTACTAGTACGTAATAATTCACATACTGTATATATTCAACCTATTAGAACATGTGGCCTGCCTGATATAGTATTCATTATTTAAAACGTAAAAGCATGCGGCCAAAAACAATGCACAACTTCACTCGCAAAAATATATCTGTCGCCCACAATACATTGCTATTATAACATTGACAGGCGCATTGAATCTATTCTCATACATGTAGGTAACACGAAAATACAGTATTTGTTTTCTAAATTGTATTCTTTATACTTTTAATGGTTTTTTTTTACATACAAATGGACTTTAATTAATCAGCTATTCTAGGGCGCATTAATCATATTTGGCTAACCGTTCTGCAATTTTATCATAATAGTAGGTACTACATGCTAACAATGTCATTGTTACTGTTCGTTATCAATGGTAAACGGATGTTATAATACCTATACTCTACATACACTTTAGATGTACATATAATTAGCAGCCCGTAAAGTAAGGCATTGACTACACATAAAAATATTATATACATTGCATATTTATAAGTACAGATCAAGCTCGAAAAGGCTTTCACAGTATTTATTTCGAATAAATAAATATTTTAAACTACGATCGTACTCTAAACTAACAGGCATGAATATGTTATTTCACGTGTGGCCATGGTCATGCTGAAGTCCAAGCGAGGAAATTGAAATGTCAAATGCATTCTCGATAAGCTCAGAGCTTTCATGCAATAGGATAAAATTAAAAGTTTAATGGCGCGATTTTATTTTGTTTCTATATTCTGTATATAATATTAGGAAATACCTACATTTTTTTATTATTTAGAATTAATAATTTAAAAATAAAACTAATGTTTTAGTACCTACTTGCCATCGTAAAAAAGAATAATAAGGTTAATTAAATTTTAATGAGGTATGATATCTATTACCTACGTTCCATGTTAGTGTAAAAATTACGAAGACAATTACGTTAACCTATTATTTTTCTCGAAGCTTATATTTATCACCGTAATACCTGAGGTAAAAGAAAAAAACTGTAGTTCTGTAACTTCATTAAGAGCGGATCCGTGATATGGGCTCCCGTCACGCTATGTCGATGTAACCATCTGAGGCGTTATGATTACGTGTTTAAAACTAAACTTGTAATTTTATCGATGGGAAAAACCTAAGTTATGTTGATATGTACTCAGTTCGGGAGCAGAATGGCCGTGTTTAATAGGCCGTGATAAATAGGTATAATTTATGCGTTAAAATTGAATGTAGAAAGAACTTCGACTTCGTTTTCATATTTTGACTAGGTAAAATGGTAAATGTTAATTAAGTAGGTAGGTAGGTATAGGTAAAAATTCAAATTTCAAATTAAGAAAATATAGTCAGTACCTACCAATTGCAGTAACCTACACTTATCTATGCCATGTAAAGATTTAAAGTAGTGTAAAGATGTAAAGTATGAATAAAGGTAATTATCGAATTTGTTATACAGAAATATTTTCTATAGTAGGTACGTAGGTACTTGAAATATATAAAATCTTACTATTATAAAATGAATCAATGACAATAAATACATATATAAATATGATCATTAGGTTTGCAACACCTTTGTCTTAGATCGAAGTTAGAAATGAAACTCGTACCTTCATGTAGGAGCCTCCATTTTTCTCCTCGCAGTGTCGCCTGATGTACCGGTGGCAAATATCTGACATTTTCCACTCTGAAAGTAGAACGGACTCGTTAGCTCATGGTCGTACACAATAGGCTTGTTATTTTTGATAGGGATGAGAATATATATTTTTTGCACCATAGCTGTTGTTACGTAAAGACAAACTACACGTTTATTTCAATAGTATAAAGCATAGTTTTCTTTCTACAATGTTTTTGGATGTACTTTACCTCAGAAACGTATATTACGTCTAACTCATTTCTATTTTAATTTCTTGTTATGATTATTTATTAATTTAACTAATAAGCAACAAGTGTAAAAACAACATACCTATAACAATGGTAAAGTTTTAGTCATCAATATATTTCCATAATTTCAAATTTGAAGTGTGCACCAACTTACTTTACAATTAGGTAAGTTTAGTTTCGGTTAAGTCATAATCATTGTCCTTCGGTGACACATACGTACCGGATTCTAATTTCAATGTTATCAATGTAACTTGAATAATGTACCATAATATGTGTCATAATAAACTTTTCAAAATAAAACTGAAGTTTTTGTTGTTGTTAATTTAAAGTCATAAATAAATAATATGCTATAACATTATGCTAATATCGAATAGATAAATGTATTGTGTAATAAACCATCTTTGTATAAATTGCTCATAATAAAATAATCATTGTATAGTCAACCAAAAACAGATTACCTCCTGCCAACCTCATTCCCCCAAAGGATTCCCTTAGAATTAAAAACTTGAACAATAGTTAGCATTTCCACACGCAATACTATTTTAAGGTCATGTTCTCTGTCATCTATAGTGTGAACATGTTAATCATGACAACACCAGTGCGTGCTACCATTTTTAGTGTAAAAATTGTGCTTACAAATCGTCTTAGAAATACCTAGTTCTCCGTATTCTTTCTCAGTGTTAGAAAGATATCAAAAAAGTGCTTTCACACGTGCCTATTAAAGACATTGCTTGAAAGGTGTCGCCTCTAAGAACGTAGATTTATTATACATTGAGGTTTTATACGAGATAGCTTCTGCCCGCGACTCCGCCCGCGTGGAATAGTTACTTTGGGCTAACGCTAACTTTCAACCCCCTTCGTATACGTAGAAGGATGGTCTCGCAGAGCTAACTGATGACTGCACGCGCCGGCCCGGCATATAAAGGCGCGCGCAGTACAGTACTTGAACATTATTTTGCTGCAATGTTATTTTAAATTTGCGATATCTCCTAAGATGTAAAAGGCAATTTTGTTTTAAATTAAATACTTGTGATGAATAACGTATTTATTTGGATAAGGATAAATATCATCTTCATAAAAGTACCTTCACAAATAATGCTTAATTTTCGAACAAATTTGGTTAGTATAAAAATGGTCACAGTGAGCCAACCTTAACAGATAGACATATGCTATATGGATGCATATGGACTTTTTTTTAGAACTTTTGAAGGGGACAATTCTGTCATACATAATTTTAGCGTAACTTTAACTTTTTACGCAGCGTACGCAGCGGAAGCTCTCAACAGGAAAAGAAATCTCCCGATTTTGAAACATTCTTCATTGGTGCTCCGCTCCTATTGGTCATAGCGTGATGATATATAGCCTATAGCCTTCCTCGATAAATGGACTATCCAATGGCGAAAGAATTTTTCAAATCGGACCAGTAGTTTCTGAGATTAGCGCGTTCAACCAAACAAACAAACAAACTCTACTCCTTTATAATATTATATTATTAGTATAGATAAGTTTTCATGCCTAAAACAATAATTGAAAATAAAATATACAGCGAAATGTTTATACAAAAGTAACGGTATATAACTGACTGTTAGCACTGTTACTCCATAAGTTATATATATTAGATACTAATAACATACATTAAGTAATAATTTGATTTACTTTTACCAAAAACCAATCACAGCAATTTCAACAACAGTCGGGTAAAAAGTAAAAACACACTTCCACGCCTAATCTGGCCACAAATAGCTTTAGGGTTGTGTATATTAACTACGTACAAATGTAAACATTAGGCGAATAACTCTGTGTACAAATTTAAATCACACCAGCCCCATCCGGAACGTAATTCGAGACGTGTAGGAAGTATTGAATGAGGTTAGCGCTAACTGCGGTGAATAAACAGCGTTATACCATCATGTGCTGCTGTTTGGTTTTCAGCGGGTATCATACAAATGTAATGACTTGGCGTTTCCTTTATTGCATATATCCTAACCATCCTAGAAATGTGAATGCTCGTACTTCGGATGTTATTGCGTTAACAGTTTGTCTCTAGGACGGATTTAGTTAATGGCAAGTATGGTATGAACAACAGCAGGAAAACTCGAGGAGAAATAAATATGTGGATAGAGTGACGAATGTACATTATACGTGATGAAGAGCAAGCATACATAATTTATTTTTTATTTATTATTTTAATTCAGACATTTGTCCATATGGGTTAGTAACAAGACTTACATACTATGTTAGTAACATCAACAGTTTTATACCTAATTAAACCTGATGATGATGATGATGATGATGATTGAGCACTACACCCAGCCAGTGCAACGACTGACCCATGTCCTATACAACCATTCGGGCAACAGCCCGCATGCACAGTCTTGTTTGGTAACTGAACAGAGACACTGGTACCCGAATAGTTATATAAGAGTAGCCATGGATATACCAGGGAGCGCGTGGTTAATAGGAAGGACACGCTCTGGGATGGGAAAGGAAGACCAGCAAGCCGCAGCCGGCTGGCCAGAATCGACCGACTGTTCAGCCTCTAGCCAATATAGGAAAATAGGAGGATGGGTATTGTATATAGGAATGAGCGTTGGTGCACGATGAGATGGCGTTTGGTGTGTTTTTTCTTCCTGTCTGCTCTACTGGACTTCCATGTTGCGCTTGCATTACCGGTTGTGTTTCAGCGAATGTCGTTCCTCCAATTGTAAGTTTCTTGCTTGGTTGACTGTTGCCCGTCTTGTATCCATGAGTCGCGAACTCTTTGCTCCTTTTCGGCTTAATTGTCGTAATGTGTCCATGAATCCTGTGCTCGGTGCTTGTCCGTACAATACGTACGTTAGTTGACGTTGTTTATTCGTGTATTTCATATTTTTTGTTCCGTTTTGATTTATAGTTTCCATGTATCCAGCTACCATACTTGCATTGCTCGACTTAGATTAATTGTTGTTGTTGTATCCGTGTTCGTTTTATTGATTATTTCGCCCTAGCTATCCCGTTTGAGTGGATTGAAGTCGTTTAGCCATGAACTCCCTGTGCAAGGCTCAGCTTTGGTTAATTGTTGTCATGTGTACTTGCTGCTCGGTTAGGATTGATGTAATTGTATCACTTACCATGTACCACTATCTCGTTGTTCTAATTTGCTTGGTTTTGACATGTGTCCATTTACGCGTAGGCTGGCATTCCTATGCCTGCGTAGTAATACATCCGTTGGTATTTGAGTCTCTTAGTGATAGCTTTTCCGTCTAAAATATCTGTCACTTTCGCTTCTCTGTTGAAGTTGCGGTCCAAGCATTTGACATACTATCAGTCACTTGTAACGACGTAGTTTTGATCCGTTTGTTTTAGTTAGTACCATCGCTTTCAGGCCGTAGCTTATTGCAGGATTAATAGCCATCTTGTATAAGCCGTGGTGGCTCAGTTGGGAACGCACCGACTCACGATCATGAGGGTGCCGGTTCAAATCCCTGGCCCGTATCTCTGAGTTTATAAAAACTTACGTACGGATTCACACCACTGGCTTTCGGTGAAGGAAAACATCGTGAGGAAACCTGCATGCCTGAGATGTCACAATTAAAGGCATGTGAAGTCCGCCAATCCGCACTAGGCCCGCGTGGTGGACTATGGCCTAAACCCCCTCGATGTTAGGGGAGGCTCGAGCTCCTCGGTGGAGACGTATATGAGCTGTTGATGATGATGATGATGATGATGACTTGTTCGTGGTCAGATGTATTAATTATATTTTGTTCCGGATATCCAGGATTTTTACAACTTTTCCGTCCGCAGGATGTATCTATGCGTGTGTTAGATTATATTGTAAGGCAATAAATTTATTATTATTATTAATGAATATTTGAAGTGTAAACAATGCAAATTGAGAATATTAAGAGTGACATTTCAATTTGTGAGGGTATTAACTTGATTTTTGGCACATTACTCAACTTCATTAAAAGTATTTTTATTGAGTCAAAAATTCAAGATTCTCGTTTTAAATAAACATGGATAAAATGTGTTTAGATTGTGATTGTACTTGTACCATAAATAATATTGTATTTTATGATGTATAAATAATCTTGTTTAAGATTTGTTTCATGTCATTTCAATATTCTTATCGATCCCAAAACAAGAAGTAAGTGTACAACATTGTTAAAATATTTCGTTATCAATACCATAAATGATGATTTGATTTATAATGCCTATTTAACGCTATTTAAGATTTGTTTCCGTAATTTTTATAAAACGTGGCAAGTAATTTTTATAAAATGCTGTGAGGGTATTTTGCTTCACTATGATAAATGTTTGCCTATAAAAGGCAACTCTGTTTTGAGCTAGATACACTTTTTCATCAACTGTTGTACGGAGCAGACGTCTCTCGCAGTGTCTCTTGGCCGTAAATATTAAGTTGAGAAAAAGTTAAATAGCGAAAGCTATGCCAAATTATGGATCAGTCAGTTAATCAGCTGTTATACGGTTCAGACATAGACCTGTGTCCCATGTCCGTAAAAATTAAGCTGAAGTAATCTTGGTATATAGCGGAAGCTATGCCAAATTACTGATTGATCGATATACTCGGCTGTTATGCGGGTCAGACATATAACTGTGTCTCGTGACCGTAAAAATTAAGCTGAGTAGTTGGCAAATAGCTTATCAACGAAACTATGTTTGGAATCAATATATTTATGCACGCATATATCTATGTTTAGGTTGGCGCTCTTGTTAGTATTGATGGCTTCGAGTCTGTGGTCATTCCTTACGATGCATGATGATCGCTAATACCCGACACTTGTTACCTCCGCCCGTGAGGGACCATTTGTAATGTTTTGACTCGTATGTTATCTAGTCCTCGTTCCCGTTTCTTGTCATCCGATTTGTGTAACATTCTTCATTCTCCTACAGCTTCAGTTGCATTTATGGGTTGAAATGTGATGAATGCATGTTTTGTAGTGCCTGGCCATGTTGCTTGTTGTGATGTTGACATAATAAAAGTGTGCCTTGTTTTCGTATTGATTTTCATATCTTGGTCGATTGCAGAGGGATCCAGGTTGCATGTCGAATTAACTGATTGTGCTGGTGTTCTTCAATCATATCTTGGTCGATTGCAGAGGGATCCAGGTTGCATGTCGAATTAACTGATTGCGCTGGTGTTCTTCAATATACTTGTCAAGGTCCCGTCTTATTGCGTGGTGGTCGGATGTAATGAATAGGCGTGCACATATGCATGGTTTTTTAGTAAAAGGGCCTGGTTATTTGTTTAAATAAGAAATTAATAGCCTGAGGGTATTTTGCTTCACTATGATAAATGTTTGCCTATAAAAGGCAACTCTGTTTTGAGCTAGATACACTTTTTCATCAACTGTTGTACGGAGCAGACGTCTCTCGCAGTGTCTCTTGGCCGTAAATATTAAGTTGAGAAAAAGTTAAATAGCGAAAGCTATGCCAAATTATGGATCAGTCAGTTAATCAGCTGTTATACGGTTCAGACATAGACCTGTGTCCCATGTCCGTAAAAATTAAGCTGAAGTAATCTTGGTATATAGCGGAAGCTATGCCAAATTACTGATTGATCGATATACTCGGCTGTTATGCGGGTCAGACATATAACTGTGTCTCGTGACCGTAAAAATTAAGCTGAGTAGTTGGCAAATAGCTTATCAACGAAACTATGTTTGGAATCAATATATTTATGCACGCATATATCTATGTTTAGGTTGGCGCTCTTGTTAGTATTGATGGCTTCGAGTCTGTGGTCATTCCTTACGATGCATGATGATCGCTAATACCCGACACTTGTTACCTCCGCCCGTGAGGGACCATTTGTAATGTTTTGACTCGTATGTTATCTAGTCCTCGTTCCCGTTTCTTGTCATCTGATTTGTGTAACATTCTTCATTCTCCTACAGCTTCAGTTGCATTTATGGGTTGAAATGTGATGAATGCATGTTTTGTAGTGCCTGGCCATGTTGCTTGTTGTGATGTTGACATAATAAAAGTGTGCCTTGTTTTCGTATTGATTTTCATATCTTGGTCGATTGCAGAGGGATCCAGGTTGCATGTCGAATTAACTGATTGTGCTGGTGTTCTTCAATCATATCTTGGTCGATTGCAGAGGGATCCAGGTTGCATGTCGAATTAACTGATTGCGCTGGTGTTCTTCAATATACTTGTCAAGGTCCCGTCTTATTGCGTGGTGGTCGGATGTAATGAATAGGCGTGCACATATGCATGGTTTTTTAGTAAAAGGGCCTGGTTATTTGTTTAAATAAGAAATTAATAGCCTGAGGGTATTTTGCTTCACTATGATAAATGTTTGCCTATAAAAGGCAACTCTGTTTTGAGCTAGATACACTTTTTCATCAACTGTTGTACGGAGCAGACGTCTCTCGCAGTGTCTCTTGGCCGTAACTATTAAGTTGAGAAAAAGTTAAATAGCGAAAGCTATGCCAAATTATAGATCAGTCAGTTAATCAGTTGTTATACGGTTCAGACATAGACCTGTGTCCCATGTCCGTAAAAATTAAGCTGAAGTAATCTTGGTATATAGCGGAAGCTATGCCAAATTACTGATTGATCGATATACTCGGCTGTTATGCGGGTCAGACATATAACTGTGTCTCGTGACCGTAAAAATTAAGCTGAGTAGTTGGCAAATAGCTTATCAACGAAACTATGTTTGGAATCAATATATTTATGCACGCATATATCTATGTTTAGGTTGGCGCTCTTGTTAGTATTGATGGCTTCGAGTCTGTGGCCATTCCTTACGATGCATGATGATCGCTAATGCCCGACACTTGTTACCTCCGCCCGTGAGGGACCATTTGTAATGTTTTGACTCGTATGTTATCTAGTCCTCGTTCCCGTTTCTTGTCATCCGATTTGTGTAACATTCTTCATTCTCCTACAGCTTCAGTTGCATTTATGGGTTGAAATGTGATGAATGCATGTTTTGTAGTGCCTGGCCATGTTGCTTGTTGTGATGTTGACATAATAAAAGTGTGCCTTGTTTTCGTATTGATTTTCATATCTTGGTCGATTGCAGAGGGATCCAGGTTGCATGTCGAATTAACTGATTGTGCTGGTGTTCTTCAATCATATCTTGGTCGATTGCAGAGGGATCCAGGTTGCATGTCGAATTAACTGATTGCGCTGGTGTTCTTCAATCATATCTTGGTCGATTGCAGAGGGATCCAGGTTGCATGTCGAATTAACTGATTGCGCTGGTGTTCTTCAATATACTTGTCAAGGTCCCGTCTTATTGCGTGGTGGTCGGATGTAATGAATAGGCGTGCACATATGCATGGTTTTTTAGTAAAAGGGCCTGGTTATTTGTTTAAATAAGAAATTAATAGCCTGAGGGTATTTTGCTTCACTATGATAAATGTTTGCCTATAAAAGGCAACTCTGTTTTGAGCTAGATACACTTTTTCATCAACTGTTGTACGGAGCAGACGTCTCTCGCAGTGTCTCTTGGCCGTAACTATTAAGTTGAGAAAAAGTTAAATAGCGAAAGCTATGCCAAATTATGGATCAGTCAGTTAATCAGCTGTTATACGGTTCAGACATAGACCTGTGTCCCATGTCCGTAAAAATTAAGCTGAAGTAATCTTGGTATATAGCGGAAGCTATGCCAAATTACTGATTGATCGATATACTCGGCTGTTATGCGGGTCAGACATATAACTGTGTCTCGTGACCGTAAAAATTAAGCTGAGTAGTTGGCAAATAGCTTATCAACGAAACTATGTTTGGAATCAATATATTTATGCACGCATATATCTATGTTTAGGTTGGCGCTCTTGTTAATATTGATGGCTTCGAGTCTGTGGTCATTCCTTACGATGCATGATGATCGCTAATACCCGACACTTGTTACCTCCGCCCGTGAGGGACCATTTGTAATGTTTTGACTCGTATGTTATCTAGTCTTCGTTCCCGTTTCTTGTCATCCGATTTGTGTAACATTCTTCATTCTCCTACAGCTTCAGTTGCATTTATGGGTTGAAATGTGATGAATGCATGTTTTGTAGTGCCTGGCCATGTTGCTTGTTGTGATGTTGACATAATAAAAGTGTGCCTTGTTTTCGTATTGATTTTCATATCTTGGTCGATTGCAGAGGGATCCAGGTTGCATGTCGAATTAACTGATTGTGCTGGTGTTCTTCAATCATATCTTGGTCGATTGCAGAGGGATCCAGGTTGCATGTCGAATTAACTGATTGCGCTGGTGTTCTTCAATATACTTGTCAAGGTCCCGTCTTATTGCGTGATGGTCGGATGTAATGAATAGGCGTGCACATATGCATGGTTTTTTAGGAAAAGGGCCTGGTTATTTGTTTAAATAAGAAATTTATAGCCTGAGGGTATTTTGCTTCACTATGATAAATGTTTGCCTATAAAAGGCAACTCTGTTTTGAGCTAGATACACTTTTTCATCAACTGTTGTACGGAGCAGACGTCTCTCGCAGTGTCTCTTGGCCGTAACTATTAAGTTGAGAAAAAGTTAAATAGCGAAAGCTATGCCAAATTATAGATCAGTCAGTTAATCAGCTGTTATACGGTTCAGACATAGACCTGTGTCCCATGTCCGTAAAAATTAAGCTGAAGTAATCTTGGTATATAGCGGAAGCTATGCCAAATTACTGATTGATCGATATACTCGGCTGTTATGCGGGTCAGACATATAACTGTGTCTCGTGACCGTAAAAATTAAGCTGAGTAGTTGGCAAATAGCTTATCAACGAAACTATGTTTGGAATCAATATATTGCTGTGCTAAAACTATGATGTTGTGTACTAAATAAAAGATAAGTATGATAGTATCTGTTACGTGTATGTTATGCACGCATATATCTATGTTTTGGTTGGCACTCTTGTTAGTATTGATGGCTTCGAGTCTGTGGTCATTCCTTACGATGCATGATGATCGCTAATTCCCGACACTTGTTACCTCCGCCCGTGAGGGACCTACAGCTTCAGTTGGATTTATGGGTTGAAATGTGAGCATGTTTTGTAGTGCCTGGCCATGTTGCTTGTTGTGATGTTTCATAATAAAAGTGTGATGCTGTTATCAAGGCCAAGGTGGAACAGAAAATCGTTTTCGTATTGATTTTGATATCTTGGTCGATTGCAGAGGGATCCAGGTTGCATGTCGAATTAACTGATTGCGCTGGTGTTCATCAATATACTTGTCAAGGTCCCGTCTTATTGCGTGTGGTCGGATGTCCGGTAGAAGTTTCAGTCTGTTTTCATTACTATGATATCCATATTGTTTGCTTTGTCCCGTTGTAGTTAGCTGTTGGGAAGAGCTTATATTTATAGATTATTAGACTCTATTATACCTAGCTAACATCTAGTGTAAAGTGGCTTGCGCCAACCGGTGGCCGCTATGCACAGGTGTTACGATTGTCTTTAGCGACCGTGTCGTCGCTGTGGATGAAATAAGGACCACTCTTTATTTATTGCAATTTGTGAATTGCAACAGATGTGACTGCTAAAGAATGTTTTTTCTTTAAAATACCGCCGTAACGCTTGGATGTTTATGACTTTGTTATGATGGCAGTAACAAAAGGCTCACCTAAGGACGAGATTGCACTTTGTCGGGATTTCTATTGTTTGCCAAGGGCAAGGGTTAGTAAGGGGCTGGTCGGGCGCTTTTAAAAGCGTTGCACGTGTCGATTTTTGAGAATTTTTCCGGAGATATTTAAATTACTTTACGATTGTTTTCCTTTATTTAATGAATAGGCGTGCACATATGCAAGGTTTTTTAGTAAATGGGCCTGGTTATTTGTTTAAATAAGAAATTAATAGCCTGAGAACTCAAAGGGACTTTGCTGTCGTAAAATAGTTTTTGTAACACCAATTATTCTATGCCTCGCTATGTATTTTTCTAATTGAGGAGGATAATTTAAGAAAAGGATAGATCGGAAATACCATAAATGGCGAAAGGTCGTTTAATCTACTGATGTAGTGATTGGATCGCAGAACGAACTAGAGTTATGTTGAAATAGATTTTATGATATTAGTTTGAATGTTAGGATGTATCATACTTATATACTCGGAAAGTGAGGCTTTTTGATTTCCGAAACTTAGATTGCTATACGTCTTGGTAAGGTGGAGTAGAAAATATGCGCTAAGAGAAATATCACTAAATGTAATTTAACAAATTAACATGCAACAGATTAATGGATGAAAAGTATATGGCCGATTGCAGTAATTTGCATTCCCCAGATGTCTTGGGCGTATCTGTAGAAATATAATGAAAACCATGTGTTTAAATATTTTCGGTTCTCAATTGTTCCTGCTGTTTTGTATAATAATCGTAGCGGGTTAGCCTATACAACCGTAATTGGCGATTAGGTCTTCTGTTTTATTTATCGTTTAAAACATTAACACAGTTTCTGAGGCAAATAGCTCAAAAAACCCTCTCGGGTCTATACAAGAAGAGCCATTAATATTATAAAAGTCTAATAATATAATAAATAAAATAGAAGCGTAGGTATAATTATAAGCTATACAATTAAGAATATTTGGAGTCACACAAATACAAGACCTACTAACAGCTTAAATAATTATGATGTAGGAACTAGTGTTTAAGCTTTGGCTTATTGTTTTTTGTAGTGCTATAGCGTAAGTCCGTCCGTAGATTATTAATTAACCGAGGACAAAACTCTTGAAAATAGCTGTTGAGATGATTGTTGTTGAATTTATCCGGATCTCATGTAGTGTTGCTTGTTTGCCTATTAAGGGTAGGTAATGGAATTATCTCACCGGGATAATTTCATCAGCTACGTAAGCTGGGTTGCTGGATTGAGCGCCAGACTGCTAGGGCCTAGATCTGGGCTACTCGCGGCACTATACACGATACACTACAACACCATCGACAAGTTACGGCACTGCTACACAAGTTACTCAGTTTTATACCTAATTAAACCTATAACAATATTATGTTTATAATAATATTATGTTTATGAATAAAACAAGGGTGCAAATATGGCGTAGGAAGTTATTCATAGTAAGAAGTGATGTTCTATAAAAAGGATTAAAAGGAATAGTGTTTTTTTTTTATTTATTTGCAATATACATATATAACGGGACAATTCGCGCGTGGACCATTATTAAAATATAAATTATAAAGTCTAACCTCGACCGATCGATCAAGTCGCATTGATTGTGGTCATGGGAAGACTGAGTCTGAGTTGACTACTTAAATAAAAATATCAATCAGGAATGAAGGAAATACCTAATCTACGGTAAGTATAAACAATATGGATACGATGGAGTAACACATTGAAGATATAAGCAATGAATGTCGACGGGACGCACGTGCGCTCGCACCTTAAAAAGAGATTAGGACTTTAAGCAGATGGTCACAGTTACTGTGATAACAAATAAACAGCTACTTATATGAATATTTCATTATATGTATGTTACTCGAATATTAAGTAATGTCGTGGTGATATTGAATGATATGACGAAGTAAGTAATTGACGTGAATCTTTAAATGAGCCGGAACTCTATGGGTACCTCCTATAGCATAATATTCTATGGTAGGTACTTGTTACCGCCTTCGAATTGAAACCGGGATACCAAACCGATTGATATATTTCGGCAGTTGATTTTAAGAGCAGGCCGCATACCTATGCGGGTTGTCTGTCTAGCTAGTCCAAATAGCACTATCACCAACTACGTAATATATCACATCTACCTCTTTATACTTATAAAAATAATTTATACCAGGGCATATGAAAAATATTAGTACTACATTGGTATTGTTTCGATTTAGAAATGTTGAAGAGAAACTACATATCAAAATATTTACTTCTTTTGTTTTTCGAGTTGTAGGTATCGTTAAAGTTGATGAAGTAATTGTGACATCAACGGATATAACTTGAAGCAGTATTTGGAACCCCAAGAAACATTACGTTTTATTTTTTCGCACCCTCTGCCGCATTGCCCCCTAACATTTAAAGGTCATCGTACAGAAAGTTATAATACAAAAAAAATACTTTTTTAAACTTAAAGATTAACTGCTAATCAAAAGAAATAAATCAATGGCTAGCCAAATCAATCAATTTATTTTTGGAATGGAAAAAAAACCATAAATTAAGCCACCATCCTTCCCGTAATTAAAGCACTTGAAGAATGTGTCCATTACTGAACTGGATAGAAATTTCCAAGAAATATTTACAACCTCAATCGGTCCCCCGTTCCGCCATCGGCTTCCAAGTTCCAACCAAGCGAAACTTTCCACTTCTTTTCCACGTAAGAAACCTTTGAAAGCCTTTGCAACACGAGCAAACCTATACCACTATATATTATGATGGATGGACTTTAGTAATTCCTTAAAATTATTCACTAAGTAACGTATAAACATATATCTAGTACATTTACACTTGTTAAATTGTTAGTAGAAATAATATTGGAACTTGTAATACCACGAACGAGAGTCGAGGCCTCTTTGGGGATCAAAAAAGCTCCAGTGTACGTCTGGGTTTATACCAGGGTTGGACTGGACAATTTGCGTATAAACTACTTGAGATGTCGGCCGGTTGCCGGGCAACGGACACTTGTCACCATGTCGTGCTCAAGAGATGTCTTTTGTTTTCTAAACATCCTCCCACGGATTGAGAATTCCGTGTACAGTTTAAACAAAAGACAATCTCAATATTACTGTTCATTGTGCAAGTAGCTCGAGAGGGTGGATATTTCTCAGGCTATTTGTGAATTATTTTGTGCATCCAACTAACGCCTTATTAATTGAAACTTATGTAGATCGCGATAAAACCGGGACTGAAGTTTTTGTAGACGACCGGTAGTTAAGACAGATGGTCACTCGTCTCACCTGCGTCAAGCTATCATATGTATTACAGATGCGCTGACCACCTTGAACGCTAGTCCTCACACCGGAACCTCAACAGCTTGAGATCATATTTGGAAACATACACATGTGAACCCTATCCTATTATAAACAACTGTTGACTTTAGTTTGAGTAAAAAGATAAACGTAATCCTTTCGTATTACAGTAAGGACACATGTTTATGAAAATAACGACGTCGTTATTGGTCATGTTCATTATGGTTTATAGTTATATACCTATTATTCTATATCTAAAATTAATGAAATTTGCGTTTGATTTTTTGTAAATCATGTTCACCGAATCACACTTGAAATCAAATTGATCTTTAGTTACCAAGAATGAAATGACTGATACCTACGCCCCCTCGAAACAAATTACCGTTTAAGCCAAAAGTGCTAAGCATCCTAGTTAGGAGTCGTGCAATTTCCTGACTGCCAAAAATGAGTGTCACTTCACAAAAAGGGTAGCCGTCCCGTACCAGTGTCACTGGAGCCCGGTCGTGCGTGAGTTATGTACTCGTTCAGTAAACGTTGCCAATTTACATAAGGGGTGAAAGCTTTTGCCAGATGAGTGTTTATGATAGGCGGGAAACAAAGTTGTGTTGTGGTTTTCCTTAAACGCATATTTCATTATTTATTTTATTTACCGGCTCTATTCATTGCCTACATTAAACGAGACGGTTTTTCCAACCATTCCCACTAAAGTAGGTATCTCTCGTAAATACCGTATAATAACCAGTAGGTACCATTTTGTGTAAGAATTAGAGCAGAATGTGGTGTAACTTTTTAATACTTCGTGATAACTGATGAAACATACTACATAAAGAGACCATACGGTCACTTCATAGACAGAGGCAGGGAAATCAAGGCTCAAAGCGATGGTTCGAGTAAACATGCAAACATCCGCTAGTAAAACTCATACATATAGCACACAAAACTGCATCCTCTGTATCATATTTGTTATCAAACAATTTGGTATAATCAGATATAATATATCACAATCATAACAACAGCTCCCAATAGGATTAACAAACTCAACTACGCTTTATAAAACGCACCTTCCTTCCTTTATATTTAAACTGACCGATCCAAAATCACGTACAAGGATTAGTGTTTCCAAATCTAACCGAAATGATAACTGTATGAATTTGATCAAAGATCAGGTGGGGCGTGGAACGTGCCGATGCGGATTTAACAGACACGGGTTATACTAAATCCCTGTGCTTTACAATTTGAACAACCTGTCCCGTGGGATGGCTACAGTGGAATATACACTGAACTTTCCTAGTGAAACCACAGATGATATATCATATGCGTAAAATGAGTTTTGTTCTTTGTCTAGGTACTAATATTATAACACCACTGTCTAGTAGTATTTTTTAGGAGTGTAATCAATGCAAATATAGATTTGATCGTAAATATATCTTAGTATGTGAAGATCTGTTTTGAGATAGTAGGTAAATAGACAAAGACCTAAAGGATACTGCCGGAGTAATAGTTTGAAACTATTTTAGCTAGCTAATAAATCAATCGAATAATCCATCTTGTGTAAGTTTCACACACAGTGTTGTGTCTGTATTCGTGTGGAATAAAAAAGTCGGAATAATTTTAATTTATTTATCTGACACATGATTAACTCTAATATGTAGGTACCATCATCATCATCATCAGCTCAGCTCGACTCCACAGATGGAGCACGAGCCTCCCCTAACAACGAGGCATAGGCCATAATATGTAGCTAGGTATACCTTGTAAATTTCCGCCTTAAGAGATTCCCCGTTTTTCTGCAATGTATTCCGTCATACAAATAACTCTTGCAACAAATCTTTTGGATCTTAAAAATTGCTTTTTTAAACCCCTCGGAAAAAAGACAAACAAATCGTCGTACGCAACGGTCCACAGATAGGCTTTTTATTCGGTCGTCAGGTGATACAGGGTGCGGCTCATTAGTCGGCTCAACTCCGCTCGTTTGTCAACGCCCTCACTTCCGAATTACGGTGCGTTTTTTTTATTAACGCCAATTCCTCGTACCGTAACGAGTGTAATTTTTTCTCGAGTTTCGAGGATTCCATCGCGGAGGAAAAGTGTTTTTTTACGAGTTACCGCTCGGTCATTGATCTACGATGTATTCTATGTGAGCGTGTGGTGTTCGTTCACATATTACTTACGCATACCTATAACCTTTCTTGACAATAACAGCAATCACTTTATCTTTTATTTTAAGTCGCGAGTAAACCGAAAAGCAGTTTTATTATTTCTCTCCCTTACACATTTTTATCATTACTCCCACTAATAACCATTCACCGCATATTTTTGAAATGTCATCTCAAAGTCACCCCTACGGTACTATTTTAAGTCCCTACGTGTAGGCGACATTTGCACCCCCTCGCATACTCAGATGGTTTAATGTTCCTGGCTTAGGCAGTATTACAGTATTTTTCATACCGCGCCACTCTCATATTGCTGAGATGTGATGTCTCATCGGGATATGCATTGGAAGTGTGAAAGCTTTGAAAAAACCTTTCAAGTAAAAGCATTTCCAGCTTTGTACGTACCATCTTTGGTAGAATTTCACCTCTCACTGTAATCAAGTCTTTATTCAAACATCAATAGATTCTAAATATAGTTAACGCAATACTAAATGGGTAGGCCATCATTCAAATCAAAGTGAACAATGATTCGTTCGACAGAGATTCTTAACCTTACAAAAAGCTTTGATGTTTCTTAACGGCTAAAGATTTTCTGTTATATTATTTTCTTTACTTCCATTATAGGTATATACAGAAATTGTCAAAATATATAACTTACTTAAATAAAACAAATAACATAATACCTTCATGGCTTGTTAAAGAACACATGATCTACTACTAATATAGCTTTTCAAATAACCATAAATGGCTCTTTTCGACTTTTTGACTTGTGACATTACGAGTTGATTATACACAGGTCAGCAATATTATTAATGATTCAAGAAGTGTGGTGCGTGACGCTACCCTATACCATACTTACTTAAGCACAAAGAGATGTGGCGGCCACTTGTAGTATAGATAGAGATCAAAACAAAAAAATGTTTCATGCCTCTGTTCCAAGTAGTCTCAGGCAATCACAAATCACGTAAATGTTAGTTCTATTGATACTCGTTTGGATTACGTCTCGATCTATCTACGGGCGTGACACCTCCTGCTTTGCCTCCGATATGCTCTTTGAAGCCTTGAGACAGTGATTGATGCTTTCTCAAGCTCAGGATTCGTATTCCAGTTAACACGGTTCTTCAATTCAGTTGCTAGTATAGATGAAAAGTACCTAATACTTCCATTTTGTTTATTGAAATATTTGTTTATTGGAAAACATACAGTTCTACATGTACCTATGTAAGTAGATATTATTCCGTTCTGTCCCACTATTTTAAAATAATTATCTTTTGTATAAAATTCACATAGCTACAAATCAATATAAAATTTAATTTTGACACAAAGACTAGATCTCACAAAAATATGTCTACTGCGAATAAAATATGTGAAAATAGGTTGAAATACTTTCAGGATAATTGCATGCACCATTATTTGTGGTCAGACCATTTACCCGCATCCCTCTTTCCAATTTCTGCAGTATCAACATACGGGGAGGCCATTGAAAAAGGACTCCTGTATTTTTTCACCTATGGATCTTGTGAAGAATTTAAGCTCGTAAAATAAAAGGGGGTTTGAACGCTACCTGCTGGGTGCTGGGAGAGCATGCCTGATGTCTGGAAAATGTGAAAGTGTACACACACATAAAGGCCATGGAAATGTCCAGAAAATATTCCACTATATTTTATTTCGTCTCATATGAAATAAAATATTTATTACTAAAAAAAGGATAAACCACTTGTCAGGCGCAAGACATAGATAAAAATTCCATCTTAACTTCTTAATAAACGCATACCTAATTACTTTATAATACCTAGGTAGGTACCTAGGTATTATAAAATAACTACCTACTCTACAGAATTTTCCGAACGTACATATCAATTTTAAATAAGATATTCTATGACATAATAGTTAAGTGAATAAAATCTAGGTCTAAAATTCGATATGTGTTCTAAGCATGTGGTTTTTTAGAAAACTTTTAAATATAGGTATATATTAAGTAGACAGTTCCAGTACCAGCAATATCAAAGTGAACACGAATTTTATTGGCGGGCGCCTGATATATCGCGATGCCAATCGTAAATCCGTTGCGGTGAAATAAATAATTTAAAACTAATAAAACCTTCCCTGCACTCGTAACGCGGAGGTGGTGGGCGATTTAGCTTTATTCTTTACACGAAACGTGTTCAGAAATGTTAAGTTACTCTTCCACCTATATAATTCCTACAATAAAAAATAAGGTAATATGTAATAGAATAGGATTTTTTTATTTTATATTAATATTAAGTTATTTTTAGTTTATTTTGTGAGCAGGATCTAATAATAAATGCTATGCTATGCTATTCCTACTATTCCTACAGTATATTTTGCCATTAATGATTCCAAGGAATCGTAATTATTTATTTTGGTTTTATTTATAATAGTACAATAAAAATTATATACTTACTTAATTAGGTCCTACTTTTAATCAATTTATGATATACACTTATTCGCACAACACAAGCGTAGGTAGACATAATATATTTTTAGCGCTCTTCGGTCTTATTACCTAATGCTTAACTATAAAGAGCGTCTAATAAATTATCAGCAGATAAGTAAAGAACAAACTGAGTCAATAAATTTCAGTCAGTAGGTATAAATGTAGCAATAAGTCAACAGGTCAAGCCTTTCACTATGTAATGGCTGATGAATCAAATGCACTTACATAGTTCCTTTAGTTTAAGTAGGTGTTTTAAAATTCATTGACAGTCTAATAATAATTTAAGTTAGGTATTTCCTTATCCTATATCCTAGTATAAATTATACCACAAAAGTAACATTGTTTATCCTTCATTAACGTAATAGGAAACCAAAATTTTTACCAGATATTCAGTTAAGAGTATGGATACGAAAATAGGTTAGTATCTCTAAAAAACTACTTTTTCTATTATACCCTACAAAACATACGCACCAATATTGAGTGACCACCAAATGATCACCATATATTCCATTCAATAAGATTATTCCAAATTAGTCTAAATAAGGGCTGCTGCTATCATTGAATAATGCGGTCCATATAATGTTAATAACGGACTACTCAAGAAGGCTATCATAGAATATACTTACTTATCATGCAAGTGTTATGTTCCAACCACACCTATCGGCATCAATTCGCCTTTGCTGGTTGATATTACCTTCGCGAACATGCTTTTCCAGTAGATATAACCATTTAAGCGGCATACAGGTGCTTTTAAAGCATCGGTTGTGATCAAAAATCCTTCTATAGACGCGGAAGGCCCCTAGCAAGCAATCGCAACAGAAAATTACTTGTTATAAAGCATAGGTACGATCCTGATAAACGTATTTAGACCTTAAGACGTTCTTATTGCTTACCTAAGCTAGTAATAATACGTATCTTGCACAATTGCATTACCATTGTTTGCGCCTGGACATATACAAACGCTAACGACAGCAGAATTAATTCCGCGAATTTTATGACAAACGAAAATAGACCTTAACACGTTCACTGTAAACTATGTTATGGCGATTAAACGTGATAATTTACGATAACATATACAGAAAATGCATTATGCAGTACGGAAACGCATTGCTTTCTAGATGTAGGTAAGCGTGCGTGCTATCAGACATGTGTTTTTGTGACGGTGTCGCCTGAAGACTGCGAGCAAGAAATTCTTATCGCATAATCAGTATTGACGGGAAGCTTTGCACATATCCTCTATAACTGGAATTATTAGCTACGGTATCCAATTGCCGGGTGTTAATCTTACAAATCCAATGTATAAAATACCGTTTAATTGCAAAATATAATAAATAGATCAATCAAGTGACATTTGTATAAGAACATTTTATTTCTCAAACTAAATGTATATTGTCGTGAAATTTGAAAATAGCTCAAAGCAGCAATGCTCATATACCATGAAACAATCCTTAGTAAACATTACTATCATTATATTTTTTTATGAACAAAGCCAGTGAAACGACTACGCAACGGAGTCAACAGGCTGTAACCACATCTTGGACAGTACCATTGTTTCTGCTCCTATCATGTTGTCAACGAAACCACCCCCTCTATGTCCCTTTACTTTTTATAAAGTATAATGTATCAGCACAAAACTCACCATAGTGACTTGTGATTCGGTTCTTTATCTGTGCCTGTGTTTGTGCTTCTGGACCAAATGCGATTTATGAAATATGACAACCTCTATCATGTTTCATTTGCAATACTTTTGGTGGTATCTCACGAAGAATGCCACGCTATTTCGAACACTAACTTCAACGCAAACATCAGAGCTTATTCAGTGATCGAAGATACTGTAAGTGACGATAAATCAATAATCTAATAATGTCACGGTCGTAATACTAATTTGGTCATAATGTTTGTTTTTCAGAATTCTACAAACGTCAAAACTCTGCAAAAGGAAGATGTTAAGAGTCAGACAGGATTTTTGCCAGTTAGAGGTCCCATAAAATTCCAGGTGGGGTGTATTTTTATTTACGTTTATCAAAATCGACAATGTTATGTAACTTCTTATTTTAAATTCATGCCTTTAATCTAGACAAAGATCTAGTTTACAACGACTCAAACCAGGTGCAATTACTTTATCACGCAGCCGTCAACATTCAACGTATTTTAAATGCAGAAACACGACCAACTGAGGCTGATGGTGGGAATATCACAAACATGGCCCACATTCTTGATAAACTTGCTTGAACGGAAATGTGACTCAACCGGCACTCGATACAATAAAATAACATTGATATTTTCAATGTAAAATTTAAAAAATTCCAACTCATATCTATCATCGTTAATAGAATTTTGTATTCTCAGAGTTGTTAAATAAAATACATCATTGTTATATTAGCTGTTAAAGGGAGCAATTTTCTATTTAAAATGGGTTCGGAACATGCATAACTGAGAATCTTTTCCCGTGACGGCCTCGACCTCGACGCAACTGTTAGTCAGATCAAATCAGTTCCCAGTAATAATGAATAATGCTTTCAAATGAAACCGTCTTAAAGCAATGTGGAGATATCGTAAGCCCCATGTGAGTCATATTCTATCGACAGCGGATAATAAAATCTGACCAAAGTTTACATAAAATAAACCCGAGTTGTTTTAAAAATCTTGATTTGATTTGAAGCAGGTTCTGCTTAGATAAATAATTAAAAATGTGACCCATCTTTTCAAATAAAAACAAATATATCCAAATCGATATATGTATACATGACGAAGGTAGAATAAGATGAAAAACATAAAAAATGATATATAAGGATTAACTCCATTTTTGTAACATTTAAAATTACTCTAATTAGAAAGAGCGTGTGAATAAAGGCGTTGTTGAGACAATCGTTTTAGAACCATCTGAGCATAACCACTTATTATATAATTGGAATATTATTAGCTAATTTAATATAACAAAGAAAAAAAAAACATACATATTTGAACACTGTTTTAGCCTCCTGAGACCCAAGGCTAAAGTACGTAACCCACAATTATGATTGCTACTTTTTATAGCTAGGTACTTTGTATTATTAACAGAAAACAAGAGAAAAAAAATCCCCCCCTCCCCCTTTTGGTATTAGGGATGGTATCATTGTTGATACCTTGGGACTGTATCAGTTGCAACAATTTTATTATTTAAATTATTTTTATTTTCAAATTACATCTAAAAATAGCACATTATTCGGAATAAACAATAATAATGTTAAGAAAAGGCACTGGGAAGTGAGATAATTAAATAAACAGTTCCTATCGACATAAAAGCAAAGAAAATCGTAACATTCAGGAATAATTTGGCCGTCAATAACCATGCAATTATCCATTTTATTTTCATGACATCCTTTTTCTACCGCAGACACAATACACGTTTGACTAATTAGTTCATCATTTGTAATCTTTAAATTAGATATAAGTTAAAAATATCGATTACGAGGCGTTGTGTCTGCTATGCAGAAGACTTTTGTTTCCATCGCCCAGTAAACTTTAATTCGTTGAAGACCAAGCCCTTTCATCAGCATTGAACATCCAAAACCTGTCTAAGTTCATCAGGCGTCGTATTTAGATACTTTCCCATTCTTAATACACAGCAAACATTAGTAAATTCGGCCATAACTTCAAATAAACGGTCAACAATATCATGACCAAAGTACTCTGAAGAACTCTTAACAATTATGCTAGGATCGAAGGAGATGTCCAGATCGTCTTCGTGTAGAGTAAAATCTAAGTTTTCGCTGTGTTTCTACCGTGAAAGTATTTTTCGGGATGATTGGGGATGTATGTGAAAAGATGAAAGAGGTTCGTCGTCCGATTCAAATTAGCAAGATGAAGATTTGGAATTTCCTCACTAACTTCGCCTTCTTGGCATGCTAGGAGTTCAATTTCGCCATCGATGCCTCCTTCTTCCATGTCTGACACATCATAATTGATCTTTTCTATGATGTTTCTTTCAGATAGACCTCTAAAAGATACAACCAAATATAAGGCCGAAATGCCCGAGGTATCACGTATGACACTCGTAGAAAAAATGTAAAATTAAGAAATAATTATCAATCTTTTCTACTAAATATTTATATTAAAAGTAGAATTATTATTTGTTTTATATTACAAAACAACAAAAACACTAAAAAAGTAACAAAAAATAATATTTATCTTTACGCGACTTTGTCATTGCGGTTGACGCAAATTTTTCAGACTTACACTGGTCGGTAATATTTAAAATATTGACAAGTAACCATTAAACTAAAATTTATTAAACAAAAGAGTGTTTGAGCTAACAGGTGAACGACGAATTAAGTCAGGATTCCGATAGAAGACGCGGAAAAAAATTTACAAGTAAAGTTATCATTGGTGATACCGGGGGTCTCAAGAGGTTAGACTTTCACGGTATAAACACAAACGTATTACTTACTTAAAGCAAATTTTTCATGAGATAGTCAGTGCGAAGTTAAATGATATAAATAATTTAAATGTTAGATATGAAAAATGTCCACAGTAAAACTGCATGGCAATATGTAAACATACTAAGTTGAATTAAAGAACCGTCGGAGATAAAGAGGGAAGTCACTGGTCGTGTATGAATCATGATATTTTGTAAAATTTCCAGGAAATACCCGACAGTGCCTTATCCAGTTCGAGCCGTGGATTGCTACACTATGACCATGCTGGTGGTGAGAGTACCAATTGATTTCAATGATAGTATATTACACTTTTCTGTGTGTTAACTGCTATTTTATTTAAAGACGTATGACATGCCGTGTCATACAAGTCGACAAGTTTCACCAGCGGTTGTACTTCGTTTATACCTAGCTTATAATCAATTCGAACTGGTAAAACCTTATATAGGTATATTAAATGTTATTTTATTTTTATGCAGGTTATGGATACAGTGAATATGAAGAAAATCCACACCATGGACACGGTTACGAGTATCAAATACATGGTGCGGATCATCACGGCAATTCAAATCATCACGATTATCATGATCATCATGAGCCCCATGAGTATCATCACCATAGTGAACACCATGGTTTCGACCATCACGATTCCGATCATCATTATGGCTTACAACATGGCCATGGGTATCACCATAAGCATTATGATCACGTAAGTAAACGACATTCAAGTCCTGATTATTTACATGCCAATACACAAAAATCAATGATATATAAAAAAAATTGTTAAGTCTTTGAACTGCCAGTACAAATTTTAAAGTGAGTACAATTCTGCACATACAGTAAAATTATGTTTTTAAAGCGCTCCGTAAATGGTACACAAAACCTGTCCTTGTGTGCTACCTTGTTTTGGGGAGAGACACCGGTTTGCAGCTCGGTGGGTTGCTGCAGGAAACAATCTTCCCTTTTCGATTTAACGTTCGATAAGAGTTCAATATTTCTTAATTTTTGTTAATTGCATTTTTTTTCCAGTCACCTATTCTGCCTTATCTATAAATTTTTGAATGGCTGTTTGATTACTTTCCTATAAGTATAACATTATATTTAGAGACCCAAAACGAAGGGACTAATATAAAATAGGAATCAACACTACCGACAAGGATAACTCATTATTTATTATTTCCAGTCATTACAATTTTAACTTCTACTGCTTGATTAGATTATACCTAAATAGGTATCAAATGATAAGCTTCCACAGTTTAGATATTTTTGCTAATTTTAGGCACTGGCAACCAAAACATTACTATGGCCAATAGCAGGGATCGCTCTTTTGGGTGCTGCTGCTGCACTGGTCACCAATCCAGTTCTCCTGCAACTTGGAGTAGTATCAGGTCGAAGAAAACGACGTGATACTGATGCATCTGGGTCTGACTTCATTACTCAAGCCATTGAAGGACCAATGAAACTTAAAAATAATGTCAATTTTGATCCTTATGTCGATGACAATTTTAAGAGAAGATTATTACCAAGTCATCCAGAGTTTAAGGTAGTAAAACGTAAAATTGCTGTAAAAAATATTAAGCACACGCCAGCAGGAGCGACAGATGTTATGTATAATCAGGAATATGATGAAGATACCCGGAGATTTATACCAATACCTTTGATTATAAGAAATAATGAAAGAACATAATGTTTTGGTAAAAATGTTTGTATTTAACCGTTGCTGTTAAGTTGAAATTTTATATTGTTTAGCTTTTTATAATGAAGATTCTCTTTTTTATTAATTCTACGTCTTACTTTTCGTCGACATTTCCTAATTATTAATTCTATTGTTATATTTACCATATTAAAATAATCTGAATTTACTTACCGAATGAAACAGAATAACTTCAATGAATGACCACCAATATTTCCACTTAAAATATATTAATAATGTTTATAAACACACACTTTTCATTCGAACGCTGCACATATCACTATCTTAACTTCACTGTCACTGACAAGCAAAATACTCAATGCAAGCAATACACAAAACGACCACAATGCGTTGTCAAAAACATTTACAGTACGATACACAGAAATATTGACAAAACAAACTAACCGTCACTTGTTTGGGCAAACGTCATCAAAGAACCGAACAACCGATCATACGGTGTTTAGTTTACGAAAGGAGTGAAGTTGAACTTGTGTTCCAACAGACGAGGCACATTTGAATGAAGTTGGCTACCTATTGACCTTTCTATGTGTGCGCGTACGCAGCGTAACGTGTTCACTCCTTCGATAGCAAGGGGTGTTGAAAAACTTGCTTGAAAAATAACATGTGTGGGTGTAAACAGAGAAAGTATTCATGTGTGAAGGAGGGGTACTAATAATAATTATAATCATGGCTCTCTTGATTGAGGGGGACAGACAGAGTAAAATGTTAGCAAAAATATGATCTCTAAGAGCTAATAAATAAAATACCTCTTATACTTATACCGCATCATTATTATTGATTGTACTCGTGAGGGTTAAACACATTTGAGGTTAAATTCATTTTGAACATATTCAATCAATCAATACATTTCACATTTAAAAATTATATAATTAACGTCTTCCAAGATAAAAAAAATTATACTAACTTTATTTTTAACTGTTAGCAAATGTTGTACAGCGCCATCTAGAAGAATTTCATAGAACTGAAAGGTTGGCTAACATCAAGTAGATAGGTAGGTGCATGACTAAACCCCATAAGCAACTGTACCTCTACTAGGTAATTGTAATATACCTGACCAAAACTAGATGGCACTAAATAAAAATAAATCATTTATTTACGGCTTAAGCGCTTCACACGATTTTACACACTCTCATGTAATTTAAAAACACTTTCAGTGGAATGTTGAATATACCATATGAAGATCACATTCATATTTTTTTGTAAGGTATATAAATAATATATTATTATGATAACGAAACATTTATTATTCGTTTTCATCAAATATTATTGACACATCTACTTACACAAATTATTTCTATGGTTAGTTCAAACAAAAACCTTCTATGTGGAGCTCTCTATCAAGATTAAAATATTTAAACTTTGAATCCGAACTGAAACAAAAAAAAATGATATAAGTAGACATACCTGGCTTATATAGAATGAAAAAAAAAACAATTATTAGAATTCTACTAACCTTTGGTGCATTCTCAATGGTACACTTGAATATTAAGGCAGCTCTTTCACAACCTTTCTCGCCATCACTAACTTCTAAATCATTAACTGAAAAAGAAATTGTCTTATTAAAAAAAAATATATTTATGACTGCAGTTCATAAAGCCAAGTAGGTCGGCTAATAAATAAAAGTCTGCAACACCTGTCCTCAGTCAAATATAAAACGGTTACCTTTAACGCATACATCTGCCATTTTCTTTGCATTTTCCAATCGCTTTTCATCCCCGTTCTTTGTCTTCTCAGCCAATTTATAAGCGTGTTCTATATCATATAGTCCTTTACTATTCATCTAAAGAAAAAAACAGTTTAATTACTTATGTTTCCTTAACCATTACCATTGCATTTTGGCTTACATAGATTTGGCTATATAAATTTGTTCAGTAATTATTGTTTGCCTGCAACTTAATTGCATTTAAATATTTTAAATATTGCATATAAATAAACTTTTTTGGAAGATTATGTTTTATATATAGTACCTGTAGTATGGTAGTTTGAGTATATTTAACGATACTTAAAATTCATGAAACATCGGTAGATGATGTTACTTACAATTCCTTCGGTTTTGTAAGCACACGCAAGTAAACATTTAGAATTCATATCTTTAGGCACAGCCAATGTTTGCAGCTTCACTAGTTCCGACATTTCGACGGGATGGTCTTTCGTACACCCCATAACTATCTTTATAAAATTCGCTTTTATTTCCTCCTCCGTAAGCGCCTAAAATATAAATAATACACATAAAATAAGAAACAATAACATTAAAGTTAATAAATAGTGACAATTCTAGTACTCACCAAAGAATATCCACATAGTAGACAAGCAAAAATTAATGGCCACATTTTGTACAAAATACAACACACACTATTTGTAACTAAATTATAATATATTTTTCTTCCTTTAAATACTCAGTTTCACCGTAGGTACGTACCTAAACTATATTTATTGTTTCTGGTTATTAACTAAATAAATGTCTGAATTTAATGTCAAAATCATTATTTACAACCCACTGGTTTCAGATAAAATCTTTGATATTCCATGATTTCATCAAAATTAGTAGATTAATGTCCTGTGTAACTAAAATTTTGAAAATAATTGCGCAATTTAGTAAATGTAACCTACTGAAAATGTTATCATATGTTTTGATATCATATATGTAATGAGTACAATGTACATATATAATGAAATTTATCGTAGGTACCTATAGCAACATAAATACAACAAAAGTTATTGATGCAGAACTTCAATTGTTTTTATCACAAACCTTAAATAAATAATAGCAATAATATTCTGCTAACCACTGAACTGTTACCTATATGGAGAGGTATTTACTATTTCATCATACTAGTAAAATCATTATAAAAAACCGGCCAAGAGCGTGTTAGGACACGCGCTGTATAGGGTTCCGTAGCTAGATTGAGAAAATTCAATACTTTACGATTTACTTAAACATATTTTTAATATTGAGGTGGCAGCGAAATGGTAAAAAGTCGTACTCGGTTGATTTTAGGATCTTTTTTTACTTGGGCGACTATAACTCGGTAACCTGTAAAGCCAACTTAACCGTGATAGTTTTCCTTTAAAATTCATCGTATATACTAAGTACTAGCATGAATTTTTTTACATATCTACAAACAATGGTTTAGTTTTTAGAGGGGGGGGGACACATGACTCTAACTAAAATTACAGCTTAAAAGCTTAATATTTCGTAAACGAAACCCTGAATCGGAAAGCGTTCTTAGCAAACCTTTGCTATTTTTTAATAAGCTATCCAACGATATGCCACACTATAGGAATGGAGGAAAAAAAATTTTTTGTTCCCGTTGTACGTGTATGGGACCCTAAAAAAATTTATTTTTCAAGATTTTATGTGTTGTGAAAATATTTTTTGTCGACGCTGTTACTATCTACTACCATACCAAATTACAGCTCTGTAGTACCAACCGTCTCTGAGATTACCCGCGGACGGACGGACATGGCGAAACCATAAGGGTTCGTAGTTGACTACGGAACCCTAAAAAGCAATTTTTATTTTAAAATTAACGTTATTTGTCTATGATTAATTTAATGATATTGTACTATTGATACTATTTTACTACTTGCGTACTACTGCGTAGTTTTAGTGGATCCCGAGGGATCCACAATAAAATTATTACCTACTCAAAAAAAATCTAGTCTATTTTTCTTAGATAAACGAGAAAAACGAATCTGGATTAAAATTTATAATATTTATTTTGTTCACTTAAAATTTTACGATCATGATTATAATTCCATACCATTCGTACCACCTCTCTTTTAAAGGAAGTTGAACTGAAACAAAATCAAATAATGCATTAAATATATACCTATAATTAAGATAGTAAGGAACGTAAAGTTTTACTCAACAAACCTGAGATGTTTTCTCTACGCTGCATTTGAATATCAGTGCAGCTCTGTCGCATCCTCTATCACCATCGGCAACTGGGATATCATTAACTAAAAAGATAATAAAACAAAGGCACATACAAAAAAACTAAAATTGTGTACATAGGTAGGAATATTATTGATATAATATACAGGTAGGTATATACCGCTTCTACAGGCCTCAGCTAATTCTTCACTTTTCTTAATTTTATCGGGATCATTCGCCAAATATTTGTGAGATATTTGATTAACGCCTTCGATAGATAAAAATCCTTTTTCATCCATCTGGAATTATAGAGATTCAGTAATCTAATATCCACCAAAATTCCTTAACAATTTCTTTTTTCTTAAAATTGTTTTGCTAATCTAAGCAATCATGTAAAGAACTCAGCCATAGACTTGGAGGTCTAGATTGAGATCTAGTTAATTCATCTAATTAAACATGGCATAAAAATAAGGAAATAAATGTGTTACAAGTTTATATCATGGAAGATGATTATGGAGCGTGATCATCAAAAATGTGTATCCGGTAAATGAAGAACATTAGCTGTAACAACTAGGCTGTAGTCAGATGGCATTGTCCAACGGGCGCGAACCGTGAAATTAGTACAGCCATCATCGCTGACCTTGCTGCATACTTGAAATTCACATATCCACAACAAGATGTGCAATATCCTGACACATATAAATAATACAAGCCCTTTAATCATCGTCATCAGCTCTTATAGGTCTCCAACAATATTCTATAGGTATATGAATTTTTGTTAATAGCCTTTTTAAACCATAAATTAAACTCATGCTATTCAGCATCATAGGTACTTCAAATTATTCAACTTACCATTCCAGCTTTTTTAAAAGCACAAGCGAAAAGGCACTTAGTGGATTCATTTTCAGGTGCCTGCTTGTTTTGTAGCTTTGACAAGTCCTCAGCAGTCACTGGATGTTCCTTAAGACACTCAGCGACAAGTTCCGTAAATTTATTTTTTAGTTCATCTAACGACTGAGCCTAAATCAAAAAATAAAGTCAATCAAATTAAAGCCTTTGCAGAAAGAAATATAAAACGAGTCAAGAACTTACTGCAACATAAAAACCAAAAATACCAGCACATAATACAACATATAAAATAGAATTATTCATCCTTGCTAAGTCAACACTAGATCACAAACAATATCAATACGCGAATGTGTGAATTGTTATAAATGATTCTTTATATATAGCAATTTATTATAAATATAGGATAATAACTAATGTCCTAATAAAACACCTAGTCGGACTTACATTCATGAAAATATTTAAGCAAATATAGCACTTATTCCAAACCATTATAATCCATAATAATTTATCAGCAGGCTTAAAAAAGTAATACGACAAACGAATGTAATTTTGAAATTGTGTCATAGGAAAATATAGCCTTTTGTGGCCACCATGTTGTTGTCAACACAGTAGGTGTGATGTGACCATAGATGACCATGGGCATTGCATGGGTTTATAATAATCCAAACAGTGTGAATATTTATGTAGGCATATTAGTAGGCCTTGAAACTGCAAGGTCTTCAATGGCTTGCAGCAAGTTTAAATCCACCAAGGATACTATATGTGTGTGACTTAAAGAATGAATGGAATGAATTAATATTGATATATCTCAGAAATACGACAAATTGATATACCTAGTTTAGACTTACATTTTTATTATTTGATTATGTTTTAGTAAATTGTAATACTACGACAGTGGGCCTAAAAATAACATTATTTAAGATTCAGTAGCAACAACTACATTATAACAAAAAATTAATTACATACCATCTACTTATGATGTATCATACAAATCAAATTCAAACCTACTAATTATCTGTAAATTACTTCCTAAGTCGAATGGTTATCCAAAAATAATAATAGGCAAGCTAGCAGCTCGTTATTCGATTATGAAAATGCCCACCATATAAATTCAGAATAACCGAATACTTCGACAATAAGCAACTGCTATTCCCAGTATTAACAACTGCTCGAGACACGTGATCTGCGTAAAAATTATATAAAAATGTTTCAAATGACGGTGCTATTAAGTTCTGTTTATTTTCTGATGTTAACCCCATATTTAACAAATGTAAGTTTGAAAAGATTTTTACGTACATAATACTATGGATCTTAGCCTACCTCAAGATGCACATAGGCATTCCTATTCCACCCAAATGTTTGTTTATGAAGTAGAAGGTTTTGGGCAATTATCTTCTACCGGCCACATACCATCGTGGGATTGTGGTCAATGAGGATTTTAAATGTAATCAAATATTACCTACGAAACGTTTAATGGTTTATGACTGTAACATTTCAGGCCATAACACCGGAACAGAAAGCCAAGATCCACGAGCAATATGAAGCCGTAGCCATCAATTGCATCAAAGAGAATGTCATAACGGAGGATGATATTACCAAAATGAGAGCCCGCCAGGTTCCCAGTGGTCCAAATGCACCTTGTTTCATGGCATGCATTATGAAACACGTTGGCGTAGTGAGTATTCATGATAACTTCCAAATGTCTCTTTTTATTTCTTAGTTCCATATTATAATATTATCTATACTAATATTATAAAGAGGAAAGATTTGTTTGTTTGTTTGTTTGTTTGTTTGTTTGTAATGAATAGGCTCCGAAACTACTGGACCGATTTCAAAAATTCTTTCACCTTTGGAAAGATACATTATCCCCGAGTAACATAGGCTATATTTTATCCCTGTGTTCCCACGGGAACGGGAACTACGCGGGTAAAACCGCGGGGAGGCAGCTAGTCCATAAATAAACTAACTGGTGTGATCTTGAATGTTTGTTCTCAGATGGACGACAAAGGATTGATTCAAAAAGAATCTGCTCTGGAGCAGGCTAAGACGGTTTTCGATAGCGAAGAGGAATTGAAAATAATCGAAGATTACCTTCATTCTTGTTCGCATGGTAAGAATCAAGATCTCAATTTTTTTGGAATCTTTGTAGAGATCTTTATAATATACTTAAGTAATATGTTTTTTTATTTTCAGTAAATACTGAATCAGTTGGTGACGGAGAGAAAGGTTGCGATCGCGCCATGATTGCGTTTAAATGTATGATAGATAACGCTTCTCAGGTAAATACCTTTTGACATGTTAATTTTTATGTTATATGAAATATTTTTATCTTGGACTATCATTGTTTTAAAATACCTACTATTTTATTTTCCCTAAATCACTGTGCATGAAATTGTGTCTAAAATATACTTATCATAACATGTGCAATAACGTTTTATCAATCTGTTTACAATAAAATTGAAGAAAATTAAGTTTCTTAGCTTGTTTTTAGATTAACTTAGTCATTGGATGGCACAAAAGCCCTAAAAATAACAATACTAAAGTATTATATTGTTTTACGCTTTTGCTATATATTCAAATTTGTATTTTCTATTACAGTTTGGTTTCGATTGGTAGTTTACCAACAATGAACGTGGCTGTGGACAACTTGGAAAAATAACCGTGACTTATGTGAACTTAGATTTAATTTTGATTTTGATTTGATTTTGTTAAATATTAATAGATAGTGTTATGAAATAAACGACGTCGTAAATTATTATGTATTTTTCCATTATTTATTCAATTCTATTTTATTTTATCTAACCCAACTATTAAAGCAGATAACAACTAATAAGCCTGGACAAACAATTATTATATGCGATTAAAATCAATGAATAAATACATTTTGTCATATCCTAAAACAGAGGCCCAAATAAAACGGATATGTCATTACACTGACTACTCAAATCTATTGTTCCCACTAAACACCATGGCTCTTAATCGATTAGAAGCATGAAATCGAAGGCCCTCATTCCAATCTTACAGGATATTGTCATTGTTTACACTTGCAAAGTAAGTATAAATATAAACGTTTCTAAAGTTGACCATCATATTAATCACAGTCTTTGCATTGTGCACACATAGTACCCACTTAATTTATATTTAAAAGGAAAAAATATGCATTCAAGAATTGCATTTGTCATTTGCGCAGTGGTTTTGAACAATGCATTAGTAAGTTATAAGAAGTACCTCTTCTCTCCTTTATTTATCTCTCACATTTTCTTCTATAATTTCACCGTTCAGTATGCCGCTTTGGCTTTTTCCGTTGTCATAATAATTAGCTACTCCGACTTATTCCTGGTCGTGTATTCGATTCTCAGACCAAAAGTTCAGTGCCTGAACATGTCTGTTTATTATTTTACCGATAAAGAGTATTTTATATACTTATTCCTACTATAGTATAAGCTTTATGATTACCAATGTAGTAATACAAGCTTTACTTTAGATTGTCCATGTGTAAAGCTTGTCTCAGGGTTAATTTACTGTTTTAAATCATTCGCAATGGTAGGTAGGTAAGGTATATTAGAAAATGTTGAAGAAAACCACATTTTATTATAAATTTCAAACTTACAGGCAATCACCGACGAACAGAAATCTCATCTTAAAGCAAAATTCATGGAAGTAGGTATAGAGTGTCAAAAAGAACATCCCATCACAGAGGACGATGTTAATTCCTTCAAAGAAAAGAAGTTTCCTGAGTCTGAGAATGCGGGCTGCTTCACTGCTTGCGTGTTCAGTAAAGTTGGAGTTGTAAGTAGAATAACAATAATTCATAAAATCAACACTAATAGATATATTGATATATTCCATAAACTTCTCGTTGTAATATAGATATTTCTACTTAACAGACTCATAAAACAGTTATGAAAAAGATGTTCTGATTTTTAAGAATTAGGCGACAGCTTTTGCAATTTCTTTTAGCTTATTTTATCTAGAATAATAATAATCTTAGATGTTCTTTACATTAGTAACAACTATCAAAGCATTAAATCCATTCCTTTACTTCGTTATAGAAAACATTATTTTAGTAATATTTATGTATGGTGCGCCTGAAAGATTCTCTACCTCTACCAAGAGTAGGTACCAACCTACGAGGAATAAATATATTCTGTCTAGGTATATATTTTAAATAATGTCAGATTTTCTAATTAATCATGAAGATAAATATTGAATTATTGAATATCTTGAAGGTAGTAGTTGTAACGGTAATGTTTTTTCAGCTTGATGACAAAGGTGAGCTCCAACATGAGCCAGCATTAGAGCGAGCTAAGGAAGTATTCGAGGATGAAGAAGAATTGAAGAACGTTGGAGAATTACTTCAAACATGCGCTAAAGGTGAGAAAGATTTACAATTAATATTATAATTCTTGCGATTGTACCTATAGCCTCAAAATACAAAAAATATACATATTCCATTACTGTTTTGATCCTGTATGACATATCAAGAAAAACAATCAAAATTTGTATCTATGAAATAGGAAAATATGCTGCTTAATGAATTTGTATACTTCTAAGTAATAATTTCTTTTTAATAGTCAAATATTTAAATTGTTTTCCAGTTAATGACGAACAAGTAACTGATGGTGAAAAGGGATGCGATCGCGCCAAGCTGGCTTACAACTGTTTCCGTGAAAACTTTGAACAGGTATGTAACGACATAGTTTATCAACATCCATCCATTCACACAAATTTTCGAAACTATAATATTAATAGATTATATTATCTACCTATGTTAAGATGTTTAATAACTGACCGTCATATAGAAAATTCGGCTGAGTTTTATAATGATAATGACATTTGTAAAATTGTGACCAATTTATTCCTCTGTTGTATTTTAAAGGTTTATATTTTTCATATTATTTTCTTACATTAGAAAAGCCTTTTATGTGTGTATAAAAGCCTATGTGTGTAAATAATTTAATTGTTCTATTTATTTTTCAGTTCGGGTTGGATTTCGACTAACATAACATTTTAAATGGCGACCAAATAAAATAAATGGACCACGGATTGATAGTTCCTATAAAATATGAATACTAAGGATTGTGGACTCAAGTTAATTGGAATTTAATTATATTATATCATTTATATTTAACAAAAAAAAAATATCAGGTAACCTTAACGCTTGTTTCCTTACACGTTATTTTATTGATGAAATATGTAGATAATAGGTTATGTATAGTATAATATATAATAGGTAGGTATATCTATGCGTAGTATAGTGTCTTTCAGTTTAAAAAATAACAATAGTGATATTTATTTATTCAAGAGTTTTATGGCACTTTAATAGAAAAGAATATTACCTACCTACTATACCTACGTTAACTGCCAAAAAAAACATGCCGTTACTTCCTGTAATAATTTATTTACGATATCCTTTCATTGTTATTTATGAAAAAATAGCATGAATGAAAATACTTCGTAGTACCTAGTTACCTGTCCAGTTAACATAAACATATAAATAAAATAAACAAATATATTTGGTTCTGTATTTGTATGGGAATTGGAAATCTAAAACTCAGTGAAACCTAAGAAGGATTGATATTACGCAGTTATGATGAGACAAAAGGGTTCCTTATGAAAAAAGAACAACTTTAACAAATCTCTGGTAAAACCTAGCTAAATAATACAAGTAAATAGGTACATAGTTTATATTAGCATTAATCGAATGCCTAATCATTATCACCAACAATTTCCGCAAATAAAACTATACAGCTATCATATAAGCAGAAACTTAAATTATTTATTGCTTTACTTACCTATTAAGCAAATGTTACCAATATAAATAGCTGGAAAAAGTTTGAAATATCATCAGTTACATCGCTAACTTGGCAAATACAGTTCTTTCTAACACTTCATTTCTATTGGTGAGTACAACTTTACTAATTTATGAAATTTACTTCAAAAAATATCCCCTTGATTGTAAATTACCAAGTTCACAAAAGCTAATTATAGACACGAGTAACTTAAACCAAGAAGATTGGTAGAAGCTATAGTCTAAAATAAGTGACTTCACAGGGTTGATATAACCCAACTTTTGAGTAAGAAAACATTACCAAAATCAATACACCACATCTGAAGTAAGTCAATGCTTGTGTTGTTTTTAGGTGTGAATAAACTTAATAACAATGATGAACAAGTGTGTGCTCCTTTGCTTCATCCTCGCAGTTTGGTGCGTCGCCGAAAATTTTGCGGTAAGTCACAGTTAATAAGGCAAATAACAGAGAAGAGAGGAGAGCGAGATGGGAGGCGTTTGGGAGTGGGACAATCCAGGCTTTAAATAAATATAATAAAGTCATAGTTACTAATATAAATCAAACTTAAAGAAAGAAAAGTTCTTGTACCTATAAAATATATTCCTATTTCCATTAGTTACCAATAGCATTAGGTATTTCGTTGTAATACTTTTATTTAAAAAATATTGTTGTTTTTTAACGGAATCCTTTGTCAAACTAATTTAATAATATTCTGTCAGGCTTACACACACTCTGACTCACAAAAGGCAATGATTCAATCAAAACTCCTGGCAACTGGCGTCGAATGCATCAAGGATTATCCCCTGTCGATGTCAGACTTCAGAACGTTCAAGAGGAAGATGATCCCTGATAGCACCAACGGAAAGTGTTTCGTGGGCTGTTTGCTTAAGAAGAACGGTGTTGTGAGTTTCCCAAAATATTATTTTTCCAAATGGTATATAGCTTTGCGTATTTTATATGCCTTATTGTATGTAGTATAACAAGAAAGTATCGTTTATATACATCAAAAAATGTAAAAAGATTTCGTTTTTCGTAGATCGAACTTTAAACTAAATTAACTCAAAGATATTTCTCCTTTTAAAATGTAACATTTTTAATTTAACTGGTATTTTCATCTTTAAAGATGGACGATATGGGCAAATTGTCACCTAAAGATGCCCGAGCAAAAGCTGAAGAAATATTCAAGGGTGAAGAAGATCGTTTGAAGAGTATTGACCAGCTTATGGAGGATTGCTCATCAGGTAAATCACTACTTTTATATATATAAAGAGTTATAAAATTGGTTAGGATCGAAAATCCATTTCGAAGGTATCTGAAAGTTTTGCAGAATTACAACTAGAATAACAATATAGAAATGTTGATCAGTAAAGCTGTCAATGTATCCTAAACGAGGTAGAAATAGGTACTGCTTGTACCTTTTATGCAGCATGACGCTAAAATGGAGTTGATAGTCACAAACCTAGAATGTCTCTTTAAATGCATTTTAAATATCTTAATATTGTTGTTTTTTACAGTGAACGCTGAACCGACCAGTGACGGGAACAAGGGTTGCGATCGCGCTAAACTTGCATTTTACTGCTTCCTTGAAAAAGCTCCTAAAGTAAGTAGAATACATAATATTTCGAAATTTTCGCCGTATTTTCTTAAATAGTTACAACTTCACGAAAAATATAATACTTATTCAAAACCAAACAACCGTGATCGTGCACACTAGCATGACTGAAATAGCAAACATTTTAAAATAATGTTATTTTCTCTTTTGCAGTATGGATTTGAAATAGATATCTAAGGGACTATTTTCCTGTCTAATGGAATCGTTCGACAGAACTAAAGTAACAAGAAACCTCCATTTTTTATACAATGAAGATTGTGGACTATCCGTTATGTACTTAATACTTTTGAATTAATTTGAATAAACCAATTGAATGCTAATACTTTTTTTAACTGTTACCTACCATTTTGTTAGACTAAGTCTGTATTACGATCATGTAGCAAAATAATACACTATATTATTACTGTATGATATATGTATTGAAATTATTTGTTTCTGAATTAAATTTAACAAACGTAATATTACTCAAGTTGCCATTGCTCACTGTTAGCTGCTGTTCCAAAACTTATTGCACAATAAGTAACTGAAAAGAAAAATAAAGCATTATTTGTAAATCTTTATAATTAATAAGTTGATTATTTAATTAATTTTTGCATATTTATTACTTTATTCGATTGCTTTAATCAAATCAAATAATCAAATAAATACTTACGAATTTATTCTCCAATGCACATTTGAATAAAAGGGTGGCCCGTTCACATTCCTCGTTAAGGACATCATCGTTTACTGAAAGGAAATACGTATAAAGATTTATTGTTAATGTGTTTTAAGAGGCAAATAACAGTCTGCTGGATAGACCTAGAAAATGCATTTGGTTCTGTGCAGCATGAACTGATGATATTTGCTCTGAAGTGGTATAACTTTCCTGCCGTAATTATTGACATAATCAATTCATATTATTCTAAATTGCAATTTGTTATAGCAGTAAACAAGGAATACACAAAACCACTACAGTACAATGTGGGACAATTCCAAGGTTGCTGCTTATCACCAATAGTATTTAATATAGTAATTAATATTCTAGTAGATAAACTGATAATTCAAGAAAAGAAATGGGGCTACCGGTTTAAAATTAACAATAAGTACACTGAGTCCATCTTAGCCTTTGCTGACGACCTAGCAATACTTACACGTAATCCCAAACAGTGTCAGGAATTATTAAAAGAAGTAGATGAGTTCTGTACATGGACGGATGGACTGAGGGCAAAACCAAGTAAATGTCATTGTTTATGTCTTGGTAGACGTAACACCAAGTACACTTCTTACGATCCGGGACTCTCTATAAGCGGTCAAAGAGTTACCACGATTGCAGAGGCAGAGCCTTTCAAATTTCTTGGTAGAAAGATAGATTACAAAGGACGTACGCCATCATTAGGGGTAGTTGTCGAAAATTTCATAAGTGACCTCAATAAGGTAGACCAACAGCCAATCAGTAACATTAAAAAAGCATGGATATACGACAACTATCTCACATCACGTCTCACTTGGCCTTTCCTAGTATATGACATCGGTAAAACCCTCTTGGCAAAGTTAGATGCTAATGTTATAAAGATATTGAAGTCATGGTTTGGACTGGCACTTCCGGCTGATCCCTCGACTCTATTTAGGGATCACAATAGTTTTGGGCTGAAATTAAAAAAACCATCCGAACTCTAAAAACACCTGAGAGTTACCAAAATGGATGTCTTGGGAAAATCGCAAGACGAATTAATTTCATCTCTCCCAAAAGACAAAAGTGCTACAGAACTTGCATCTAGACTTCAATTCCACAAACAATTTATGACAGGTGCACAGGTAAATAGAGCCGGGTTGGGTACGAAAAAGAAAAGGGAAGATCGAGATATTGTAAAAACTTTTCTACAACAAGATGAGAATGACTGTTATAAAGTGCACGCTATGAATTTAGAAATGCAAAGTGAGTGGTTAACTATAGGTGAGTTTTGTATCCCGTTAGCTCTGAAGTGGCGCACCTTGCTGTATGATTGGTCTCCTGCCCTATTAAAATTCTATCTTAATGCCTTTCAAATGACCCTCCCGGACCAGAGTAACTTAGTAAGGTGGGGAAAAGCCTCTGAAAAATGTTGCTATACTTGTGGAGAGGCGATATGTACGGCAAGGCACTTATTGGTTGGATGCAAGGTGCTCCTTAATAGGGGTCAATACTCGCATCGCCATGACAGAGTACTGCAAATTATACGTGAAGCCATAAGCCTTTCAGTAGCTAGAGCCCAAAAAGGATTGACCTCAAACAAAAGAGAAATTAACTTTATAAAAGAAGGCTCGACTACAAATTCTAAGACCAAGCCTTACTCAATCCTAGGCACAGCACCGGACTGGACTATTTTAATGGACACGTATGAAAAGCACTATAAAATCCCAGAGGATGTGGGTGTTTTGTCATCCAGACCGGACATTTTCCTTTTTTCCAGAGTTACAAAACGAATATTACTTGTAGAGCTTACTGTGCCGTGGGAAACTAACATACCTAAAGACCACGCAATAAAACAAAACAAATATTATGACCTCGTAAACGAATTAACAAAAAACGGTTATGTAGTTAATCTATATGCTGTGGAGGTTGGAGCGAGAGGTATACCAGCAAAATCTCTCTATAACCTGCTGAAAGATCTTGGCCTGGCCAGAACTGCAGTAAGTTCTATACTAGAACGAGCATCTAAAGCAGCATTAGCAGGTTCATACCAGATTTGGCTGGGCAGGGAGAGAAACATGAGTAGTGAAGGTGAGTGTTGATGTACGTCGGAAAGGGGCCCCTTAAACCTACACCCGTGTCACAAGTCTCGGGATCTGCTCGAAGTTTCTCTCTCTGTCACACGATGGACCCGGCACCCGCACGGTGAATCCATGGAATGCTAAGAAGTTCGTCTCTATGGAATAGATTTCATCACCTAATAGGAAGGGGTATAGATGGGGTATAGCTGTTTGATGAAGTATCAGTCGGAATCAAATGTCGTTCGCATGGTAAGAATCAAGATCACAATTTTTTTGGAATTTTTGTAGAGATCTTTATAATATACTTAAGTAATATGTTTTTTTTATTTTCAGTAAATACTGAATCAGTTGGTGACGGAGAGAAAGGTTGCGATCTCGCCATGATTGCGTTTAAATGTATGATAGATAACGCTTCTCAGGTAAATATCTTTTGACATGTTAATTTTTATGAAATATTTTTATCTTGGACTATCATTGTTTTAAAATACCTACTATTTTATTTTCCCTCAATCACTGTGCATGAAATTGTGTCTAAAATATACTTATCATAACATGTGCAAGAACGTTTTATCAATCTGTTTACAATAAAATTTAAGAAAATTAAGTTTCTTAGCTTGTTTTTAGATTAACTTAGTAATTGGATGGCACAAAAGCCCTAAAAATAACAATACTAAAGTATTGTATTGTTTTACGCTTTTGCTATATATTCAAATTTGTATTTTCTATTACAGTTTGGTTTCGATTGGTAGTTTACCAACAATGAACGTGGCTGTGGACAACTTGGAAAAATAACCTGGACTTATGTGAACTTAGATTTAATTTTGATTTTGATTTGGTTTTGTTAAATATTAATAGATAATGTTATGAAATAAACGACTTCGTAAATTATTATGTATTTTTCCATTATTTATTCAATTCTATTTTATTTTATCTAAAAAGGGTGGCCCGTTCACATTCCTCGTTAAGAACATCATCGTTTACTGAAAGGAAATACGTATAAAGATTTATTGTTTAACCTATGGAATAGATTTCTTCACCTAGGAAGGGGTATAGATGGGGTATAGCTGTTTGATGAAGTATCAGTCGGAATCAAATGTCCCCAATCCGCACTAGGCCCGCGTGACCGATTATGGGCTAATCCATTTCCTTGTAAGGGGAAGGTCATGCTCCTCGGTGAAAAAGGGTATTTTAAATAATTCAGTCGAAATTATTTTAAATAGTAATGGAATTTACAAGCAAAGCCTTTTCACTTGATATTTGATTGATTGGAAGATAGGTAAGACATAGAAGTTCCAACTCCTTGTATTATTCGCCTTACGTAATCCTAAAGCTCTCCATAAAAGCTAAGCAAGGGATTTATTTTTAAATATAGTTAATTAAGTATATAACGTAATATATGCTCGAGACACGTGATCTGCGTAAAAATTACATAAAAATGTTTCAAATGACGGTGCTATTAAGTTCTGTTTATTTTCTGATGTTAACCCCATATTTAACAAATGTAAGTTTGAAAAGATTTTTACGTACATAATACTATGGATCTTAGCCTACCTCAAGATGCACATAGGCATTCCTATTCCACCCAAATGTTTGTTTATTAAGTGGAAGGTTTTGGGCAATTATCCACCACCGGCCACATACCATCGTGGGATTGTGGTCAATAATAGACTACAAGCCCATGAAGAAAAATTACCAGTGATATGAATCACCGTGAAAAACGCATAGAAGGCTGTTACTGTATCCTAAAATAACTCTGAGCACTATGCCGGCAGTTCTGAGCGGTACATGTAGGTACGTGAGTTAATGGAAGTTCAACTGAGGAATAAAGATCAAATATTACTGAACGGCGTGTTTTATAGCTTATATAATATATAAGGCGGGATGACGGAAGATGGGCTAAAGCTATTACAGAGTGGTGGCCAAGAGAGACACAGGAAACCGGGTAGACCACCGGCCCGGTGGGTAGACGACATTGTTGGAGCAGCAGTAGGCAGTGGATGTAATTGGCACAGGACCGCATAAAGTGGCATAAAAATAAGGAGGCCTATGCTCAGCAGTGGGTTATTACGGGCTGATTAGATAGATAGATAGAAAGAAAGTTAAATAGAAGGATGCACTCATAGATATGGTAACACAATATCGTATTTTTCCGTATTTTGAAGGGATGGATTGACATATTAAGGGCCGTTCATACATGTCTCCGTGTTACTGTTCCGTTTTATTGTGTACGTTTTTTTTTCGTCGATGGCCTAAGTAGTTGTATGAGCGACTTCACACATGGCACAGTATTCTATACCTATACAGTAAAAAATTTCTGTTCGTTTCGTTCGTTTTGTAAAAACATTACATTCCGTTTTGTCATCGAATACTGGACGACGGAACAGTAAAAATATACGGATACGTAGAATTTTAACGGATAGATACTGTGTGCGTGGCGGGCGGTGTGTGCGGGGTGTAGGAGGGGGAGTGATGCGACAGGTTTTAACTCGCATTTTCTATTGTACATTTATAGAGAGTTTTCTGTTCACACATCGGATCCAGTAACGACGGATACGTTGTACGTTATACGTTGTCTATCTGTAAACAAAGCATAATTTTTTGTCGTACCCGTTAAAACGTGTACCGTTAATACGGAGACTATGTATGAACGGGCCGTTAGTTGGTTGTCAAATCGAATGTCAAATATTGCGATAATATATTCAGAAATTTAAATTGTGACAAAACTTCAAATTGATCAATTTAAAAACCGACCAAATTAAAAATCAGTAGTATTAATGAATCATCTATTACCTTTTTTGACTATTCAATTTGGTCGCGTTCGCGATATTATCTTTTACTTTTTACTTTTGTTGAGTTTCGGAACGCGACATTAGATCCTCCAAAGAGCACGCAATATGAACTTTATTGAATTGCCATAAGGTTCTAATTGGCTCTACATTTTATTTAGAAAACGTTTGTATAGGAAAAAGAAAAATACTGTTTTTAGGGTTTCCCGGCAATTATTACATATTTCTCACCTTTTAAACCTTCCCTGGACCCCCACGAACATTTCAAGACCAAGGAATGATACTCAGTTCAACCGTTCTCGAGTTTTTGTGAGACTAACGAACAGCAATTCATTTATATATATATAGATAGATAGATAATGTAAGATTTGCTAATTAATCATGAAGATAAATATTGAATTATTATTGCTGTTCTTGAATATCTTGAGGGTAGTAGTTGTAACGGTAATGTTTTTCCAGCTTGATGACAAAGGTGAGCTCCAACATGAGCCAGCATTAGAGCGAGCTAAGGAAGTATTCGAGGATGAAGAAGAATTGAAGAACGTTGGAGAATTACTTCAAAAAACTAAAGGTGAGAAAGTTTCACAATTAATATATAATTCTTGCGATTGTACCTATAGCCTCAAAATATAAAAAATATACATATTCCATTACTGTTTTGATCCTGTATGACATATCAAGAAAAACAATCAAAATTTGTATCTATGAAATAGGAAAATATGCTGCTTAATGAATTTTTATACTTCTGAGTAATAATTTATTTTTAATAGTCAAATATTTAAATTGATTTCCAGTTAATGATGAACAAGTAACTGATGGTGAGAAGGGATGTGATCGCGCCAAGTTGGCTTACCACTGTTTCCGTGAAAACTTTGAGCAGGTATGTACTTAGTTGTGTGGTCGCGTTCCTGTGGATTCAAAATTTTCCCGAAATAAAAGTGGGTCACTAATATATCGATGTTCAAAGTTTCTTCGAAATCACTTCAGCCCTTATTACTTACATGAAAGATTAACAAACATCCATACATCTATCTATCCTTACAAACTTTCGCATTTCAAATTATTATAATATTAATATTATGTGTAACAATGGCAACTTTTTAACTTAATAGCAGCAATAGCTAATCGTCATAAACAAAAATTAATGTAACGGAAAGAATAAAAAAAATAATTAGAAATAAACACAGCTGGCTGAAATTTTTAAGATTCGAATATTTTCAAGGTGTACATTTTCATATAGTTTTCTTACCTTATAAAAGTTTCTATGTGTGAAAAAAAATTTTTGTATGTTAATAAATTTATTGTTGTATTTATTTTTCAGTTTGGGTTGGATTTCGACTAACATTTTAAATGGCGACCGAATAAAATAAATGGACCACGGATTGATAGTTCCTATAAAATATTAACACTAAGGATTGTGGACTCAAGTTAATTGTAATTTAATTATATAATAGAATTCATATTTAATATTAAAAAATATCAGGTAACCTTAACGCTTGTTTCATTACACGTTATTTTATTAATGAAATAGATATAATAGGTTATGTATCCTCCGCAAGTCGTATTCCTCATATCTGAGAGGCCGTGACCACCTCTAGGTTATGTATAAAGATTAAGCAGTTTGCTCAGCTGAGCCAGGTTCATGGGCTTTTAGAGTAAGATTTTCTGAAGGAATATAAATATAATAGGTAAATGCTTCCGTAATATAGTGCCTTTAGCTACAGACATTGATATAAAAAAACCCAAGATGCACAGTCTCGAACAAAAGTAACACTCGAAACCGTCGTCAAACACTCACCATTCTCACCAATGATACCTACGCTGTTATAGTTATACTTTAAACATATTGTGTTGCAAATTCAACTTTACTAGCATTATTAAAAGTTGTTTTTAGCACGCAGTGTACAAAAAGCAATAAAATTTTACGACCCAAGTTAACCGGTAGGACAAGGCATGGAGTGGAGACGAATATTATTTATTAACTTTTTGTTTATAAGACATTGAGTGAGATTTACAAGTTTGAATTGTGTTCTAAACACAAATTTTCAAGTGTCAGATTGAATCTACGGATCACTCTTATATCTAAAAAAATTTATTATCATAACATTGAAACACATAAAAAAAAAGCTACTAAAACAACTCGTCTGGTTCATCTCCATAATTTATACATATAAATATTTGTTATTTAAAACTTACAAAATAGTAAGTAATACAAAATAGTTTAAAAGTGTGCTTATTAATTTAAACTTAACACAATAAAAAAAAACGACTCCATTAAAAAAGAACAGGGTCATTTGTATTATGCGACTAAAATAAAAGGGGCGTGTAATGTATCGTTCTTACGCTGACAAAGCCGCCATTTAAATCTGCCGTATTATACTTGGACCGTTGAGTGAAGTTTTGAGACAAATTAAATCAAAATCCCACATTCCTCTCTATATTAAGTCATAAAAATAACAATAACAAATCGATAAAGTCTTTAACTTAGCGAAATTACCATATCCCATCCTTTTCTAACGTTCTAGACGTAATATTTTTACAATTTCGTAATGAACACTTCGCCATTTTTAACGAGTGTTCAGTGAGGCGAGCGACGCGAGACTATTTGAAATGAGCGCACAATTTAAATTTGTGCGCTCATTTTATGCGGACGTTTTTGAGACGCTGAGTGTGTATCTTGGGTTTTTTTATATCAATGGCTACAGAAGTAACAATAATGATACCTACTTATTTATTCAAGAGTTTTACGGCACTTTAATGGAAAAGAATATTACCTACGTTAACTTCCAAATACAACATGCCATTACTTCCTGTAATTATCTATTTACGATATCCTTTCATTGTTATTTATGAAAAAATAGCACAAAAATTAATCAAAAAATACTTATTAAAGGACTATTAATGAGTCTCTAGGTACCTACATCTATATTTTAATAATCCCAATCTGTTACATTCTACGAACTTATTTCAAAATTAATTAATACCCTGACTACATCTGAATTTGGCATGTATCTATATAAGATTGTATATAAGATTTAAAATAAAAAAATTTGGTTGCCTGTAAAGTCGGTATACGGGCGAAAGTTTTACGTGACAACGACTTTGAGTGGTAAAATAATTTTAATGTGAATATTCATTCGTATAGTAGGAATAAGAATTTTCTAAGTCATCTCAGATTCGCCGACGACATAATTTTATTTCCGGAAACCCCTCACCATCTAAACAGAATGGTAAATGAATTAAACCAGGCTAGTATAAAAACTGGTTTGGAAATGAACCTGGATAAAACTAAAATTATGTCTAACCGCAGTTCAACGCCCATTCTAACAAATAACACACCTCTCGAGTTTGTCAACCACTACGTATACTTAGGTAAACAAATCTCCTTTAGTAAGGAAAGAAATACTGAAGAACTCAACCGACGAGTGGCGATTACCTGGAACAAGTTCTGGCACCATAAGGAAATACTAAAATCGCAACTCCCGCTACTGACCAAGAAAATTGTCATGGATACAGGACTTCTACCGTGCCTCACCTATGGATGCCAAACTTGGACCTTCGATCTCAAAACCAGGAATAAAATTCAGACCACCCAAAGAAGAATGGAAAGAAGTTGCCTAGGTATAAAACTAAAGGATAAAGTAAAAAACGTTGACATTCGAAGGAAGACAAAAGTATGCGATGCCTTAACTTTTGCAATGAAGGCTAAGTGGAAGTGGGCGGGCCACCTGGCCCGTTACAAGGATGATAGATGGACTCTACGGTCAATGAAGTGGTCTGGACCAAAAGGCACCCGATCAAGAGGTCGACCAAGGGCCAGATGGGCAGATGAAATTGTAGCGTGCGCGGGCGGAAGTTGGCTAGACAGAGCTAATGATAGAGAAGGGTGGCATTCCTTGGGGGAGGCTTTTACCCGAACGGGGTCCATGCATTTAAATAATTAGGTATTTGATAATTAAAACAAATAATAAATTAAATTAACTGCATAAAAAAAAATTATAATTTAGAAATTCAATTAAGTAAAATAAATGTAATTAAATTAGTATAGGTTAAATAAGGTAATCAATTGTAATTTGTTACTGTTTTAAAATTGTATAATGTATGGAATTAATTAAATAAAGCTTTATTATTATTATTATTTTATTATAGTAGGAAGAAGGATGAAATAATAGTAACAATTTAAAACATAACGTCACGTAACGTGAGCGGAGCGTAACGCAGTTCCTTGAAGTGTCACCCGGCAAACCAATTTATAAGACGTTGTCACGTCAAAATCATGTATAAGTCAGTATTACTTTCGTAGGTAGGATTAACGAGTGACAACCACGTATTTAAATTCACACCAAAATCAAAACATCTTGATGTTTTGATAGTGGTGTGAATGAAATTTCTTCGTAGTATGTTACATACCTACCAGTCCAGCTAACATAAACATATAAATACAATAAACAAATATATTTGGTCGTGTATTTGTATTGGAATTGGAAATTTAAAACTCAGTGAAACCTAAGAAGAAATGATATTAGGCAGTTATGATGAGACAAAAGGGTTCCTTATGAAAAAATAAATTCAACAAATCGCTGGTAAAACCTAGCTAAATAATACAAGTAAATAGGTACATAGTTTAAATTAGCATTAATTGAATGCCTAATCATTATCACCAACAATTTCCGCAAATAAAACTATACAGCTATCATATAAGCAGAAACTTAAAATATTTATTGCTTTACTTACCTATTAAGCAAATGTTACCAATATAAATAGCTGGAAAAAGTTTGAAATATCATCAGTTACATCGCTAACTTGGCAAATACAGTTCTTTCTAACACTTCATTTCTATTGGTGAGTACAACTTTACTAATTTATGAAATTTACTTCAAAAATATCCCCTTGATTGTAAATTACCAAGTTCACAAAAGCTAATTATAGACACGAGTAACTTAAACCAAGAGGATTGGTAGAAGCTATAGTCTAAAATAAGTGACTTCACAGGGTTGATATAACCCAACTTTTGAGTAAGAAAACATTACCAAAATCAATACACCACAGGTAGTATATATATCCACTTTAGTTACACCCCTGAAATTTACTCGTAGTGTTTGAACGTTGTCTAATCGATTGTTACGCATTAAAGCGAACATCCAGGTATCCAAACTGTCGTATCAAGAACAGCAAACTCATAATATGCGTGCTATAAAATAGCTAAATGTAACGTCAATACAATTATTACATCAACAATCGATCATCAGTCCATTGACTGAAGTAAGTCAATGCTTGTGTTGTTTTTAGGTGTGAATAAACTAAATAACAATGATGAACAAGTGTGTGCTCCTTTGCTTCATCCTCGCAGTTTGGTGCGTCGCCGAAAACTTTGCGGTAAGTCATAGTAAATAAGGCAAATAACAGAGAAGAGAGGAGAGCGGGATGGGAGGCCTTTCGGAGTGGGACAATCCAGGCTTTAAATAAATATAATAAAGTCATAGTTACTAATATAAATCAAACTTAAAGAAAGAAAAGCTCTTGTACCTATATAATATATTCCTATTTCCATTAGTTACCAATAGCATTGGGTATTTCGTTGTAATACTTTTATTTAAAAAAATATTGTTGTTTTTTAACGGAATCCTTTGTCAAACTAATTTAATAATATTCTGTCAGGCTTACACACACTCTGACTCACAAAAGGCAATGATTCAATCAAAACTTCTGGCAACTGGCGTCGAATGCATCAAGGATTATCCCCTGTCGATGTCAGACTTCAAAACGTTCAAGAGGAAGATGATCCCTGATAGCACCAACGGAAAGTGTTTCGTGGGCTGTTTGCTTAAGAAGAACGGTGTTGTGAGTTTCCCAAAATATTATTTTTCCAAATGGTATATAGCTTTGCGTATTTTATATGCCTTATTGTATGTAGTATAACAAGAAAGTATCGTTTATATACATCAAAAAATGTAAAAAGATTTTGTTTTTCGTAGATCGAACTTTAAACTAAATTAACTCAAAGATATTTCTCCATTTAAAATGTAACATTTTTAATTTAACTGGTATTTTCATCTTTAAAGATGGACGATATGGGCAAATTGTCACCTAAAGATGCCCGAGCAAAAGCTGAAGAAATATTCAAGGGTGAAGAAGATCGTTTGAAGAGTATTGACCAGCTTATGGAGGATTGCTCATCAGGTAAATCACTACTTTTATATATATAAAGAGTTATGAAAATTGGTTAGGATCGAAAATCCATTTCGAAGGTATCTGAAAGTTTTGCAGAATTACAACTAGAATAACAATATAGAAATGTTGATCAGTAAAGCTGTCAATGTATCCTAAACGAGGTAGAAATAGGTACTGCTTGTACCTTTTATGCAGCATGACGCTAAAGTGGAGTTGATAGTCACAAACCTAGAATGTCTCTTTAAATGCATTTTAAATATCTTAATATTGTTGTTTTTTACAGTGAACGCTGAACCGACCAGTGACGGGAACAAGGGTTGCGATCGCGCTAAACTTGCATTTTACTGCTTCCTTGAAAAAGCTCCTAAAGTAAGTAGAATACATAATATTTCCAAATTTTCGCCGTATTTTCTTAAATAGTTACAGCTTCACGAAAAATATAATACTTATTCAAAACCTTCATGTGATCGTGCACACTAGCATGACTGAAATAGCAAACATTTTAAAATAATGTTATTTTCTCTTTTGCAGTATGGATTTGAAATAGATATCTAAGGGACTATTTTCCTGTCTAATGGAATCGTTCGACAGAACTAAAGTAACAAGAAACCTCCATTTTTTATACAATTAAGATTGTGGACTATCCGTTATGTACTTAATACTTTTGAATTAATTTGAATAAACCAATTGAATGCTAATACTTTTTTTTAACTGTTACCTACCATTTTGTTAGACTAAGTCTGTATTACGATCATGTAGCAAAATAATACACTATATTATTACTGTATGATATATGTATTGAAATTATTTGTTTCTGAATTAAATTTAACAAACGTAATATTACTCAAGTTGCCATTGCTCACTGTTAGCTGCTGTTCCAAAACTTATTGCACAATAAGTAACTAAAAAGAAAAATAAAGCATTATTTGTAAATCTTAATAGGTAATTAATTAGTTGAATATTTAATTAATTTTACATATTTATTACTTTATTCGATTGCTTTAATCAAATCAAATAATCAAATAAATACTTACGAATTTATTCTCCAATGCACATTTGAATAAAAGGGTGGCCCGTTCACATTCCTCGTTAAGGACATCATCGTTTACTGAAAGGAAATACGTATAAAGATAATTGTTTAACCAATGAAATAGATTTCTTCACCTAATAGATGTTTGATTAAATATTAGTCGGAATCGAATGTCCCCAAGCCGCAATAGGCCTGCGTGACCGAATATGGGCTAATCCACTTCTTGTAAGGGGAAGGTCATACTCCTCGGTGAAAATGTATATGTCGCAGTCGGATTGTATAATCCGCCGTATTACATTACGGCTAGCTGTTATCTAAAACAGGGCCGTTTTGTAATGCGGCGGTTGGAGCATTAGCCGGATTGTTATTGCGATACGTTCTTCAATAAGGCGGCCCACGTTTAACCGCATCGTACTACTACCTAAATTGTAGGGTGACCATGCTTACAAAATAAAACAATGTTTTAAATGAAAATCAATTTTAATGATCATAAGGAAACAAATATTTCAATTGGCTTTTTTTGAATGTAAAGTTTATTTCTGATGGCGTACAGCATTTTGTCTCGCGCACCGTGACCACTTTCCTTGTGCATTTCCATTAAAGTATCAAAATACTGCTCCATGGGTACTACTCGAATAGTAGGATCTTCTGGATTATTTTTCTTTAATATCAAATAATCTTCATCGGCGACATTCATAACATCATATTTTTTACACCAATAATTTTGTGTAGGATTCCGCCGAACACCAGAACCTATGGCCACTTTAGCAGTTTTGATGTGGGTTATAACCTGTAAAACTCGGTGCTTTGACCATGGTTTTTTTATTGTTCCACATTGAGAAGAATAGAAATTATTTAATTGCACTTGAAAATTGCTCTTAAAGTCACTGTTTACCGACATATTTAACACGTTTTCATTGTTTAATTCACTCATAACATCGCAATTTAGCAACACACTTTCTGTATTTAACGCCATTGTTGTTGTTATGTCAGGTAGCGCCACGAGTGTTAAGAATTGGAACTAAAAACTGTCAAAGAGGCGGCTAATCTCTCGCTCTAATACATTATGGCTAGCCGTGTTGAATGACATATGGCGTCGAATACAAACCGGCGGTTTTTTATATAGCCGTATTCAATCCGGCTAATGCTCGAACCGCCGCATTACAAAACGGCCCTGTTTTAGATAACAGGTAGCCGTAATGTAATGCGGCGGATTATACAATCTGACTGCGACATATAGATATGAACTGATGATGACGATCAGTCGGAACTATTTAATATAGTAATGTAATTTACAAGCAAAGCCTTTTCACTTGATATTTGATTAACGGCGAAGATAGGTAAGACATAGCAACTCCAGCTCACTGTATTGTTCGCCCTACTTAATCCTAAAGCTCTCTATAAAAGCTAAGCAAGGGATTTATTATTTAAAAAAAGTTAATTATGCATATAACGTATTACCTTTAGCACATAAATTGCTTATATCTGCAACCATTTTCTGATCCTTCTCATCTGCGAGGTATTTTTTGCCCACTTCAATTATAATCTCCGGCTTGTACTTGTTTTCTGCGCTGATCTGAAATGTAGAAATATAATATTTTGAAATTGATTGACATCTTGTTCATAAATATTTTTTTTATGATAATTTATACTTACAACACCAATGCCTTTAAATACGCAGTTGAAGAAACAAGGGTTGACCCCATCTGCACTTTTTTTGTCTTTGGCTTCATCTATTTGTTCTTTTACCAATGAAAATTCTTCGGAACATGCCTTTAAATGAGGCAGCACAACTTCCTTTTTTATTTTCGCTACCTCTTCTTTTGTAATGGCCTAGAAAATAAAAGTTTTTTTTTTTAAATAACCGACATAATCGAGCAGCAACAAAAATAGGAGGTATTCCACGTAGCCCACCTAAACGAAGCCCACCCAGAGGAAGCCCACCTAAAGTATTCCACGATGCCCACCCGTAGGTGGGCTTCAAATAAAAATTAAAAATAATTTATTTTCTATTCCACGAAGCCCACCTAAGAATATCACTCGCATAGTGTGGGGACAAGAAATAAAAATGTCGTTAGAAAAAAATATTTATTATTTAAAAGACTAACTTAAATTTCTATAATCGTTCAGTTTCAACAGACAATATTGTGAGACAATTTTTGTCATTTTTGTAATCTTAGGTACTATTTAAAATCACAGTTTGTTTCATAATTATCATTCCAAAAAATATTTTTTCTATTATTTTCCTTTTTAGTGCTCTTAATAAAATCACCGATTGTTTCAAAATTATGCAATAAAAACATGGACAAGTATCAAAAACATTGCAAATATAGTTTGACAGCCCGGTTGGCTCTGTGGTTGGTGACCCTGACTTTCAAGCCGCGAGTCGTGGGTTCGAATCCCACTCAGGACAAACATTTGTGTGCATGAATATGTCTGTTTGTTGTATGTATGTATTTAAAAGTATTATATGTAGTATATTAGCTATCTGGTTACCATAACACGTAAGTTAAACCATAAGTTTCATTTGAAGCTTACTTTGAAATCAGATTGGCCTTGTGAAAAACATCCCAGGATATTTATTTATTCATTATAGTTTTACATAGAGATCTATGTTGAAGTTTTCTTATTTATTTATTTTATTTATTCAAACTTCAACATAGATCTCTATGGAAAACTATATTTGCAATGTTTTTGATACTTGTCCATGTTTCTATTGCATAATTTTGAAACAATCGGTGATTTTATTAAGAGCACTAAAAAGGAAAATAATAGAAAAAATATTTTTTGGAATGATAATTATGAAACAAACTGTGATTTTAAATAGTACCTAAGATTACAAAAATGACAAAAATTGTCTCACAATACTGTCTGTTGAAACTGAACGATTATAGAAATTTAAGTTAGTCTTTTAAATAATAAATATTTTTTTCTAATGACATTTTTATTTCTTGTCCCCACACTATGCGAGTGATATTCTTAGGTGGGCTTCGTGGAATAGAAAATAAATTATTTTTAATTTTTATTTGAAGCCCACCTACGGGTGGGCATCGTGGAATACTTTAGGTGGGCTTCCTCTGGGTGGGCTTCGTTTAGGTGGGCTTCGTGGAATACCTCAAAAATAGTACATGTCTAACTATTGGAATATTGCATATTATTTTAGGCTGTTTAGCTTTACACCTTAGTCACGTCACTACTAAACATAAATATTTCTAAATAAAATAAATTATGTTAAATTACTCACAGTAACACTCGCAATGTGTACAGCTAATAAGCAAAGAAGAAAAGTCAGCATTTTGATATCACTATCACTTCTGGTTTATCCAAAACTGTATGTGTACTGATTTTTATGATTCGACTGCTTTATATAAACCTTGTAATACACGAATATGGAATTAATATTCGTATGATTACTATAATATTTGACACATTATTATAGTATTCAATGACAAAAATGAGCATAAAAATACAAATTACATGTTTGTTATTATATATTATTTGTTGTATACAATGTTGCGTATAAAGAGCTATCTCTCTATTTAATGTTCGAACACGTCAATTTTAATTCAGTTTAATATAGGAGGTAAATAAATGGTTTTTATATTATACCCAATCCAGGTCTGTATAATCACAATTTATAGTTTTTATTATCTATGAGTTTCTTACTTTAAAAACTATTAAATTTGGAATCTTTATGACCTAAGGGCCCAGTTAGAACTTGAATTGAGTTTAGACTACTCTAGACTACGGCTTAGTGCGAGTTGTACCCGCACCATTAGCTTTAAATAAATAAAATATCCTGCGACATTTTTAACAAAGTGAGCTTGTGTTATGGTAATCAGATAGCTGATACACTACATATACTACGTTTTAAATACGTAATTATATAGATATTTACATCCAGACACAGAACAAACAGACATATTCATGCATACAAATGTTTGTTCTGCGTGGGATTCGAACCCACGACCGGCGGCTTGAGAGTCAGGGTCACTAACCCCAACGCCGGTGTGTCAAAATTTGGACAACATATTTTATAAAATTTTAACCACTTTTACTTATGTAAAATTATCTTGGTACATATCATCTCGGTAACATAAATAAAATTAAAAAGTTATTAAATTTTTAAATGATTTATTGTCATGACATGAATGAGTAATAAAACAATTTTCATTTGTATTAGCTTCCATTTTCCTCTGCAAGTAGTCCTTCACCAGCTTTAGTGCAACAGGAGTAACTGAAAAACAAAATACATCTTCTAAGAATGATTTCAAAACGCAGCAAAGATTTAGTTAAAACTACCCACAAGTCAAGTATATAAATGTTAAACATGAAGAAGTACTTCGTACTAGATGGCATGAAATGCCAATTTTGATTATTTTTGTCAATGTAAGTGTAATATTAAATACGTACAACTTTGTTTTCCAAAGCACACTTGAATAACAGCTTAGCTCGCTCGCATTCCCCGTTGACTGCAGCATCGTTTACTGGAAATAAGAAATAAATTGCATTTCAGTTCCTCAGGCACATAGATAGATAAGGTTGGTACCTAATTATTTGGAAATAAGATATTCTTTTATGAAAGGTACTACCATGTAAGTTAATGTTTAGTTAGCTTCTAAAGTCATTTATGTCTTGTCTAATCAATTCAGCTGGAAATCCTGATCCTGTTTCGATTTTTGTAGGCAAAAATTATATTGTGACCTGTTTGCCACCTTTGTGGTATAAAAAAAAATGATAGATACCTTTAATACATAAATTGGTAATGAATTCAACGTTTTTCTGATCTTCTTCAATAGCGATGTACTTTTTAGCCGCTTCAACGATTACCTCTGGTCTAAACTTATCTTGTGCATCCAACTGAAAAGTTAAAATTTTATAAATAAACAATCTTATTTCACCCATAATAATAATTTTAAAGACTTTTAAAGAATTTTGCGTTTATGTCCAAACCACAGAATTTAATGTTCTATAACTGAATTAACGTTTTATTATTTCCTTATATCGTAAGGTTTAAATAGCTGATCAAAATGTCAAAAGATTCTATTAAGTATAAAAGTAAATAATAATTTCAACTTACAACACCCATGCCCTTAAACACGCAGTCGTAGAAACAAGGGCTCAGGGCATCAGGATCCTTCTTCTCTCTGGCCTCCTTAATCTGCTCCCTTGTCACCGAAAACTTTTCGGAACATGTCGCAATGTGTGGCAGCACTATATTATTTTTGACATTGGCAATCTCTTCTTTAGTGATGGCCTATAACAAAATAAATCCTGAGTTAAATAGGTAGATATTTAAATATTAAATAAATACAAGCTTTGGTACCCAGCTTCACATGAAGGTAGAGCTCATAAAATAAGCGAATATCTATATTTATTTTGCTGTGGGACCATTAGTCCTAAGGGCAAAATGATTCCTATAATTTTTTTGAATAAAAATATTATGGAAAGATAGTGTCTTGAAATATTTAACCTCTTCACTCTAGTCAGTAACTAACATCAAAACTTCAGAAAAAAAAAGACCCTTATTTTTTGCGGAGTCGTAGTCATATAGATATTTATAAATTTGAGTTATAAATGGATATACCTACCAATTCTTTCAAATATTATTTTGGTTTCAGTATATTCTAAATTCTTATTTTGTCTCCCCAAATATTTTGCCCAATTCTTTTGCAATTACAGACTTTTTAAATAGCTTTAAATAATTACAAAATGCAATTATAAAGCAATTGTGATATAAAAGGGTAAATACACAAATCCTGCCTGACGGACCATTTCAGGATTTGTTTTTACCATTTCAGTAATTTTAAAGTATTATACTTACAGAGACACTCGCGATGCTCACAGCTACGAAGCAAAGAAGAAAACGGTTAGACATATTGATTGGTTAATTGTAAGATATTACCAAAACTTCTTTATTCTTCAAAGCCTGATATGTGTATGCTGATCTGATAATTCTGCGGCTTTATATATACCTCCAAAAAGTAAATTAATTTTCGTACGATGACTATTAAGACAGTCACAAAAAAAATGGTATAAAAACCAAATAGCGAGCTCGGAGAGGTTAATCGATCATTCTTGTTTTTGTCTATCTAGATCTGTATTATCAGTTATCACATATGTTTTGTGAATCACATCTTGTGGACTGTTTCGTATATTTATCATTGTAACCCATAAATAAATCAATATATCCATAAATCCATAAATCAATATCAATAAATCCTAGGACATTTTTACACACGGCTAATCTGTTGGAATCAGATTAGCCGTGTGTAAAAATTTCCTAATGAGAGCTTGTTCCTACGAGTGCATCCAAATAGCCAGATAGACTTATTTAAACAAAATTTTAGATTCATGTATAGATATTTTCGCCCGGGCACATAACAAACAGATATTCATGTACACAAATATTTCTTCTTGGTGGAATTTGTACCTACGACCGGCGGCTTGAATGTCGGGGTCAATAACAACAAAACCAAGCCAACCATATTATAAGCAACCTGACTGCCTATCACACTCAAGCAAGTTGAAAATTTACTACCGAGCAAACACCGGTGTGTTCAAGAAACACCACTTAAAAGCCATTTCTCTTCTACAAAATTCAACTAAGTATATCGCCAGCGTCTATACTCTATAGTGATACTTTAAGACATCATCATGTTTTACCTTAAACAGATGATTTGATAACAACATTTTTTCTTTTTCATTGCATACGGAATACCGGATACCAAATATTTAATAGAATATTCATAACTAGCTGCCTCCCCGCGGTTTTACCCGCGTAGTTCCCGTTCCCGTGGGAATACAGGGATAAAATATAGCCTATGTTACTCGAGGATAATGTAGCTTTCCAAAGGTGAAAGAATTTTTGAAATCGGTCCAGTAGTTTCGGAGCCTATTCATAACAAACAAACAAACAAACAAATCTTTCCTCTTTATAATATTAGTATAGATGATAACAGTAATAAACCTTATATTAAGGCATCGATATATATGTACTACGTACTAGATAGGGCGTTCCGAACACTCGCTTTTATCAACTCAACTGAACTGCAGTCCCCACACCCGACTTTAGTGTGGCTTCGACATTCATTCAGTGCGGGTGCGCACGGAGCAGCGTTAATAACAACGATAATCCGAATCAAAGTAGACCCTGGACGAAAATAACTAGTCAGTAGTCAACTAAGTAAAATTACTACCTGTTTAAGTGAATTAATAGGTGATAATTCCGTAATTCCAGAGTAGAAAAACAATTTATCTATTTAAATACCACGCCATTCTACAATCATATACTAAAACGTGCAGATGTTCCCTTAAAACTGGTTGTAGGTAAAAATATGTAACTGAACACAGACTTGATATGTTTTTTTAGAAAGGTTTTAATTTGATTAATTGTTAATGAGTTTTTAATTAGTAGTGATAGTTTGATATTTTGAATAATTGTTTTATGTTAATTCAAGCCCTGGCCCGTACCTCTGAGTACTCATTTAAGCCATGTGAAGTCCGCCAATCCGCACTAGGCCCCCCTAATATTAATATAATACATTTTGAAATCGAGTTTTATTCTAATGAAGTTTAGAAGGTAAAAAAGATGTGTCACATCTGCGGTGTGAACTCTATAGGGACGACATCTTAGTGTAGTTAACTGAACGAAACGCGTAAGCGCCATGAAATTTGCGGCGCTTACGACGTTTTGGTCGCGAGAAAACTATACTCTAAGCAATCTAGCGCTGTATCTTTTAAAATAGTTTGGTTAGTTGACACAGCTTTATACAGCGCTGCAGCGAACTTTAGTTCTAACTCTTACCAGTTTTTAAACAAATGTTTTACATGAACGTTCTTGTCTATCGCTATACGTCGATGTATTAAGGTTAGTAGTCAAAAATAAACTAAATTGCAAAAAACCTTCCGCGCGTTATTCTTAAAATAGCAACAATAACAAGTAATTTTTTTACTCATAAATCTTTGACTGTTCAAAGTACGCTTAGCAGCGTTGTTGGGTCATAGTCCAACACGTTGGAACATTAGGTACTTAAACAATTCCCATATACCTAGCCACCTAGGTATATTTGTTTACATTTAACTTCTGGGTTTAATGGATTGATTTTAGTTTAGTTGCCTTCCATACCTAGGTATCTAGTGAAACACAGACGTGAAGAAGTAACAAACTTTTACTTTTATAATATTAAGTGTTATTGTACTTATTGTATGTAATTTAACTTTTTTTCTGTCGTCTTTATTGACGTGTATGACAGACAATAGTTTATACACAACACAAGTGAGCTAAAAGATACCTATTACTCGCTAGACATACCTACAGCCTGAGCAGTGCACACTGGTGTATGGAGCAGAACGCACGAATTTCATATGTTTTCCAACACATTTACAAGATATAAACAAAATAATTAAACACAGCAACAAATACGATAAAAACAATGGGGAATGGCGCCATGGCGCGCTATTTTTTTTTTACGCGTTTCGCGCAATGTGAGTGAACTGTACATACAGCCTACTACAATTTTCAGTAATAAAATTCATTTAATGAATGTCAATTTCATTTAATATTTTGAAACAAATCATTATGAACATAATTCTTAATTGATGATATGATAAGAATGATATGATTCAAATTATATTTTTGTTGGACTTAACTAAAAAAACCTGTACATTTATTTATTCCAAAAATGTTTATGGATTTATAGTGACATACCTAGACCATTTTGCTATTACCTGTTACAAAAAAAATATAACTGTATTACTCGGTTAAATTGAAAATGCTCTAATTCATCATCAACAGCTCATATACGTCTCCACCGAGGAGCTCGAGCCTCCCCTAACATCGAGGGGGTTTAGGCCTAGTGCGGATTGGCGGACTTCACATGCCTTTAATTGTGACATCTCAGGCATGCAGGTTTCCTCACGATATTTTCCTTCACCGAAAGCCAGTGGTGCGAATCCGTACGTAAGTTTTTATAAACTCAGAGGTACGGGCCAGGGATTTGAACCGGCACCATGATCGCGAGTCGGTGCGTTCCCAACTGAGCCACCACGGCTATTTTTTAAAAATTGCGGCTCTAATTACTCGCATACAATTTGAAGTGAGGCACTAATTTAAGTACTTTGTAGTGTTTGTAATAATTCGGTTTATGGACCTAAAGGCGATGTAATAAGGGTCACTCTTAAAGTGGTATAAAACTAAACTGTATACAATAAATTTAAGAAGAAAATCAAGGTGTTTAAAAGTGTTGTATATTCGCGAATGTATATTTTTACGACACTGTAATAAATAGAATAACGATATTAAAGTTAGTTGATCTAAGATCTTTATACAACATTCTAATTAAATACCGGGTTATGTACCTAGTTTTTTATTAATATTGTACCGCTCAGCAATTTATTAGTGTATTCTAATGCAACAAGCAGATATAGACGAAAATTTTCCAGTGTACAATGAAAAAAAAAACATTATCCTGTACATAGATAAATAAAAAAAAACCCAACTACATTATGTGTCACGGTTTAACGTTTCTTCCATAACTACAGCGATAAGTACAAAGATCAACCGCAAATACTTTGAACTTGACTTTTTGTGCATATGAATTATAATTACTAGGATTATAGTTGACTTTGTAAAAAATGACTAAATAGAAAGAGTACAAAGTCCATGATAACTCTACAAGGTTGTTTTTTATATGATTAACATTTAGATCTTAGCTTTTAGCTAGACAGGCCGGTTAGTGTTGTGGTTAGCGACCCTGACTTTCAAGCCGCTGATCTTGGGTTCCAAGTTCCAACCCGGGACAAACATCATATATGAGTTCTTGATCATGTTTGTTTTGTGCTTCCTCCTCGCGGTACCATCCGCGATATACTTACCGCTTATATTTATAATTTTACTGGGATATATAATGTTGCCTGTGTTATTCCAGAACACGTTTTAACTCAGTGCCAAAATCTAAAGCTATCCCTTCAGCTGTTTTGGGGGTGATATCAAATCAAATCAAAAATCAAATCAAAAATATTTTTATTCAAATAGGCCAATATGCAAAGCACTTCTGAATAGTCAGACTCTAACGCTCGGTTCGGAAGGTTGGTTTTGCTGAGAAGAGCCGGCAAAAAACTCAGCAATTACTCTTTTTAAAATAAACTTAGATTATAATACATTTCAAGGAATTAGTCTCACTGACAATATCTGCGTGGTAGGGAATGACATAAAAAGAAAAAAAAAATTAAATTTTTTTTTTATTTATTTATTTATTTACATTAAATAAACGGTTAAACACCAATTACAATATTTAAGAAACAATTAACAATAAACTACAATATGAAATAATTACACAATTAAATAAATTTACAACACACAATGAATAAGTAACACACACAGTCATACATCTTCCTCGCAAAAGCGCAAACACACAGACAATACATCCAGCCATTCATCCGCAAACAAATCACATTCAGGGTAGGTGTCCAGGAGAGCGTTGAGTGCGGAGAGGGTACGCGGAATGGGGGAGTAAGCTCGCGCGACGGTACGACACGGCGGCACGGCGAAGAACTTGTGCTTTCTGTTCCTCCTGTAATTGTTCGGGGTAAAAAATCTACATAGCTCACCGTGCAGATCTGGTGCATCAATTTTCCCCCAGAGGATTTTGCACATTACTGTTAATTGGTGCTTTTTCCGTCTTACTTCCAGGGAATTATACCCTAGACAACCCAAAAGAAATTTCGTGGGATACATATATGGATAGTATCCGTTAACGCGCTTGTATAGGTATCGGAGAAAGGCCTTTTGTACTTTCTCAAGCAGAAGAGCGTATGTGCTCTCGTGTGGATTCCACACACACATAGCACTTTCAAGCTTGCTACGTACCAATGCCCCAAAAATGAGCCGTATAATATTGTGGTTACGAAGGTCACGTGAATTTCTCAAGACAAAGCCCAACCGTCTAAAAGATTCTTTTGCCAGCGCGGTTATGTGGTCGTGAAATGTAAGTTTGCGATCGAATGTTACTCCCAGGTCTTTAATTATTTTACAACGAGTTATAGTTGTACCATTCATAGTGTAGTTGAATGATTTTGGTTGACGCATTCGATCGAACGACATAGCGAAACATTTAGCGGCGTTGAACTCCATCCTGTTGTCACGACTCCATTGGCATACGGCATCGATGTCCTTCTGTAGAGCTATGCAGTCCGCATCAGATCTGACTTCTATGAAGAGCTTTAAATCATCAGCGTAAAGCAAGCATCGGGAGCGCCCCAAAACGGTGGGAAGGTCGTTAATCATGAGCAGAAATAATAAAGGCCCTAGGATCGACCCTTGACTTACACCAGAACGCGTGTGATATGGTCCAGACTCGTATAAGCCGAGTTTGACAAACTGCTGGCGATCACGCAGATAGTCCGCAAGAAGTCGGAGAAGACCAGGAGCAAAGCCAATAGTGCTGAGTTTCTCCAGCAGTATGTCGTTATTGACCGTATCAAACGCCTTCCGGAAGTCGAAGTAAAGCACGTCAACCTGAGATCCTCGGTCCAGCCTAGTCGAGATGAAGTCCACAAGAGTTAACAGGTTAGTATCAACAGACCTCTTGGGTCTAAAGCCATGCTGCTCGTTACATAGATATTTATCCACTTGTGCAAGCATATATTTGTGGATGATGCTCTCAAATATCTTTGCAGGAGACGATAATACCGCGATCGGCCGGTATTCCTCAACCTTTGACTTGTCAGAGCTCTTTGGTATCGGGCTTACTCTAGTTATTTTCCAGTGAGGTGGGTATTTTCCGGTTTTCAGTGCCAGATTGTAAATATGACAAAGGGGAACACAGAAACATTTCTTAGCCTGCTTGATCACTGTTGGAGGGATACTATCAGGTCCCGTCGAGCTACATGCTTTTAATTTGCTGATGGCATACATGACATCTCTAGGCGTGATGTGAAATATATTTACATAGTTAGCATTGCAACTGTAGTCCAGATTGAACGATGATTTAGGATCAAGTAAAGGTATGTCTAACAAAAATACAGTAGAAAAGAATCCCGCAAAAGCCTCGGCAGCACCTACTCCAGAAAAAGTTTTACCGTTATGTATAACGTTAGGTATAAATCCTCCCTTTGTGCGCAAGTTAGAAATATGGCGCCAAAACTCACGTGGATTAGACTGTATATTATTTTCTATAGATTCCATATACGAATCATACGCAGCTGCTGTACGAAGCTTAAGGTTTGCTCTAAGTTCGGAAAACAATTTATATTTTTCTTTACATTTCGTTCGCATCCATATGGAATGCAATTTCGTTTTGTGTTTAATGCCGTGGATAATGTCACTAGAAAACCAGACGGGATAACGCCTACCCACCACACTTCTACGTCGCTTTTTGGGCATACACTCATCAAATAGACTATACACTGTTTTGTACAAACATTCTGTAGCATTAAACACGTCATTTGCTTCCAATACTGTACCCCAGGAAGTCTCAGAAAGCAACAGAAATAATCGACCATAGTCGCATTTTTTAAAGTTCCAATCTTTGTAGGGACTAATATTACTCGGCTCTAACAAATCTAAGCGCCGGTGAACCGCGTCGATCCATACCCCAACATGCAACGGCGGGTGATAAGCATCAGGGGGAACTAGGCCGTCAGTAGCTGTAACTTGCACTTCATCACGTAGCGAAGCATCATCGCTTTCCCGGACCAACACCACATCTAACATTCCTCCATATGCATTCAGTACAACATTCTTCTCAGACAAACTACAAAACGACATAAAATAACAGTAATAATTATTAATATTAACAGATGCACTGTTTAAATTGATATCTCCCAGTATTAAAATAGGAGCTTTTAACGTATTTATAAAATTTTCACATTTACAAAACCATTGCATGTAGTCACTATCAGTTGCAGTTGGCTTGATGTACACAACACACACATAAAACAGACGGCCGTGGCATGTAAAGCAGGCCCAGAGGTCTTCACCTCTTTCGGTTTCTAAATCACGGCGCCGGCAAAGAGTGATAGGAGCCCACGCAGCGAGCGCGACGCCTCCGCATGGTGTACTTCTATCTCGTCTTAAAATACTGCAGTCTGTGCATTCAAGCTCTGAATCCTCCACAGAGCTGTCCAGGAAAGTCTCTGTAACAGCTACAACGTCATGTTCGGATACTAGTAAATTGTTGCGCCACATACTTAATTTGGTTTTAAGGCCGCGTACATTCTGGTAGAACACGTTAAATATCTTTCTATTACGATCTCGTGGGGCCACGAAATGACTGGTTGTCACCTGACGAGACAGTTGAAGTCTTTGGAGGACCACCAGCTCCTGTGGCACCAGCGGGTCTTCGGTAAGGTATCCAAGCCTTGATTCTGGCATTAATTGGCCAGGCCTCTGTTGAAAAGCACACGTCGTAGGATGCAGTCGGGACGCCTATTTTATAAGACTTATAGTCTCCTCTTGGGGTTAGCTCCTGCACAGTGCATGTTCCTGTAGTGCAAAGCTGTCGCAGATAGTCACTTACGTCTTCAATATTCGACACCATATTCCACACATGTATGTACTTCCGAGGCTCTACTGCTTTCAGGGATACTGTAGCTGGACCTGCCGTACCACAAAGTGAAGCTGGACGCAAGCCTCTCCTCGCTTTGACTTCCTTCCACGGTTCCGTATCTTGTATATGTTGGTGAAGATTAATAGATGCTCCTGCTTCTACACTCTTGGCAACAATCTCAATACTGTTCTGATCTGGGCCGGTAGGTAATTGAGCATCTAAGGGCAGATTTTCGGATTTAGCTTTGGATTTGAGCTTCTTCTGCTGCTTACGTTTATGGGATGCTGGTTTTGGTACGTCTTTCCCGGTTGGTACGTCTGCGTTGAGCCGCGGCTGAGCTGCTAGGGTCGATACAGTTGCCTCAGTTGGGTCCATTAGCTGCGGAGTCTGATTACTATTTGCCGAGGCTATACCTGTTGCCGCAGCCGAAGAAGATGATGCCTCCAGTTCAACCGCATCTATATGGGGTGGCTTCGGGCTTACAGGAAGAGAAGCAATTGCTATAACGTTACCACTGACGGCTTCGAGTTTTTTATGAAGCTCTCTAACCTTGGCAGCGTAATCGACCATTTTTAGAATTTATTAAATAGATAGAGTAACAAAGATACATTAATACTTATGAACTTTACGGTTAAGAACTTTATTTCCTCATAAGATCAACAACAATCACTTACAGAGAAAATACTAATTATGTCTAGGTATATAAAGTTAAAAATAGTTATTTGTTATACAAGAGTGCAAAGTTGCTTTTTAACCGCGTGTTCAATTTTGATGACCGAGCAAGCGAAGGATTCTAAAATTGAATCACGAGCGCAGCGAGTGATTCAAAATTAGAATCCTGAGCGTTAGCAAGGGAATCAAAAGAGCACGAGGTGAAAAATCTTTGCACTCGAGTGCAACACGTAACTTTTCATTCCACCTCAGCGAGGAAATGACTAAATGCAAAAAAAAAAAAGTTGTATGATATATTCGGCACCATAGAGGTAGCAGTAAATAGGTTTAATGTTTTTTTTTAATTCACGACCTTAGTGCACACGATGTTCCAAATTCAATTTACTTTATCCTCTAGAGAATAAAAACGGCTTTTCCACTCAGATATTGAAGATTAAAAATACTCTTTCCGAGATGGTGGGATGAAATAGTTATTTGTTATACAAGAGTGCAAAGTTGCTTTTTAACCGCGTGTTCAATTTTGATGACCGAGCAAGCGAAGGATTCTAAAATTGAATCACGAGCGCAGCGAGTGATTCAAAATTAGAATCCTGAGCGTTAGCGAGGGAATCAAAAGAGCACGAGGTGAAAAATCTTTGCACTCGAGTGCAACACGTAACTTTTCATTCCACCTCAGCGAGGAAATGACTAAATGCAAAAAAAAAACCGCGTACAAAGCAAATTGAAAAAAGAACACCAAGAAGGTGCCGAGTCTGAGTTTTTAACAAATTAAAAAAAAGTTGTATGATATATTCGGCACCATAGAGGTAGCAGTAAATAGGTTTAATGTTTTTTTTTAATTCACAAACTTAGTGCACACGATGTTCCAAATTCAATTTACTTTATCCTCTAGAGAATAAAAACGGCTTTTCCACTCAGATATTGAAGATTAAAAATACTCTTTCCGAGATGGTGGGATGAAAAGTAAATTATCCCGTGCCACACGTAGACTAAGTACTCAAAAAGACAAAGTTAATCGGATGCAATTTAATGTTTTAAGTCTTTTAACAATTAACCAATTTTCTTAAAACTACAGTTTTTTATTACAGGGTTACAGGGTTCATAGTCTAAGATTTAAGCAATTACGTTTACATAAAGTCAGTCAGTTACTTCAGTCACTATCTACTAAAAACAAGAAACTTGAAAACAAGTGAAAAAACTAAAATGAGTGATTCTAGCGACGAGGAAGTTTGCTTGACGCCAACAGAATTGACTGAAACTGTTAATAATGCGCAAATGAGCTTTCTCCCTCAACAATCACGCGAGAAGTATTTAGTCATTTCCTCGCTGAGGTGGAATGAAAAGTTACGTGTTGCACTCGAGTGCAAAGATTTTTCACCTCGTGCTCTTTTGATTCCCTCGCTAACGCTCAGGATTCTAATTTTGAATCACTCGCTGCGCTCGTGATTCAATTTTAGAATCCTTCGCTTGCTCGGTCATCAAAATTGAACACGCGGTTAAAAAGCAACTTTGCACTCTTGTATAACAAATAACTATTTTACCTCTATATTTATAATTGCATAATATTCATACATAAATGACTCCATATCGAAAGGTTCACAATACAAAAGTAAACATTGGCTCCAATATCATGTTTTTATAGATAGGATAGAATATTTTAATAATAAATAAAGGAAAACAATTATTACTGAACAAAAACTTTATTTAAAAAAATTATTTTCATTGTGTATGAGAAATTTCTCTGCCTATTTCACTATTTCTGCTTCTTTCAGGAACTGCAAATAGAAAAGTTTGGGATTATTAATTAATCAAAACAGTTCTATGAGTACATAAGAGTACATCTTCTAAGTAGGTACATACGAGTAGAGTAGATTAGGTAAAGAGTAGGTATATTAAATAATCGTATTTCAAATAAGTAGTTTGTACATACATCGCCCTTATTTTTCATCAAGCAGGTCAATAATAACTTTGCCCTATCACAGCCCTTTTCTCCATCGCTAACAGCTTCCTCGTTTACTGTAAACACATAGATATTTATATTAAAATAACATAAATACGTACTAATATCATAGACACAAGAAACTAGAACAGAATTTCATTAATTACCTGGAGTACAAATTTTTACAATCTCCCCTAACTTCTGTCTGTCCTCTTCAGCTTTGAGAAACTCCTTGGACTTCTCAATAATGCCCTCAGGATCGAAGTTACCATGTTCGTTCATCTGTCAAGTTAAACATACAGTAATTAAGACTTTGAGAAAGAGAAGAGAAATTAAGACGTGAGTTTCGAAAAAAATAGTTTTTGAATGCTTCTAGTTGATTTGTTCTTATACCTATTGTTTATCTAAGATGTATTGGTTCTACTCTTAACCCGTTCCCACTTACCTACCACCTACACTTTAGCATAATAGTGATGTGGACGTTTTAAGGTACTTATCAAATGAATGACTATGTCAGTCCCCCGTTCCTTTATCACGTGGTAAAAACTGCCCAAACCCGCTCTTTAAACTTCTTAAATACATTGAACCCGCCTCGGCGACTAGTTTTTGACCAAAGTAGATATAGAATAAATTATGCGGTTCGTTATATAGGTATATAATAATAAGTTGTATCCTAGGTATTTTTCTACACGCAGCCTATCTGATTTCTAACTATAAGATTGTGGTATGGTAACCAGATATCTATTATTATGTAAGTATAGGTACCACTTTTAAAGATATACATCCACATATCCAGATATCCAGACACAGATCAAATAAACATGTTCATACACACATATTTAGTCCCTGATTGATATAGTTTTTACAATTTTATGGTTGTATAAATATGTTTCTACTTACAGCACCGATTCCCTTGAAGAGACAGCTCAAGAAACAGGGATTGATTTCATCCACGTTGCCAGAGTTTTTGACATCCTTCACTTTTCCTTCTGGCACTTCGAATTCTTTGGAGCATGCCGAGATATGGGGATGCACTGCTTTTATTATAGCAGACATGTCATCTTTGGAAAATCCCTTTAAAATGAAAATAATAACAATTGTTTTACATAAATAAGCAGTGATCCCATATAGCACCCAATATAGGTAATTTTTTTTTAATAAAATGTTTGTTATAATATTTATAATATGTACTTACATAAACACCCGCTACGCACAACGCAATGAAGCAGAAAATATAACTCGACGACATTATTTGGATAATAATAATCTTTAGCACTACTGTCTTCCTCCTTTGTATTCTAATGTCTGTGCATTGGTACTTGTAGCGCCTATTTTTATATAAAACAAGTGTCGTTAAGTAATTTTCCTTATTCTTCGACTAGTGGTGAAAAAAACTAAACAAAAGCGAAGGTACGAACAGTATTGTAATTATCTTTACGAGCATTGTCACAATTTTCGGTAAAAAAAACGTATAACTAGCGATATTTTGTATAATGTCACTTTAACATCCAAATATAAAATAAATGTTGTAATTTTAAAATGACGCTAAAGATATAGATTGATAAAAAAATGGTCAAGTGCGTTACGGTCCATATACTGTATAGGGTTCCGTAGTTGCTGTCGTATTATGCGGTATTTTGTTATTGACTCGTACTGTACACATTTTGGTAATAACATCTAAACGCCACAAGTTAATAATGTCTGCATAGTATTTATTTTAACTCCATTATCTGCTACTTCTCTATATTCACATAACCATAACCTAACATCTGTTGGACAAGTGTTGCACTTGACTGTAACAAGAGGGTATCTACGGACAGACGGCCAGAATATGACGGAACTATAACGGTAGGTTGATATACGGAACCCTAAAAATATATTTTCATTGAAATTCTTTATATTAATAGATTATTGGTCCTATCGACGAAGAAAAAAATTGTCTGAGCTTTTAACTCGTAAAATTTTTAATACCTTTGCCTAATACTCTTAATTATTAAGATAAACCACTTAGACAATTATATTGAACCTAATATATGTTACTCTTACCGAATCAACGGATTACGATTAATGTTATTTATACGTAACGAATTAAAGTTTATATGCAGCGGCAATAAGAAACGGTGGGAAATCTGAAACAAATACTGCATTCATCCGAGTATTATTGAAAATATTGACATTGACAATACATGTATTACAGTAACATTTTGGCTACCATTGTTCAGAATCGTCAACTAAGAGGTAGGGTCAGCACTATATTGATTTTAATTAGATAGTTTTTTTCAACAGTTTTAAAAAATATATGGTTATATAACCTTTTTCATGTTTACTCGTACAACTATCCAAAGAATTTAATACGGATGTGGCAATCCTAACGATCAATCAACAATCATACAAAATTCCTGGTGTGGTATTCATATTTACGCGAATAAGAATTGAATGTGCTCGAAATACTTTTTAAATTCGTATGTGACAACCCTTGAGGTCCATCAAAGTTGATACAAAATTGCGGGTGGGGTATTAGTCAGTCAGTGATCACGGTTGCATTATGATATGGTCAATCTGGAAATAATTGTGAGTCCACAGGTCGCGGTGCCAGCGTGAGCGTTTATTATAAACAGGTAATCACATAGTTGTGAAGGTAGCATTTAGTTTTGTTGTCAGTGTCGTGACTTGGCGAATATTCTAGACGTTCAAGGTTCATGACAAGTGTGGATGTTAGATTTGCATGCTTGTTTTGTCGTTGCACTTTTTGTTAAGCGGAAATGATAACTACTCTTTCGTTTCTTCTCAAAGTCTCCTACGCAACGCATTGACACAACAAAATTGTGATTTGATTCTATAAGTACATACAAACGGTTTGTTCCCGACCTTCTTTATTTTTTAACTAAATTTGAATGATATACATATACCTACATAGGAACATAACGCGATTATTTGATAGCAGAATCAATTCCAGATTAACTCATATGATACTTCCTTGGGTAAGTATGTAAAACCGTAAGACAGAAGTTATACAGATACATTTGAATGTTATTTATTTATGTAGGTACCCTTGAGAAAATAGTAAAAAGTTCTACGATCAGATAATATTTATCAGAATCCAATGTTAGACTTTGTACATATTTGTTAAAATGAAATGTAAAAAATTAACATCCCTAACATTGTCGGCAATGAATGAGATATAATCAGACATGTGTTGTGGCGCAACTATGTTGTTTTAATTATACAATAGAATTAAGTTTTCTAGGAAATCATGTTGTGTTTTTAAATTACATCCTCATTAAATCTTCTTACCGTACATAATAATGCACATTAATTCGAGCAGAATGTACTACTTGCTTCAATATAGGTAAATAAACAATTGGAAAATTTTGTAATAGTTTTAATCATGGAAATACGAAATCTTTTGGATTATCTTCGTACATACACTTCGCTGACCAATAGGATGCTTCACAGAGGTCATCTTTGTATTTTTTTGCTGGAAGGAAAGTGAATTTTACAAATTATTGGTCATGTCATAATATGAATATTTAACAAAAGACTAAGAAATGACTATAATAAATTAACCGATATTATAAATAAATAATAAATAAATATCCTGGGACATTTTTCACACACGGCCAATCTGATTCCAAATTAAGCATCAAAGTGAGCTGAACGGGACAAACAGACATATTCATGCATACAAATGTTTGTCCTGGGTGGGAATCGAATCCACGACCCGCGGCTTGAAAGTCAGGGTCACTAACCACAAAGCCAACCGGGCTGTCATTATGTACAATAGATTTTGTTTATATTTATTCTAGATACTTACACAAATCTTTGCACTTCTCTATAGATGCTTTCGCCGATTCTTTGAGTTCGGGAGGATACATAATGTCTACTTGTTTAATCGATGCTTCGTAATTTAATCTATTGTTTTTTACCTGAAATATATATTTTGTAATAATAAAAATAATTTTGAGCAACTAAATAGTGACGTCATTATTACTTACAATTTGTGTCATCTGATAAATGCATGCAATATAACACTTCACTTTTCTATCTTCTATGAATTTGCCTTTTTCTATCTCACCTATCATGTCTGTAATATTTTTTTTTTTGTAAATGGTAATTCTGATTTTATCAATTAAATACCTATGGTACGTTTATCAGGTTCATAAAAACTTACCTTCACCAACATCATTTTTAGCCATACAGTTCTTTTTTAACATTTTCCCTGAATTTTTCAATTGCTGCCTTGACATCTGTGAGACAATATTATTTCCTTACATAATTGATTTCAAATTGTTTTTGTTGCAATATTCATACTTGCAAGAACGAATTAGTTACAATTTCGACATTTAAAGGGTGGATCAATAAAAAAAAACTAGATCTACTAGTTTTAGCATCAAACCTATTATATATAATCCCTGTCTAATATTATTATACCTTTATACCTGCTTACTAAATTATAAAAGATCTAGTTTTAATAATCAGAGAACAAATTAGCAATAAATTGTGTCGATACAAGTATATGGCAATATAATAACACTTACAGCATCAACATTAGCAAAAACAACAACTATGATCAACAAACACAAATCCTTTCGCTCCATGTTCTGTTCCCTTCACTTCTTCTATCATAACAGAGATAACTAGAACTGTTTCCTCGCGAATGCCTTCAGAGGTTATAAGGAAGTGAGCATACTATAATTGTAGATCCCAACAGTATGTTTAATCCAGCATTAATGTAACATTACGTATGTAAATACACACATCAATGGATCAAACATACTGCAATTAATTTTCACAAACAGTGTTCAAATGTCGCATACTCGTTAAGCTAACTACTTACTAACACTAATACGATAGTGTAATATTGAATTAATTTACCATTTCTTACAGAAACTTTGATTTTTAGCGATGGTAACGGGTGGCAGTGACTGCAAATCTGCCTTCGATATATACTCTAAGAGTTATTAAAAACATACTCGTATATGCTACGTACGTACATGAAAATAAAGCATCAACATCGATAAAAATAATGTTCAGATAATATGAGTTCTATAAAGTTTACCTAAGCCAAGTTTTATTATGTGGTTATGATGTGGATATTTGGCACCGCAAACCGAATTTACTATTAAATCTAAAGGAAAAGATTGGCATAGGTGGTGGCATTTAGAAACTCATCATGACTTCAGTTTATATGGAATAATTTGCACCACAGGTGTAATCAACGACACCGGCAATTACGTTGAGTTAATTAAAATTTACAACGTGATAACACTACACTACAGGTAAGACCCCACATAATATTATTAAAGGTAGATAATAAAACACAATATATGCCAGAAAAGTATTATTATTCAGTTACCCAAATTGTCCAAAGTTCTATTTAATTTATATTACCTACACAATATTACACGACACGAGCACAAATAAAGATTAATATTGATACGTGAAATATGTCCATGTAAAAATTATTTATATCTACTCTAATAATATGAAGAGGAAAAATTTGATGACAGAAGATAACTGATTTAAAATAATAAACTTTTTAGTATTAGATAGCTCATCAATTTAGGAATATAGTACATAGGGTATGTAACATCACACTACGACCAAAAGCAGGAAAGCATCATTGAAAAATACAATTGTTACAAAATAAAAATACTTCCGTTTAAGCGAACACAAAATTGCTCGGATCGAATTCATAAATGCACTTGGCTGTCCAGTAGGAAGCTTCACAGATGTCTTTATATTTCTTTGCTGTAACAAGATCCACATTAAAGTGATAACCATCAACCATGACTGTACTAAGTAACAATGCAAGTAGCTAGAATTGCGTATTGTAACTGTGATAATTGCTTGAATTAACTCACCAACTCCTCTACAATTTTCAATTGCAGCTTTAACTGGTTCTTTCATTTCTGGAGGAAACATCATGTCGACTTGTTTCAACATTGCGTCGTGTACGATCTTATTATTTTTTACCCATGAATTAATGTTAATACATAGTTTAATTCAAGAAAGCTTTCTATTCTTAGTCTTATTTAAAGATTCGATTGACTTTAAGAAATTCCTTACCGCTTGACTCATGCTGTACACACATGCAATGTAACACATAACGTTCTTGTCTTCAATAAATTTACCTTTATCAATATCTCCTACTTGATCTGTAAATTAACTTTCTATTATAATATTAATAGTATAATAATCATAATATCTATTGGAAGCAGATATAGCGAGTTCTATAATTATCCGATCAAAAACTAACAGTCATGAAGTTGCAACATAAATTACTTCGCAGATGTTCTGGTATCTTTTTCAGATCATTTAGAATAACCATCGAAGGTACATACCCTCCGTAACACTGTTTTTAGGCATGCACGCTTTCTTTAATAGTTTTCCCGAACTTTTTATCTGCTGCCTTGTCATCTGCAAACAGTTTATTGGTGAAACAGAAGCAAAATTGACGAAAATTTTAAAATAAATATTACTCACCGTCGAAACAAGGGATCTGCTTATAATTGTCATCAGTATTATACAAAACAAGAAATTGTTCGTATTCATTTTTATTTGGAGAATTTTATATTCTGAACAATCCAATATTAGAAGAAATTCACAAAAAAATACACAAGGCAAGTAATTTATGGACAATCGCAACATAACAGTGTCAGAACATTTCAGGCAAATGTTTTATAGAGGCGTTACAGCTAAGTTATGTCTTCAAAGGGTCTATTAGTCAAGTTTTAACGAGATGTTGGTTTTATTGATGATAGGGGAACAGGTGACAGCCTGCAGTTAATGTACATTTATACAAATATCACATAAACACCTCTATAGATAATTACTGCATCAGGTAAACAAACTATTGTGTTGAAGAACAAACTAAAAATTCGCACATCAATTGCTATGTTATTTTCACTCGTCACGGGAAGACAAAATTGGGCGGATCTGATTCATACAAACATTTTGTAGCATAGAATATTCCTTCACACATATCGTTATATTTGTCCTCTGAAATAAACAACATCGTTATATACAAATTATTGATAATTTATGAATGAACAGGTATAAATAATAACTTTGTACTTACGTATATGCACACAAGACGCTACACCATTTTTAACTGCTTCTTTCATATCTTGTGGGTACAGTATATCTATTTGTTTTGATATTAAATCCTTGTCTAATCTATTATTCTTTACCTAAAACAAAAAGGTATTTTGTTTGGGAAGTATAATTTACTAGAATAGTAGATATTTATCGAGATATTTTGGTAATAACTGAATACCACTAGGAACCTTTATATGGATATACCTGGATATACAGTAAAAAAATATAACAAAGACGTTGGTATATTAAATTTTCGTAACTAAATATTAAAAAAATCAACATTAAAGAAAATATACACTTAGGAATCCGAATGCTAACTTATTAAGCTTATGAGCAATGTAAAATGATTCACTTTTAAATATACAAATTTCCTGGAGATGTTGATGAATGAGTTATTGAGACTTACCACTTGAATGGTCTTGTATACGCAAGCAACGTAGCACTTCACGTTACGATCTTCAATGAACACCCCTTGTTCTATTTTACCAACCTGTTCTAAATAACACATTTGGTATTAGCAAGAAGTAGTATCCTACAAATATTTTAAATGTACAAATTTGAAGGTTGAAGGGATCAGGATAAAATTTTGCACAGAGTTAGAGTATGTTCTGAAATAGCACATAGGTTACTTTTTATCACAGGAAAGTTGAAAATCCCTCGGTAAAGGGCCGGAAGCTAGTCCTACTGATATTATTAATGCGAAATTTTGTGAGTATGGATGTATGGATACTCTTTCACGCATAAACTACTAAACGGATTTGGTTGACATTTGGAACACAGATAAATTTATAACCTGGATAAAAAGTACCGGAATAAAAAGTACCCTATGTGGTAAACATAGGGTACTTTTTATTCCGGAAAGAAGGAATTGAAGATCCTACGGGAACGCGGGTGAAACCGTGGGGAGCCACTAAGTTTGATAATTTAGCTTCTCAATACATACCTTCAGTCACTCCATTCTTAGGCATACATTGATTCTTCATTACTGTCATCGTCTTTTTGAGTTGTGCCCGAGTCATCTGTTCGATTAAATATTTTGTGTGTACATTCCATCAATTTTAATATAATATATAACTTCATACAATCTATGTAGGTATCATATTGAACAAGATGAAAATAACACAATAGTATTAAATTTAGTCCTATAAAACTAGTAGTGTAAATCGTGGTATGAACGAACTTTCTCAGTGCAGTTTAAAAACAAAATTGACTCCGTTAAACATTTTGAATCAGCAGGTCAAGAAACTATACATTTTAATTAAGTTTATTGTATAATAAAATCGGACCTTTTGTGTGTTAGCTACAATTTAGTGCTCAAGCAATTATATAAGTACTTACCCCAAAAGTACTCGTCACCGTAGAAATAATTAATCCCGCAAGAAATATCCAACGCATTTTTGATATCTTTTAACATTCGCTTGAATTTCTTGATAATAAAATCATAACTGAGAATTGCGAGGTATGCAGACGAATTTATCCCCAAAAATACTTACTAGCTAACTGGTAGGTACCATAGAAACCCAATAATTTTGTACAAGTAAATTATACATTAGCTGTTATGTCCCTAAACGTTTTTGATATAATTGGTGTACTTAATGGTAGCTTAGTTGAGTCATTATTGTAGAGGGGCGTACGTTTTTAAATAAGCAAGCGATTGTTATGTAAATCTGAAAATTGACATAAGGTTCGAAACACTCGGTGAGAGAAAAAACCAATGACAAATGGAACAATGAATATAATTATGTTTGCAATATCGATTTAAGGGAACACAAAGTTCTTAGGGTCAAATTCATACATGCACTTCGCAGTCCAGTATGAAGCCTCGCACAGATCCTTGTACTTTTTAGCTGAAAAAATAAATTAATTCATACTTTCTCATAGGCAAAAAAAAGTCACTTCAATTGGATTTGGCACAATACTTACCAATATCTTTGCAATTTTCAGCGGCAGCTTTAACAGCTGTTCTCATGTCAGGCGGGAACATCATATCCACTTGCTTGATAACCGCATCGTAACTCAGCTTGTTGTTTTTTACCTAAAAAAAAATCATAATCAAAATATTTTTATTCAAATAGGCCCTTACAAGCACTTATGAACAGTGAGTCTAATTCTCGGTTATGAAAGTCCCTTTTACTGAGAATAGCCAGCAATAAACCCGGATATTTACCTTGCCTAAAGGTCAAACATATCATTCAAGATAGGTTTAAAACCTAGCATAAACTATTTACTCCAAAAAATATAACATGACATCGAATAATCAAATTAGAATATTTCATGTGTCAGTAGGTATTTACCATATTATTAGATGAACAAATATACAAAATAATGATACTTTAACAGTATTTTTTTTCTCTTTTAGTGATAATAAAAAACCTACAATTTGTGTCATCGTATAGACGCAGGCAACGTAGCACATAACTCTGCGATCCTCTATAAACTTTCCTTGCTCGATTTCACCAACTTCCTCTAAAATTTAAAGAGACACATTGTGTTAAAGTATATAAATTAATTTACCTCTATATTTATTTTACTCTGTAGTTTTTATCTCGTAATGAACAATAACAATACAATTATGAATTATGCAAATATATATAAAACAACTTACCTTCAGTTACATCATTCTTTGGAATACAAGATTTTTTCATAAGTTTTCCGGAATTTTTCAACTGTTGCCTTGTCATCTATGAAATAAAGATATTAAAGCGAGACTTTAATTTTAAATAATTAAATACGTACGCAAAATAAATCTCTACGTACCGCATTACACAAACCGACAAACAAGATAATGAGATAGTAAACACACAGTTTTTTTTCCATATTCATAATTAAGACAAAGTTACAGCTATATTAGGAAGAAAATCGCACTAAACAGCATTTATATAATGTACGTTTACCTTCTTAGCGTGCATAATGAGTGATTGATTATGTGGCTTTTAGACAGAAAAATTACCTGCTATTGTTTCATCAACATCTTAACGACACCTAGACATAAATTACTGTGCTCTGTCATATTAGTTAATTTCAATATTTTTGTATCCTTCGTCGCCCTAACATTAAAAAAAACTTAGGACTAAGACTAACTTGAACTAAGAACGTCCACCTTTTACGAAGTCGATTAAAAATCAAAAACATAATGAAGCATTACTTACTTTTTCCAGTAATAATAAAATAAAATAAAAAACTTTTTCCAGTATGACTCCGTAAAGTTTTTTCAAAATATTTTTAATATAGAACTCGCCATTCAGCAACAGGTGTCGCGAAGTCAAAGGGCTTGTTACATTGTTTATAAATAGTTAAAGATCTCTTCTTTAAACGTTGCTCTAAAGGGGTCAATTAGCAATTACCGAACCAACGATTATGAAAAATTGAGGCGATAGGGTGACGGTAATATTTCATCAAAGTGAGATATTTTCAGTTAGTGAATCTCCTGTGCACAAAAAAAATTATCGTGCCGTCTATGCCGAAATAAAATTTTCCCCGCTACCAATTTGTAATGGTTGGAATATAATCTACGTTGAAAATATATTATAAATTATGACAATTTAACAGCAGTTACCTTACTTTCCAAACCAAAATATAATAGGTAATAAAAGTGCTACTTCTATGATACCAGTTATTTCCCGTACGAACTCTGCGCTAAGAGCAAAGGTCTTTGTCCAACGTCTGAAAAAATATGGTTGCCCCAAAAAGTTCTGATTAGGTGTTAACTGAATAACAGTGTTAGTAGGTACATTACATAGGTATAAAGCTGTCAGTCAAGATCAAGGTTTTCAGTAAATTACAGACTATGTACCTAAACGCGGTGAGAACCAAAATCCGTCAAACATGATCTTATTAGCACTATTTAAGTTTTTAATTTTTTTATCAGTTTGTAACGCGGTGAGTGAAATTCCTAGACATTACTGGCACAGAAATTCATTTCTATGTAGCATGATCTCTTATAGAACGATTAAAGAAATATTAACGTAAAACAAAAACAAAACATGCTTTCAGATGACAATGAAACAAATAAAATCTACAGGAAAAATGATGAGAAAGACTTGCCAGCCCAAAAATAATGCTGAAGACGGTAAGTAAAGCGAACTACAGTAACTTTAACTTGGCTAATTAGAAACGATCTAGGCCCTAACCCTGTAATGTAAACGTACCTACCTTATGCCATTCATTAAGGCAAAATGTTGAATGTTCTTCGGTTCCTCTTAACTAAAGAATCATATTTTTTTACAATAGGGAGATGAAAGTATGGTACCTAATACTTACTTAATATTATCAAGAACAGAGACTGCACTACCGTTCTATTTTTTCCAGAGAAAATAGACGTATTAAACGATGGTGTATTCATTGATGAGAAGGAAGTGAAGTGCTACATGGCTTGCATCATGAAAATGGCGAATACGGTTTGTAACATCATAAGTCTTTTCTATACCTAGACTATTTAAAAACTGGAGTTTAAGTACTTCTACTGTAGGCTTAAAGCTTAGAAGTTGAAATTAGAACGGCCAAAAAAATGGTTATACTACCCTATTCACTGCTTATCTTTAAGCGATCTTCAGGCTATTATCTCAACATATCATCTAATTATTCTCATTTACTTGTTAACCTAAATAAGTTAAACCTAACTAATATTTTATCACAACATAGATGAAAAACGGCAAACTGAACTACGAGGCCGCACTGAAGCAAATGGATTTGCTATTGCCAGAAGAAATCAAGGAACCCGCGAAAGCAGCTATCACAGCGTGCAGGAAAGTTGGTTAGTAAATATAATCTAATAGATTTTCATGAGTCAATATAAAGTAGGTATCATATGCCAAGTAATGTAGCTAAGCTCTGTGGGTCTTCTTTGTCATTCATACCATTGTCCTACTAAAAACAACGATTATTATTAGCTGATTGTCATCGATTAAGAGCAATTTCCTAACACTTTAACAACGTAGGTTCCAGGAACTTCCATATTAGATACTTGATTCTGCAAAAACAAACATCTCTACTTATATGTACCTATATTGAAGATCTAAATCTTTTCTCAACTCGTTTCGTAACAAATCGGTCCATCCGTTCAATCCCAAAATGTCTCCATATGTTTATTTTGATTTCAGCGGACCAGCACAAGGATATTTGCGATGCATCATTTCATGTCACCAAGTGCATTTACAACTTCAACCCTGATATCTTCTTCTTTCCATAGCAAATCGATGAACAGATAAATAAAAATATAAAAAATAAATAATCTTTGTATTGTATAAAACTTCGTACGTACCTACCTAATATAAGGTCACCCTGATATCTAAAATAGTGTAGTGTAAGCTTTGACTTAGTTGTTAGTAGTCACCTCAAATTGATGAATTAGTTGTAATAATAATATTGATAATATACCTAGGTCCTAGGTACATTAAAAAAAATATATCTAACATTTACATTTCTTAATAAATGCTTTTCTTAAAATTATTTTCCTTTTCTTCGCAGTTTAACATAGTACGATGCTGGAGTACTTTTTAGTAAGTACCTTCATACTAGGTAACTTGTCTACTTATTTACGGATATTAATTCCAGGGTATTAGGTAGTGTTATGCGGTAAACGAGATCCGTATCAACCTACATCCGTCTGTCACGCAAAAATACCACTTAGGTATTACAATGCATTTTTTTCACAGCGCGCTCGTGGACACGTGTCACACATGGCTAGAGTTTATAATGATGGCAATCATTTACCTTACTAATACTTCAACCTCCATCTATTAAAAGAAATACATCTAAGTTTGTTAAATTTAAGTGATCAAAACCTAAATTTTTTTATTGAATATACATTATTTCCTCAATCTCAACTACTAAGTTACTAACCTAGGACCTGAGTATATACTCGATGTTACTATCCAAATATTGCGAATGTTTGTTACTCAATGACGCCAGACCAGCAAAAAGAAAGGGATGAAATTTGGTAGATACAGAGTCAAAATACATATTCTAGAATTCAAAAGTAGTGACTTTTGAAGGGAAATATAAAATTGATAATAAAATAGATAACAATCGAATAAGGAACGTCATGGCCTCAGGTCGGTTTCAAAATAATTATGGCCTTATTTATGATCGCTAAAGATCGATACTTACACGTATTTATTTATACATTAAAATGGTCATAATGATACTTATAATAAGATAGATAAGATACTTAACTATTGTTAAATTATGATTACCAAAACATTCGTATAAAAGGGATTATAGTTACTATTATTGTTAGTTTTGTTGACGAAACTATACGTAACAACAATGATTTTACAAATTTTACTTACTTTTTGTTTATTCGAGGCATCATTTGTGAGTAATTTATATTTTTCTATAATCTAATTAAGCTATAATATACATACCTCATCATATCACCCGTAAATTTTCCACTGCTGAATACCTATATCTACCTAGTCTACAATGATTTAAATATATGTAATCAAGTAGAATATACGTCGACTACCAATAAATCAAACGACGTGGATGCAAATCTCAAGACGAGGGGTCAAATATTCCTAGAAGTAGAGTAAATTTGCAAATTAAGTTTAATATATTATTCCTCGGAGTTGAGTCTTCTGCTTAAATCTTTAGGAATTATGAGCATGATAACTATATATAGAATAGTATAACAAAAGTAGCTATCAATATTGATCTAACTAAATTATTACCTAATAATTTATTATCTAGGCGAGAACAGAAGAAGAAGTTAAGACTTGGTTCTTGACCCAAGCCATAGAATGCAGTAAAGAGCACTCTGTCTCACCTGAAGAACTGGCTATGATGCAGAAGATCCAGGTGGCAGAGAGTCAAAACGCTAAATGCTTAATGGCTTGCGTCTTCAGAAAATCTAAATGGGTAAGATATACCTACCTTTTACACAAGACTTTGAGGAGTTTAAAATGTAGCGTATAGTTTTTTCAGAATTTGTAGTTTTAATTAAAGGCAAATTTGAACTAAAAAAGTTTTTGACAGGTTATCTTTTTCTATTCACACTTTCTACATTTCGAGAACTTAATTTGCAAAACTAACATTTGGCTACGTCAATTTTCCAGTTGGACGACAAAGGATTCTTTGATATAGACAGTGCTAATGCTATGGTTGAAAAGGATTACTCTGAAGACGCTACCAAAATGGAAAACGCCAAGAAACTGTTTGGTGTGTGCAAAAAAGGTACTAACATATTTTAATCATAACAACTACAATACAATTTACAAATTACATAACTTGAAATCTAATTAATCCTATGACACTCATTACTTGCAGTGAACGAGGAAATTGTTGTTGACGGTGTCAACGGATGTGATAGATCACAATTTTTGGCAAAATGCCTGATAGAAAACGGTCCTGTGGTAAATATTGGCGTACATAATACTTACTCTAGGTACTTTTGTTATAATTTTAAGAGACATTATTATATTTTAATTTCAGATGGGGTTCACTCTATAAGCATCAGTCAACATCATAATATTATATAATGGCTTTGAGTAAAAATTTGGGACAATATATAAAATTTAAATAATTGATTTATCGTTTATTTATCTCACAAAACACAAATATGGATACACTAAATGTAAAATACAAAATATTCTATAAATTTAAATATCCACACTATGCAAAATATCTTTACTTTTCGACTGCCACAGGCGGCAAACGACGTACCTATTTAGTTTTTTGAAAATGTATACGATGTTGAAAATATAAATTAGAAGCGTCGTCGTCTATTATCGCCAGTGGCGGTCAAAATATTATATTTATAGACATATTATAATAGCTATCTTAAAAACACAAAGTATAAAATATGTAACATGTATGAAAGTATTTTCATACATTTTTGCATCGAATTGTATAATTCGATGCAAAAATGTAAACTTTTGAACGCATGTGAACTAATTTTAGCACTAATTACTACCTCGCATCGATATGTGCAAAAAATTGATGATAAAAATATACAACATAAAAAAAAATTGGACCAATCAATTAAAACCATACACACAGCCAATCATAGGCAAGTTCGTTAGAATTCTCATGCTGTCGACCATCATTTTCTCATACAACATTTACCCTGATCAAAACTGTATTGACATACAGCGGCCAAGTGCTTTCTTTACCTAGGCACATTATACTTGAGCCTACATCCGGAGCCATTTCATTATACTTTCCATACCTGACAATCAAATCACAACTAAAAACTAATATATAAATATGTATAAATGATAATACGTATATAATGCGCTACATTTAATATTTGTGTGATATTTAAATATCGCAAATATTATGCAATGTTATGTGCGTGCGATTAGCTTCAGCAAAGTCTTTATTGTTTGATTCTGTTTCATATTAATTCAAATTCCAAACGGAAGGTAGTTTGAAACATTGTCATTAAATGTTTCATTAATTATGAAATATTATGATTAGGTACACTTATTATGATTATGAATTATATCCTACTTATGACGATCCGAAATGTGATTGTTCAAATGTTTCGCAATAACTATCGTCGAGTTTCGTGCGAAAGGGACGACACACTACAAATAACAGCTGTGTATCTCTTTCTATAGCTCGATATAAAATTTACATATTTTTGGATGTAAGAAACTGTAAGCCATTTACTATGATTTAAGTATATGTAACAATGTACTCATGTAGATAATAAGCATCAAAATAAAACACAACAATAAAAAATACGAAATCCTACTTAATGCACTGTAAAGGACAAAAGTGACTAGTGCTTAGAATTTATTATTAAAATTCATAGTGCTAGTAATACAAGACGGATTCCAAGCAGTTCTTAATAAAAAATATTATAAAAATATGTATGCGCAGTAAAAAAAAACCTAATAATTACAGGGCCGATCGCCAATTATATCCAATAATTATTGGATCTGCCAAATAAATATGGACTTCATTATATTTTTAGGGTTATGCAAACAAACTGAGATAAGTTATATTAATTAATTACATATTTTCGTTTGAAAGTCTATATTTAAATGTCACACGATTTATCAACAAAATAGGCAGTAATATGAACATGAAACAGTCGGAAAGTATTTTTCCTATATAATGGTATTTTAATTTAATTGTATCTGCTGGAAACGTCTTGTAAGTAACCTATGTGATTACATGTCAAAAATAACTATTATATTTGGTTAAATAATATTCGAGATGCTTAGGCAATACGGCATTTAAAGTTTTAGTTGGTATAATAGTTATAAAAATAGATGTGTTATATATAGTAGTGGTACAATTTTAAGAAATAGACAAAGATTCTTAGTAATAAAATGGTAAAAAATTTATGGAGAATGTTATAATGAAATTGGCACAAATTGATTCAATAAAACAAGTATGTATTTATAATAATGAAATAGATTTAAGTAGAAAATATAATGTGTATTATGTACTTTAAAAAAATCTTCTAAGCTTAGTAAGAAAATTTTAAAGATATTGAGCACTTCAGAATTCGAAAGTTGGTGATGGAAAGAATGTTATAGTGAAAAAATATATAGGTATGTTATCCCATATCAAGAGAAAATGTAGATAGGCTATCTGCATATTTATCATAGGTAAACCCTTGTGTATTAATTATTTTTCTATGAGGCAACAATTTTATGACAATTCATCATAAATGTTGCTACCAACCTACAATCTTAAAACAGTAAATTTCATAATAAAAGTGAGAATCTCCAATACATTTTTAGATATACCTACATCTATTTTAAAGTCTTTATAATCAGTTTTCGATACACATGATATTTATAAATAAATGATACACATATTAATAAATATTATGCTATATAAAGGTATATGGTTGTTGATTAATACCAGTTAAAAGTAGACTACTCGAACAAGATGAGCTGACCTTCTGAGAGAGTCTCCTCCCTCTGATGTTATATGCTGTCGTAGCTGTTAGGGTCGGGGGTGGTGACTGGGCCAGCACCCCGAGCTGGCAACTTGAAACCGTTTGCCGTGAAAGCCCAACCATCCTGAAAAGTATACCATGTGATAAGCAATATGATATGACAACCTCATACTAACTAATATTATGAATGCGAAAGTAACTCTGTCTGTCTCGCTTTCACGCTAAAACTACGAAACCGATTTAAAACAATCTTGGTGCAATGATAGTCTAGAGCCTGAGATAGATAGGCTACTTATTATTCTGGGAAAATTGAAGATACCCGGGAACGCCAGTGAAACCCCGGGGAGCCACTAGTTAAATATATTTTTTGGTGCAAAATCTTATGTTGATAGCTACTGGTAACATAATCAGCTTATATAACAAAGCTGATTAAATAATATACCAATAACAAAATATTATTTTAACAGCTGTGACATATTGACTTACAATCCTTCTGTTCTGCCCGCGACTTTGTCCGCGTGAAATAGTTACTTTGGGAAAACCTATTTTGAATCATTATTCATTAGTGATCCGGTCCTATTTGTCGTAGCGTGATGATATATAGCCTATAGCCTTCCTCGATAAATGGGCTATCTAACACTGAAATAATTTTTCAAATTGGACCAGTAGTTCTTGAGATCTACCAACCAAACAAACACTTTAACTTAATAATATTAGTACATATAGATATTTAACACATACCTTTACAAGGTTAGGTAAATCAGTCCAAAACGCTAAGTTAGGTATAACTTCAACACCCGTTGCGCCCATCAAGAACTTCTTTGTGCAAATACCAAGGACAAGATAAAATATTAATAAGGAAAAGAAAATTATCAGCAATGTGGATCCAAAGGACCGGCCCATGTCAATTTCTTTCAAGCATGCATCTTTTGAGTACAGGGACAGCACCTGAAATTACATAAAGAATATTTTAGATAAAAATATCTTATCTACCAGTGGAGGCTTATAACCAGCAGTGGAAAAAGACTTCTAGTCATTGACCAAGCTTTCATTTAGTTCAAGCATAATAAATTTGTGCTTGAACACTGATTGCCATAATGACTGTACTGTTTCAGCATCTAAATAACTTATTATTTATGTAAATATTTAAACCAACTATGTGGTTAGGTTACATAGCATAAGCTTTGTTTAGCCCAACAAAAAATGGAATAGCAATGTGTTAATGGGTGAAAGAAAACATCACAACAACACAAGATCGTGACGAAACCTGCATGCCTAAGATGTCACAATTAAAGGGATGTGAAGTTAGCACTAGGCCTGCATGGCGGACTATGGCCTAAACCCCCTCAATATTAGGGGAGCCTCGAGCTCCTCGATGGAGATTTATATGAGTTGATGATAAATGTGTGAATAATGTTTCAAAATATTTATTAATTATTGTATGTATGTATGTCTATGTAAAGTGTACATTACGTAGGTACATTTTTAGTAGTGAAACTATATATGTATCACTTACAATTTTATTAGGATCCTCCAAAGAATAAACCAGTAATTGATTCTGAGTTTCAGCACAATTAAGTAGAATTATAGTAGATCTGTAAACAATGTTAGGTAGAATTTAACACAAGATATAATCAAAGTGTTATTAAAACAAAGAAATTCAAATGAATTGAGAACTACCTCCTTTCCACACACAAGTGTATTTTAAACTAAGTTCTAAATACACTTTTGTGTTCATACCAGAGATGAAATGGATAGATGTTGGGTGTTTACATCTAAACACATGAAGAACTGTTGTGTTAAATGAATGTACCTGATAAGACTTCTAGACATTTTTTAAAAGTAAAATATCAACACCAGAGACAACTCCAGTCTCATGGAATTAAACATTAAAAGGATAATATCAGCTTTTTGTAACATAATTTTGTAGTATATGTATATGATAATTTAACTTACGAAGGGCCATTTGTGAATATAATTGATTTTCCGTCAGCACTAAATTGTGCTTTTGAATCATTGTATGTACCCAAGTAATCATATACTCCATCATCCATTTTGAAAACATTTGTACTATTTTCAACAAGGTTCATTGTATAAACATGGCGACAAAGCTGAAAATAAATATATCAATTGATTTTTTTAAATGAATAAATAATCAAAGTCCTAAAATTAATATCACTAAATATACTGTATCAATGCTACTGGTACTTTTTTTTTATACCACAAAGGTGGCAAACAGGCATACAGTCCGCCTGATGGGAAGCGGTTACCGTTTCTGCAATATTATGCAATAAAACCTATTTATATTTAATTTTTTTATTTGTTTTTTTTTTGTGCAGTAATATATAACACCTCCACCAAAAAGAAAACTAATCCACTACAAAAAAAAATCCATAAATCTTACATTCTTAAAAAAAAGTTAAATCATCACCAAATCTTTATTTCAGTTGTTAATATACATAGTGTATCAAGGTCTATTTTAGGTAAGAAATTTCAACATCAAAACAGGTTTTTAATTTATACAACTACAAAACCAGTTTCCTACACCACAAGGGAACTGAGGAATTCCGTAATTTTCCTACATTTGTAACACATGATTGATCACTTCAAATTGAAGGTATTACTGTGATGAGTAAGAAGAAGGTAATGTGAAAACTTACCGCCAGGGGATCAGTACATGTATTAACAGATTTTGATGGTGTAGGCACTTTGGGAACAAACAATTTATTATAACAGGGATGAAAGTAATAAGTATTTAGCGTATACTGGGTGCCATTTTTCTGCTCATTATAGTATTGCGCCGAATAGAATGTTTCTGTAACTGTCGGTGTTAAGTCGATTCCAGTGCCATTAGAAAATTCACAAATACATGAACTCGTCGCAACACACACATCTTGGGCATGTGTAAATGAAATTAAATAGCAACAAACAATAAAAAGGAAACTATAAAAACTTGGGAAAATATCCATCATTACAAATAATGGTTCGTTTTTATAATGAACTCGGCTGAACCACAAAAGAAAATAATGCTGAATCAAACCAATCAATGACACAAAACTGTCAGTCAGTTTGTTGTGGTTGTCACACACATCTCTGCCACTGTCACCGCTGCCTCACTATCTGTGGTGCAATTATACTCATTATACTTGGCCTCATACGCACGAGAGTTTTTTTTTATGGACGTTAAAAAAGCGTTCATTCACAACAAATGCATTCGCAAGAACCATAATAAACTCTATTTCCAACGCTCAAAGTTGAAAATGCAACACCGCTCGATAATAAAGCGTCGTGTCTTAAAAACGCTGTCGTGTGAACATATGCTTGGGAATGCATTAAATGCAAATTTTGTGATATTTGAACGCCTTTCTAACGTCCGTTAAAAAAGCTCTTGTGCGAATGAGGCCTTAGTTCCTCTATGAGGTTGGATCTTTATGATATTATTTGGTTCGGTATTTAGTCAGGCAGATTGAATTCAAGTTTAAAATCTAAAATTAGCATTGTATCTTTTCCATCAAATGGGGCGAATAAAGTCAATAGGATTGTGTGAGATGAGATATCGATAAAATAATACTAAAACCGCAGCTAAAGTACATTGCTACTAAGGTGTCAACACTTTTCTCATCCCTAGATCGACGTTGCCTTATCGCCTATATCTTAAAATTATCAACCCTTGACATAAATAGGTATCATATTTATAACTTAATCTCTTTAATATATTGATGGTAGTAGGAGGCTAAATAATAATAATAATTTTTAATTATTGTACCTACATACAACATTATTTTGTTCAATTGATCGACTATGATAGTCGAATATTACATAGATAGAAGCCATTCTCGCTAATGACATAGTGACACTAGTGTATAGTTATCTGTGACCGTCATAGGGATTGTTAATATTATTTATTTACTAACCTTTAAATTCTGGAATTCTTATGCATATTTTTATTTTATGATCAAGAAAGAAACATAATTATTCAAACGTTGTAGTTGAATTGTTTATATTTTACTTGTGGAGCGTAATATGGCGGATAAAAAGAAGAAAATATTTACATCTAAAGTAAGTTGTTTATATCAATATTGGATTGAATATGCAATAAATTACACTGAATACCAGCCTACTGGTAAGACTATTGTATTGTTAATCAAAAATAGCTAAGACTGTGTAGGACCAAACTTCTTTCTCTATTATTTTACAACGGTATCATTAGTTATTTTGGTTAATGTTGTACATGCCTCTTATACGTTTATGGAAATGGGAATTTATTTCAATGTTTAAATTAACGTGACAATATTACGTAAACTGTCAGTGTATCTCATATTAAAACAAATCAAACAAATAAGTTTTAAATTCTATTGCAGGAATCATCAACTCCGAGAAGACCTGTTATATTGAAATCAGACCGAGAAGCCACAAAAGAACCAATCAAAGAGAAACAGGAAAAGGAAAAACAACCAACTATAATTCTAAAAACCAGAGAACAAAGCAATCCTAAAGATGATAGACCACAGAGCCCTAAAAACTTAAAAAAACACACAACTGAAGATGGACCACATCCATCCAAAATAGCTCAAAATGAAAACAAAGAAAAGAAGAGTTCAGGTAATTTTTTGGATGATTGTATATATTTGAAACCTATTGTTGCATTCACTAACCTTTGTCTTGACACCTTATATGAGATTTTTAAAAATAAATTATTAAGGCATACTCTACTCAAGCAGGCATTAATAATCTGGACTAAAAAAAATGTTATATTTTCATTATTCATTATTAGAGGATAAAATCTATTTCTATATGAAGACAATATTTAGATTCTGTTCCTATTACTATTTACGGGATATATTATAAAATAAAGTTGATATTACTAGACACCTTTTTAATAGGACAAAAATAAAGTGTATTAAAAATATATTTTTTCATCTTTTATTTAGGTTCACATTACATGAACCATATCATACTCTTTTATAACTACCATATATTTATAATTTTTCAGATCCGAAACCCAGTCCACCCCTGAAAGTGATGACTGAACCCATCAAACTTCTGGATGAAAACTTAGAATTCAATAGTGCTGCTCTGGAATTTCTGCATGATTCTAGCACAAATTACCTTGTCATTGGAATTATTGGTATGTCCATACTAATATTATTAAGAGGAAAGATTTGTTTTTTTGTTTTGAAATGGCTGTAAAACTAATGGACTGATCTGAATAATTCATTCACCAATAGAAAGCTACATTATTTGTGAGTGTCTTAGGGTATATTTTGCCCTGTAGTCCTAAGGGAATGGGAACTACATGGGTAAAGCCATGGGAAGCTAGTAACTGGTATAATATTTGTCACTATGTTTTATAGGGAAATTGATTAGTGTTCATTAACTGTACAACCCTAAGGGCTTTGTATCATTACACAGAGACTTATATGATGTACATTACAAATAGTCTATAAAAACCCCTTAGCTATTATGACAATAAATTTATTTATTATTATTATTTTTCCTTAAAACTGTGTTAACAATGCAATGCATATTAGGCTAAACAAGTTATTGTCTCTAGTTCAGTTATTTAATTTTATTCACTTACAGGTATGCAGAGTGCTGGAAAATCAATGATAATGAATTTAATGTTGCAAAACGTACATGACCATAATCTTTGTAGGCGTATTTTAAATTCACATGAAATATCTAATTCAACTGATAACACATTTGAAGCAAATGGTTTAGAAAATCTTGTTGAAGCTCTTGACTTTAGTGGAGTTCGCAATAATAGAACACAAGACAAAGAGAACAATTTCAAGTTCAAAATGCAAAATATTGATCAGATAGAGAAAGGTGTTTATTGCACTAAAGGTATTGATTTTTATTTATATCTATAGCTACTTTACTACAACTTCACTGTTACATGTTTATTTATTTATGTTAAGATACTGTTTTGCAGTTTAAATTTCCTAAGTTAAATTAATTCTGAAAAAGAATCAGTTATAACTAATAAAAGAAACATGTGTTAATGTCTCATACATTTTTGTGTCTAAGTTACATCTTGAAACTACTTATAAATTTTGTATATTGTTTCCATGATATAGATTTGTTGGAATGGTAACCAGAATACAATTTTATTTATTTTTTCAGGCATAGACATGTATGTCACAAATGACCGTGTGATCCTACTAGACTGTCAAGCTCTATGGTCACCATCTCTTATTGAGGAGTCCAACGCTAACCCCATCACAGCTAGAAGTGCCAATGTAGTAACTGTAGATTGTCTGCAGGTTGCATCTTATTTAATGGCAATATGCCATGTACTAATCGCTGTTCAGGATTGGTTCACGGATTATAATTTCTTAAGGTATATTATTTTTTGTGTGTAATTAATTTAAGAGTCACTTCTACTTTGGTCTTCTTAAGGTTAGCGAGAACTAAGTTAACCAATAAAAAGTAATAATATGTATATGATTTTAGCCTATAATACATGTAATACATAAAACAAACTCTCCTCTGCTGGAACCAAAAAACCTTATTTGAGAACTGTCGAAAGATATTATATATTATCATTAAAGCTTCTTGTAGTGTAGCTAATTTCAGAGATTACCTCTTACATACAAACCTTATTACCTCATGTAGATGTAATAATATTCAATAAATGTAGATTATTTTTTGCTATTAATATTTATTAGATTTGTTTTATTTTCATTCCAGATACATCCAAGCTGCAGAAATGTTGAAGCCCTCCCTATCAGCGTCAAGCACAGTGGCATCGAGCCAAGAGGGCTCAGAATCCACTAGCAATGGTGAAAACCACCCACATTTATTACTGCTGCACAACAGATGTCAACTCGAAGACTTCACTCCGGAGGCTGTGATGACTATGCAAGATCTTTATAGGTATACATTTTACTGATATACTAAACATAAAATATAAATAAATAAATATCCTGGGACATTTTTCACACAAGGCCAATCGGATTACAAAATAAGCTTCATAGTGAGCTTGTGTTATGGTAACCAGATAGCTGATTGATACTACTTTGAATACATACTTATATAGATAATAACATCCAGACACAGAACAAACAGACATATTCATGCATACAAATGTTTGTCCTGGGTGGGATTCGAACCCACGACCAGTGGCTTGAAAGTCAGGGTTGCTAACCACAAAGCCAACCAGTCTGTCAATATATAAATAACACTGTTACTTTGGCTATATTCATATTGATGGCAGGTAGATGACTATATCAAATCAGTTTATCTTTATATACTGAAAAAACATAGTTTTTATTGCTCTTAATATATAATTAGATGCATTTATCTAATTTTTGTTTTCAGGAAAGCCTTCCAAAAGTCTCAGTTACAGTTAAACTCTGGCATGTACTTGTACAGTGATACAAATAAGAATGGATTGAATGTAGACAAAGTGTGTAAGGAGTATAGTGTTGAAGCTTGTGGGACGCCTATCAATCTGTTCCTTTTGCCAGAAATATATGATGACTTTGGTAAGTCTTATTAAAATAAAACCCTTATACAAGTGATAATCACAAAATTGTAAATAAAATTTTCACCCAGCTATGTTGTATTCAAAAGTTTTTTAATGTTTCACCCAAATCGGCCTACAAATATATTGCAGTTATCATACAATAAAAGTGATATGAGGACTAAAAGATAACAACAGATAATTCATATGTAAATTTATCATTCAGATTTTAATTACATACTTTTAACGATAAAGTTCATGTGTATTTTTATTGTATAAAATTAATTAATTTATTAATATTTTTAGATAATAGAGAAGTTTACCGCGGCCACCCGCCGTTCGAGCAACTAGCAAAGCGTTTACGATGGATGACTCTCGGCGTTAACAGGCATCAAATCACAAATGTTGCCAACCTATCGGAAAGGGGATGGTTTCACTACTGCAACAAAGCGTGGGAGACCATAAGAAAATGCACTTTCTTCATGGAATACGAAAGATTCTTACCCTGAATACATAAACGACAACTGGTTAAGGTTAATAGTCTTTCTTATCTCATTATCGATAAATACGCAGGTGTTCGAGACAGAAATGATAAAGGCGATCAATAATCCAGAAACAAATTTATTTCAAAGCTGATGATTAATAATGTACATTTTGCAGTTGGCTATTGGATCCAATATACATGTTGCTTATATGTTACTTATGGTTTAATTTACGTCCCAATGTGCTGATACGGTGCTGTTAGCGTTATTTCACTGATAAACGCTAGATATAAGGGGTTTGCGTCTCTGCTCAGGTGGTTTATACGCATGTTGATATACGCTTGCCAACCTCCAATGTTCTGGATATCCAGAAGCGTTTGAATCGCGCCATATACTAAAAGGTGGCGCTAGTGTCGGAATAGTGTAAGACTTCTTTGTGTACGGATGACGCATTTTTGGCATTTTCACTCCTTTAGAATCGTTCGTACTACTGACACTTTGCACAGAATTAGGATTTCCAGCTTTGAATGCGAACTTGTAGTCTTCCTTCTGCTTGCTGCATGGGGGATATTTAACGCCGTTGCAGGACAGGCAGTTCTTATGTTTTGTGTTACTGTTAGATGAGTCACTATCTTTGGTGGAGCGACGGGTTATTTGAGAATCATTCGGCGAACTGTGATGTAGCTTACCCTGCGCCAGTGGTGTCTTCTCATAGGATTCCAGACTATGCCGGTTGCGGTTGACGTCGTAACCTTTCTTATGCTTATCATTATTCCATGCGTCTTTTATTGGTTGTAGCTTTTGTGGTCGTTCACCGTCACGACTGGCTCTACGACTAAGATCGCTTGGTGTTCCACAACCGTGAATCCCGTCACACTGTGGCTTCTTCGATTGCCCAGAACTTCGCCTGCTAGATGATTCAGATCTAGAATTTTTCTCATTTGCACTAACATGCTGTGGGCAGAATTGAACATCGCAAGAGTCCTTCCTTTTGTCTTTCGACATATCGTTTTCAAAATAAGGCACAGGGTGACGCCCCACGTCCTCTATTACCCGATTTTGATTAAAAATTGGGTTCGAGTGACCGATCGTTTCTTGTGCTTCCTCTTTGGGTGTATGCACCATTGTGAAAACTGCTGGTGCTTTAGAGCCGTTCGAACCGTCAATGTGCTTAGGTGGTCTTGGCTCTCTTTTAGGGTCGTCTGGTCTAAAATCCCAGCATATCGCCAGATCCATAAGTGACATTGATTTCTTATACTGACCACCTAAATCCGGCGCTGATGTTGAAGGCCTCTGTTTATCTTTATCTCCGTCAGTTTTCTTGGGGTCACAAGTTTTAGGTCTGTGAACGCGCATTTTAGTACAGCATGTAGGCCCAGATGCTCCGAATCCCTTCCAGCCGATCGCGTATGGTTTCACAATAATATCTGAATCTCTGTGTTCCGCAATTTTAGTCATATTCCGGTACCCTAGAGTGTCAGGTAGCGGCTGGTGCTCAAGGTTTCCCACATGCATTTTCTTCGCAAAGTTAAAATTTTGCGACACATTTACGTACGGCAATTTTGGCGTTTCACTTTTTTTAACGTATTTCATATCTGCACGGGCTTGCTCATTATTTTTCGCATTTTCAGCGACTTTTCTCCAAAACTTGTCTGCATCGTCTTCTTGTGGCCCATGAATTTGTTCAACGGCGTCTTTTACTAATAACTCATGAGTTTCGTGCCGTTTCTCTGGATCTGTCAACGAGCCAGGAATATACGGCCCGTGTCCGTCGGAGTCTACGGGATCTTTCTTTTTATTAATATCCAAGAGGTCGATATCTTTATTTGTTTCTTGTCCGTCATTATTTTCTCTTTGTGTCTCAGATGTTTTACCTTCTACTGTAATTTGTTCCTCATTATGGCAAGAATCCTTAATTAGAAAGACATGAAAACAATCGGGAAACACCAATTTAATATTTATAACAGAACATTGTTCTAACAAATACACAGAAATTTAAAAGGATATAAAAGAGTACAGTGAGCCTTACAGTAGTTATGACCACTTTTTATTCTTTTTGTGGATGTGAAACGGGCATTCGTGTGGCTGAAAGAAACGAAAAGAAAATGATATAATGCGCAAACAAAATAAATCTACCTGAACAATCAATCTACCCAATTATAATTATTTTTAGGTTTTCACAAGGATTTACAGTTTAATTGGATTTAAGTATATAGGTAATCTACATGGAAATAATAAACAGTTACTAAATAAAATACTACTAACTGGTCACAAAAATATATCTAAGCTCTAGAACAATACCAACTATAAATAGCTTGCAAAATACATATTAAGTTCACCGATTGCCACAGTAATAACCTACTTATGGCCTGAGAACTTTCAAGGCAACGTATCAAAGAGTTCACGTTACCACAAACAAACACACGGCGTTACGTTTCGCGCGCAAACCTCTATCAATTGAGGTTCGCGTGTAACCCTATTCACATACTTGGAACGTCTGTACGTCGTGCAGTTCAGGTTTTGCCTCTTGTTTTCCTTTGCCGCGTTTGCCGGCGCGCATGCGCCCTGCCGCGGCGGTGACAGCTTTCGGCCTCTGAACACGAAGGTGCAACCAATCTGGAAATCTCCCGTCCGGTGGTTCTTTCGCCAATTCTTCCGCTGTAATATCAGTTATCCATATATGTCCTCTAACATTAAATTTACCACTTTCGTATCTTTATACGTCAGTATATTGATAAGTTATATATCGGCATTCTTGCGCATCGCAATTTAATTGAACTTTAGCTAACTTGCGTGCGTACGTAAGTATTAATAGGTCATCGATTTTAACCCTGATCTTTATTTACACAAACGTTCAACTCGTCGTAAGTAGCGAAATATTCAAAAACAGCTACCAAATTACTGCATAACACGATAATATTTGGAATAGGAAGTGTTTTGCGTGTATGTGTGTTGACAAATAAATGACGGGGATTTATTGGTTTTTGTCAAGGTCAAACAGTAATGTTCCAATTTACTTATTCAGCCAGGAAGTAAGGATCTGCTTACCGACTTTTCTTGTTATTTTCCTTGGCAGTTCCCATGTGCCGGTGTAATGACCGAAGCACTTGGAGGAGCCTCTAGGAGCCCCGGGAAGGAAGTGGCCGTTCATATCACAAATAGGTTTGGGATCTGGTCGGTATTCGAGGGGACGGGCGCGCGTTGGCGCCCAACGTGGCACCTGCCAATTGCCCATCCGCTTTGGCGTTGATTCTCTGTTGAACTGTAATAGTATAATCGTGAGTTTATTAATCATATACCCCATATAAGATTTTCTATATTATGGAACAGATTTCAATCATAGCTCCCTTTCGAATAATATAACATGGGTTACAATACAACTGAAAAACACTAATGGATGACACGCTCCGATACATACAATGAAATGATGAGTTGTACGACAAACTGTCGCTTATGTGTTTATTATAGTTCTTTTGAATGCCTATATTACGAGTTGCACAAATATGGCGATAATTATATTAGTAATATATTGAATTGAACATTTCTTATTATACAAAAAAGGGTGGCAGCGCGTCACGTGACGGTGGTAACAAAGCACGTGTCAAATTATTTTCAAATTAATAACATTGAGATAACATTATGAAAAATTTAATCATATCGTCGTACCTACTCTTATCAAGTATTTTTAATTATCTTGTTGTTAAGGTATCACAGCTACTTTGTTGCAAGGAAAGGGTTCCTGTCCTGATAAGTAACAAGTAGGTATATCATGACTAACACACTAATCTTCTTTTATCATTGTCAAACCTAATAACTAAGTATGTATTTTATGTCTGAGAAATAATGTATTTTTATATAATTACATGTTGGTACCTCTATCGCTCGTCTATTAAATTGTCCTCAGTTTGCAGTACCTACTGTATTAAAATTAAAAAGAGTTGAACAAAGGCGCACGCGTCACACATTGATCAGGTGTCAATCCACCCTAGTCACACTTACACTGAGCGTCATAATAATCATCCCCTTTCTAACAAAGGGTTGCAAATTGTTATTTACCCCATACATCATGCGTAGGTTTGCCTACATTATGAATGCCCGCAATAATTTAGTATTATCTTGTCAAACATTTTATATTTGACTGTTTGTGAGTTGCGTGTGGCACTGAGTTAAAGTTATGTGGTAATAACCTAGACTACAAACAAACCAAACAATGTTATTACAGAAATGTATGATCTTATTGATATTTTAGCCAAAAGCTTCAATTGAATGAAATCCTGTGTCTATGGTGTTATGGTCCAGATCTGACGTCTATCTTTTCAGTTAGAATGATTTGAGAAAAAGGTATAAATGAAGTCCTGACTACGCACAAAACGGTAACATGAATGAAAATGGTAACAGTGAGTTACCATTTTCATTCCGCAGTAACGTCCCTGAACTTGGTCATTTATAACATTCAAAGTCACCTGCTGTAGGTAGAAATGTTAACTATTCTCCTTAATTTAATGTCATGCAATCCCTTTATCATTGTCGAAATTACTATATTTAGAATTCAATACATTGACGCGTTAATCGTATGAAGACTATTCTATTTTAACGTTTTGTTGCGTGCTTATAATGGTCCAATTTAATATTGGTAGGCTGTCTACGTCATTTGCGAAATAGTGCCTAGTGATTGCGGAATAACGCGATGTGTATCCGCGTGTTCATGGATGACTGTTGTAAAATTACTGCTGATATAATAAAAGCAAAACGTAGTCTGTTAGCTTATAAATTGCCAAAGGCAATAGTAAAAGGCTAAATTGTCGAACATTACATTTACGAATCCAAGCGTCAGCTCATTTTATGTTTCTAATTTCATTCGTTGATGTTGGTTAGGCAATCGCGACTTTAATACTTACGTGCTAAAAGTATCGCTAATACGTCACACTCTAGGAAATGTTTATAACTTATATATTTTATTTTACCGAAATGGTAAAAGTTATCACTATGTTGAGATCTCGGTTTCTGTCTACGAACAGACGCTGACGGGAAAATTATATAGAACTAATTTGCCGAAAAAAGATACGAAATCGTCAAAGTGACAATCATTAATTACAAGTACCTAATAACACTTTTATCGTAGCACCGATTGTGACTCAGTTAAACGGATTGTTAGTTTACTTTAGTTTAAATACCCACATAAAAAGTAAATCTTAGTACCTAAAGTCAAACATAACATAGGGAATAGGGAACGTTTCTCGGGAACACAAGTAGGCAGGTATAACATTACAGGTGACTAGACAACATATTATAGGCTATCTAAGATACATTTTAGGTAGGTACCGACTTCTAAAAACTGTTCGATTAGAATTGGAAAGGACTAAGTAAACAATAAAGATAAAGAGACAGATTGTACCCTACAGCCATTGCTGCATAATGCAAGTTGTAAAAAACTCTGTTTTCAGCTATTAAACTGTAAGGTCGATAGTTAAATAGTTGTGCTTCAGTCACGACAAGATATTCGTAAGTTTCCGCCGGTCGCGCATCACGCACTCGCTTAATTTCGCTTATCAGCCAAGTTAACAAGCTGTAATAAATAATGATCGCAATCATTGTTACTATTCAACGTTATAGACAACTAGGTATGAGTTATTACCTTTACCTACTTTAATGGGGTTTTCCGCTTTTTAACAAACATTAATCCTAAAAAATATGAAGTAAGTACTTATACCTACATCTATAAATAAACGTAATTAAAGGAATTTTGTAATACTTATTGCAATAATATGTACATGCATTATTAGTTAGGCTAGTGATACAAAAACATTTATCAGAATAAGTACCTACCTACTAAAAAAAACCTATGTTAGCTCGAGCGGATCTGCTAAGCACATTTTATTTCATCCTAATGCATCATATTTAATCTAAACATGACGTAACATGTTCTCTATAAAAACAACAATAGTAAAAAACAATTTATCGCAGATACACAAGAGCTATTAACTAAATACCACCAGCAAGATGTGTCAAACAGGGATTATAATCGAACACAATGCCATGAAAAATTGTCATTCGTTTGCAAATAAAAAAGCACCCCTATTCAATGACCACCGCTCAACTTATATGAAAAAATACAGACAACTTTATACTCTATCTTTATAGAAGTAAACGTTATTTTCGAATGGCGATATAAATGCATGAGATGTTTACGATGTAATTGGATGTATCTAACTTGGATTAAAGGAATTACAAGCAAGTAAAAAACGTTCTGCAACTGAACAGGGGGCTAGTGGGTGTGATATGAGTTGCAGGTGCATGATATTAGTTAGAAGTAAAAATACGGCCTACTAGTCCTATTAGTTAATGGTATTTTTGGATACCAATGATGTCAGATAGTATAAGGAACGGGTTATAAGTATTTTTACGTGGAAGAAATCAGATTGAAAATTATGTGCTCTGCAGACTTCCACCAAGAACTAACATATCAAACTAAGGGAAAACTGAATGAACAAAAGCTTAGCTAAGCCATTTAAAGCAAGTTTACTTAGTACCTAATTATAAGCTACACTTACTTGACCACTGTCGAAATTGAAAGCCATTCTTGAAATACACACTAAACTATTGAAGAATGTAGGTAAATCGGTAAAAACCCCAATGAACACAGATCGCTTGATCACATATGAGAGAGTCCTTGATGTTGTCAGACGATTCCCTGTCAAAAAATTTGACAAATAAGTTTATGACCGGGAGGCTTCGTTTTGGAAAATGAAAACTCTATTGGCCCAACTGCGTGGTAGTCATGGCGACTAGTAGTTTCCCATGAATTTCCCTACAACGCACCCGATCGTAACGTATCAAACAAAAGTTCATTGGCTTCCCCTAACCTTTACAGCCTTCCCCTGAAAACTGTATCGAGTTTATATAGCTAAGTATGCGAGTAGAATTTCCATCGATTTACTCATAATTTGTCGCATTAAACAGAAAGGTTTAGAAAGATGCGCTTTATTTGCTGTTTTGAAAAAGATGAATACGTGAAGCGTACGGCATGAATGCTAAGATTTTATAATATAAACATGCTTATGTTTTTCGTGTATCCATAAACCACATAAATCCAACATCAATAAGAAATTTGGCATAATTTATAAATTCAGAATTATTTGTTAGTTACCATCAAATTGTTAAATGATTGGTGAACATTCAAAAATTATTTGCGAAACAATTTGTGTTATTTAATGTAAAAATTCAAATTATAAATTCATAAACATAAAGAAGGAAAATTATAGCTTCATTTACATCGCGTGCTCTGTAGCGATGTCACAATAAAGAAAATTAGCGTTAGCCGTGACCTTCGTAATGTTTATCGTATACCTACCTAATGTATTTGTAACGTAGGATAGGTACTTTACTATATTTGCATGCAGCTTTACTTTCATTGTTTATCTATTGCATAATAGTTATTTGTTATACAAGAGTGCAAAGTTGCTTTTTAACCGCGTGTTCAATTTTGATGACCGAGCAAGCGAAGGATTCTAAAATTGAATCACGAGCGCAGCGAGTGATTCAAAATTAGAATCCTGAGCGTTAGCGAGGGAATCAAAAGAGCACGAGGTGAAAAATCTTTGCACTCGAGTGCAACACGTAACTTTTCATTCCACCTCAGCGAGGAAATGACTAAATGCAAAAAAAATGTTTTCATCCCACCATCTCGGAAAGAGTATTTTTAATCTTCAATATCTGAGTGGAAAAGCCGTTTTTATTCTCTAGAGGATAAAGTAAATTGAATTTGGAACATCGTGTGCACTAAGTTTGTGAATTAAAAAAGATTATTCTGTAATACTTACCTGTCATAATGTAGTAATTAATACCTAAACTGAAATAAAAGTGTACCTATCTTGTGATTGTAAACGTTTTTTTTTTTGCATTTAGTCATTTCCTCGCTGAGGTGGAATGAAAAGTTACGTGTTGCACTCGAGTGCAAAGATTTTTCACCTCGTGCTCTTTTGATTCCCTCGCTAACGCTCAGGATTCTAATTTTGAATCACTCGCTGCGCTCGTGATTCAATTTTAGAATCCTTCGCTTGCTCGGTCATCAAAATTGAACACGCGGTTAAAAAGCAACTTTGCACTCTTGTATAACAAATAACTATTTTTTTTAATTCACAAACTTAGTGCACACGATGTTCCAAATTCAATTTACTTTATCCTCTAAAGAATAAAAACGGCTTTTCCACTCAGATATTGAAGATTAAAAATACTCTTTCCGAGATGGTGGGATGAAAAAATATTGATAGTTGCTGCATACTGCATAGTTTTCTTGCCTATACCTAATTCTATTAATATTTTGAAACGACTTTTTCATGTTAGTAGGTAAGTAAGTTACATAAGGTTATTGTTTATACTTAGCTAAAATTATATTTAAAGAACTAATCTCTTAGTTGAGTATCTCGATATATTTAAATAAGTACGTGCAGTTAATATAAATGTTATGCAATATCTATCTATTGTTTTATACGTAAAGATAATATTTATTATTGTCTTATTAATACAGAATTGTGAGCTGACATTAGGCCGAGGACGTCGCCGAGCGGTACATGATTCTTTGCATAAATTATCTTACTTTGTGACCAAGTAAATCAATTTCAGAACGGCAGCTATAGCTATGGCATGAATCAGTTACTATTTAAATTCGTGATGTATCAGATTTTAGAATTTATTGCACGAGATAGTTGCGGCTCGGTATAAATTCTCCTAGACTAAATATTTTACTCGATAATTATATTCTTAAACATTGGTTTTTCTTAGTTTTTAGGTGAACCTATGAAGATGCACACTTAATAAAGATGTCTACATGACTTGGAATTTTACGTAATCCTTTAAACGACGAATTATATTGTTTAATCATAAGCAGGTGAAGGCATGACAAGTTGAAATTAAATGTTTTTTATAGTTACTATCATATTAATCTGATAAAATTACATAAATTGTTTCTTGAAACAGACATGACTGTTTCAGGACAATAAAAAGTACCTACTTACCTAAGTACGTAATATATTTTAGTGTATAATTTTGGTGGTGAAGCTATAAATAGCCACATTTTTAATTCAATATTATATAATGTAGATATTAAATGGAAATAACACGAATTTGACGAGCAGCCGGTGTGTAGGGCAGGTTTTGGATGTCGCCGGTTCTGGGTTCAATTCCCACCCAGGATTTAAATGTATGATTGTGTTATTTTGTAACTTAAAAAAATATATACCTTACATATTTTTTGTACTATTTTATTCCTCTTACATTAGTAAGTTATCTGCTTTTCCTCCAATGACTAAGCTGAAATCTAGTAACCGTAGAGTCGTGTTATTTACATTATTTATTTCGAGTGCCAAAGTAAAATAATCATGAATCGTATTTCCCGGGAAAGCTATCTGGCGTCATAGCCGTCAATTATCCGGGAACACCTGCGTCCCGGGACCGGGATCGATAGGCGGAGCCGGGGCGGGATTGGCGCGTCCCGTTGTAGGCGGAGCCGAAGGATATCAGATGCTGTGTGGACCACCTGAGACTAAAGCTCGAGTCACATGGATGGATATTTCTGATTTTTTATAAGTTTCATTGTTATGAAATTATCTGAATAAGCAATTAATAAACCTTAAACTAGAAGAGTTTTACGATTTGAATTTTAGGTAGATAAGTAAGGTAGGTACATACATTATTTTTATACGAATAAATAAAAACAGTATTGTGGTAAGTAGGCACCTAAGTAGGCCTACTTGTTTTAGAAACCTCAAAATGATGATTTTTTTCGGGTTTTAATACATTAAGTAACGCAGATCTTAAGGTATCTTATGTACCTACCTAACTAATCATTGCTACCACTGGAGCCAAATAGAAGCATAAATCTACGACTTCATTTTTCCTATGGTATTTTTTCTACCTACCACATAGCCTCTTAATAAACTGGTATCTACTTTTACTAGCTTCTGCCCGCGACTCCGTCCGCGTGGAATAGTTACTTTGGGCTAACACTAACTTTCAACCCCCTTCGTATACGTAGAAGGATGGTCTCGCAGAGCTAACTGATGACTGCACGCGCCGGCCCGGCACATAAAGGCGCGCGCAGTACAGTACTTGAACATTATTTTGGTGCAATGTTATTTTAAATTTGCGATATCTCCTAAGATATTCATTGAAATCGAATGCTGTAAATGGCAGTTTTGTGTTAAATTAAATACTTGTGATGAATAACGTATTTATTAGGATAAGGATTAATATCATCTTGATAAAAACACCTTCACAAATAATGCTTAATTTTCGAACAAATTTGGTTACTATAAAAATGGTCACAGTGAGCCAACCTTAACAGATAGACATATGCTATCGCGGACTTTTTTGTAGAACTTTTAAAGGGAAACAATTCTGTCATACATTATTTAAGCGTAACCTTAACCGTTTACGCAGCGTATGCCGCGGAAGCTCTCAACAGGAAAATAAATTTCCCGATTTTGAAACCTTCTTCATTGGTGCTCCGCTCCTATCGGTCATAGCGTGATGATATATAGCCTATAGCCTTCCTCGATAAATGGACTATCTAATAGCGAAAGAATTTTTCAAATCGGACCAGTAGTTTCTGAGATTAGCGCGTTCAACCAAACAAACAAACAAACAAACAAACAAACAAACAAACTCTACTCCTTTATAATATTAGTATAGATAACAACAACTAAAGAAACGTTCTCCATATGTTCAGTAGAAAAAATAATACTCAATTCTAGAAATTCGTATGTTGAGTGTCCACAGCACCGCCCTCTCGAAGGGTTGGTTCATCCCCTTTCAGACTAGATATAAGAGGAGGGATGCTGCCCTCTGGACCAGTCCTTCACGGTGAAACGTGCTGTGTGGTGTTCCTAACATTGGTGTGAACATTCGTACCCTAGTGATGTGTTCTTGGTGCAGCATAACGGATATCTTTTAAAATGTAGGTTATTATTATTTATATTAAGAAATTATCTTTAGAATAGAATAAAATAAACTTTATTGCATACACCAAAAGGAAAAATAACAATTTAAAGAAATACAAAGTGATAACAATGTAGGTGGTCTTATTGCTAAAGTGATCTCATCCAGGTCTCCATCTTTATTCAAGATTATTAATTATAAATTGTATGAAATTTAACTAAAAGTAGAATAAAATTATATATATACCTAGTCATAACTACTCCTTTATGTAATAAAGGTGTTACTTTAATACCTAGGTAAGTATATAATATAAGTATTCATAATTCGTTCGTAACCGAGTGCAAGATTATGTTTTCAAAGCAGTAGGTAGGTACCTACCTAAATATCCTACAGTGTCATAATGCGATCCGCGCTAGCAAGCTATTTTAATTATTAAATAAAATTAAATAGCTTGTGCCTTGAGAATATTCGATAAAATGTTGCTATTAAAAACACTGCATTACATAAGTAGAATACTTTAATGCCTTTGACTTCTTCGGTAATAAGAAAAAGTCTCAATTTTCACTCAAAATAATTTATCTTTGTTTTAAGAATTGTAATATTGAACTAAGTAGGTAGTGTGTTTATACCGAAATTGTGATGAAAATTAAAGTATTAACATCATGTCTCAAGCCAAATTTCAAGTTTTTATTGACTTTTTACATTGAATAACACATCTGCTACATTTTTATTGTTAAAAATCTAACAATTTCTACATGTTATCAATATACAATCATTGTTGCAATTATCTACAGCAATTCAACAACGTTAAAGACGTCCACCAATCGATTCGATGCGGTTAGCGAACATGATTGGATTATCCGAAGGGTTGCAGCCTGCAGGTCGCAGGGGTCGATGTAAAAAGAATAAATACGGATTTATTATCCCCTAAAGAGCCCGCTTAGTGCGAGGTGTGAACGCGTGTTGTATTATTTATATCGAGTACTTTACTCCTGCGGCCAGTAAATTTGATTTGATCGCGAATCAAAACAAACGCGTCTGGGGTACAGTCCCTGAGGATGCTGCGAGGAAATATTTGGCATCTTATGTCCACAACTTATTGATAGAAGGGTTCGCATTGCCTATTCTGAGTGGGCAAATGTTGTTTTCTATTGGTATCTGGAAAACTGACACATTTTTCCCTATAATCCTACTCTATCCTCTTATACGAATATTTTCACCTTTAGATTAGAATCTTTAATTTATTTCTTTATTTAATACTAGCACGACATTGCTTACGCTAATTAAATTAAACTTAAGATTGAACATAGATACACAAGATTTTTTTTTTAATATTGAATACCTATGTTTACTTTCATGCCGTCTATTACTAAAGATACCTATGACTTAGGAGTCGAATACTGCAGTTTCTCAAACAACTATGTATCTATATATCGGTATATGATCACCATTAATCATCATCTTTTGTTTATACAGAATCAGTATGAAGAGCTGGCTGGAGACCGGCGGGACTATGGAGGACGGTTCGCTCTCGTGCATGCTCGCTGAACCTCGGGAGGCATTACTGCCTATCACTGGAAGAGAAAACTTAGCCCCAAGAAAAAGGTAAAAGCTACAGCATCAGCTGTTGACTTCAATAGCAGGGCGGTTAATTCTGGAACAATAGTTTTGGTTATTTTATTACACAACATTAGGCACAACATAATTCGGTAGCAAAAAAGAGTTTATGCAGCTGAATAAAATTCGCCACCTACTAAAGTACTTAGGTATTAAACTAATTGTAATTAAGTGGATAAAACCTGGCCAGGTGTTCAATATCCGTTCCTAATCAAACATGAAACAATAATCACTAATCTCTCCAAACTAAAACTTCTTACTGATAGAAAAAATAATGCAAGCCCACTAGGATTAGGGTTATGTACCTACTTCGTTATATATCATTAACATCTCGTCATAATAGTAAATAATGAGTAGGTCCTTCATATTACAGAATACATACACACATAATTAGTAAATGTATGCAGAAAGTACTGTTTTTTATCTGAGTAGGTAACTGTGTGCAACACCATGTTAACTTACCGCAAATGTACGTACGTGTAATGTAAAGTAACAAGGAATCAACTTAGATACTTACCTATTCCACTCTTTGTCTTGATAAAACGTACCTACCTATCATGGTATTTACAGTCTATTATAAACCATTATTGGGGATGCGTGCTGCTCGCAACAGCAGAATTTTAAGTAGACTTCAAATAAAATGCAACTACAAATTCCGCGAAATGTCGTTTAAAACTGTTTGATTGTCGTAAATTTTTATCGGGGTTTCTTCTGATTCTTTCACTGAGCATAAAATGTTAAGTTAGTTGTTTTACCTTGGCTTAACGAATGGTTTAGTAAATAATGCTAAACTGGTCTCATTTAAAACAAAGCTCATTTTAAACGGAACACATATTCCGACGGCGGCTGCGACGGTTCATACAAAACCTAGATAGCTAGCCATAATATATTTGTAACATTTTCCTACAATATAAAAAAGTTACTTATCTACATAATTTTTGAGTGATCCTTACCACCAACCATCAAATTATCCTTAGATAAAGAAGTGTTTATAAAGTTGTAGGACATATTTATTTTCACATTTCATACCTACTTTTAGTAAATTAAGTACCTACTTACCTACCATAAAAAATCTGATCTTCTGAAGTAATGTAGAAGTTTAAGTTTAACTGCACATATTCCTGCATCTACTTAAGAAGAGACAAAGACGACGAAATGATGACAATTTTAGTTCTAGAGTTCAAATGTTATACCTACGTATCCTATTCCTATATCTATTTATCGGAATGTTTATAAAATCATTGCCTAATATTAATTTCCATTATTTTTTTATTAGAGACAGAACCTTGGAACCGTGCGCTATTTCGGAGGAAGCATACTTATCCAGCGGCGCGGGGTCGCCTTGCGCCGGTCTTTCCCGGGAAGAACGTCGTAGGAGACGCAGAGCTACCCTCAAATATAGAACAGCTCACGCTACCCGTGAAAGAATTCGTGTTGAAGCCTTTAACGCAGCATTCGCAGCCCTTAGAAGGTTGCTACCTACTTTACCACCCGATAAAAAACTATCCAAGATTGAAATACTACGGCTGGCCATTTGCTACATTGCATATCTTAATCATGTGCTGGAAGCGTAAAATATGCGTCGGTAAGTCAATATTATTAACTCAATTAGTGGAAGACAATTAATTAATATACCTACTGACTAAAATCTTCATCAAGCAGTATGAATGTCTTTGAATAAAGGCTTGGGTATGTCAAAGTGTATGATGCTATGTATTGCTTAACAGGATTTATAGTGGGGGCAAGTATGTAAATATGAAAATTTCTAGTCAATATTTTTATCTACTCTTCCTTTATTTTTGTGTAAATATGGTACATAGGTTTAAATAAAAATCGTGTCATTTTTCTTATTATTATATTTACAACCTTATAAATCAAGTCCTAGATCTTACATGTAATTTTAAAATAAATGTGTACAAAGTCTTTTAATCTACTATTTATTTGATTTGACTCCTCTTTTGAAATAAATAAATAACTTTTACAATTACTTATCAAAAAAAATAATAATACGACAATGTTTACTTAATTCTAATTTGATTTCAATGAAATCACCTTGTTGAATGTATGTAGACTGTAATTGCAATGTATCTAATATATTAATCACATCTTAATAAACATGAATATCGCTAAAATAAATAATAACAGCCATATATGGTTTCATTTACCTGTGGTTTAACAAATATTCTCAAGATCTTTATGAATCACTGTAAAGTAATAATCTCTAGAAATAATTAAGAAGTGATATTAATCAAATAGCTTAAGAACACTGGGAAAAATACCATTCCATGTAATAAGCCAATAAACACTAAACTGAATAACATTCTAAAGAAGAAAACTTCTATGATTTCTGTGTACGAGAAAGCTAAAACTATGATTGGTATGTTGGTAAACGTGATACCAGTAATTATTGTTGAACCTACTTGTCTAACAGCATCTTCAACCCTTTCTCTTGGTGGTTTTTTACTCGTTGCAGCAGCGTATGCGATGTGAGTACAGAACTCGACCCCTATACCTATTGACACAATGAGATTTACGCAAGAAACAGCGTTCAAAGGTATATTCCAAATGTACATCACGCCCATCATATTTAGCACTACCATCATAGCAGTGAACATTACTGCAAACGTAGTTAATATATTAAATCCTGACGCTAAAAGATTAAAGATTATAGCACCTATGAGACAGAAACCAATAGACGCAAACGTGTCTTCCCACATAGTTAAATATTGCTCGTAATAAACATAGAAAACTGAATAGGGAAACACTTCTACATCAAGACCGGTATGCCTCTTTATGGCAGCTGTTATGTTTTCACTAATTTCGTAACCATATTTAACAGCTGTAATATAATCCTTAGATGTTCCTAGTGAGGTGTGATAAGCCATGAAATTAGTATCCTGAACCGTGGCACGACCTTCAGAGTCAAGAACAAAATTAACAGAAGCGGAGTAACTTGCCAAACCACCTTTATTGCATATATCGGTAGGCTCATCTTGTAAGAAGAACGGTATATATCTTTCAAATGCTTCCTTGCTAGGTCGTAATCCATTTGCGAATTCATCTCGACTGATAACACAAAATGAACATTCTTGAGAAGGTTCTGTACTAGGACAATAACTACCATCTGTGATATTAAATTGACAACAAGCGCCATATAAACTCGTCCAATCAATAAAATCATCTATCCAAGAATTTGAACTTTTTGACATGAACGTAACTTCGCTATGTTGTGCCGCTAAAAATATTTGTGTTGTTAGAGAATCGTCGTTACATAATTGACCACCGCAAATAACATTTTGATGAGTAGGATCTGTAAAGTTTAGACCACTTTTAAGAACGAAATAAACTGGGGGCCCTATACGCATAAGACCGTTGACCGCTTGTAAATAACTATAGACATAGGAATCCGGCGGTAACGCCATTTCTTGATCTAAACCTATTTCTAATTGTGGAATCAAAATTACACTTATTGAAGTAAGAAGCATGAATAAAATAGCGACTACGATTTTAACGCGCCAGTTAAGAATAATCTTAGAATATGGTTCCATTAATCTGTGGATAATACTTTGATAAGGCGTATCAGAATTCAAGGGATCTGAATCATTTAATATTTTCTTTTGAATGCAACAAAATACGTCAAACCTATTCTGAGTAGCACGTTTATAATCAATCGATATTATAGCTACGACAGTGGTTATTTGGAAAATAAATAAGAATCCAAGAGATAAACTTGCAAATATGGCAAATGTTACAACAGCAGGGAAATTTGCTAAGCTTCCAATAGCAAAACAAGTTACCTGCGTGACTGACGAGACGAACATCGATGGTCCTACTCTACCCATCATCTTTTCAAACACAAATCTCCTTTTCTTCTCAACGCTAAAATTCTCTTTATAGTCATCGTACTGTTTTAAATTATTTTGCACATCTTGAAGAGTGTTTACCATTAGAAAAACGTTATCTATTCCGATAGATAATACGAAGAATGGTATGACGTTAATAGCGAGAAGAGTTGCAGTTATATTGGCATATCCCATTACACCTATAGCACAAAGGATTGCTGTCAAAACTACCATGATACTCCCTATTGCTACCATAATTTTACTATCAATGAACCAAGTTTTACAACTTCGTAAATTACCTAACGAAACTGTGACGTAAATAAACATAATAATGTAACTAATGGCGATTGGTACGGCCTCGGCCTCCGAAACACGCCTAATCTCGTCTTCAACAGATCGTTCTGCCCCAAATGACACATCAACAAAATCCGATTTCCAGTTTGCCTGGTAATCATGGAGTAAATCGATAAAATTCTTTTCCCATTCTAATACCGGATCTAGATCTTCTGTCAAAAGAAAATTTGATATAGGATAATTGATGAGTAAAGTATTAGCACTCAAAATATCATCACCTTCATACCCACCAAACGTAATTTCTGGTTCAGAACCACCACCCCAGGAAGCCATGCAACTTAATCCAAAGTAATTATTTAAACAATTTTGTATAGTGTCTAGATAAGTTTCATTGTTAATATTGTCTCTATCCCTACCGAGATAAACACTTACAGACATACTGACGCACTGGTCTAGGCGCTGCTCCCCGCCCCTCGGTCGGAGCGGCGCATAGCACACTTGCTCTAAAGTAACGCCTCCATCATCCCTACCTATATTTGTAATTGCATCTTCCAGTCTAATTAATTCCTCGATAGCCTCTATTCTATAAGCCGGACCGTACGTAATGTTATTTCTTTCGAATGAATCTAAACCCTCGATCTTCAAGAAAACCTGAGCTGCGCGGTAAAAGGGTCCAAACCTAGAGTTGAAATAGTCTAATTCAGCACGACTACGGGACTCTGGTGCAGACCAAAGCTCTATAGGATTTGAAGTTAAATTAATCTGCAATACACCATACATCATACTAAAAGCAATCCAAGAAGTAAACATGATTATAATGACCGGATGACTAGACGAGAACCCGCCAATTTTCGCGAAAAAGACTTGAAAGAACTTTGTAAATCTGCTGAGAGAAGCTGGTTGTCTATCTGACGGCTTAACTCCTGTATTTCTTACCTTTCTATAGTCTAATAACGTTAAAACTATAAATATTATAACAGTTACTACAAAGAACACAATTCCTACAGAAAAACTAATACAGTTAACGGAGAGCACTGTGCAAATATCAGGAACAGTAGGCTCCATGCCCGTTGGACAAGTAGCCAAGCAGTCGACACAGCTGCAGGGTAGGTCGCCAGCAAATGTTTCATTGCAATGTGGTGCAACAACATTCATGGAGTCCTCTTCAGTTGGCCATCTTAAAAAGTTTACTTGTACCGGCGCCAAAGGATTAGTCTGTGTATCACCCGTAAAGCCAAACCAAGCATCTGCATCGCACACGACAGCATTTCCACACATGAGATTAATAGCGGGCATACCGGTTTGAGGAACTAGAACGCCAGCGCAAGAAGCGTGGGCATCTATCATGAAGTCATTGAATAGTCGGTAATCAATTTCATTAACATACTCAGTGTTATTCGTACCAAATTCGGTATAGACATCCACAAATCGGGACTGATCTGGGGAGCAATTCATTTCGCAGATTTGCCGAGCGAAGTTTCTAAAACATGTCGGACAGCGTCCGAGGACCCCTTCGGCCAACATCAAACTCTCAGCCATCTTGACGACTTGGATATAATCACAGCATGTCAGTATTTCGTCGTAAGGCTTCATGTTCCCTTCATCATCGTAAACAAAGTTTGGACAATTGCGACCTAAGGTATTGATTATTTGATCCGCTTCCTCGGGTGACAGACCCTGTACCAAAGGTGGTGCATCTATAAGTGGTGCCGGACAAGGTTTTGCGAATCCGGCAACCTCGTAACATTCACCACGCATGCTGCATTTTGTCCATACACTACACCACAAGGATATCAAAACCAATAATCCCGTAACGAACTTCATTTTGCGTTCTGCACACTTTGCCTGCACTGCCCGAGATAGGTATATTCACTAGCTCTTCATTATTGCAACTGACCACGGTGAGCTCCACACGCACAAATAATAGGATCAGGCGACCAAATAATCTTCGCACCTGATTCGATAAGCTATCAGAAATTAACGCAGGTGCGAGATAGTGTTATATTTTAGCGATTAAGTTCTAAATTTGTGTAACATATTATGGGAATGTAAAAAATCCGTTTATCGGTAACAGCGATTGGAATAAAAATGCAATCAGCTGGCGATGCGTAAGTACGCAGGTGTCAACTTCGTGACGCTTTCTCGTGCCCCCGGGGATTGCTCCGACGCTCCCCGGCTCACTCCCGCAGCAGCTGTTTCCCGATTCGTTAACAATTTCTATACATTTATTATGAGCTTAAACCATATGTAGAATTACTGAATAAACTACGAGAAACAGTTTTTCAGAGGTTTTCTTTATCCACTTAGATACAACTATAGAACTTAATTTATGACTATTTTATTTTTTGATTTTTGCGGAATGAAAATAATATTTATCTCCGAACGCATAAACAGCTGTTCATCTATCTCTTTATAATATTCGTATAATGGATAGCTACTGACATAATTATATTAATTTAAGTAATTAATGTTTTACTGTGTACCTACAAAATCTGTTGTTAAACAAATCCACAATATTTATGCTGAGTGGTTACCAATTTTGACAGTAAGTACTAGTATGTGATTTATTTTTTGTCCACTATGTAATATTATTGTTCTCATTTACTAAACTATCAAATAAAAAAAATACTATTCTAATTAGTAGGTAGGTAAGTATCTACGGTGGCAAAGAGGTTGTGGTTAAACGGAGCCAAGGGCTTCTACAATAGGTAGGTAGGTACACCTAGATAATAAAGAATCAAATACCTACATTGTATAGCCTTTCTTTCTGTCCTGCTCAGAGGTACTAATATGTAGTATGTACCTATGATTTGATTCGATAAGCATTGAGCTCCCATCCGTTGGGTAATCCTAACCTAATGCTTAAAGTCGTAATCGTGTTATAATCGCAATTAGGTAGTTTTCACTTTAACACTAAAGCTTCTGCGTGAGGGAGATGCGGCGACAGGCCACGTGGCTGATTAGATTGATGGCCAACGAATTGTTGTCCTGGGAAATCAACCGCCCAGGCGTTGAACGCGTGTAGGTAATTGATACTAATACAAGGGTGATCGCAAATTCCCACAGACTAGTGAGACCGGTCTTATTATACTATCCTAACTAATAAAATCAAAATAAAAAAAAATCAAAAATATTTTTATTCAAATAGGCCAATATGTTGATATGCAAAGCACTTATGAATAGTCAGACTCTAACGCTCGGTTCGGAAGGTTGGTTTTGCTGAGAAGAGCCGGCAATAAACTCAGCAATTACTCTTTTCAAAATAAACTTAGATTATAATACATTTGAAGGAATTAGTCTCACTGACAATATCTGCGTGGTGGGGAATGACATAAAAAGAAAAAAGATAAAATAAAGTGAATATTCATAAAAATAAAAACAAACAAGCAGATAATAAAATGCGAAAGTAACTCTGTCTCTCTGTCTCCCTTTCACGATTTAAATGAAATTTGGTACACAGATAGTATAGAGCCTGAGAATCGACATAGGCTACTTTTATCCCGGGAAAATGGAAGATCTTCCGGGTACGCGGGTGAAACCACGGGGAGCCACTATTGCTATATAAATCCATCACGGCGATTATTTTTTGATAAAGGTATCTACGGGAATGCGTTTTTGCAACGAGATTTGTTTATGTTATTTAGAAGATCAGAATAAATTTATGTATGATCTTAGTTACTTAGTTGATTTATATTCGAGCTCTGTAGATTTAACAACGTTTTATGTTTTAATTTTAAATATTTTCAAAATTTGGTTAACTCTGCGGAGTAAAGAGAGAGCAGGATGCGGACCTAAGTCAAAAAACTAAATTAGCTTGCATATGTAAACACATTTTTGCTTAAATAAAGATTTATTTATTATTATTATTATTAAATAAATAAATTGTCAATTTTTATTATCATGAAAGCCGCCGAATTAAAACTTTGTCGCAATCAGCCAACAAAAGCAAAAAAGCGACATCTATTGACATTTATTATAATTAGAACCTGAAGCTACTACACTTATATAATTAGCTGGTGACCTAGTTCCAGAATCCGTCACTAGGTGGCAGTAATGTGTACATTTCTCCTAGTGCCATCTATTGACGGATTGCTACGGAGCTTTTATCATTGTTTCGGGTATTGCTACTCAGCAGTAGATGTCACTAACAACCTAAGATTTTAGTTTTTTTCGTGTGAAAATTGCCTATTGAAGGTTAAAATTAGTACGCAGCAAATATAATCCATGTCATAATTTAACTTGTCATAAATTATGTCTGATGTTGTATTAGCAATGCTTATATACCATAGTTTATGAAGCTTTTGTGTTTGCCTTATACTCCCATAAGTAACGCACCTTCACATAACTTTCTGTTGTTTATAAGCATTGTTTCTGTCTCTACCAGCTGAGTCAGCTGACATACAAAAATGCGTAGAAATATGCTCTTAAGCCACATATTATATTACCTATGTTTAATAACAAGAAATCAGCTCGTTTTTAGTTTTTTGCAGGTATTATGATAACTTTGAACTCTCACCGTGTAGTAGTGCGTTAGGTACACGTAATCACTTTGATTAAGTTCCATACGCCAGAGTCTTACTAGCCTTACGTTTATTTGAGTCAGTGTAAACATACCACTTCCTATTAAAGAAAATATACATTTATTCGCCAATGAACTCACTATAATCAAATCGCATACCTACTTACAAGAAATTCATGGGCGGGAATCGGGATAAACAAATTTCTGTGCCAAATACCAACTTATAAAGTTACCGCATGCCTTGACGTCACAAGATTCTAACTATATTTCCAATGTTCAATCTGATTTCTAATAAATTACGACTAACAAATCATGACGTACCTTCCAGCTGTCTTCTATCAAGTGGGTGTAGGTTGGAATTTACCTAAGTACTCGGAACTTTCAAATGAATCGAACCGTAATTTTCCCTTGTAAGTAGTATTTAGCGCACAACATCCTAAACTATCCGTAATGTGCCAAAATATAAGTTATTTAGATCAACCAAAAGAAACGCACCAGTTACCTATATTTTTAAGTGTAATAAAATCAGTTTATTATGAAATTTAAAATAAACTTTCTAAAAAGTCTTAAAGATTTTCCCCCCGATTTTTTGCCGTGACGTTAACAAATATGGAAATAGTAATCACACTTTGATGTTGCGAATAATTTTAAAACGGAATCTCGTCTCGTCGTCGCCAGCGCGTGCGCCTGCGCGCCTGTGACGTCGACAATGTCACGTGTATTTTTACCGATGTGTGCCACAACAACACAATAAATAAAAATAAATAAACAAATGCTAAAATCAGTAGAAACGAGAGAACTTTTAAGAAAGCTATTTAGGTGCCACGTTTATATTTACTATTTGTTTACTACAATATACCTACTTACACTTTATTTATATACTACAATGAAAGTATATATATACTTATATGGGAACACTGCTTAAAGTTTTATCTAAAGACGTACTAGTAGTGTCTACAAAAAATACCTCATGAATTTTATACTCTAAATAATGCTTATAAAATACTTGTCTCAGTAAATCATACCTACATTTGTGAAGTACACAATATTTCTCAGAAGTAAAATAAGCATCAGGCATTGGCGGTGGAGCGAGCCGGGGTGCTCGCACAGGTCGATCTGTTTAAAGTCACTTCTGAAAATATTTACACAAATACTTCATCAATGTACGTTGAGCGAATCGAACAGTTGCAAGCCAATTTATGGCAAGTAGGTGTTACAGTAGGTACCTACTGTTCTCCAACGCGCATTATTTCCATTGAATTGATTTATCAACCGAATCGATTTTACATTACATTTTCGGTTCCCCACTTTTTCTAATGTTTGGTGGCATAGGCATGAAATTAACTTACTTAGACTTACTAATGCTATTTCAAGATTTATTTATTTAACTTAATATCGATAGGTATATTTTATATGTTAAGTGCTAATTCAATCTTGAGAGATCTAAAGATCTATCATCTAAAGATTTTATCCTTTTTGGCTTAAACTTCAGATACTTGCGAAATCGTCATATCACAGCAGTATTGCACAACTATGGATGCGTGATTAAACTGTGAAAACACATTCCCTGACCACCTATATTTCCACAATAGGAAAAACACAATGTTTAATGCTTACATTAGAAATAAATCGCTAAAAGTAGCTTAATTGTATGTATTAAAGCTCATAAATGACTCAATTGCTGTTTATTTATTCTCAATGTTATCTGTTTTATCAGTCGTTAACCTCCCGAGCACGTGGACGTAGTAACTATAGTATTTTGTTGGATTTGAAGCTGTAGCTCTGCATCAAGAAAACAAATTTTGCTTCATTCAAGCTCTAGAGAAAGACAGGTAACAAAAATCATTTGGCCGACGACCGAGAAGTATACATAGCACAGAGCTATCCGTAAAATAGAACGTTAACTTGTTCGACGTGAAAGAGAAAGATTTATACGCAACTGCCTTAGTTGGAGCAGTCTGAACCGGTTAGGTCAGAGCGCCTGCGTTAATTTTGTGCAAGCGAGAGGCATAGACGTCATGTTTAGCGTGTTAGAAGAGCAAAGTCGAAGGTTGCATGTTTTATCGTGGAAATTTCCACTGCAGACAATTGAAACTTGAACGTATGGGAAGGTTAGTGATGTAAAAAATTACTATCGTTAAAATGGTTATAAATGTTTAATGTTCTCGGATTGAGTATGAAAGGTTTGTGTTATGAAAGTAGTTAAAAAAAATTCCATTACACTACAGCAGCCTAATAATGACGTTATTGTCGCAAATTAGTGTTAAAAAAATAAAAGTTTTTATTCGATTACGCTTTCAGAAGCACATATGATATGACTATAGTCAGACTCTAAGGCTCGGTTCGGAAGGTTGGTCTTGGTGAGAATAGCGGGCAATAAACTTAGCAATTACTCTTTTAAGAACGATTTATACATTTCAAGGAATTCGTCTCGCTGACAATATTTGCGTGTTGGGTAATGACAAAATAAAGTTAAGTAACTCATATTACTGTTAAATTTATGAAATGAGAGGCCGTCAAATATCTGCCATATCACCATAGAGTATTTGCATATCACACACAAAGTACGTCAATAAAAACTACCTTATTATTATTAGTACATATATAGAATATAAGTTCTGACCTATTTCAATAAACAATAATCATGTTTGAGTTTCCTCGTTCATTAGTGGCAAAAAAGAGTTAGGTAGATTATCAGGTAAGTAGAAGGAAACTATTTATTTTTATAGTATTATTTTCCGCTGATTTATTATGGAACTAGATGAAGCATAACGGTATTTTACTATTGCTTTTATAATGTTATGCCTTCCTTTCTTTTATTGGCTTTAACCACTATTTTTCCAAAGTTTTGTTTACTGATGAGATTTGACGTAATGATATTATTATTAGAATCAATAAATGAATTTAAAATAATCGATATCGACAGTGTATGACCTCGGCGAGGCGCAGCCCAAGTCGTGGAGCCCCCGATAGTCGCGGACGGTCGTCTATCGCCGACTTGCAACTTACAAGCGAACTTGCATAATTACTTTAACGGTCACACGTTTCATCCACAGAAAACTACATTTATATATTTCAAATAGTATTTATAGCCATGTTTACAGACAATAATGGCAAATTGCCAGATTATCAATCAAGTTTTGTCAGTCTATTTTTAAATAAATAAATATCTAAAAAGCGATTTGAGATGTCGTCGTTTCAAATGATTGTCAGACTAACGCACATGTATGCTTTCAAATGACATGTCACGCTTAAGAAAATAAATTATAATTTTTATTCTGCACATGAAAATTCTTACTGTTTTTCTCCTTTTTGTTATCTATCTATCTTGGATTATATCTTATCTAGGTTAAGTATCTCTTCGGGTACAAAAAAAATCTAAATTGAATACTTAGTTAGATAGGTATTAAATATTATTTATAGCTACTCGTAGGTCTCGATCTGAACCATAAATAAGGAAATACTGGTATGTATGGGAAGTTATAGTGTCAATTATTTTAATTACTATTTATCTACATGTTATAAAAATAGTCATTGTTTATTCATATTAAACACGCTCCTGGTAATATTATTATAATAACATTACGTCTGAAATATAATTTATAATCAATCACATAATTACATCAGAATCTTTCCTATCAGCTCTACCTTTATCTACCATTTCGACGAAACCCTTTTTTGATTATTTTCTATTAGATGTGAAATCGTTTTCAACTTATGTCCAATACAAAAACCACTCTCAAAAATATGCCATCAAATAAATAATTAAGAGTTTGCTACTTCAGCACGAAAAAACGCAATGAAATCTATTACTACCAAAGTAATATAAAGCGTAACCTTATTGTATTAAGCAAGGATTTCGGTAGAATGATGCAATCATGAGCGATGTTGGTATTAGACATTTAGGTTTTAGTATCTATGGTAAGTAAGCACTATGTTTTAATTTAAAAAAAATAAACAAAATCGATTTTTATATTTTTTTTATTGGACTAGAAGCATTTAACTCAGGTATAAATATATGTGTACCTACCTTTTACCACAAAACAAACACTAATATGGGTAAGTTGCAGACGTATCCTAGAGGAGACAAAGAAAACTATCCGTGGTAAGATCCTACAGCGTTTTTCGAAGTAAGGGACCTTCACCGAAATCTCAAGCTCTTTGCTCTCCGACCTTCGGACGGCATTCAACGTCACAGCCACTGAGCTATAATATAGATTTGAACGCTGCATTCTCATAAAACAGTAATTTTGTTTTGTTTTTCAACAATTTTGTTTACTTTGTTCCTTTGTTTGTACTGTATGGAAATTTTCAACAATACCAATTTGTAGCAATGTGTAAGAAATTTCTTGGTGAAGTGAATAAATATTTTTAAGTATACTCGTATAAGAGTATTGCCAAAATAACTGAACCAAAACAAACTATTCAATTCCTACATTAGACATCAACAATGGAGAGAAACACTGTAAAAAGTACAAATGAATTGCGTTTACGGTACTTTGATTGTGGCCTATCAATCTTAGTTATTCTTAGCTCCAAGGCAGATCTCAGAGCTCAGTCAAGATCACATCCGAGTTAATTCTGCACGACCTCGTTACTTTCTATTTTGTTGATCTGCAAACCAAAACATTAACATATAACAGCTGTTATAATAAACGTGCGAGACTTTTGACAAACAAAGTAGCATATTTTTTTTAAAGATAAATTTCTGAAAGATTGCTGTTGAATGTAATTTACCTGAATAAATAAAGTCGATGGTGGTAAAAAATAAGGCCAGATATTTTGGAATATTAACTCAGTTTGTTAGTATGTATGTAAGTCGACCTAGAGCCCTCACAGTTCTATTTTCTTCGAATCGCATCTGAGGTATGATGGGAAGCCCTCCTTTTGCATACTTTGGGACCTACTTCATAAATGCTTGAAAAAAAATATAAATATGTTTTAATCAAATACTTATGTGTAGCCCATGTGGATATTGTGAAAGTCGATTTTCGAGTTCAAATAAGTTAATATTTTTTTAGGCCAGATATGTTTGTTTGTGAAACTTGTTTCTGATACGGGAGGTGTATCTCAAACATACTCTGAAAAATAAAACAAAGTGATCCTTAAATAAAGATGAGTAGGTTATATCGATTCTATTGCAAACCATTTGTAACGATTCCTTTGTGTGGTAAAACGGCATATGAGCAAAAAAGCTGTGGTTATCTTAGCAGATGAGCGGTGGCTGGTGGTGAGTTGACTACAGAACGGTCACAGGGTTCATCGACCCACTAGTGTTGCTTTCTATTTCGTGTGCCTGCGCCTGCGCACTGCTCGCTACGGGCCCGTTACTGCCCGCACATGCGAATCCGACTATTTATGTAACGTCGTCGTTAGTGTTGTGACACTGCCTGAAATAGGTAATCACTGAAAACTGACGAAGCGTATACCAAAAACAATTTAATGACTTAACCTTAAAAAGTTACCATATCAATATTTTTATTTACAAATTCATAATCAAAAGACTGTCCTCGAAATAAGGTAGTACCTGCCTACGTGTGTAAGCACTAAACTCCCCTAATATAATTATGAATAATTCCCCTTCTAGCTAACTAGTTCTATACAGTGCAAAGCCTAAAGGGTTGTAAATTAAAAAGGGGTTTGAAACTGGTTTGTAATGTACGACGCCATTTCTTTATTTAGGGAATGATTTAGCACCAATCTCCATAAGAAATTGATATGCAATCATTATTGATATACTATATTTAATAAAATCAACATACAATTCATACCATACCTTCTCAAATAGTCTCGAACTTGATTTTACATTATATTTGTGAAATTAGGCGCAGTTCTCTTCAATGCAAATTTCCATCGTAGTTTTGGAATAAAATTTTTATTTCTCTCATTAAATATAGCAGAAGCCATTTTAAAATGATATAGGTATTACCATCACGCGAAAAGTGATAAAACATGACTTATGCATTTCCTTAGAAAATGTGTATCTACTTAATTATTATCTAAGCTTCCATTACAATCGATAACTAATTGCAGTTTTAATTAATTTTTATTATACGAGTACACTGACACGAATAGAGCACGTGGAAGCCAAGGTCGAGCCGTCAGCATGCTTCGGCCCACTTCGTACCTACTTACCTGACATCAACACACCAGCTAGCCAATTGAAATTGAACCCAATAACTAAACGAAACTTAAGTTGAAAGTCGAATGGTATGTGGATTTGGTTATTGTGGCAGTTCAGTTACGGTGTGCCAATGTTGTAGTACCTAGTTATGTAAATTGTCTGGGTTTCGTCTGCGTTACGAAGACGAATTTGGTAGTGGAGAATAGTTTTTGCACCTCAAAATGAAAATTCCTTGAGTATTATTTGGTACCTATGTATTTGCAGAACGAGCACGCATGGAGCGTGACACCTAACGAGCTCGAGATAAGAATCCGTGTGTGAGGTTTAATCAGTCTGTGGCAAAGGGTTTGTTCTTAAAACATAATAAAAGGTGTCTTGTTAGAATTTTGTAAAATAAATCTTTACGTTAATCTGTTCATAAATCTCATTTTCGTAATTTTTGTTTATGATATTGGTGCAATATTGTTATTTTTTTCTGTTTCTTATTGGATTGTATTCAATAAGAAAATCTGTTTGCATGCATTTTATTGATATGCGAATCCATTACAGCGAATGGTGCATAACCAATCTTGTATATATCAGTCTCTTGATCTAGCGCCAGGAAAGAAAAATGATTTTTTGCGGCGCGAGATAATAACAATGTCGGAATATTATTATCTGAATCATTTTTGGTATTTACTATTTTTGGTTGTTCGGTTATTGAACTATTGAAAAAATCTTAGTTCCATTCTCATCTCACTTGATTATTAAGTAGGTACAAAAAATACTAAGTACATAGGATTCATTGTGTTTGTTGAGACACTTGAGACTAAAGCTTTGAAGAATATGGTGGATTGTAGTTGTTGAGTGAAATCCGAAATAATTTACTTCTACTATTACATTACTAACGACCGAGTAGGTGGCTACTGTAAACAAATACGAACATTATCCAGAAAAAACTTGACACATACCAAAAGACGTCAACGAGACATCATAATCGTGAAAACGAACACGTTAAATCCAGATAGGTGCAATAAAATTTATGCGAGACCTTTAAAAATAGCTGCGATGTTTGTGACCAGTTGGAATGGCACATAATAAAATACCGGCCATTATATTTGGAGCTCAACTCCTTAGGAAACTTTTCGTACGTATAAAGGGAACTGTATCGTCTCTCGGAGATTTTCCTCACTGGTCTTTGGTTGTAATGCGTGTGATGTCCAATTAATATAGCCTGAAAAACATGTCAGTAACGTTCGGATATTACAGGAGTGAGCCAGTTTCGGTGTCCTCGATGTTATTGACAAACCCATAGGTACTTCCTTCAGGGCTGACATTGTTATCAAAGTTGTAAGAACAAGTGGAATAATGGCGTCTTGGCATTGAATCGATTTCCGTGTGACATTCAGCTTTACGTTAGAAAATTTAAATATGTAACTGTGATATTATTTTCATAGCGGATGTGAATTAGGTATTTATTGACCATTCTTATTATTTTTATAAAAAAATATATATGCCTTTTCTTTACACTGACATGGGAACAAGACAAGACACAGCGAATTTAAGAATTATTGAAAGTTATAAAATATATTATTCACTATTCGGTTTGACAAAACATTATGGTGTCAGTCTCCTTGTTTGAATGTTTATTGTAATAATTGTAACGAGTCAAGCTCTTTTGAAACAGATACGGATTATTTTAGGATACTTTTATCCCGGAAAAGGTTTCAATTACTCGTTAACGCCGGTTACGCCGGTAAAACCCTTCGGTAATCCCATAGCGATATTAATTTCTATAAATTTTAATAATAGGTCGAATGTACAGCATATTAGAAATTATTATCGTATCTAGGTAAATAGGACAAAAACCGTGTCAACTTATTTATTCATATTGGTGCATTGGGATCGATATTCCATCGCAATGTAAATATTTAATACAAAGACACATTTTAATGAAGTATCTATTAAGAAAGGTCACAAAATCTACCTACATATGTATTTGCCAGTGCGCAAATGTAAAATTTCATTACATTTCATTTCATTTAAAATTTCATGTAAAAGGTCATTTCTCCTCGAAACATGCATAAAATATAATGCTAGACATAAGCCTCCTATATCGATCATTATTATTGTAAAATAATTGAATTTACAATTATTATAACATCGTAGTCTAGAGAATATGTTATGGTATAAATGTTTGATAACATAGACATAGGTTATCTGTTTGGTTGAGGTATCGATAACCTGACTATATGTTGCCCAAATTGTTTAAAATTACTTAACATTATCGCTGCACAGTATAAGAATCGTGCCTTAGTAGGTGGAATACATACATTCTTATCTGACAGATATTTTTCTCTAAATAAACAGAAAACACACGATTTATTTGCCAAATCCAATGTGGCATTGAAGATACTATGTTATCACAAATATTATTGGTATTACAGTAGCTATAGATATAAAGGTATACACGATCGTCCTTCCTATGGCCTACGTGACGTCTGCCACGTCTGTGACCTTGACCTGGTGACCCAAAAATTCAATGTCCTTGAACTACTACGGCCCTGTTTACCAAAAAATAACAATAATATCAGGGATTCACGTGCGTTGAAAAGAGAAAAAACAGTTCGATAAATCCTTTAGATAGAATGCGATAGTCATAATTTTGTATCTAAGCTTATTGGATTGGGTTGTCGATGACTGTGATAATAGAAATAAAGGGGTTATCTTAAATACCTAGTACGCTGTCCGTTCAAATGTGGTTGTAAAATTCAGTTCAAGAAAATATACTCAGGAAGTACCTACCGTTGAGAAGATAGATTTACTCGGAGGCGTTTTGGCACAGGCGTTTTGTAAATTACCTTACTTCACCTCTGGATGTTTTGTTCTTTTAGTCACATTTGTCCAAATTGTTGGTACATAATTCCATCCAAAATCTAAAAATCTACTGGCAAAAGATTAAGTTATTCATTACATGATAAAGTATGTAGATACACTCATTCATAAGGAACGTAGGAGTTACAAGCCTCTGACAATCTTTTCCTTTCTGAATCAGGAGTTGTGATTCACAAAGATATTAAAAACAACCATTTGTCACGTTAATTATATTGTGCTAACTTATAATCACGCATGTAACAAATTTCTGTGACACGGCCAAAAATACCTTTTCATTTTATTTTAGTACGCCATTTTCAGTCGCAAAAAGCTTGCCAAGAATGTTGGCGGAGACTGAGGGCGCGCAAATCATTGCGTCTTGTTTTAAACACAGGAAGTACCACGCTACTGTTTATTATTTAACTGCCAAGCGTAGCGTGGATGTATTAATAGGTTTAAACCATTTATTTATTTTTCACTTGCTACCTTATAAGACGAATAGAAGTGAAGTTTTCCAAAGTACTATCGTAACAGATTTGAACGTAAGATGCTTTATGGATATTGGATATATATGACGAAGGGCACTACTCCACTTGTAAGGTATATCATAAATAACAGCGGATTTTCACAAATGCAGACGTAGATCTATATATATCGTTTATCGATTTCATGTCAGATACGAGACCTGCGTAGTTTGGCATTACGATGCACTGAGCATTGTCAGTCTTCAGACAATATACCTGTATTTTCACCGGTTGGCTACAAACCTAACGTTTACTTACGTATAGCAAATCTACGTTGAAAATATATATCCGATAGTTCGATTTCAGTACCCTTCATAGTCTACTCTGAAATTTATTAGATAAACTGTACATTTAATTACGGCTAACAATTTATAAACATTAACTATCTACCTCAATTTATCTATTATAAAAGTGGGGCTCATCAATCTATGTAATGTTATCTATCTAGCGCAATATCTAGATAGTCGTTAGACGGACTCAGTATTTTTCCACTGGTGATGTCAAATTGCGCAAGTCCGTTGGCAGTTCATCGACCCGAATTGACTTGTGACGTCACGCGTTGTCCTAGGACACAGAAGCCGGTACTGTGCCCTCAGCATGAACCACCTTTGTATCGTTTTGACAGAATATATAATATGTAGGTATTGTATATAGGTAGGTACTTGTTTTCTATCATAGTTCGGAAATCAAACTTCGAAATCGAAATTGCCCTAAAGATAACGATCAAAAGTCTTGTATTATCAAAATATATACAATTTAGGTTCTTCCCGGTAATTATGAAAACGATTTTTCAATAATGTCCCAGGTAATGAGCTTTACTTATTTATTTATGCTCATGCTATGAAGGAAATTGTAAGATATATGTAGTCACAATATTTAAGCCATAACACATATTTATAGACTACTATATAATAAAAAATCAACATAAACTATTGAATTACGTCGGTTCAACATTCGAACGGCAAGTAATAAAATCTATATACTATTCCGTCACTTATTTTAGGTTTGCGATGATCATAAACATAATTTTACATTTAATAGTTTACAACAGGTACAGGTTACAATATTTTTCGAAAGTCATTCTATAACATGTGTGTATGAAAATTGTAAATGTTTAATTAATACCTAAGGTGTATTTTTTAGATAATTTCTGATCACTTAGGTCACATTTGTGTACCTACCTCGAGAAAATACAATCGTAGTTTATGTTTATTTAACATTTACACCGAGAACTAACCTTACCCTTCTACATCGCAAATAAATATGCAGGAAAACTTGTTTAGGTAGGTACAATAGGATAATAATTGTATGATAAATTATGGGTCCACTTATAAAGAGTCGTTTAATTGAAGGCGTAATTCTTACGTCATGATTATCTAATCATTTACATTGTCTCCATGACTGAGGATTGTGATTCCATAGACCAAGAATGTAGACATTTATTGACATTTTATTTATTTACAATAATATGGCAGATATGTTTCCAAAAGATAGGTCAGTAAACACTTAATACATTTTTAATGTGAATTGATATAATTTTAATTTTTTTTTATTTGTAACCATGGATAATTAACTCACTCGACAGTCTCGGTAATACATTTTAAATAAACAAAATACCTGTATTCAATTCAAGTACCAGAATTTATGTTTGAATTGCGTTGTGTCTGCGTCGTATAGGGACGGGAAACTACGCAAAAGCGTTAACCAACAACGCACTTGAATATGTTCAGACTTAAGTAATTAAGGGATTCCCGTAAATATATTAATGAAAGCAAGCGACGTCACCTTGTAACGTCATATACCGTCATATAACACAAACGATGCCTACTATCACAAAAGAACTTTATTAAAATTTTTGGTATTTTTGTTATTCAATTGATTAAAGTTATAGACGTTTCCAAGAAAATGGGTGTGTAAATATTTAAAGTCATCAATCATCTACGGGTCGAAAATATAAAAAAAATAATGGCGACCATCGTAGGTCGTAGATAAAAATCGTAGAGCGGATTCGTAGCACCTAGATAAATTGAGTTTGATCATTACAGAGATGAAAAACCTCTGATCTTCTTATATCGTTTCGGGACTGTAATTTTCCATTCTACGTTCAAAGAAGGGCGAAATTTATCCACACAAATCGTATTTTATGACGATTCATACGCAATACGTATGCAATAACGCGATGACACATTTTAAAATGGAAAATGCTTTTCCCCTTTACGGTAACGTCGTCACCCCAGACACGTGTCTCGTGACGCAAATAAACCTTAGGACAAATCTAATCGAGAACTTTTGTACTTATATGTCAAGTACTGATCCTTAATTATTTCCTGATTGTGATTAGATTAGCCATTACCTACCCAACAAACATTTTAGTGCTAGCGGCAGCCTTTTTTAGAGCTCTTACTGTTATTTAAGGTATATAAGAACTCCGATAGCAACCTTCGACTCTACAGTAGGGTTAGTTATGAATAATTAAACCTTCCAGAGGAATAAGAGTAATAAATAAAAAAAATATAAATCAAGACGGTAGTATGGAGTTTATCGTAACCATTGTATAACTTATTCTTATAGCTTTTAGTTGCACAAACCTATAAAAGCAATTGTAAGGTGTCTACTAACACTTACTAACGGGTGATGTTCGACTACTGGGGTAGTGAAAGGTCTTGTAACACCTGAAGTCTTACTCTAATAGCTTCAAGAAGTATTAAACACTCTGAGTGATACTCAGGTGTCTACTAACACTTACTATCAACTGGTATTCTTAAAAAGAGTTAGACAAATACTTTATATCACCTAACGAGTTTTGTCGAGTCTTAAGAGTTACTAAGAAAGCTATAAGGATCTTAGAAGTGTTTATTATAAGTCCTATAGAGCTAGATTCTGCAATCCACCTTAGTATCAGTATTTAATCACTACGGGAGGAATAACAGAGATATCAGGATGCTTAAGTAATTAGAACTAAGACGCCATTTAATAAAGATATACCTACTATAAAATTGTGAAAGAAAAACCTTATTGCAATGTTCCTAGTCCAATTATTTACTTACATTGTTCATAATTTTCAATTAAAATATATTAAGGAGGCTCCAGGAATTGATAAATAAGATAAATAAAGAAAAAAAAAATTCTGGCAGTATTTTTTTACATCATTTAATCATCAAAAGTAGTTTATTTTTAGGGCGCTTCAAAAATGAGATGAGAACTAGTATATATTGTTACCGTAAACTTACCGCCGCATGTGATTAAATCCCTATAACACCCAGTAATCTTAAACACTTTAGGTACTTACCTTAATTATTTTATTAAAACGCCATGACATGAATGCGTGCTATAAAATACTATCACTATTGACTCTAACAAGAACGTAAAACTCTGAGAAACAGTTTAAATATTTAGCGCTTTCGGTGAAATTTATTGCTACCAAAAAAGTCATTTAAGTGGTTTCCATAACTTGTTTACTACTTTAGCTTGCAGTTATACCCTGTGTATAGCTTATAAAACACTTGAAGTGGTAGTCACTGCTACTGTAGCACTGTTCTAACTCTTAATAAACACTTATTTATCACTCTCTATAACCATTAAATAGCCTCAAGCTCTCGTACGAACAGGCCCAAATCAGGGTTATAAGAGAGTTACAGAACGCTTTATCACCAAGTTGTTAGTGCCTTTACAGAACCTTGGGTTATAAAAATCCTCTTAAGCAGCTCATGTAGCCCTTATTCTTATTACCAAAATGTTAGTTGGGTACTCACAAGAATTTGTACCATACCATGAAATATATTTTTCTCGAGCAAACTCGTATTCATATATATTTTTGTTATTACTTTCTATAGGTATTTGTACTTTTTGGACCCTTCAGTCCCCGGGACAGAATGGGTTACGTACTTACATGATGAGTGATGTAATAATGTAAGGAATGAAAGAAATAATCATGAAATAATGAATTAATAACCAAATTTGAAATTAAAATTACAGTTCAAAAGTTAATCACCATGGGCAAATGCACGAAATAATTAACTAACATAAAAGAAAGTTAACTTCGATTACCCATTTTATTTTATTTAAGTATCTAAGCAGATAAGTGGATTTCCGTGGAATACCAACTAGATACATTTTAGGCCTAATCTGAAGCTGTCTTAAGTCTTAAATGTCACAAAGGGATGGCTGGCTTGACTGACTTCAAACGTTTCTTTCGCCCATTGTTGTATAAAATAAGTTGCAGTAAATATGGTATATTTAAAAAAGAACTAGCTACTCTATTAGTTACTTACAGTTTTAACCAATCACTTACAAACACGGCCAAATAGCTCAGCGGCCAACGCCAATTTCGGGATTCATTTCGATTGCCACAATAGTGCTAAATTAATTTTGGCATGTGACGTGTTAATTTGTCAACGACATGAAAGTACTGTAATTTTCCGTTAAGTAACTACATAAGTACATCACGATCATTTAGAGAGAATCTGCCAAAAAATAGCATGCACTTTTACAACATGACTTGTTTGTACGATATTATTTTAACTAAAATTAAATATACAGACGATTTGAAACACTATCAATGACAAAATAAAGGCGATAATAGATAAAGCAAAAATATGATTTGTATGCTATGGGCACTGCACATTCGATACACACAATCCGCATAGTTATTTCGCACGGAAATTTCCTGCAATAAAAATGTGTGACCAACTTGATGACGCAAGGAACAATAGTGTTCATAAATTGTGATTTTATGAGGGGATTATAGACTATGTGATGATACAAAACAATGAAAAATTGTCTGTTTGATTGTGCCTTACGGAGTCGTAAAGAAGCAACTAATCGATTTACGTTATAGCTCCAGTGGGGGGGAGAACCGAGGATTGAACACTTTTCCTGGAAATTTGAGCGAAACCTTTTGTTAGAAGGTCGGTAGTATAAAATTATGCGATAAGAGATTTTATAATACTGGCATAAAACATTCCGTGGGAGCAATTGCTCAAGGTTTTTTTTTATACTTTTTACTCTCTAATAAAAGTTATACGAATATCATTGGCTATTTGTAAAAGTCTCAGGATATTAATTAGGAGTAGCTCTGTACAATATCTAAAATAGGTATTTCTGCCAACTCCACTTCTTTATGGTATTATAATGAAATTAAATTATAATTAATTCCACGAAAATTTGATTGGTTGAAATTTGGGTTGATTTGAATTTTTAGATAGGTAGGTACCGTCTCAAATTATTGATTATATATTTCGTGGGAGGCAAAATCTACTCACTTTGCTTTAAGGTAACAGGTAATTTCCTGTTACATCACTAATTGAGGTATAGATAATAAGAAAAAAAAATACTTCCTTTATAAGAAAAGGCATGATTGTTACTATAATGGTAAAAAAATCAATCGGGAAATTACGCTTAGGGCCATTTGGTTGTAAGTAAAATCCATTAGGTATATTTTTTAGTTTTTATTTGCTTGTTAATTAAGTACATTGATGGTATCTATTTATCATTCAAGTTTGTCACCGTTTTACCTTCTCATTATTTAATTCCTCGTCGAAACGTCAAAAGTCGAAAACCTAATGAAACTCCTGTTGACCACCTTAAATTATGTAGTAAAACCTATTTCAGTTTTGTTTCATAAAATGTTTTTGAACTTAATAAACCATGAATCGTTAATAAATGCTTGTGAAATATGAATGCCAGAACAGCCTATTGTGAGAAAGAATGACCGCACACTTCATACCTACCTACCTACCTACCACTACGCAGTGCACTAGTCACGTTTTTGTTTAGGTAGGTAATAGGTAGGTTAGGTGTACTAAATAAGTACCTAATTAGTCATGGAAAGCCAAATAACGTATTTTATATGAGCATTTTATATGTTACGTTCAAAATACGCGCATAATTATTATTCTAACATTATCTTCGACGTTTGGTTATAATTTCATCAGTCTTAAAAGTTTTCAGTGACGACCACGGAATGAAGCCAAAAATTCAAAGTCAATTAATAAAACACCTACACACCTAAAATTTACCTCCGTTCAGGGAAGAATGAAGAGTAACAAGCAATAATAATAATATACCTAGCAGTTGATTATACAAAAAAAAAAACCGACTTCCAAAAATACTAATAAGCAAAAAATAACTAACGCAATTTATAACACTTTCCTCTACTTACCTACTGACTACTTATTCTCTCCGCTTACTGCTTGATTTGAAGTTGGTGCCAAGCCACAGCATAATTAGTAAACAATATACAAAAGATCTTTGTTAAGATTCTCCATGATTTTATAAGGTGAACAAAAACTTTGGCACCGTTTGCATTTAAAATTCTAAATTTTAGACGCATGCTCTTGGTTTGTGAGTTATTAATATTAGAAATAAACGGTCCTTTACAGGACCACTATAGTTGTAGAATGTAAATTACATTTATCTCATCGTCGTTTTCATTTGTTTCTTATTGTCATTTATCGTTATTTCTGATTTATTTACGTAGGTTAGTACTTAGTAGGTTATCGTGTAGAAATTTATTTGTTACACCATTTTATTTCTTTATGTAATTTTTTTATTCATATATGGCTTGGCACCGACTTCGAACCAAGCAGCAAGCGGAAAGAATAAGTAGTCAGTAGGTAAGTAGAGGAAAGTGTTATAAATTGCGTTAGTTATTTTTTGCTTTTTAGTATTTTTGGAAGTCGGTTTTTTTTAACGTAGTTTTTATTTTATTTTTTGCTTTTTAGTGATTTAAGTATGGGTAGGCTTATTATTTATTATTAACCTTATTGATTAACCTTCAAGGTCAACCTAATAGCCTCAAGGAATACTATTCTCTATCCATATGCACGTATAATTTTGAAAGAATTTTCTCTGAACTCCTATCCTTTGAGGAGTTGTACCTTCCATCATCAGCTCATCCATAGGAAATCATCATCAAACTCAAATAATTGAACAAACTGTATGATATTGACTGAAACGTAACAGTTATATGCTTATAATTTGAGTGTTCTTCTCGATTTCCTTGGGATCCCATCATCATATGCTTACTAGATGATCAGGGTACCAACTTGAATATGTACCCTAACGAACAAAAAAAGAATTACGCAAATCGGATTAGAAATGTCAAAGTTATCGACATACTAATATACGAAGTATCGTCAAAATGACATCGTCCAAATAACAATAATGCTTATAAAATAAAAACTACTAAACCAAACTGAAAGAAATTTTTATGGGACCATCTGGCAGCTATTTCGCGTCGAACAAAAAAATAATCACGCGAATCGGTCCATTAACCGCGACGTAATCGATGTACATACATAGAAAAAAAAAAAAAAAAAAAACATACCGGCCGAATTGAGAACCTCCTCCTTCTTTTTGGGAAGTCGGTTAAAAATACAGTCTCTCTCCACCTCATAACATTTCCGAAACTATGATTGAGAAAACTTGTTATCCATTCAGGAATATGCGGTAAACAAAACCTTTTATTACACGTGATATATTAACGTTACGTGACGGAATATAACCAATAAATATTATTATCGCCCAAAACAGTACCGGGATATCCATGATTAGCTGTAAATCATCGTTAGGATTATAGATAAGAGATTACATATGAGAGCTTATGAATGCGTCATAGTTTACCTATTCAGTAAGGCTTATTTGATAAACAACTGTCCTGTCATTGTTCCATTGATTTGATTGATAAGTATTTGGTATCTTATTCCCTTAAAAATATAGATAAAGACTGAGAGAGAAGAAAGAGCCTGCAATATTGATAAGGGTGATACCATTCCAGCAAAGAACAGATAATATCTAAGTATATAATAAATATCAAATATATATTTTCTGTCGTGTAGGGAGCGAGAAACATGTATATTCTTCTTTATATGAGAATCTCGTCACTTTATGATTATTCTTCAATCAATTTGGAATCGTTATCTTTACTAAATGCTTGATATGTTACGTGGCTTCTTGGTAAAGGTAATTTGCTTTAGGGCGCTTAAACGATTATCTAAATGAATATGTTAAATTCTGTTGAAATAATAAAGTCGTCACATATTTATCAATCACAATACCCAAAGATATATACTTAATAGCAGTTATTATCGAATATCTCCATTGCGTTGTCGATGGCTCAGGTACCTATTTCAAATGTGGTCTACCATCTGTCAAAGTAGGTCACAAAGTTATATTTTGTCTTGTTTATGCCGTGTGAATGTTTGTAAATTGTAACTTAACATTCAAATTTCTAAATCTTTCTAAATTTTTATAAGTACACTTGAATTGCAGATGCTGTGATCAACATAATGATTCGTAAAATAGATATGAATAAAAGACATCAACTCGCTATCAACTGTTGTAAGTAGGTAAATACATAATTTTCTATTAAATGTGGAACTGTAACATGTGCTGTAACTGTTAAATGTGAACTGAATTAGGTAGGTATGTGAAACTGCATGCCTCACATGAAAATAAAGTTTTATCATTTAACAATGACATGCATCCATGGCATAAACCGAACACTTATCATAGGAGATATCATGATATCATTAAATTACGTCAAATAAATTATCTTATATATACTTGGAACTTTTTATGTAAAATATGTATACTTATATTAAGTACCTAAACCATATCACGCCTATTGAATCTAGTTTCACGTCACAAAAGCACTTTAAAAAGTAGGTAGCTCAGCCTTGAAATAGGTTCTACTATATACTACTGTAGAAGATAAGTAGGTACCTACTGTTGTTGTTAAGGTATGAAATCTACATGCAAATTAAGTGACAAAACGGCGTTCTTTATATAGAGACGCCAAATAGAGCAGTGTATTTCCACTATAACTTTTTGCATGAAAATGTGAAACCATAAATTGATATTTGTTTTTTAGTTTAGGTATCGTAAGTGTACCAGTCGTGGCCACGGTACCAGTAATGGCCAAAAATTAAAAGAAACATCTAGAATTCGGACATGAGCGAATGTTTTTACATTGGGATCACTGTGACATAGACTTTAGACATCGAACTATCTAAGTTTAACGTTTTATTGAATTCAGTCAGTTACATGTACAAATATGCGCGAATACAAAGTGTAAGGTGATTTGAAATTGACAACGACGGTTTTTCTTAAGGAAATCGTTAAGGCGGTGAGCAGAAAGTTTCACTTGTAAAATAGTATTGCTTAATTTAAATCAAAATTAGTTTTGTTTCATGTGTTAACCATAAAATAAAGATAAACTTAGACTAAGACTGGGGTATCCATTAATGAATTTTCCCTGTCCAAGACTGGGTCACAAAACTACAACTTTTATTTGTTAAATTAATTGAATCCAGCTTTGCCGTATCTCACGCGCAACACATTACAAATATTAAATAAGGACTGGACTTTACAGTTTTACTATATTCAGTGCTGAAACTTTCACAATTTTGGTAATATTTCACAAAAACCTGTTTTTTTTTTCTTAAACTGGCCACCATTGGGTCATTTACCATAGGTACGTAATATATTCTGGTAATCTAAAATAGATAGTTATAATTGGTTAAACTGTATGTTTTTATTAGTTATATTATTTATAAGTTGTATTTATATATTTGCTACAAATAAATAAATAAACATCGGTACAAATCCCTACCGATGTTACATTATTATTAATATTTCTTCGCGCGGTATTAAAATTTCTTCATATATGGATTATGATTTGTTTCATAGTTATAATTTATTATTTAGTTATTAATTCTATTTTCTAAAATAATTTTGGCAACACACGAAATAAAGAAACGTTCATTTTTAGATTTTATCCAAAATTTTTTTTTTATTATATTCAAAACCTACCTAACCTAATACTATAACTACTTTATTATCAGAAGCTTCACAATTCACATTTTACGATACTTAATCCTAATTTACAGTTTATTTACTTATCTAACAAAGCAAAGGCGAGCTAATATTAACCATGTCAAGAAGTCAGTCATAAAATATACCTATACCTGTTGGTATGACATTGTCACCACCACAATGACGCCGGTGACCACAATCTAATCACCCGATGGAGGTGGATCCGATGTCTGACTCTGTATACAATACCCGAGCTATTTTTAAACCTTTGTGTGTAAACCTATTCATCTTGCTCATAGAAATAATATTGTATTTATACTTCGTCGGTGTTAGATTTTACCCGTGGCGGTTTAGTGGCGTTACGATCGTAAGGATCCAAGTTCAAATCCCTAAGCCTTAGAGGTTTACTTACGTACCTACTGATTTACACAACTGGCTTTGGGGAAAGGAAAACATTGTGATTTATGATGAGCTTTAGGTAATAGATGAGTAAATGCCCAAAATGTCACACGAGCTTCGCCAACCTACACTGGGCCTGCTGCGAGGACTCTAATATTAGTTGGACTAGAAAATAGATGTCGGTAACAAACATCTATCGGTAACTTTTCAATATTCACCAATGGATTGCTCTCGCAATGCAACAACTGTAAATACAATAAACGCTATGGAAAAACAACAAATTTTGGTGTTACCACACGAATCACGATAGGGATTTTAAGGCACGATTTTTGGAGGCTGCCATATATTGTAGATAGGAATTTCCCCCTAACAAATAAGTGTTTAAAATAAAATTCAACAATGTACTATTCAATTCTTTCAGCTAAGTATTTACGGTAACCGTTTTTGGAGTTCATTCAATAGTTGTCACAATTCAAGTCACAAAGTAATATTAGGCCAGAACAACTGAAACTTCTGTTCACTATATCCTTATGAATAACAAAGCTATTAAGCTTTACAAATATTTTTCTATACATTTAGGAACATAGAAACAGGTACAATAGCAGTTTTCAGTATCACAATGGTAAATAACGTGGTGACATTAGTACGCACAGATAGAGCTCAATATGTCCACGGGATTCGACGATCCGGTACAAACCGGTTTCAAAGATATCTACACTATTGCTCACCGCCCACCGGGCACTGGAAATGCTGAACGACACCAACCAATTTAAAGTACTTACTACAGTTTATTTTTAGTTTGAGGATCCCGTGAGAGGAGCAACGCTACATAAATATCTTTACGAACTAAGTAGAGACTGTTTCAGATATGAAATAATTGTAAATGTCACTTAATGCAATTTAAATAAGGATTCAACAAAAGATACTAAATATGCATAAAGGGAATGTATTAGGCAACCTATTGAGAGAAATTCGTTTCTATAGTCCATAACATAGTCGAATATTAGAAACAAAACCATACCTAATACGCAAATGTAGTCTTTCTAAATTCTACAGCAACGCAGTGCTTTCTATAGTCAAAGGTTTTGAAATATACTTAATTTGTCACTGCATGTGAAACTCACTGTACTAAAAAGCTTGGCTTCTTCAGTTCTAATGCGAATAAAAAAGGTAAGTTTTTATTTTTTCACTCTACTTTTTCGTTTGAGAAAAATGAAATAAAATCTTTTATTATGTGAAATAAATAAAGTTTTCTGCAAAATGTTCTTTATCACGGGGGCGTCTGATCATCTAATCAATCACTCTAAATTGAAATGGTTGTGGTTAATGGAGTTCTTACGTCAGAACTACGTCAGGACTTTGATGTTAGTAATGCAATAGACCAGATCACAACAAATAAATTAGTAACACTATATGAATCAAGTTAATAGTTAGAATTGTATGTCTGAATGTCATGAGCATGTCTGTATGTATATTATGTTAATAAACACGTAGAATAGAAGATTTTATCTCATAGAACCATGTTAGCAACATGTTAATGTTTTCCCTTATGCTGTTTTAATTAACATCAAAGAAATCGTGGAAACGTTATTGACACAACAGTTCACTGTACAATACAGAAGATTGCGTTATTATCAAAGAATAAAAATATTATTTTAAATACACAAGACAGATAAAGAAATATGTGAAAAGGTTATTGCGGTCGCAATTTATTTATCTATATAAAATACAAGTTATACAAGAAGACTAAAAATTATCATGCATGATCCCACACTGTCTTCCATTAATCTTACAATGGATTGTGTAGTGACCCGTGAGTCGGATAGAAGAGTTAACAAATATGCACTCAACCGGATAACGCTAGATAAATGTAATAAATTCTACACTTTACAAAGACAGCAGCTTCCTGTACTGTAGTATTGTAGATAATTCTCATAGCTTACATGTTTAATAAAATCATAAGATAGGCTCTTCTGAATACATTTTTAAGTGCTTAGTGTCTTAGCATTGATCGTTTGATTGCATTCCCAGGGATCTTCAATTTTCCCGTGATAAAAAGTAGCATATGTGTTATTACAAAACACTCTGTGTTAATTTTCATCGCGACTCCTTCAGCCGTTCTAGCGTGAAAGAGTAACAAACGTATCTACATCTATACTTACATTTTCTCAAACAATTGCATTTATTGTTTTTATATTATTGTATATTTAATGTAGGTTAGGTCAGTAAATCTATACCAATATTATAAAGCTGAAGAGTTTGTTTGAACGCGCTTATCTCGGAAGTATGGTAAATGACCCAATGGTGGCCAGTTTAAGAAAAAAAAACTGGTTTTTGTGAAATATTACCAAAATTGTGAAAGTTTCAGCACTGAATATAGTGAAACTGTAAAGTCCAGTCCTTATTTAATATTTGTAATGTGTTGCGCGTGAGATACGGCAAAGCTGGATTCAATTAATTTTACAAATAAAAGTTGTAGTTTTGTGACCCAGTCTTGGACAGGGAAAATTCATTAATGGATACCCCAGTCTCAGTCTTAGTTTATCTTTATTTTATGGTTAACACATCAAACAAAACTAATTTTGATTTTAATTACGCAATAATATTTTACAAGTGAAACTTTCTGCTCACCGCCTTAACGATTTCCTTAAGAAAAGCCGTCGTTGTCAATTTCAAATCACCTTACACTTTGTATTCGCGCATATTTGTACATGTAACTGACTGAATTCAATAAAACGTTCAACTTAGATAGTTCGATGTCTAAAGTCTATGTCACAGTGATCCCAATGTAAAAACATTCGCTCATGTCCGAATTCTAGAGGTTTCTTTTAATTTTTGGCCATTACTGGTACCGTGGCCACGACTGGTACACTTACGATACTTACTTGTAAAATATTTAATATGAGTAGGAAAAGTTACTTTGCATTTAATATCCACGAAGATCGAAATTCTTTATACGGAAATTTGCTCTAGGTATATATGGCTATATAGAATGTTTAGTATGAAAAGGTATCAACCTTTTACGTATCGTTATCATACATACATTATTCAAAACCGAATCAATTTTAGATTAGGCAGCTACATTGGACGCAGTAATAAACTCTTTACGTGCGCACATTTTATGTTCACGTGTAGGCATGTACGTTACTGGTATAAAGTATAATAAACCGTACGAATGCGATCCAATCTGCTCGTTGTTTTTATCAATTTATTTCAACCAGTTTTCACTAGCTTCGGATATTGGATGCTTTATATTCTGCGCCAACAGACTGAGTAGGTATATGAACTGACGTAAAAGAAACCGATTTACATACGGTATGCAGTTAATATAGTGTTCTAAGTATATATTCTTATGGAATAAATAGCAGATACTAAAAAACAAACGAAAATAATATTATAGATACATGATATTAAGAACATTAAAAAACAAGGATTTGTACCAAACAATTCCAGATTAATAATTTAGCTCACTTTTGTTTCTAGCAGGTAATGTGTAATCTTTATTGATTTAACTAAATAGGCAATGGTAGGTTTTGTGGACATTTACAAAAAGCAACTGTTCACTTTACCTTATCTTTTCATACCATAAGTATTTTAATGTCTAGGTACAGGTGTTTTTGTTACTAACTGAACCTATATCTTATTAGATTTATCTTATTTCCTTTACCTGAGTTATACAAAGGTTAGATCTTAAAGGATATCCGGATTCGGCATCATGTTTACACAGCGTAGTTCACTTTTAATGGAAGGCTGCGGTGTTTTATTAATAGGATTTTCTTTATTAGATTACAGGTGCTGATAGGTACTTGGAGAAACCTTACGAGGGTTGGATTGAGTACACCTTAGAATATAGCCTTTGAAACTTTAATATGTCTAACATAAAGTTTAAATCGAACATAAATTGTTCATTAGTTTCTTTGAAATTCCTACAAGAATTGTGTGAAAACAAACCTTGAAAGATCTATCTCTCCAGGTTTGTTTGCACACTTATTATAAACACGAAGCTTACATATTAACGGACTATTCTAAAGACTTTTCACTGTATTAGTAAAAATATATGCTTATAAAAATTATCGCTTAGGCAGGTGTCTATCTATAAGGTGGAAAGTTTTAGCAATAAACGTCATACATAATGCATTTGGATGTCAAGTGTTGACTGATTGATGCATGAAATTCAAGATAAAATTAATTGCGCCTGAGAAATCCAATTTTTATCATTGACAATCATTTACACGATTATAATTACCAATAATGTATTTGCATTAATGACGTCATAATCTCTTATCATATCATGTCTACTGAAATGAAAATCAAATTTGAATAATCGAATCAATTGACTGATTGATTGATTCATGGATTGATTGATCTTCAGACATCTATTAATAAAAAAAAACAACAAGTTATGAACTCAGTTTCAGACTTACATTTCTAGCATCATATATTCAAAATTTTGTTACTTTAAACCTTTGAACAAATAAAGCTCAGGTTTAAAATCATACAGCCAAAATTTTATTCACTTTCTATGTCAACTCGAGCGTTCATAGAACATTCGAGAATAACCCCCGTGGCGCACCATGCGAGCCGCGAGATTGAGCCATACTTTTCTATATCGATCAAGAATATTCTACAAGACAATAGGGCTCCAACACGAGACAAGTTAAAGCACGCATTCGCTACGTACCGTGGTTTTAACTGCACGTTGCTAGTAAGATCATGAAGATATTAGATTTAATCGCAACTGTAGGTACATAAACTATATTTTTTCTAAATTAAATATTACATCGTCCAGTCTTTTTTTTCTTATAGAACTAAAAACGTACTGTGTTTTATTATCGCTAACCAAACTTTTTGTTATTATAATGCACGCAGCCATACATTTTGCGCGCATACTTCTGCATTTAATGTGCATCGAAATAGGGAAAACACCGATTAACACACCAAGAACCGATTAACTGTGTCATTTGTTGTAGAATAAAATTAAATGACAAATTAAACATGTTTAAATTATGTTGATGAAAAGCTTTCATTTACATATTTCAAAGAGAATGAGTTGCATTTGTAGTACATATAATTTAACTAATTATCATTTAGTTAAATTATATGTAAGTAGTATCTAAGAATAGGGTGTAAAGACAATCATGTTCAACTTGTATTGAGTACCTAGTCAGAAAGAGAATTCCCATGGTTAGCAACAGGCAGGCTGCCGACGCGCCAAGCTAAGCCAAATCTCTACCAAATACAATCGAAACTCTGCCAAAATATTACGAAAAGCATTAAGACCAAGAAAACATATTGCGCCGATCCCTTACCACTGGGAAGAGGACAGGCACTTGGACATAACTTTGCAAATTTTTCATTAAAAATTAAACTATTGGGTAAGTTAACGCATTAAAGCGTTAGTTAACGTTAACTCTGCGTTGTATATAGAGAGAGCTATGTATATAATGAAAAAAAATACATGAAAATCGGCAGACTGTGCCAAGGTGAAAATAAAAGAGGGTAAGTTCAGAATAAGCTTTATATTTTATATTTAATACTGGATAATAATTATCAGATCAAACAGACATTGTGATGACATTATTATACATACATGCATCCATGGTAGGTAAGTAGGAACACAACAGTTTGCAAACATCGACTCTACATCCAATGATAATGTAGGCTTCAACACTTGTAGTTGCAATTCAGCTAATTTATAGAACTTATAGTATAATTTCATACACCTAACTACCTATAATGGCAGTTCATTAGGTGACAAGGAACTTAGTAAGCAAATAATATAGCATCTCTAGGTATACCAGTGGTATATTTTCCATCACATAAAATCTCATCGAGATGTGCTTAAATTTAGTATAAACATTACATCACTATGTATGTTCAGTTTCGATTCAGTTTCACTGATTGATAATACAAATACAATTTTTAACAAAGCTGGTCCATTTACACAGTCATTTATATATTTACGTTACGTTAACAATACATAAAATCAAGCATAATTCATAACAAAAATGGAGCCTTACTCCTATAATATAAATAAACTATCACTGCCTAATAAAGGTACCTATATCGATGACTACAACACTGCTTACAATTATCAAATATCGACAGTTTGCACTACGTGTACATTTTAATCAATATAAGGTACATTTTATTATTTCTAGACTGCTAGTGCCAGTAACCTGCATTAGTTAACTTTTTGTCACAATGCGTAGACAGCGTTAGGTAGGTAAATCGAAACTGATATTAGGTTCCTTTTCATCTGTCTAATTTTCATTCGGCTAATTTTAATTCATTTTAGAAAATAACAATTTAATATAAACTAATCATTTTGGTAAATATTATTTATGAAACGAAAGTTTTTAAGATGTTGACATAAAAATAACGATTCATTTAATTGAAATAAATTACATCTTACAAATAATGAATCACAGATACCTTTCGCAACTGCCATGAACTACCTAGTTCCTAACAACCGCTAGGGTCGTGTCAACGATGATGATCCAATACTTCACCGACCCCACGGTATAAACTTATATTAACGCAGTCTTTAATCCGTACAACGTGCATAAAGCCCCTGTTACAACCTAATACTGACAACCCATACGTTACAATAACATTACTTATGACATGTAACAAGTAAACATGCAAACGTTATGGAAAGCGAACCGAATGTATGACATTGACAACTAAAACTATTGCATTGCGTCGATGAATCATCAAACAGTGATAAGGTTCTCAGCATCCGAGAGACCTCAGGCGGTTAGTTAGCACATTCATCAAAGTCACAAAGTGTACTCAACTCGTCGAATTCACTACCGGAAACATATCACAGATAGTGTGTCTGCGCGATCGCTTGTCGTCCTGTGACCGGTGCGGGCGCGGGCGTCCGTCACCGCGGCCGGCCTCGGCGCCGTCACCGTCACCGTCACAGGTAGGGCACGCAGGCGCCGCAGCGCGAGCGGCGCTCCGGGGACGCGGCGCCGGCGCGCGCCCTGCACACAAGCACGCGTTAGCTCACGAGCTCCTCTCCTCGCGGCGGGAGTCCGAGCGGCCCAGCGCCCGCTTCAACTTCTCCACCAACCTGCTGTGGAACTTGTCCTCGCGCGGGCCGCCGGCCGAGCTAGCCGAGCCCTTGCTGGGGCTGTCGGCGGCGGTGGCGGTGGCGGTGGCGGTGCGCAGCGAGGCGCGCGAGACGGGCGCGCGGCAGTAGGACAGCGAGCGCATGGCGGGCGCGCTGCGGTGCGGGGACAGCGCGTGGCCGCGCGGCGACAGCGCCGGGCCCTCGGAGCGCGACTCGGACACCTTCCGCACGCGCCCTCCACCGCCGCCGCCGCCGGCCTTCTCCACCGTCTCCGAGGCCCGCCGCGAGCGCTGGGAGTTGTAGATGTCCCAATCGTTCTTCACTACCGGCATCATGAACGCCATCTCGGCGGTGTTGACGGTGACTCTTGAGTTTTAACGTTTTTGATGGAATATCGCCTTCGTTGCGACGAAAAACTACGAGTTCACTCGCGGAAAATTGCTCGCGGATCGATATTCTGAGATTGGAAAATTTTCACTAAATCCTATTTTTTGCGAAAATTGGAAAATTTGTTGGGAGAGATAACTCGATGTTGACTTTTCTGGATGAAAAACAATGGCAGAATTGAGGAAATGCCGGCTTTCACTTCAATGTCACGATCACTGAACCGAAAACTATAGGATGTTCACACTAGGACGAATTGCTGTAGAATGAAGTATTCATGAAAACACACCCTGATTATAAGGAAAATATCGGCGCTACTATCGCTGCGGCGACTTTTGTAAACTCTGATAACCCAAACTACGGCTAATGATGGAAATCCATATAGAACTACTAGAACCCACGACGTAAAATATTTATCTTTTTATATGCCACGTAATAGCTGACGCAAGCGATAATTAATAGAGTGATTAATAGCAGATAAGAATGAATCATAAACTATGGTTCATTCACAGCTAGATTCACTGAACTACTGACCAATAGATGGCGGTGTCAAAACTTAACACAACTTAAATTCCTACTCAACAATAGATGGCACTTTCAAGTATTTTATCATTTAACATTATCAACACTGGTTGTTCCTGCATATCAGTTCATGCCAATAACTTTTAGGACATTATATAATTTTTGAAATCGAATAAATCATTACGTAGCAAACGAACAGATAAACCTTAGTTATCGTTTTTGAAAATGCTCAGTGTCTAGTAAGTTGATTTAGTATTCGTTTATATATTACAAAGGTCTGGCCGTGCCATTAAATGTTCAGTTAAAGACTTTACCAAATATAAGATAATTAAATAATACGTCAAATTTTAAGTACTAATTTATTGAATAACAAAAAAAATAATAGCAGATCAATATTCAATATCATAAAATAATTAACAGTTAACACATGCTATCCTAAGTAATAATAATAACTAACCAATGTTACTGGTAAAGCTTGAGAAAATGCATTTATGTACAATTTTATAAGCATACCGCTATACTGAGACAATTAGTGCAACATTTTCCAAAAAAATATAAGTATGATTCAATCAGGATAACGTTTATAATAAAAAATGAAATTATTTTGTCCATTACGTCATTCATATTTCATAATAGAGTAACGTATATGTGATCTAAAAGGGTAACAGACACAAAATATTATTCGAAGCGCGTAATAAGTAGGTACATAGTTTATATTATCCCTAACTGTGTAACTAGTAGCAAAACGGTATGCAATTTGTATCTAATACACAAAAACGTAATTAACATATTATTGAAGCTAACGACAAACACTAATAAATTATATATCACATGATTAACTGGTGGGATAAAATAATATCACTATTTTTATATTTCTAATGTCATGCAAGATTAAGCCCAAAAAGGCGTTTTAATAATCACCTAAAGAATACGAGTAATACAATAATAAATTTAGTAATCATAATAGTCTTTAACATTGTGCTTCAAAAATATTCTCCATTTAATACTAACTAACATTAAATAATCAAATCGATATGTAATTTTTACGTATGTTGTACACTACTCTGTTCTTCTTTCGACTTGTCCATGTCATAATACCCATTCAAGTTGATCATAGTAAGCAATTCTACCAAATGCCTTTGGTACCCACATTCCATCAACTTTGTTACGACTTTGTGCAAATATTTAGCCAATTTCTCAAATAAATGGAACAACTCTTCCAACTGTGCAAAACTTGTATGCGTAAAATATCCGAGTTCTTCTTTTTGCTGCCACTCGCTAAAATGTTTAAATATGTATTATAATTGCTATTCAAAAGTAACAATAAATATATCAAAAACTAGTCTAAATTGCTTACCCGGCTTTCAAAACACGACTGAACTTCAATATAACAGTAAACATATCATTAAGAAGTTTCATCACTGGCGTTGATCTGTTATTTAGGAGGCATCTAAAGAGAACTTTCTTGATATACACCACGTGGCAATCGTACAAATCGTCTAAAGTTCTCGCCTTTTTCAGGTCATTTTCGAATTCTGTCCATGATGTAAGTATGCACGTTGTGACTATGTAATTGTCTAGAGCACGAATCATTGACGCCATTATATGTCTGTATATTTGAATGGAAATATAATGTGGTGACCTCAGGAGCTTACGGGAATGTTGTTTGGATAACTTTACTGATAGTTTTAAAGCCTGTAAGAAATGTTGTTCTTTGAGAAAGATCATCCAATTATACATGAGTTATCTAAAGTCCTTTCATAAAAATTCTTACCTCAAAATCTTCACCTAACACCCAGAATATTCGCCTCATTTTAACCAAAAATTGGAATACTTTAGCATATCGTAGCAATGCTTCTTGTGATAATATAATGTTGAGCGGCCAACTAACAGAGTATGTTAATGAAAGACATTGCAAAACATCTGGCGAACTGTGTTGAAAACTAAGCGGTGATTCAGTTATAGTGAAAGATAGATTCTCTGAAAACTTGTGTACATCTGAAATGCAATAGCACAATTATATTTATCTTTTACAATTTTATAAACGTAACACATATTAACTGCATCAATACTCACGCGATATAGATGATCCCAGTGCTTTGTCTAGTATATTATGCAAAGTCGCGAAATTCAACAACTCTTGAGGATTCAATGTTTTCACTAGTTTAGTGAACAAATTATGGCAAATACTTCTAGAAAACTCTCCATCCATCAAAAAGAAATAGTCTTTCAAACTTCTTAAATGTTCGTACATATCGAGATTTACGAGAAAATACGTGAGAATGGAATTGTTGACTACTTCTAGCTGGTAAGTGAGAGGTAACATCACAGACCGCTGCAGACAAGCTGTTAGTGTCGCAATATTGTTGCAGGTAATTTTTTGATGATCTTCTTCTTCGGAACCAAAATGTGACGCAAATATATTAGCGCAAGGCTTCTTTTTCACTTCCTCCATAATAACTGCAGGATGTGTGTAACAAGAAGTCGTCATTTCGAAATCCATTTTAACGCTGAAGTGATCATTAGAATATCTCTTCAGCTCTTTAACACCGAACGGATCAAAGTCCTCAAGGCTGTATGAACCATCGAGCAAATTGAAAAATGAATGTTTCGCCTTGAACTCCTTCAATTCAAGATCCAGACTCTTCGTAGGTGAGTTATCGGGAGTATCAACGGTATTTATATCGCTTATGGCTTCCGAATCAGCAATTACATCATCGACTATCATCGGAAAATTGAATCCGTCTGAATTTAAATACTCTTTATCGGGTTTCGTTTTCCCGGTATCGAATTCTTTAGCACTATCGCTTCGTGGAGTAAAAACGTTACTAGACATTGGCCCTTCGAGTGGCATGTCGGCTGTAGTTGGAGTTTCCAAGTCGAGCTAAGGAAATAAGACATCATTATCACATTGAAAAAAATTACATCTAGGTACTTGGAAACATTGAAACTTACCCTCGGAAAGAATTCTCCTGGTGTAATCGCGCCTGTATTCGGTGTTACTTTAAGACTGTTCATGCTTCCTATTGTTTCACTATAAGGCTTTAAATTTAATGTCAAGCCAGATCTCTTGGCAGGCTCACGTTTCACACTGGCATATAAATTTCTATCTTCGTACTCTGAACCTAGAACTTTCTTCTTATTGCGTATTGCCTCTTCCTGAGCCACGTTTGCTGGTTCATTTATAACATGAACTTCAGCTGGAAGATTATATTCAACACCTAAAACTTTTTGTTTGTTGATTACTGCTTCTCTTTGAGCATCTGTTATCGGTTCTCTATCTACTGTTTTCTGTTGAGCTAGACCAAAGTCTGCTCCGAGAACTTTCAACTTATTCCTTTTAGCTTCAGTAAATGGACACAGAGCATCATTCACATTATTTTGTTCATCAAATGATGTCTTTGTTGGTGAAGAGTCTTTCAACTGGTTGTTTTCTTTGTCTATATGACCAAATTCATGAGCCATTACTTTTTGCTTGTTCTTATATGCCTCTTGTTTTGCCCTCTGATACTGTATATTATCATATGCATTATCTAATTTGCCACCAATAATGTCACTGGATGTTTTACTAGATTGAATATTTGAGTTAACTTCGGTGTTAATAGGAATCACATTCCCTTGAGCATCTAGAGCCTTTTTATTATCACAGCTTTTATAATCTGTCGTTTTAGAAACCCCAAAAATGCTTTTAGCGACGTTACATAGAGCACTGAACACATCAGTAGATCCTTGTGCATTACTTTTATTTTCATTGAATTCAAAATGATCCGCTTTTTCTGATTCTACCGTAGCAACTGAAGATATGGAATCAACCAATTTGTTTCCATCTTCTTGAGGATCAACCACACTATCAGCTCGAGCATCTTCGTCAGCTCTAGCATCTTGCTCATCATTATTAAAATCACTTTGGATAGACATCGCCATAATGTTCTCTTCATTTCTGTGATGCTCTAACTCCAACTTTTCTCTTTTCAAATTCCTTTCCTCAGTTGACAATAGCTGCATTCTACTCTGATCTAGCTGCAAGCGCTTTATTTTCCATTCTGTATGTATCTTACTCTTTTCTACTTCCATGTTAAGCTTGGAATAATATTCCATTATTTTGTTTCTATAAATAAATACAATGATTAAATAAATACGTTATAAATACTGAAAATAATATAATCAACTTGACTATCAGCAAGAGTTAAAGTTCTTTTAGTTTGAGGAACCGAATTCGAAACATCAACTAAGGTTAAAATATCTTGTGTTTATGTCTTACCTTTCATCTTCCCTTAACCTAGAATCGACTTCTTCAGAGGCTTTCTCAGCTGCATGTTCGATTTCGTGACGCATTCTTTCGCGCTGTTTTGCTTTATTCTTAGCTGCTTTAGCCTCTGCCATAGCTGCCTCCAAAACACGTAGGGAATGTTGTTTTTCAGCTATTATTAACTGGGCTAACCTTTTTCGTTCCGCTGTAAGAAATACGGTACATTGTTACCAATTATTTGCTTTTAAGTGCTAATCCCCTACTAAAATTAGCTAGATACATTCATCTAAGATTAATGTGTGGTTATAAGCATGCCAAATTAATTGTGCGTACATAAGTATCCTATATTATTTCTTTCATTGATCATCATAGCCTTTTTAAAAATATTATAGCTTACCAACAATCTTTTCCAAAGTTTCAGCCTGTTTCAGTGATGCCATTTCAGTGAAAGCCTTCCTTTCAGCTTCCCGCTTCAACAATATCTGGTCAAATGTAACCAGTTCACCGCTGACAAAGAGACACCTGGTTCTATATACGTCTAGCACTTGTTGCTGACGTTCTAACTCCTCGAAACTGGCGCAACACTTCACTGATGGGTGATCTGATGATATTAGAAGGACTAATGGATCCTAAAATATAATTTTTATCATAATTCTTGTTCGAATTGTCTTAATTAATTACAAATAATTTATACATTACTTACATTAGGATTACAAAGCTTTAACAGTCGCAATGATTTACCACATAATAGTATGAATTTTGAAAGTGCTCTCAGAAACTCCGGTATAGCGACACTTTGCGCTATATGGAAGCCTTTATCCCAATAACGTTTGGAACGACAGTTAACGTACTGGTTATCCTTTCGTATGAAAAACTCATTGTATCTATCTTCAAGCTCGCCTTCAAAGATAAATCTTTCTATAAACCTATTGAAAAACATGACATATTAAGTGTAATTTTGGGAGAAGTTCCCATGTGACTAAGGAAGTTTTTGATTTGACAACTGCACATATTAATGTTCTCCGGCTTTGTGTATTTTTATATGTCGAGACCACATTAAGTACTTAAGGGGTTATTTAGAGGTTCCTAAACCTATCTATTCTTCAATAAGACTGTGTAGGATTTTTAATAATTACTATATAAAAATCTTATTACATCATACATTACACTATTTTAATAAGACTTACTTGAAATAAACTCTACATATAGAGTACAGTGAATTGAACATTGTGTGAGCCGTCTTCTTATGTGTCACCATAGATATTTCATTGAACAAATACGACATGAGCTCTGCACCGCGAGGGATGGTCGTTTTTGAATCTGAAAATGAAATTGATAACTCCATTGACTCAAAATATTGAATATCTCTTAACTATACTGACACTATATCATCCTTATTTATTAGGACATATATTGGATTATAATTAGTTTGCGTCAAAATTTTTAATTTATTAATTAGGATAATAATAATAATAGGGTACACAAACAGTGGCACAATAAACATAACAATTAAACATCTGCACTAAACTGATAAAATTTATACTAATATTATGAATGTGAAACTAGCACTGTAGGTTACGCGGGTGAAACCGCGGGGAGCCATTAGTTATAAATAAAAATTACCTGAGTCAATCATCTTGTATATTGCAACAATAGTTTCAATCTCATATTTGAGAGGCTCCATATGATACAATATTTGCAACAATGTCGGCATGCAATTCAGTTCTTCTGCGCTGCTTTTACAACATTCCTCGTATATCTCTGTGGCTAACAGACGAAACTCTAATAAATACCGCTTTATCACTTCTCTTGCTGCCTGCAAGTATTATACGAAATATAATATTAGGTATCATAAAGAAGAAAAGTTCATAGTTTACATTACTACTATCCACCCTACGGTTTTACCCCCCCCCCAGATTATATTTCATCGGTGTAAATTTCCTATATTGATTTATGTACTAATATTGCATTTGACATAGATACAGTAAGTAGTAGAATACTCTATGACAAAGTATAATATTATATTACATTGTTGTAGTATATCATTTATCTTACATATACATTTGTGAAAAGAAATGCTCTATGAATAACTATCGATATTTTTGAATTTTAAATAAACATACCTCATAGACAAGTCCGTAACTATGAAAGTGATCCTCTAAAGTCTGATTGAAGGCAAACTTATACAATCGCCTATAATAAGTGCCGACCAGCAGCAAATCTGACACATAGCCCTTGATATGTTCTCTTGATATTCCTTCCAAAACTAAATTCTCTTTCATATAGAAACTGTTTGTTTCTTGACTAAATGGAAATGAATTTGTTTCTACGCCAACTGAAAAGTTCATTCATTATTCTCTGACACATGGGTCCAATCTAGGAGGAAACAAATGAGTCAGTAAATCATTTAAGTGTTAAGCAAAATTCATGGCTATAAATCCCACCTAGGACAAACATTTGTATGCATGAATATGTCTGTTTGTTCTGTGTCTGGATGTAAATATCTATATGTATGTTTTTAAAAGTATAAAAGTAGTATATCAGCTGTCTGGTTACTATAGATAGGGTTGCCATCCGTCCGGGTTTCCCCGGATTTGTCCTAGTTTAGAGGGCATCCGGGGAGCGTCCGGGGAAGGTTTCATTTGTAGACCGGGTTTTAAAAAAAATAAAAAAAATAGTAACAAATTGTAATATGATTCTGTTTTGTTAAAATAATGAATGAATAAAAAAACCGACCAAGAGCGTGTTAAGACACTCGCAGTGTAGGGTTCCGTAGCTAGGTTAACAAAATTCAATACCTACTTTACGTATACATACGATTTACTCAAACCTTTTTTTTTAATATTGAGGTGGCAACGAAATGGTTAAAAGTCGTATTCGGTTGATTTTCTGATCTTTTTTACTTGACCGACTATAACTCGTCAACCTGTAACGCCAACTTACCCGTGATAGTTTTCCTTCTAAATTCATCATATATGCTACTAGCATGAATTTTTTCACTCTACAAACAATGGTTTAGTTTTAGAGGGGGGGACACATGACTCTAACTAAAATTTCAGTATAAAAGCTTAATATTTAGTAAACGAAACCCTGAATCGAAAAGCTTTCTTGGCAAACCTTTGCTATTTTTAATAAGCTATCTAACGATATGCCACACTATAGGAATAAAGAAAAAAAAAATTTCTTCCCGGTTTACGTGTATGGAAAAAAAATGTTTTTCAAGATTTTATATTTCTATTTTGTTGACGCTGTTAATATTTACTACCATACCAAATTACAGCTCTGTAATATCAACCGTCTCTGACCCGCGGACGGACGGACGGACGGACATGGCGAAACTACATTAAACACAAAAAGTTAGGGATATAAATAAAATTCGAAATTTTTGGGCGATTTTCAAAGAGCTGTAACTCCGAGGAAAATAATCGTACAGCAAAAAATAGAAAACCAAATTGTAGCTTCAAGAATCTAGTTTTTGGGTATGGTCATGAATTTTTTGTATCATGTTTGGATCTGGAGAAATTTTATGGAAACTACCAAGGAAAAAAAATGCAAGTTTTTGTCACCTAAAAAAGGTCTATGGGCTTCAAAAATGTTTTTTTAATTGTTTTTGTTACATGTTCTGTTAGAAAATTTAATGCCATTTAATTTGTTGTAATTAAGAAGCCTGTCCAATGATTTACCACGGAGTTATTGTCAGTCAACCCAAAAAAGATCTTTTTAACTTCGACAATCGATGATCCTGTCATCATGCGAGAGCGCTTACGAGCAGTGACCCAAAACAGAGGCAATATTCATCCATTTAATCCAAAGTTATACCAAGTTATCTAAATATCCTTAATTATGCAAATTTTGGCCTTTTTTTCAGTCAAAGTTTTCAATTCAATAAAAATGTTTTTGACAAAAGCTGTTCACGTTTTCTTACAGAGAATACTGTGTACTTTGCAAAACCCATCTTTGTTTTCCTATACGATCATTATTCTCAGAGTTATTGATTGTCGAAGTTAAAAAGATCTTTTTTGGGTTGACTGACAATAACTCCGTGGTAAATCATTGGACAGGCTTCTTAATTACAACAAATTAAATGGCATTAAATTTTCTAACAGAACTTGTAACAAAAACAATTAAAAAAACATTTTTGAAGCCCATAGACCTTTTTTCAGATGACAAAAAAATTGCATTTTTTTTCCTTGGTAGTTTCCATAAAATTTCTCCAGATCCAAACATGATACAAAAAATTCATGACCATACCCAAAAACTAGATTCTTGAAGCTACAATTTGGTTTTCTATTTTTTGCTGTACGATTATTTTCCTCGGAGTTACAGCTCGTTGAAAATCGCCCAAAAAATTCGAATTTTATTTATATACCTAACTTTTTGTGTTTAGTGTATAAGGGTTCGTAGTTGACTACGGAACCCTAATAAGGTGATTTATGACATTTTCAACTGTTTTTCTATTACATTGAATATGTCTAAAAGATCTTGCTGACATGTCCGGCTTTCGGACTCTAAAATCCGGGGTTTTCACGCGTCTTGTCCTGTTTTCCAAATTTTAGAGATGGCAACCCTACTATAGAACAACCCCTGCTTAGTTTGGAATAAGATTAGGCATGTGTGAAAAATGTCGGAAGATTTTTATATTTATTCCTTTGAAAACTGTTACTAGATGTCTTGAAGGTAGTTAAATCTGTTATAAAACATCAAAAACATCGTTACTTTAGCATTATCAGTGATAATGCATAATCAAGCTACAAAATTCAATATTTTCTTTGCTCTTGAATTGCAATAATCAAACAGGAACCTAATTGTAACCAAATCAAACTTATGAAAATAATTGTATAAATAATAATAATATAACCAAATTAATACTTACTCATTAAATACATGACATGTCTAATGAACTGCTTTTCTGATATAACATTCAGATCTGTTAGTACACCCTCATATGTTTGCCTCCACAAGCTCATCTCCCTTGGTGAAGTTGCAATCAATTGTCTTTCATTTATAGGCGGCAATTTAGCTGTAAGTAAACATAAGCATTTATATATAGGTGGGTGAGTTCCCAGGACCTTCATCTTTCCCGAAACAAAAGGTAGGGTTTTCCTTTCCTTAGCTCTAGTTTATATATATAGAAATTCCGGTTGGCTTTGTGGTTTGTTTGTGTGGTGAATTCCACCCAGGACAAACCTTTGTATCCATGAATATGTCAGTTTGTTCTGTGTCTGGATGTAAATATCTATATAAGTATGTTTTTAAAGTATACATTAAATTTAACACTTACAAGCAATTTCCCATATATTTTCAGGTACATCCTTGTCTATTTGTGTTGCCAGCTCCCAGATATCAACAGTATCAGTATGTGTTTTAGCTCTGAACACTTCTTTTACATCTGATTTTATATTGGTACTTGCTAATGATATCTGTAAAAACATAATTGTTTCTAAATAAAGCTATACAAGATATTTCTTTACATGATCCAAAAGTACTTTGAGCATAATTAATGCATTGAGATGTCAATCAATCTGATTATATGTAATACCTTAATATTGGCACCATTAGATTCAGATGTAGGTATCTGCAAATCTCTAGGTTCAGTCAATCTAGGGTAGTTTAACATCTTACTCTCAGAATAAGGGCTATAATGTGTTGAAGTGAGTGATGCCAGCGACATTGGACTTAGGAATGTTTTCAATTCTCCTTGTCCTCGCATTTGGTTTGCTGAGTCAGGCAAGACTGTAAACATAATAAATTCAAATACAAACTTTCTGCAGTTACAAGTTATGATCACTTTTCTGGGGTTGTTGCTGCAGTAAAATATTTTTGTGATTGGATGAGTAGGTAGTAGAATGTATCCTAGATGAAATAATAAATGCTGTATTTGTATTTACATTTACATAATTTTTTGTAGGCATCCACAAATATATTATAGAAAGTTTATAAAAACAAAATAAATATTAATCATATTGGATATTATTATGGACTGATTTTAAAGAACATATCCTATTAGTTAGAGATGTTAATTAAAATCATAAGATGACCATAGGTTTTATTGAAATGGGAGAAGTCTCATTCTGTGCCCCTTTGGCCCCATGCATCTATACTGAGTAAGGATATAATAGTAAGATTGATAATTTTCAAGGACAATTAGAAATAAAATTATACACTTACAGGGTGTTGAATCAAAGCTCTCCACAGTATATTCTGTGTATGTCTGTGACATGTGGTTGTCTAACATAGCTCCCTGACGCTTCAATGAAAAAGGCAACTCAAACACATGAGATGGAAAGTATGGATATGGCTGTGGGGAACCAAAAGCTTCCTTTTGAGGCCTTGGAAGCATTTCATCCAAAAGACCAAAACTGAAGGGGCTCTGAAATAACCAATAGAACATGAGAAAAAATATTAAAAGCTGTTATAAAAAATTTAAAAATCTGGAAATGACCGAGTACCTGAAACATTTCTGGTGACATGTCCACTTTAACAGAATCAGTTAAACCAACAAGGAATCTCAAGATATTATAAATATTATCCTTATTTCCACCAAAATCAGTTTGACGGATTGTACTTATTATCTTTTTAAGTTCAACAGATCTTTTGTATTCAGCTATATTCTTCGTATTTTGTTGTGATACAAAGTAATGTGTAAGTAAATCAACAATAGGGTCTCCTTTTGACGAAGAAAATTCTAGAGGTGTCTTTTTCAAAATTATTTCGTAAGAGATAGACCTCATTCTGCTCGTTAGTCGCTTTAGCGATATTCTATTTTGCACATTGCTGTACTTCTGAGCTGTTTTATTACAAAGATCTGTGAGGAGATCATATACTCCATCTTCCTCTAAAGGATTTGTGTTCGCTGAAGCCATTACTCTCACTTTACTATAAATATATTTGGAAGAGTATTTTATTTCTTATAAAACCGGCACATTAGCGCTAGGACGCTCAAAATAATGGTTTTATTATTTTGTTATTATTCCATTTCAAACATGGGATTCTTCCATAGATTGCCATTAAATATCTCAACTCAACAACCAACAAACAAATCAACTTAAGAATGAATAGAGTAGACACAAACACAACACAAACAACTACTCACTCACAGAATATAAAATATATAGTACTCTAAACTAGGGACGTCAATATTCATCGATTTTTTGTTGGAGTCGATAACGTCGGTGTTAAACACATCGATGTTGTCAGAATAAAACATCGATACGGCAATTACTTTTTGGTGAGAACGCCATCTTGCCTGCATTGGATGTAAGTACTAGGTTTAAGTATTGCAAAGCAGATAGTGATTATTATTCTCATTTTCTTAAATGATTGGAAAACAATTAGTTTAGGCCTGCCTAAGCATTTTCTTGCAGAGTGTGCCTAAAACATACCGGGAATGTTATTATTTATTAAATCTATATATAAATAAGATAAAACTGTAATAATTGATACAGAAAACATCGATGTTTTAGTTCGATATTTATCGTGCATCGATACTTTTGACTCTTATTTGATTTTATGACGATCATCCCAACCCCATGGACCTAATAGTTAATATATTACAGCTTGGCAAAAAAGAGTGTGGAATAAATGGGGTCGCTACTATCGCACCTGTGGCAACCCCGGATACTACGACTGAAAACTTTTTGATACTTGTTATTTTTGAGATATGATTCCAATCCCGAGTGGTTCAATCCCTCGGAAGGCTTAAATGTCCAGTATTTACAATGTTTATAGTGGGCGGTGGTGGATACCTCCCACAGACATGACAGACAAATAATCATGCCTCCGAGGGCAGTCTAATTGTGGGATTGTTAGGAATTGATGATAATAATTTGGGTACGAGGTTAAGAAAAAAACACTTTTTTTTAAAGCAATATTTTATTACAATGCAAACTATTCAAAAACACTTTCATCTAAGTACTTGATCCCAGAAAAGTCCACATTTTGGCTCGAGCTTCCTGCCACTTCAGAATCACTAAAATATTCTGAAAAATCACTGAGATGACATTTGTTCCACCTACTTTGACAATTTTTCTTACTGTGTTGACAGTTGTTCCTAAAACAAAAATAAAGTTTCTTATTTAATTAGTTTCCGACTCATTATTATCAAGTATCAATAATGGAGGTTAGAGTATACGAGACTTTTCAAACTACAAAACATAACCTCAACTTTAAATTTCTATAAACAACACTAAAACTTACTTAAATCTGCGTATCAACAAAACTACGCATGGAAAACATTTATAAAACCTTATTTTAAGGTACAATGACTTATTTAAGGTACATAAATACCTGTCATATCAGCAGTTCTTTGGTAAACATTGTCGATATCGGACAAAACTTATCCCGCTTGAGATTCGGCCAAACACCGCGTAAGGACGTGGTAAATCACTGTTCTGCCACTACTGCGAATATTTTTATTCATTTTGAATAGTAAATTATGCAACGTAAGCTGATAATTTAGGGAAATTTACGAAAAATAACTACAATACACGCACTGTTGACACAAAATGTACTTGCAGTTGACAAGTGAAGCATGTTGCCACAATCATCGATTTTTAGTTCCAACTGTCACCGCGTCAGACTCTTATTTGCCAAGCTGTACGTCCATGCCCAACCCTTAACTACTTGCACTACCACAGATTAATAAATTGGTAAATAGAAAACTGACTGCTAAATAGAAAACTAACAATCGATAAATGTTTTGACAAAAGGTAGGTCCATCTCCATGACAAAAGGATATCTCTCTCTTGTCGTACTATGTTTGTCTCTATTTCCCCTCATTCGCATCCGTTTTTTTAACGTATGGTAAAAAAGCGTTCATACACAAAAAATGGAATGCATTATTTGTTGTATTTGAACGTTTTTTTACCGTCTGGTAAAAAAACTCTCGTGCCAATGAGTATGAATGAATAACTATCTTTATGTATGTCCTGTCAAATTAAAACGGACTTTTTGAGGTTATTTCAGAATTCAGGTTATGTTATTTGATTTAGGCAGAATGTTGGCTTAGCTGAGTAAAGTAAATAAACTCAACGACGAGGAGGTTAGTTTTTATACTAAAAACTTCATCTACGTTCTAAAATTTAGTATTTTTGTAATGACAAAGTAAATATAACAAAATTATTTTCATTACATATTAGAAACTGAAATGTTTTGATCTATATTTCGGTAGTTTGACTAGCTCAAATAGATTTTGTTTATAGAATTTTATGAAACAATATCTTCACGGTGACGATACATAAAAAGAAGACATGAATCAAGCAGATGTTACTAAGTTGGTTTCAAAGCTGCGTTTTAATGTAAGACCAGAGCATCGTAGACTTAGAAATCCAAAAGGTCCGGAAGGTAGATTGGACAAATTACGTAAAACTGTAACAGGACTTATAAAATTCGAGAGAATCGAACTGAATTTCAATAGAGCTGATGAAGCCCGTCAATATGCTGAACGCGTAAGTAATAATATTATGAATTATTCTCTGACTACTGTAGATATGCTGTAATAAATTGATTGTTGAATTTATCATCAACTGACAAACAATAATGTTGCTGGTTACAAAATTATTAAAGACTAGTGGGGGGTCCCCCAGGAATGTAGAGAGTCACTTAGGTAGGTCTACAAGGAATACCAACAAGGATAAAAGTAGCTTATGTGTTATTCCAGAACATATTCTAAAACTGTGCCAAATTTCAAGCAGAAACCCTTCAACTATTTGGCGTGAAAGAGTAACAAACTTCCATCCATACTTCCAAACTTTCGCATTTACGATATTAGTATGATTTGAATTATTTTATGTTTCAGCTTATATCAGAAGCCGTCCGCCATGGAGATTGTCACAAAGCTACAATGGAAATGGCAGATTTTTGGTTACTTGAAAAAGAATTAGTGCATAAACTTTTTAAAGTTTTGGCACCAAGATTTGAAAACATTAACACATCTTATACAAGGATGTACAAAGCACCTAAACCACAGTATGGGCGCACCTTAGAGAAATCAGTATTAGAACTTAGAGGAAACCCATATCCACATCTGCTGAACAAACAATCTAACAATAGGCTTTTGATTCAAAATGTTCTTCTTGATGCAGCAAAGTATGATTATAGGCAGTCAAAGTATGCGGAGATGGCAGAAAAAATCGCTAAAGGTGAAACAGCACAGACAATAGAGAAGACTAGTCCTAGTGACATAGTTGTAGATAGTAAAACAACATAAATATGGGATCCAGTTAATATGTAGTTTCAAATGTATAGCTTTCATCCTGTTATATTTAATATATAGATATGTAATAAATAAAGAGATAGCTTAAATATGGAGAATTTTGAAACTTATTCTTACGTACGTACATACTGCTAAGCAGAATTGAATTAGAGCAGTATTTTTCCATTGGGATTTAAACTTTTTTCAGTGGATAAAGATTCTGGCATTTACCATGGGCTTACTATAATTTAAATTAGTTACGTGATGAACCTTTTCAGTGTTCCATAGCCAAAAGATCTCGATCTTGATAATATGTTACAACAAGTAAACTCTTGAAATTTTTGCAGGGTTTGTACCGCTTTATGTACTATAAAACATTTTTGGAGAGTTTTTGATTAGTATTACGTTACTGGCATAATAGTAGGTAGACTATAATTACATAGTATTTAATGCGCACTCTTAATGCACGAATCCAACAAGCGCTTCGTCGGTTTTCATTAATTAAATGGATATGTTCCTTAATCAGAAACCAAGAATACGTTAGGTTGGTATCATAACAAGAAAAAACTAAATGCACTTTGCGCCAACAATTACCATTTATCAAAGCGTTATCAGTGTCACTGATAAATGTCAATAAACTGTTGTAGAAGATCATATAAACCCACCCATTGTTTTAACAAACTGTGGCTTTGATAAGGCTGATCACATATTGTAAATATAGGTACTGAACATTTTAATTATTCTCTAGTAAATTATAGATACACATACGAATTATAGATGGGGATAGGGAATGTTGGGCTTCGTACCTTATACGAAATCCAACTCTTTAATTTTTAAATTGAGTTCAATTCTAATATCCTTAGATTAGTTAGTGGAAATAAGGGATCTTGCTTGGCGACGAGGTACTTAGTATATTAAAAGTCGATGCGTAGCAGTTAAAAATCTCCCATGGCTTGACAAGGATATGTACAAAATAGGTATTTTCCTTGAGTATAACTTTAAAGTTATACTCAAGGAAAATACTAGTGATGTGCCGAGTCGCTGTTTTGGTGGATCGAGTCAACTCGAGTCAGTTTATACGGTATTCGAGTCATGAATCGATTCCCTCTACTCGAATTCTATGTTTGGTATTCGAATTCTGACTCGAGTCCAGCTGGACTCGAGTCAGTATTTGAATTCCGGCTAGACTCGAATCAACCCTCATTACCGATTCCTTTTTTCCTAATGTTGCGGTTGGCATCGACCTCAAAAGAAATATTGCTCATATCCGATTATGAAGACGCTTCATGATTTTAAATATTTATGTATCTAAGTTATTATTTATCAGGTATCAAAGTTATTACTTTTCAGTTATTCGTTTGTGTTTTAAAGTCCGGTAAATGTTGTTTAAATTAGTTTTTAATGATAGATAATAAAAAACATAGAGCGTAACAAAACTCGTATACTAGACTCGAGTCAATTGAACTCGCATAAATAGAATCGAGTTAGCAAGTACGATTCGATTTTTCCAGACTCGAGTACCGGAATCGAGTCTGGCGTACTCGAATCAAAATAAATTGGTATTCGAGTAGACGAGTCCAAAGCAGGAATCGAGTCTGACTCGAGTCAAACCGTACTCGGCACATCGCTAGAAAATACCTTATGTTAATAATATAACCTAAAGTTTATACCTATGGTTAAAAATATATGCCTATTTTTGAAACTCCAATGGCAAGGCAGCGAGCGAGGAGGCGGCGCGGTTAGGTACATTTTTTGCCTAACCTATGTTATGTAGGAAGGAGCATTAGGTATTCTGATTAATTTTGACATCTTACAATGTGTGGCCGGCCTTAGAGATTGAGTTAGTCGATAAATAAATAGGTAAGTACAGAAGTACGTACTATGAAATAAAGACAACTTAAAAGGCATCAGTTAAACCGCGTTATCAGTGTCAGCCCGCCACTGTTGCTGGAGCATACCTTTTGTACTTCAATAATTTTCATCTCGCTGAGATAAGAAGGAACTTGCCTACTTACTATGCAGTCTGAAAGTAAAATCAAAAGTCAAATGCATAGAATCGTCGTCATTGGATCATGTTCTGTTGATTTTACAACGTAAGTATGTATAGGTACTTCTTACTAATAATATTGTCTTTTTACATAAGAACTTTGCTGTTGACCAACAGACAAATCGGTTCTATTATATCTATATTATACCTACCATGAATATTAAGCAATATTGTCATCACACCGTCAATATTACAAATTACCTACTAAACTTGTGTTCAAACTCGTCTGCCCTATTCTATGATATTCCTTGGGTACATTTACGTTAGGTTAATTTGAGGTTATTTCTTTAGTACGGTCTACCTAGTTAGTGCGTATGACATACCTAATCATAATATAAAAATCTACGTAGGCACTTAAATAAAATAAAAAGTTTTGTTGTATTAACTAGGTGCGCACAGTATAACTAATGTATAAATATAGAATAGACAATTTTATATTTGTAAGCCAAAATGGGCGTGATGCGGGGCGCGGGCTGTATTTTAATGTCACGGTAGGTATTCGCTAAAATTAATTTTAATTAAATACAATTTAGATTTTGTAGTAAGTAGGTACACAAAATAAAAGTAAATTAGATATAGGTACATATTATCCCAACTATTTACATTGGACGAACTTATACCTACCTACGTATTTCCAAGTTGCACTTACCGGCTTTATATTTTTTTATTTTAAATAAAACTTTTGAAATAGTTACTATATTTTATAACTTATCAAAAACCTAAAAGCATATAACTACCTTAAATTGTAATTGAAGTCCTTAAAATATAGTGTAACTACTTAAATTTAATCCAATTATTCTGCACATTAACTAGCTATAGCTGAACATTACCTAGTTAATCTTCCCATGATTTGATAGCTTGGTACCAACATAATGGTGCTTACACGAGTGGCACTGAACTATTTTCAACCCCAGGAAAGATTTAATCTCTTTAGAATTGATAATATGGATATTTGACTGGTACCTCCCTTGAAGACGGGTAGGTATCTAACTAGTTACCATATTGCTGTATAATTTATACTTACCAACCAAAGTCAAAGAGCTGAGAAGAAGCCAATAGCTTATTGGCATAGTATGTATGTAGGTACTTAAATCATCTTTTGTAAAAGAAAATAAATATTTTTATCGTATTTTTATATTTTGTCAAGTAAGTACTTATATATTAAATAAACTTCATTGGCACTCCCTATTAGCATAAAACAATTGTAATACAAATGTGTAGGCTTAACTTCTTTATATAAGTTATGAATTTATTATTTTAGATATGGCTCAAGACTTCCGAAACCTGGAGAAACCATCCATGGGACCAAGTTTACAACAAGTTTCGGCGGCAAGGGCGCAAATCAATGCGTAGCTGTTGCCAAATTAGGTGGCAATAGTTACATGATAAGTAGAGTAAGTCCTATCAATAAAACATCTCGGTAATTTATTAATACATTCATCATCACATTTATTAATTTTAAATTAACACACGGTTATTAATTAAAACTTTCTATCTTTGAAAACAAACTTAAACGATTCAAACTAAGTTCTAAAATGTGAAATTCTAATGAATTTCATTTTTAGGTTGGCCATGATCATTGGGGTGAGAAGTACAAAGAGCATTTAAAAGATCTTGGAGTCAATGTGATGCATGTGAATATCACACCAGATGTAACAACAGGGATAGCTCAAATATCAGTTGCCGAAAATGGTGAGAATCAAATCGTGATTGTCCCTGGTGCTAATAATCATCTCAGTGTAACCGACGTTGATGATGCTAAGCACCTCATACAGAATGCCGATGTTATCATAGGGCAATTGGAAACTCCGATGGAAACTACATTCGAAGCATTCAAATTATGCAATGGTGTATGTTCTGTTGTTTTTATCAAGTTATATTTTGAAATATCCGTAAGTAGATTGTTTAGTTATATTTTTATTTTTTAGATAAAACTCTTGAATGCGGCTCCAGCTAAGTCGGATATAAGTCACATCTTGCCACTATGTACTATTCTCTGTGTCAATGAATCTGAAGCATCATTACTAACTAACTACGATGTTAATATTTCGTAAGTATTAATTTTTACGTGTTTTTTTTTCAAATAGCTGGTTTAGCTCTAATCGTAATGTTTGTGTTAATTGGATGCATTTACTTAGTTACTTATAACAATAGATTGACAGAATATTATTTAAGATTTCCATAGGTATTATGTAACTATCCACTAATTTAAGTTTTAAATAATAGTTATTATTTCTAGAAATGCCGTCAAAGCTTTAAATAAGCTTCAGGATTATGGTTGTCAAACAGTAATCATCACTTTAGGACCTAATGGAGCTGTTTATTTATCTCAAGATCATCAACCAATACATGTTTTATGTGAGAGAGTGAAGCCCGTAGATACGACGGTAATTATACTTGGTACCTATTCACATAAACTTCTGTGTGAACTTTGAGTTCCCACATAAGAATTTGATTATATATCTATGAGTTGTAAATTGATACCTATTAACGAGTTATCCAAACCTAATTTACAGGGTGCCGGTGATGCGTTTGTAGGTGCGTTGGCTAAATTCATGGTAACGCATAAGGATTATCCACTGCATCAAATAATCGGTGCTGCATGTAAAGTAGCAACCCTGTCGGTGATCAAAGAAGGGACACAAACAAGTTATCCCGAAAAGTTTGATGCATTTAGCACAGAGTATAAATACTTGAATCTATAAGTAAAATTGACTTAAGTCTATGAAATAAATAAGACTTATTTTTAGAACTTTTTATTATTTATTTTAATTAAATTTGAAAGATACATGACAAGCGCCTAGCAACTACAATAAGATTATAAACTATCAATAACATAGAGATGTTTACTAATTTAGCTCAATAACTGTGTACGAAGACTTGCTTTGTTAAATAGTAAACATAATATATAGGTACTAAACTTGCTTTTTAACTCTAATATTAAATAAGTATAATAAGTTTATTGCCGGCTCTTCTCAGCAAAACCAACCTTCCGAACCGAGCGTTAGAGTTTGACTATTCTTAAGTGTCTGTGAAGGCCTAATTGAATAAAAAACATTTTTCATTTTCATTTTCAAATAAAATTTTCTTATATGTCTATATTTAAACGTACATATATGTTATCAGCTTATCATTGCATCTCGATACTTCGACTAACTACCTACATCTACTTTGTCTGTTAATTTACCAATGTTACTAAGCTAGTTGCAGGTAGTCAGTAGGTTACAAACTTTTATCATATTATTTCTAATAACTATGAACAAGCGCCTCTCTACAAAGAGATGCTTTATATTCTATTTAGAGTAAGGCCATATCTTTCGTACCACATTAATCATTCCTGTAAATGCCATATTTCGCCTTTAGAAATCTAATTCCGGTAATGCGCAGATTATCCGGTAAATATGCATATTGACACATTTTTAGGTTAAAAAACAGAATTTTCTAGGCAAATCAGCTATATAAAATATTTGAGTAACAAAGCTTTTACTGTTTCCCACTTCGACTAAAATCTAAATCCTTAGTATTGTTATCTACTCCCGGTAAAGTATAGTGTCATAAAATAAGTAGCGGCCTTATAAGGCACAGTGGAGTAAACGCCCGGGCCGCGTTCTTTAAGGGTTCATGCACAACAACCCGAGTAACATAAAATATTATGTGGATGTTAAAATATAAGACCATAAAGTGACGTGGTATATTATTAACGATTACAGACTTCACAATTTATTAACTACATCGGTGAAGTGTTGTTTGACAACGTAATTGGAAATTGTAACAATTTGAATTATATCTTATTAATAATACCTAATCTAATTTTATATAGAAACATAACTAAAGAATTAAACAAGGGCCGTGCAATGATCTACCGACCAGAGGTTCGCAACGGTTTAGGCCACTACTGAGTGGTGACACCGAAAGTGATAGTAGTGAAAATAATGTTGCACCTGTATAATAATTCCCTATTAAGACTATGTATTCATTATTTCGTCTAGTAAATTTTCTTACAGAGCAAAATGATTAAGTTGCTGATTTACTATCAATCATGGAGTACTGAGATTTATGGGAACCACAGTCCACGGTCTACTAACATTTAGTTTATTAGTATTCTAGGTAGACTATCAAAATACAATCCAACACTAATCATCTCATTATTTCGACATAATGGAATCACTACATTATTTCATTAAAGTTCAAGACACGAGCTGGGATCCCACTATGAATGCCTGGCAACCCTACTATTGTTAAATCAACGTCCGTACAAACTTCGAGTCATCCAATGCAAAGCAAAATTATGTCAAGGTCTCGTCATGCCGCCTAAGGGGGTTACCAGACCAATAAAACGATCTTTGAGATAAATGACATACTGACCACTGTGTACCTAGTCGCTACTTTACCAAGAATAACTTTTAATTGAATCCAGGTGCTGTAGTAAAATAGTATATTAGAAAATAATATTTCGCTGTTTCACTATTAGTCATTATCCTACGGTTGAAAGCCCTCAGCGCTTTTTCTTCCGCGTAAGGGTGTAAGAGCCATCAGAGGGTGACACTGTCTAGTCCAATAAAAAATAATTTGGTCATTAGTAGTTAAATCACCTAACTGAAGTGTCACCCAAATAAAAAAATTGCAAGGTACCGTAGGTAAGTTAAGTTTTAAATAGCGAAGAAATAGATGTTGCTAAATATTTACGTTATCGGATTGATTAACTAGAAATTAATTTATCTACAGAAATCTGTGGCAAGAATCAATATAGAATTATAGGAAAACTATAAACTCTGTCTTTTGCAATTGTAGTAAAAGCTTAATTCATCTTTTCAATCTAACAGACGAACCATTATGTTTATTTATCCCATCCACCTTATCCCAATCATCATGTCATTTTGACAGTAGCTTCAATATTAAAACGTCAATCAAATCAAAATATTACATGGGCCGTTATGCTATTGGCTAGGGTTGCCATCTCTAAAATTTGGAAAACAGGACAAGACGCGTGAAAACCCCGGATTTTAGAGTCCGAAAGCCGGACATGTCAACAAGATCTTTTAAACATATTCAATGTAATAAAAACAGTTGAAAATGTCATAAATCACTTTTTTAGGGTTCCGTAGTCAACTACGAACCCTTACACACTAGACACAAAAAGATCGGGATATAAATAAAATTCGAAATTTTTGGGTGATTTTCAACGAGCTGTTACTTTGCGGAAAATAATCGCACAGAAAAAAAATGAAGACCGAATTATAGCTTCAAGTGTCTCGTTTTTGGATATGGTCATGAATTATTTGTATCATGTTTGGATCTGGAGAAAATCTATGGAAACTACCAAGAAAAAAATATGCAATTTTTTTGTCATCTAAAAAATGGTATATGGGCTTCAAAAATGATTTTTTTTATTGTTTTTGTCAAATCCTCTTTTAGGATATTTAATGCCCTTTAATTTGTTGTAATTAAGAAGCCTGTACAATGATTAGCCACGGAGTTATTGTCAGTCAAACCAAAAAAGGACCTTTCAACTTTGACAATCAATAACTCTGAGAATAGTGGTCGTATAGGAAATCGAAGATAGGTTTTGAAGACTACACTATCTTCTATAAGAAATCGTGAACGGCTTTTGTCAAAAATATTTTTATTGAATTAAAAACATTGACTGAAATAAAGGCGAAAATTATAAGGCTAAACCATTGTTTGTAGAGTTGTAAAAAAAAACACGCTAGTAGCATATATTATGATGAATTTAAAAGGAAAACTATCACGGGTGAGTTGGCTTTACCTACAGGTTAACGAGTTATAGTCGGCCAAGTAAAAAAGATCAGAAAATCAACCGAATACGACTTTTAACCATTTCGTTGCCACCTCAATATATAAAAAAAATTATCTGTTAATCAAGCTACGGAACCCTACAATGCGCGTATCGTAACATGCTCTTAGCCGGTTTTTTTATTCATTCAATATTTTAACAAAACAGAATGTTACAATTTGTCACAAATTTAGTTATTTTTTAAAACCCGGTCTACAAATGAAACCTTCCCCGGACGCTCCCCGGATGCTCTCTAAACTAGGACAAATCCGGGGAAACCCGGACGGATGGCAACCCTATATTGGCAGATGAATAATATCAAGCCGGCTAAAAAATGCTATTTGTCATGTTGACACAGATGACGAAGGTTATGTAGAATGCTAGAAGTTATTGCTTATTCTTACTGTGTTTTCTAATTTATCTATGGTCAATCTTAAGACGACTAATCTAATCAAATAAGATTAAAAACTAATTTATACGCCATTTTTTAAAGCTTCCAATTGCTTCAAGGCATACGACCAAATAAGTATCCTAACTAATAATAAGATTATAAATGCGAAAGTCCAGGCACATAGTCCAGAGACAAAGTTCAAACACACAGACCAGAGTTGTCTGTCTCGCTTTCACGCTAAAACTAGTGAACGGATTTAAATAAAATTTGGTACACAGATTGTTTTGAGCCTGAGAAAGGGCATGGGCTACTTTTTATTCCGGGAAAATTGAAGATCTCCCGGGAACGCGGGTGAAACCGCGGTGAACCACTAGTAGGTACACTGCAAACAAGTAGCCTTACCACTTTAGTCTTTACATATATTTGGCAAATAAATAGAAATATCTGTCAAGTAATATCAATCAGTTTTGCCTTGCTATTAATCTTTTAAATTAATTTGGTTGGTAGTAGTAAACTTGCCTCCATTAAACCTCTACATAAAGACTGACTTATGGAGAATTAGTAACATGTAGATGACTACAATAGAGTTATACCTGTTTCTTTTAGTGGTTATTATAGGTAGGTAAGTACTGTGATGTTATTTGATAAAAAAATATAAATAGTTCTCACATGGGTACAATTATTTCCTTTTTTAATTATAAGATATTTCTAATTGCACTTGCCTAACTGTGAATTAATTAGATTAACTATTTAGTTCTTTAGAATTTGTTTTGTTAAATAGATAGATTGATTAGACAGTCGGTTATATGAATTTTAGAGATGAAAGAAAGAGTGAAGCTTTGACTTGAAACAGAGAAAAGTGGTTAAATATCTTGGCATTTAAGAATAAAAAAAATATGTAATGAAGAATTTTATTATAATATTATTATGTATTTAGATTTTAAGATATTTGATTACCTTAAATAGATGAAATGTGTTTAGTGCCCATATAACCCCTTTTCTCCATATCCCAAGTTTAAATTTACTAAACCTCCCATATAAATAAGCTTTAGATATTATCCATAAACTTATCAGCTATATTATACTTTTCTTGGATGAATTGTACAATATAGGATCTACATTAAGGGTATAATATTTATTGGCATAATTATGATCAATTAAGTCAAACCATATTTAAATAAATCACTAAATTGCAATGTATTTTCATTATTATTATACCTATGTATACCATATAGTTTCATATGTAACAATGTCTATTTTACATTTCAGTCATGAACATTAATTTATTGTTAGATCAGATTTTAGAAAATGTTTCAAATCAAGCCCACTATAAAACATAGCCCTTCAGTTGATAATGTTGTGAAAAATTATCATGTATAAGTGTTAAATGGCATTTCATGCCTTCACAAAATAATAGTAGAGGCACAATTTACATTTCACAAAACATGAAGATGATTTACAATTTCATAAAATGGAATTTTATGTGAGACAATAAATATATATATTTCTGAAAGTTTAATGCACATATAAACTGTTCAGTTCACTCTCATCAACAATTTGCAATAATACCCGTAAGTCTTCCAAGTTTGAAATAAATTTAGGTGCTCCTAAAAACTCAACAAGCTTGCCTTCTAATTCAATTATATATTTCAAGTTCTTTGGACATGTTACAGACTTGTAACATTTCCCATCTATAGATTTTTTGAAAACCACTTCAGTTATACCAACCTTTGGTAACAAAGTATTAATTTTAGTGACATCCTCCAAAGTATGTTTTTCATTGTGCGAGTCTGCATTTACCAAATCCGTTTGAGCAACATTCTCACTCGAGTTTGTACTGTCATGAGTGGTATCTGTGCCATTCTTTTGCAACACAGGTAAATGCTCTTCAATGCCTTTTTGAAGAGCTTCATCAAGAATAGAAGGACTATGAGGATTGTCCACATCTTCAGTCTCCACAGAAGGTAGTGGCTTTTCCTCTACAGAATTAGCTGAACTGTCTATAGCAGTAAAATTATCAACCTCTCCCATTATATTACTCATTTCAGCATTATCTAGGTCCATTTTTTCAGATTCTAATGGCTTACTATCTGGATTTGACTTACCAAGGAGCATAGCTTCTACATCACTTGATTCCAGATTTGTTTTATATTCTTGTGTACCACTTTGATCTGTAGGCTTAGGAATATCTTCAGCAGTGTTATCATTCAAGATATCCATTATTGATGGAAAGTCATCAGGTTTTGGTTCAGACATTATTTCCGGTTTCACATTTGGTTTATTGAGAGGTTTTTCACTATACATGAGATCTTCTAGTTCTGCTGCTATTCGATCATATACTTTATCCTCTTTGGGTTCATCATTTTTAGGAAAATAATCTATGCACCATTCCTCAGAAGGCAATATAGAATTATCAATGACTGGCAGCAAGTCAGAAAGAGTTATTTCATCATTTTTATCAATGCATTTATTTATCTTTGGGTCAACAAACATTATTCCATACTGTTTAAAGGCTGGCATAACCAGCTTTCTGTTTTTCTCATAGTTGGAATTATTGTCTTTTAAGATTGGCTTTTTAAGTCTGTTATTTTCTTTTAAAATATTATTTGCCTGCTTGGGAGTAGAAGGCTCATTAAGTTTGGATTTTTTTGAACCAACCAACTGTTTGACTGGATGCTCACTGTATGCATTTCTATGTAATAAAACCATTCCGTTTTCATTGCTTTTTAACCTTGAATTTAATGGAGGTGAAGAAATAGAAGAGTCTCTTTTAGATTTAGTATTTACACCACTTTCATACTGGATCTTTACTTTGGTAAATTTACCCAATATCTTAGCGAAGTTCATACGAGTCACTACCACTGCACACTCACGACATTTTCCTTCTTTGTATAACCGTTCCAAGTTTTTAGGTAATTTTAATGCTTTAGCTCGTCGACTTTCACGTGCTTTAATAGGAATCATTTTGAATAGCGGAAAATATCAGACAGGATTGTTGTATGCTATTAGAAGTCACATTTCCCGCGCAGACGATGCTATTACGTCTAATGATCTATATTCAACACAGTTATATTTACCATATTTCTTGACTTTTCAAAACTATAAATAATACAATCAACAACTAAAATACAGCTTTCGTATTGAATATTCACACAATTATTTTCAAAACGATACGCAACCAACTCAAACTCAACGCGAAAATGGCGTCGTTCTAGTGTTGTACCGCAATCTTTCGATGTGTGTGACTGATAATTCATATCGATAATATTTACGGTATTGCTATTTTAATAAAAATATTTGTTTACTTTTTAAATTGGCCATGCCATGTGTCAAGTGTGTTTGTTAGTATAAAAATGGTTTATATTACAAAAAATTTAATTAAAAAATTACTTCTGTAAAAAAAATATTAAATCTTTAAATGATTTCTAATTAAAAAATTATCTTAAAAACATAACACTTATTATATACCGGTAAATATTGTAAGTAAATAAATATTTGATTGGTCATTGGTTCGATTCACACCCAGGACATACATACAATTGTTCGTTGAGGCGAACGCGGAACCTAAAACCAATACAGGGTCCTTATAATGACACCAAAGGTCCCTTATCATCCCGTGTCATATCGACAAGTGGTCCCATAATGCGAGTTTTGTACATCTAACTAAGCGAATGGTTCGATTCATTTAAAATGTAAAGATGATATGACCCGAAAAAGTCTCATTTCATAATGTCAGTTATTATAATTATAAATTATATAAAATAATCATAATACGAACGTTAACACTATCTGTCGTGCTCACACTAGTTTATAACACTTAGTAATTTAAACAAGTTTTACGTTTTGTTATAGTTAAGGTTTTTGTTGCTCAACTGTAAGAGTTATAAGACACATCCTCGTAGACTTTATTGTAAGTAACTATGAGTGTAGCAAACATATATACTATACTAGTGGCTCCCCGCGGTTTCGCCAGAGGAGATCTTCCATTGTCCCGGGATATAACGAAGCCTATGTACTTTCTCAGGCTGTAGACCAGAGGTTCCCAAACTTTTTTTTCTGATAGACCACTTTCAAAATTTTCCTAGTTCCGGCAGACCCCTTTTTAATTTTTTTGACCGTTCTCACATTATAGATAGATAATACTTTATTGTACACCAAAAGACAAAACAGGTAAAAAATAACAGTAAAACTTAACAAAATGCATAAACGACGGTCTTGTCGCTAAAAGCGATTTCTTCCAGACAACCGTTGGATGGAACGGATTTAAGTACGGTGGTGCAGCAAATTAATACATAATATATATGAATATGAAAGTTTTTACAATCTGCCTACATTAATACGAGTAGGTAAACTCAAGTCAACATTTGAGTTCTTCACTATCGAAACCAGATAAATGTTCTTGGACCCCCGCTTACGCATTGTGGACCCCAATTTTTTGTTGCGCCTACTAGGATCTCCGGCAAGTCTCTTGTGGACCCCTGGGGGACCCTGGACCACTTTGGGAATCACTGCTCTAGACTCTAGAGCAGTGATATTGGTACACAGATACTCTAGAGTCGAGAGTATCTGTGTACCAATTTCATTTAATCGGTTCTGTAGGTTGAGTGTGAAAGCGAGACAAACAGACAGAGTTACTTTCGCATTTATAATATTAGTAGTTAGGATTTTATGTAACACCAATAGTTTTGGTAGCGCACACAACAATCGTATTTATAAGCAGCATTATTTTTACGATGTGCTATTTCACTAAAATATAAAATGAATGATTTTCGAGTTTAATTTATTCCAAAATACATTACAAACATTATTATTATGACAAACATCGAATCATTAACATTTTGAAATTAATGTAATGTAAAAAAATTATGATTAGGGTTGCCATCCATCCTGGTTTCCCCGGAATTTTTATAGGTACTAGTTAAGAAGGCATCCGGGCGGCTGCTGGAGGAGGGCTTCGTTTGTAGTCCGGGTTTAAAAATTTAAAGACTTGGGCCGCCCGTGGCATACCCTAAGCATACCATAGCGTGGCATACCAAAGCACCCTCTTCACCGTCCTCCCACATGACATTTTCAACTGTTATTTTATTATACTATGTGTACAAAAACCTGTCGACTTGTTCTGGACTCCTAAATGCCTATATATATATATCCCCCTTTCATAACATATTGTACTCGCACTTGCTATGTTGCTTCAAATATTTATATATGATCGTAAGATTCTTACGACACAAAGACATAATGTACCTAACATTATGTCTTTGTTTCGTAAGGTAAATATGGATTGTACTGCTGAACTTCTTTTCCTCAGTGCAACTCGAATTCTCCACCTATGAAGCCTTAATTAATATGGTGGTCCTGAGCTGAGTTGAACATATTGTGGGATGGTCGTCTTATTAACGGATAGGCTTCAGTCTTAGGCCTTATTAGAAATTTAGATTACGCTTATGTACCATAGAACAGTAGTGGCATTGTGCAAAAAAAGTTTAATATACTGAATATGAATGAGTGAAGGCTCTAAAAGGAATGAATTTTAGGGTAAAATGTAAATTGTGTTAACACTTTAAACGCGTACTGCATCTACGAGATAATCTAAGTTTAGTTGCACATGCATTGAGGATTACTCTAAAGCTCATTGCATTGGATACTTGACTAACGTACGAACCGCGTGTATTAACTCACGACAACGGGGCGTTAAAAAGTCGCGGTATGCATCAGCTCGAGGTATTCTCGAGGAACATATAGTCTTGGGATTTTTGATTGACAGGTTACTATTAAGGCAGTCTCATTTATAACTAACTTGAACAAATAAAGATATTACATTTTTAGTAAAAATCTATACTAATATTATAAAGGAGTAGAGTTTGTTTGTTTGTTTGTTTGTTTGTTTGTTTGTTTGTTTGTTTGGTTGAACGCGCTAATCTCAGGAACTACTGGTCCGATTTGAAAAATTCTTTCGCCATTAGATAGTCCATTTATCGAGGAAGGCTATAGGCTATATATCATCACGCTATGACCAATAGGAGCGGAGCACCAATGAAGAATGTTTCAAAATCGGGAGATTTCTTTTCCTGTGGAGAGCTTCCGCTGCGTACGCTGCTTAAACGATTAAAGTTACGCTAAAACGATGTATGACAGAACTGTTCCCCTTCAAAAGTTCTAAAAAAAAGTCCGCGATAGCATATGTCTAACTGTTAAGGTTGGCTCACTATAACCACTTTTGTACTAACCAAATTTGTTCGAAAATTAAGCATTATTTGTGAAGGTGTTTTTATAAAGATGATATTAATCCTTATCCAAATAAATACGTTATTCATCGCAAGTATTTAATTTAAAACAAAATTGCCATTTACATCATTCGATTTCAATGAATATCTTAGGAGCTATCGCAAATTTAAAATAACATCGCACCAAAATAATTATCAAGTACTGCGCGCGCCTTTATGTGCCGGGCCGGCGCGTGCAGTCATCAGTTGCCTCTGCGAGACCATCCGTCTACGTAAACGAAGGGGGTTGAAAGTTAGCGTCAGCCCAAATTAACTATTCCACGCGGACGGAGTCGCGGGCAGAAGCTAGTAACATTATAAAATAAAATTATATTGTAGTACTTAAGCTGAAGGTTAAAAAAACATTTTAGACGAATTATAAATATTGTAAGAAATAGACTAAAGAGATATTGAAAGAGACATACTACCAATAACTGACATGATTTTTGTCCTACATAGGAATTGAAAGACGAATATAGTTCAATGGTTCTTGCTACAAAGGAATTTTGTTAAACGTGGAGTCTGAGTAATAGACATCTTAATGTGACAATCGACACGTGAAAAAACAATTTGGCAATACTTTTATCTTTTTTAAATAACAACAAGAAAAATTATGGAGTATTTAAAAATGTATTTAGCTTAACACAAAATTACGTGAGGCACTCGGGGACTGCCGCGGTAAAGCTATTGCATTGCATAGCATTTTGTATCAACTTATGCAATTATAATTTTATTTATTTATTTTAATAATAAATGCACTTTGTTCATTCATATTCAAAACACTTTATACACAAATTTTACAAGTACAGCTATTCACTGTTGTACATAAATACATATACACCTATATACTTTCTCATAAAAAGCTGCTTATGTATTCGTCCGATTTCGGAGCAGCTCGTCTCGATTCGTGCGAGTTTCGTAGAGTCGTACAATACGTCTAATCGCACACAACGCCGTGTCGAAGACTGCCGAACTGAAACGACGTTAGACGATGCACGGCCTTCAAGCCACACCTCCTTGCCCGTCGGAGTGGGGGGTGTTAGGTTTTTTCGTTACGGAATTTCTTGATTCGGTCGCCGCGCTCAGAGCCCGCGATAAAAGCTATGCAATAGCTTAAAAGTATAAAAGCATACTAATACACACTTGTTATTATTAAGATAACACACGTGTTTCGATAATAACACCTATCAAATTTAACTTATTTAATCTGTGGTATATTGGTATTACCTGGAATGCTTATAAATGTTAAAATATACATCGGAATATTGTACCTCCTCCTCCTCCATCGGAATATTGTACGTTGGTTTAAAAATAATGCTGTAAGCTTACTACAAATCAATGTTTATCATTCCTTTATTTATTTCGCTATGCTATTCATGTTATTTCCATCCCATAAATGTCTGATGTGCCTAATGCCCTGAACATGACCGATGAACAGCTGGTAGTAGTTTTTACGTGTTATATGTCACACAAGTTTCCGCCATTCGATTTCAGCCATGTTTTCAGGGACCCTCAAACTTTCTCGATATAAAAGGTAACCAGTTTTACAAAGCTCTAGTCTATATTTGTACTTTAATCGATTCAGTGGTTTAGGCGTGAAAGCATAACAGAAATACAACAACTGTCTGAAATAGTCAGAATTAAACATCGCAAAGTAAAAACAAATTGTACGTATTTTAAGAGTAATAGTTAACATTTTGATGTAAATACATTCAAGAAAAAAGGACAATAAACCATTTCAAGTTTATAAATACTGATCTAGAAACTACAAAAGTTTTTGGTTATTTACTGGAGACCTTTTAAACTGTTTAATTTTTATGGCATTTCAAAATTTAAATTTATCAAGGTATTTTGTATTTGTCATAAGTAAAGGTCAGAGAGTAGCGATAGATAATAGTTAAAATTTAATGTTACACTATCGACTATACACAACACTAAAACCGAGTTACGTCACGAGTAAACCAGAAAGAAAGAAACCATCGAGCGGCAACAGCGAGCGAAGGAAGCGTCGAATCGAATTGCAAAACAAAATGGACGCACTTTGTGTCTTTCTGTCAGACTGCCATTTAAAGAAAAAAACTATATTATTGTAATCGTAGGGGTCAAATTCTTCTTAGCCATTACTCTATCTAGTGTTTATTCTATGAGCACGATATTAATCAAAGTACTTTATTGAGATCGTATGAATTGGAACTTCAATCTTTATGAAATTAGTCTAGGTATTTATTGACCGAGTATGGCGTGGCCCATGCCACCTTCAGGTCAATGGAACCCGAATATGGGTATGAACGCGATGATGCCCGATATGAGTGCCATGGGATCATATACGCAAGAACAATGGGCAGCTATGCAACAGCAGAATTGGCAGCAGTGGGCCCAGTGGCAACAACAGTATGCGCAATGGCACAACCAGTATGGAGAAAAGGTACTAGAATTTGTCTACTCCTTTTTTTTCATTTGACATAATCAACTGTTTAAAGTTAAATAGGTACCAAAAATATAAGTCTGGACTCTTGTGAGACAGAATACTTTTTGTATTTATACTTATAACTTCAAATGATAACAACAAAAAAGAGAATGGTTGATTGAATAAGTCACACATAATTTAACTATCAGCCTGATGATTGGGTATTTATCAAAAATGCATCATTATATTTATTATTATTTTTAAAGTAGTTAATTGAATCTTAGTTGTGAACAACACTACAAAAAAAAATATTAAACTCTACCATACCGTAATACTAATTTGAATAAATTTTGTGCTAATAATTCATTCAAATTAGTATTATGGTGGAAAATGCTATCTGGGTGAAAAATGGTATCCAAATTTATCATACTGAAGATACTGAAGATACTTAATAGGCTACTTAATAGAAAATTATTCCCTCCTTTCCTAAGAGTATATTTAAAATGTTCAATGTAATTTTCATTACCTTATGCTTATTACTTTTTCATATAATATTGATTAATTATAATTAAAATTGTGGTTTAAAACAGTGGGATATCATTTTTCTATAACCAATTATTTGAATCCTCTGTATATTAATTTTGTATTTATCTTTAACAGTATGCCGAGCAGATCCAATCTATGCAAACAATGAGTGCTATGCCTCCTCTGCCACCAGTCAATAGTGCTCCTCCACCGGCCCCTCCCCCGCCTGAAAAGCCACCGCCACCACCACCACATGAAAATAACCAACCACTGTATGGTCAACAAAAAAACCAACCAAATCCAGTACCAGCTCCTCAAAATCATTCTCTAAACAATAGTCAAAGAAACTATAGTAACACAATGTCAACACCAAGTAATACTGCAAGTCAAGGAAACTTTAACAATGTAATGTTAACATCTGGAAATAACGGAAACCAAGGAAACTATACAAATACAATACCCACAACAAATAGCAATCAAAATTGGTCCTCTCCAGAAGCATCTATTGAGAAACCTCAACCCTCAGTAAATACAGATGCATTAAATAAATTAGCAGAGGAGGAGAGACTTTTTGATATTCAGTTCGAGAAATGGGAAAAAGAAATAGATAAATGGAGACAAGATAATGTTAACCATCCAGATAAACAGGCTTACAATAAGTATGAACAGAAGTTTGAGTCGTGCCGGGCGCAATTAATGGAAAGGCGTCAACAAATGAAACAGAAAAGGGCTCGATTACTGAGCAACGCTTTGCCTGCACCAAATGCAGCAATATCAGGTAATATAACAACCCCTGTGCCACCTCCACAGCAGAACATTAATATCAATAGACATAACAAACCAAATCTACAAACTCAAAATTATTCAAATACATCATCTCAGGACTATAAAGGCCATAGTATGTCACAATTTCAGCAATATAAACAAGGAAACAAATCCGATTATAGTAGAAACAGTAACAAAAATGTAGATCCACAGGACAGATATGAGTCCTATCATAATATTGAGAACAAATATGAAAATGATGCATATAAAAGAGACACTTATGAAAATAATGATTACTCGGATAATAGTAATTCTAATTTTCTACCTACAAGTGCATCTAGCAAAGGAATACCTGGCTTGGATTTGGTACCAGAGACAGATAAAGTTTTAGCTGTGAAAAATCATGATGTAATTGATATCACTGATGACTCGTCATTCAATCGGCAAGCACCTTTAGCGCCAGATTATACCAAAATATCTAAAGGAATAAATAATATACTTGGTGATGAAAAAATCATGAACATCCTCTCAATGGTGAGAGTTAATAATGCAAATAATCAAATTCCTGGAAATAATCAAATATCTGGCAATAATCAGGTTTCAAATACTCCAAGTAGTCTCTATCCAACAAGTGGGAACAATATACCATCATATAATCAAAGTGAAAGAAATCAGAATAATTATAACAATCAAGAACAGTATAATAATACAATGGGGAATAGACAAAATCTAAATATGCCTTTTAATAGACAGGCCAATAATTTTCCACTTCTACAAAACCGTGGTGGACCCCCTGCAAAGTTTCCACCTCAGGGAAATATGTATAATGAACATCCAGATAATATGCAGCATGAACCATTTCATGATAATAATTCTCAGTATGGAGAAATGCCAATGCAAGATAATAGGCAGATGCAATCTGGACCATCTGCCATTAGACCTAACATACCACCACTTATGGGGCCAATACAGGATATTGCAGTACAACAAAATATGAATGAGTCTTCGAGATGTCTCATTGAAAGGAGGCCCATGCATAATAACCTTCCAGTGAACCAAGATCAACGTCCAAAGTGGGTTGAAGAACCATTGTTTACTCCATCAATTATTGTTGAATATGAACATAAAGCTCTAAGATTGAAAGGTAATTACCTAAGCACAATCACATAGTTTATTTACAGTTCTGTTTTTCTTCTTAAATCCAAAAACAAGTAGTCCAAACAAAATTATGTTCCTCTATCTATTGATTAAAATTGTGGTAGAAAACAATCTTGTATGGATGGTTTATATTGGAGAAGTAGATAGATTAACTACATAACAAACTCATACTATGTAGTTAAAAATATAGTAAGTAAGCTCTGCTGTTTATCAAATTTTTGTGGTCATTTTACTTAGATGCAGATCTAGTCTAAATATCTTTCAAAAAGTCTTACTATAAAGTACTTAAATATGTAGTCATATTGAAGCCAAGGTTCAATATAAAATGATTAATTTGGTTTACGAACAAAAGCCATGAGTAAAACGAATTATTATTTTTATATTAAAACTCAGCTAGTGTAGTTTGTTAGTTTTGTAGTTCATTATCACATGGGTGTAACAGACGGGCCTTCTTCAAGTTGCGCAGTCGACGCGTAGATATATAGGTCCGTTGGTATTTTATTGTGGGGTGCAAACAATCTTCAACAATTGAAGCATACAACTTCAATATCATATGTACTAAGTGGTGGTAAATTGGTTGTCCAAATGTGCATCTACCAAGCCAAGCCTACCACTACCTACTGAGCCAGCCTTATAAATGAAACCATATTTCACGAAGGTGATACCTCACTATGTGATAAGATACTATATGTATCAAATATGATTGTTATAATATTTGGATAAAATTTTAATGAACATTAATTAAGAAAATAATTTGGCTCCATGTGTAATGCTGCTGTTTTTGAAAAGAGAAACCTTTTGAAACTTCGTGTCAACTGCGCAACACCGTTGCAAATAAAGTTACGGCAATTTGGCTCCAGGATAGTCAGATTGTATACACATGGCAACACACCAAGTTCGTCAAAATGTAGGATGGTATATAAATTTACGTACATTAGACAAAGCAACTCCGACTGAGCAAACAATAATCACTAAGTAATATACCGTAAAAGTACTTAGTAATATTCGACATATCTCAGATTTATTTTTTATTTTCAGCTCGCGACTTTATTGAGCCTGTCCACATGTTTGATTACAATCACATATCTAAAGATGGCGAGGTGAAGAAGAAAGATTTCGAAAAAGAAGTGGATGAAATGTTCTCGAGGAAACCAAGGAGGTTTGAAAAAGATGATGAACATACTAATGTTCCAAGATATAGTCGCGACCAACATACTAGGGACTTTGAAAGAAGAATGCCGAGAGTAGACGCAAGAGACGAATTTCGTTCTAGAGAGGAATCGAGAGATGAATATCGTGCTGCGATTCCTCCTAGAGATGACTATGACGACAGGCGGAGACCGAGTGATAGGTATGACGATAGGAGACGCGATGACCGTGACAAGTACAGTCGTCGGGAGGATTCCTACAGGGAAAGAGACCGAGATAGAGATAAGGATAGGGAGTCATACAGGGATAGAAACAGAGATTATAGAAGAGATGACGTGAGGAATCGTAGTAGGAGCCGCGACAGAGACTCACGCAAGAGAGGACACAGCAAGGACTGTGAAATTATCAGTAGTGGTTCAACAAAAAAATCTAAGGATGCTGTTGTTAAGCAATCTTCACCAGCTGAAACACCGAAACACGTAATCATGATAGATGATATACTAGAACCTCCAGGACGTGAAATGAGACCAGAAAAACTTGTCATTATCCTTAGAGGTTAGTAGTCAATTGTTATTTTCGTTTTATAAATCAAATTTATACAGGCAAGATTACTAGACTTTAAATTACACTAGGTAGTTAAGTATGTATCATTTTATATTTCATCACCCATTTCAAATTCATAGCCAGTTACTGGTCCTAATAATAGGAAAAAACAACACTTATTTTTTCAATTTGTTTCGAGTAACGATTTAAATTGTTACTGATAGGTTTTTATGTTCAATATTTTTGTTTGAATCAACAGAATCAGGTTTTAAAGCGGTTTTCTTACATTTTTGAAGTGCATTAATCAATCAACGTTTTGATGTTTCAGGTCTTCCCGGCAGTGGAAAGTCTTATTTAGCAAAATTAATAAGAGATAAAGAAGCGGAACATGGCGGCACAGCAAGAATAATGTCTATTGATGACTATTTCATGCAAGAAGGAGAAATAGAAGAAAAAGATCCTACCACTGGAAAAGTTGTATGTTTTAATTATTCAAATTGCCTACATTATGTAAATGAATTTCTATTATAATGATTTGTATGTTTCAGATCAAGAAGCCTACTCTGAAGTATGAATATGATGAAAATCTAGAAGAGACATATATCAATTCACTTAAGAGAGCATTCAAAAGGACTTTGACTGATGGATATTTTTCATTTTTGATTTACGACGCCGTCAATGATCAACTCAAAAGCTACGCCGATGTATGGAACTTTGCCAGACAAAACGGTTTCCAGGTGCGTTTATATTTTGAGTTATTGTATAAATTTAAAATGTTGTCGAACGTTAGCCAATGGGGTTTTCTGTATTGCAGGTTTACATATGCACTCTGGAGCTCGATGCGCAAGCGTGCTACAAGCGAAACATTCACAACCGCAAGTTGGAGGACATACAAGTGTTGTGCACTCGGTTCTTCCCGACTCCGGCGCACCACATTCAGTTGGACCCGACCACTCTGCTGCAGAGCGCGGCCATCACTGACGTGCATATGGAAGACGTCGACGACGATGTTATCATAGAGGAGGATGCACAGCCTGAGGTGAGACCTCATTCAACACAACAAGGAATTATGAGGCCCTTTATATACGTTTTCCCCCTTGACAATGGTTTATGCAGTCTAGGAATCTTTATGTATAATTTTTGATACGATTTCCCAATCAAAGTATTATTGCCATGAGTATGAATATATATTCGTGACGTATATTTACTATTTGTCCCACTGTTCAAATGTTTATTCGCTTAGGTTAGGCCTAATAAGTTTTATTCCAGCTTTGTAACTAAACTAGTAAGGTGCTGCCCCAACACAGGTCGAAAGCGTTTTTACTTCGAAGTGGGAGAAAATGGACGACGCTGCTCAACTAGGTGGGTCTTTGGTGATGTTTTTTTAAATTATTAAATTTAAGTGATTATATATAACGCGAAATTGCGATGTGACTTTCATATCGTTACATAACAGCAGTGTTTCAGCTGGAGTTTTTCATAGTGGTCTATTTTTGGTTAAATATATGGTTATGTTGTTATAGCCCGGCTCGACGGCATCAACAAGCCTCTTCGGCCGTCGCAGCTTTCGATGGAGGACTACCTCCAGATAGACGAGTGGAAACCAAATGCTGCTAAACCAGGGAAGAAATCTGTAAGTATACTGCATTTTATCCTATTAACTTTACGTTCGAAATGTTTTCTATTAGTGCCTTTTATTTATATGCGGATTAAATTAATGGATTCCACTTGGAATTATCCTGCGTTTTACAAAAAAAATATTCGATCTTCAAGTTATATAAATAACGTAGTGCGGATAATAAAAGATCAAAATTTACATTGGATCAAATGTGCAATATTGATTTTTAATTGCCTTATTAACACTATCTTTATTCGAGACGTGTTTTATTACGTTTGTAACGGTTCCGTATTACATGGTGTACTCCGTGTACTTCATTTTATTTCGGAAGTAAATTAAGCTACATTACCACTGTACTACTTACCATGTACTAGATAAAATATTTTAACTTACTGTATATTTATTCATACAGTTTGATATACAAGGATTTCTAAACAAATTTAACGACATAGTTGTCATGGTGTTTGTAACGCATTTATTCGGTTTAACTATGACTTTTCTACCGTAAACTTTAAGATACAAAAGAATCGACTATTTTTTGAAGATGTTTATGAAATGAAATATAATATTTTTTCATTCAAATATGCCTTCACAGGCACTTAATAACTGTCGTTGTGTTTAGTATGCCAAATTAAAGGTGAGTTTTTGTTTACTGAACTTGGTCTCACAGTAGGTTTTCATCATTATTGTCATTAACAACAGGTACGCTGGGCGGATATTGAAGAAAGCAGACAACAAGAGAAGATGCGTGCCATCGGATTTGTTGTCGGCCAAACAGATTGGAACCGAATGACAGATCCAACAATGGGATCCAGTGCTCTCACTCAGACAAAATATATTGAACGAGTGAGACGCAACTAATTTAGGTGTAATTTAGTTTTAAAAAATAGATTACAGCTTTTTTGAGACTTTGCTCTAGCTTTTTACAAAACTAACAATATAACGTACAAAAGTACTTCAAACAGGACTTCATAATAAGTGATCACCAATAGCAATTCGCGGCAAATTGAAAATAGCTACATACGGTAATTACGTTATATAATGGATGCGGCTTCGTCGCATGCTATACTTTGAGGCCAAGCAATCCCGATCTAATTATATATCCTTAATTCGTTTTAGGGTAAGAGCTTTTTGTCTTATATTATAAATATAATGAAATGAAAATGAATATAGTTTTTAAATAGGCCGTCACAAGCACTTATAAATAGTCAGATATCAGTTTAGGTATTTATAACAGCGGTGCGGTATAACACCAAAGCCTTGGGTTAACCTAAGTTTATTACATGGTCATTGTGTAATTTCATAGCCTACCAATGCTCTAGCCCACTGTGTCGCGGCGATGTGGTGTTAGCTATAAAATAAACAAAGGAAAACCTGCAGGTGTATTCTAGTTTAAATTGAAACGCGTATTTGTTTAACCAGCTATTGGTTCTGTCTGGCTTTTTGATATTATAGTATAAATATTGAAAACATTGTTGACCTGTTGTCCCTTAAGAACATTTATACATTTTATATTATTCCTATCGAGCGAACTACTGATAAATGAATTAGGTTTTCGCTATAACCTATTTTTTGAATTATTAAGGAAAGAAGTCGTTTACCTACTAGTGTTATCGGGAGTTTATTTGGTGTAACAAGTTGTATGTATATGTAATAAATATTAACAAAAATTCGGTAAATTGTTTAATTGCATTTTTCCCCCATAACATATTATATCAATTCATACTTTAATATTATACAGGTTACTCTTCATCATTCATTGCACTAAAAAATCCTGGAAAAGCTGAGCTTCGATTGGCAAAGCTTTTATATACATATTTGAAAATTTGTGTGTCCCTGTGCGGTACATGTTCTGCAGCATTTACTTTCATCATGTCGCCTTTATAAGATCCTTCGACTCCGGGTGAATTTTCGACCTCGGATTCATCAATGTTTCCTTTATTCTTTTCGATATTTTGTATTAAAGAATGCGTTACACCACTTTTGTCAACTTTACTTGCAACAGATGATTTTGATAAATCTTCTTCACCTTCTCTTCCTGCAGTCATTATCATGATTGGAGTGTTGCTCATGTCATTGATATGATCTTTTATGCATTGTTGAAGAATATGCAGGAAGAATAAGAACGCCAGCAATGTTAACGCTGACATTGCAGCGTTGCTTTTATGATTTCCACCATAGTTGCTGAAATAAATGAACGTAAGGGTTTTTAAAATCCTGTTGCTTTCAAACGTTTATTCATTCGTATAAAATTTTAAATGTTCGTCTATACATACTGTTTTGAAGAAGCAACATGTCCGTGAGAATGTACTGGCGGCTCATACGCATAATATGCATTCTGATCATGGGCTGCAGCGGGATATTCGGAATACCTAAATGTGATATTTTGGTCATTGTTTGGTGGCTTTATAACAATATAATTAATAGTATTAAAGTGTTTTCTAATCATCAAACTTAACATACCTCTCGGTGAGTTGCTTCGTTCCTAATCCCATTTGAGATATAATATTTTCCAACGTCATTCTGGATTTCAAGTGTCACACGCGTCGCTTTGTGCGAATGTCAAGGTTTGACTGACAGCAAGATACATGCGCGTACGTGCTCTCATGGGTGCATTATTATTACGCTCTACTTCCCTTTGCTAGGTCTGGATGATGCGACAGTCACTAACTATAACGGTAATTTCACATGATCATTTTCTAGATCATACCAATTTGTATTCATTTTTCCATCTACATAATTTAAAACGGGTATCTAAAAATTCGTTGTTGTAATAGAGAAGAGAGTGAAACAAGAAGATATTATTAATTTTTTATTTTACAATTTTCAATCATACAAGGACGTCCTCAATCACGCAGTCACACATAAAATATACATAAATACTAACTAAGAGGTGATACAAATATTTATATCACACAGAATTACTTTTTACATCAGTCGTTAAATCATCGAGAAACTGGCGGAATTGTTGATCGTCCAAACAACAAACAGCACGCCAATTTTACAATATTCAATTCTAGGTAAGGGTCACTGGACGGTGTTAACACTTTGTGTTTTTTTACTTAAAACCTTTACAACGCCTACTAAATAACTTCTAGAATAAGTTAAATAAATAATTTAATAAATTAATAGAACTCTACATACTTGACGCTGTTTACGTCTGTGCGACGGAATAAGTTTTGAGCATTACCTACTTCTACTATTTTTTCAGTAAATTTTTTTTTAGTTGAACAAATTAAGTTAAAGGATCGAATCATATATTAACAAATTTAACTTGTAGCGCATGATACTTGTTTTCGTAATTGCGACAAAGGAAATTAACTTCATATTAAATCAAGAGTTCGAACTTTGGGAACACGTTATTACTAACGTCGTTATATCACTGGTACTTTATCGCCGCACTGGAAGATGTTGATTTGGCGAATTTTTATTTTCAATTATTGGCCTTAAACTTCATTGCACTGGAGGTATATCTGACGACAGTCGACACCAGAGCGGCCCCGACGACCTGCTTCATAGAACTGGTCGAAGGTGCCTCCCGACTGCCTCTCCAGGACGAAACTTGCTGCGTATCTGTAAATAATAAATAAACAATTAAGAAGCCGTCATTTGCCGTTGGTTCCCTTAGAATTCAAAGCTCTCGATTCTGTACTCACGTTCCAAGTTGACAGAAGACGCTTTTTGGACCAATGTCGGAAGAGCATTCGTTATTCGCGTCACATACATATTTCTGTAGACATTTATCGTCGCCTGTACCAAAGGATCTCACATAAGTTTTGAGCATGGCGATACCAGCAATAGCAGCGTCACTGATGGAATCTTTGCGACCCATAGATCGCGCAGCCAGCGATCTATGAGAGAATGATGTCTTCAACGCGTCCAAAAGATTCACCACGATGTTGATGAACTGTAAAACAAAACTTCATATTAACATCTCTTCAAGTCATCGGTGATAATGGAAGGATGATAGATATGCGTGTAATTTAATATGATATGGATTTCTAGCGTTGCCTGAAGAGGCAAGTGCAAGTATTTAAAGGAAAAGGAAGGATATCGGTGGCGTACCTCTCCAGCCTGCTTTGCCATGGAGGCGATCTGGTCGGGATCTTTTGCACCGAGCACCGTCGACAGAACCACAGCCAATATACCCTGAAGCAAGCGAGAAGCGACACCGTTTCCGTAACCAAACTTTATTATTTACATTCAAACATAAGAAGAACCCCAAGGAAATATAACAAAATACATGTCGTTGTTAGATACTTTATTATCAAAAACTGCCACATTGCAATGTATTTGAAGTTTCCTTGAGTTTCCCAGTATGTGACTACTACAGTTATTTTTAATACATTACGGTGTCTACGAGTTACTACGAGGTATAATCCATACCTGCTACAGGTGAGGGTAAATATATATAAAATATATGGTGCTTTATACATTGGTAGGAAATGTACATTTTCTATAATAAAAAAATGTAAGTAAGGTATCTACAAAAATCGATGTTAGTGGATCAGTATGGATGGATATTATTATTACTTTGAATAAATATATTTTATGTAGGTACACTAAGCCTCGTGATTTTATTTTACGATGATTCATGAATGTTTATAGCCATGTTGTTACATAACATGCGTACCTATAAAATTAAATAATCTGTAGTCAATGCGTTACCTGCATAGGTGATGAACCGTTGTCTACTTTATCGATGCCGTCGCTGGATGCTCCTCCTCCGAGAATGGCAGTGAGGATCTTCAGACCCATGGAAAATAGATTTGCCCAGGGAGATGGGGATGCAGATTCGGTATCAATGTTGTCACTCTTGTTGGGTCCGGTTCCACCGGGATTGAAAAGCATTTGCATAATCATACCTGAAAAGATTTAATTAATTGCTTGTATATAATCCGTATAGCCGAGAATTATAAAAAGTGGATTTATGTGTTTTACAAACACAAGGTCTCCTTTAGAATCAAAAGTATTATAATTTACCTAGCGCTTCCTTACCAAGCATGTTGGACCACGAAAAGCCTCCATCGGAAATGGAATTAGTTTGAATGTCGTCGAGGTCATCGAGAGCAACCTTCTTTAGCGCGTTAGGTTTTTCTGCAAATTTGCGTTCCTGAGCTACTTGTCCCTCTTCAGGCTGTGGCACTGAGTTGCTGTAGTATTGTGTCCGAACACCGCTTGTTCCCTAAAAAAATCAACATTAAATAACGGTGTTTTACTTACTCTATTCTATTACCCATTTTGATTTGATAGCTGTCAAACAGTAGATAGAACACTTGTAAGGAAAGCTTGGAAAAGCTTGCGTGACAGAATAGTGGAGAATCGTTCTATAACGACAATTTTAAATAAAGAATAGACAGAAAGTCTCATTTATTAGTACCTAGTTACATATTGATGAAGGAATAAGAATGGAAATGAGCCATGCACCTCATCGTATTCATGGTATTCTTGTATCATATAAGAGTCGATTGCTTTTGCTAGATTCGGATATCAATAAGTTTTGTTCGATGTCGTCACATCGAATCAGATGATGGATGGATGGATTTTAAAATAAGTATTTAAGGGAAAGGAATGACATATTTTTGTTTATCATACCTTTTTTTAATTTAACATAGTGCAATAACTACTTCATTAATATTCGGTTTTACTCATACCTGGGATATTTGAGGAACATACTGAGGGTAAGCCAACGTGTGAAGAATCGTCGATGAGCTGATTAGGGCTAATAGCGCCCACCCTGCTAATTTCTGATGCATCCTGCTGACAATGGAAATGGTAAGTTACATAGGTTGGTAAGAGTTACGCTAAAAAATTATGAAACATAACATTAGCTATAAACATAAATTTACAAAATTACATTTATGAAAATAAAAAAACACGAACTTTCTTAAATTTAATTGTGCTCTCGCGCAATGGACGTCACGTCGGTCGATTAGAAAGTGTTCTGATGAGTGATTCGCGCGAATTGATCGCTTGCTTCAAAGTTGCTTAGAAAGTGGCGTTTACGTGTCTTTTGGAGTATTTTTACAGGGATACCGATTATTGCGCCTCTAATTTGAGGACTAGCTGTGTAACTTCTAAATTGACTACTATAGTGGTTTAAATTGGTAGGTAAAATGTTTATTTAATTATTTCTAGGTACCGTATCTAAGTATATCTACTTATACAGTAATTCTAAAATATAAGTAGGTATGTACCTACTTACGTATATCATTTATATATAGAATTTGTTTAGAATTGCTGTGTTGATACAAAGTTGATAAACAATTTATTCGAGTGACAGTTTAATTAGTTAATACTATTAGGCTATATAAGTATCTGTTACGACTTATTTTATCCATATAATTATATTTTTGGTATTCAGGTACAAGGTTAAAAGCATAGGCGGACATCAAATTTATTCAGCACCTGCGGGGCCTATCCGGGCTAGAAGTGTGTTACTGGTTTGCCTGACAATCTATGAATGCAGGTGACCCGGTCTTAACTAACTGTAGTTCGGATGTCACCAGCTTAATAAGGTGCTAGTTATATAAATTGACGTAAATTTTTAAACGACCGTTAGTCACGAATCGACCTCAACCGGACAACTTTCTTTGACCGATAAAAGCGAGCTAATTCACACCTGTATTTTCGTGTTGCATCACTCAAGGTAATGTGTCTACCGTTGTTTTCAAATCGCTGATAGTGGTTAATTTGATCCACTTCTTCAATTTGTGTTCGATAGAGTAGTGTGAATACACAAGTTTACGGACTGGATTATTTGATTGAAGGGACTGGAATATTTAATATTATAGGTGGATTTTATCATTGGTCGATCTAAAGAGAGTCGATTTAAAATCACCTTCAGTAATAGCGAGGTACAACACCGGTTGCCGGTAACAGCAGGTCCGCCGAGATTCTCTCCGGAGAAATTTTCTGTCGCAAGACTCGCGTTGCATCGTCATCGCCTCTGTTTTATGTATTCCAAGTTGGCGTTACTTAGTGGTAAACCGACACATACATATCGCTGTTTTACGTTTATGTAACGATGCGTTGATAATACTTTTTCAAAACTACAACTCCGTATTCGTCAGGGTACCTAACGGACAGTTATAACATTCATACATGTGCGATTTACAAATGTAGTAATATTTGCCTAAGAGAAAGTGGGCCGTGCATGCCTAAATCATTCTTGCCTAAGTATAAAATCGAATTTGTACTATTTTCGGAATTTATTAACATTTAAGTGCTTTTATTTGTGCTTTTAATACAATTTATATTTGAGAGATTTTTCTTTGTAATATTGTTTTATGGGTGGGGTGTAGATGTCAACAACCTCTTGACCCAGTAACCCTGCGCCTGCGCCGGCGCATGCGACTGAACTTCGCGGTGCATTGCAGCGCTCGGGAAACTAACCTCACTTTCGATCGAGGCGGATCTTCACGTCTACAATGACCTACTTCATGCGATTTGAATATATTAACATAAATATTATAACTTGATAGCTAATATCGTGCCGCCTAAATAAAGAAAATAGTTTATCTGGTAGGTACCTATATATAAACGATATAATTCATGTTTACTTATTAAAGGTACCTACATGAGCATGTGCCGTGGTGGCTCAGTTGGGAACGCACCGACTCACGATCATGAGGGTGCCGGTTCAAATCCCTGGCCCGTACCTCTGAGTTTATAAAAACTTACGTACGGATTCACACCACTGGCTTTCGGTGAAGGAAAACATCGTGAGGAAACCTGCATGCTCGAGATGTCACATTAAAGGCATGTGAAGTCCGCCAATCCGCACTAGGCCCGCGTGGTGGACTATGGCCTAAACCCCCTCAATGTTAGGGGAGGCTCGAGCTCCTCGGTAGAGACGTATATGAGCTGTTGATGATGATGATGATGACATGAGCATGACCATATACCTACCTATAGGTCATCCTTACATATAAATATGGCTCAATATAATTTATTAATTACAAAAAGGTTATATTGGTTTACTAGGAAGAAAAAAAATTGATCATGATCAAAAATTTTTTCGACGATATCTAATTCGATATAACAATATTGGTCCGTTTGTTTATATGGGTCCAAGTGGGTGCAATTATATTGTCTAGTTACGCAGAATAGCGGTGTGCGAAGCGCTGACTGCGGGCGGGGAGGGGCGGGGCGCGGCTCACATGGCGATGGGTGAAAGCAACGCGGCCGGTCGCGTGTGTGCCACTGCCGTGCAAGGTTAAGTTTTTCTAATTTCGGAGCGAGGACTTAGACCTGCTATTACGCTGTGACCAACTGGTTCCCTACTTTCATCGGAAATTCACCGTGGAAAAATAAGAATCGCAAATTTCTCTTCCCATTTGTCAATTTTCCTCTTGTCCAAGCGAGACGATTACATTCTTACGCGCTCGCTGCAGCTAAATGCTCGCTCAGTAATCGCATTGGGATCTAAAGACGGTGTAATGATCTCTTATGAGGCAGTTATAATGACGTAGTGATTCCATACTTTATGAGGTAATGTTCAAGAAGCGGTACCTAATAATAAAATACGTTCCATTGCGGATTGAATTTGTAAACTTGCTTTTAAAGTAAGCGGTGGATATTTTTACTCGACTGTTCTAGAAAGACAGTAATGCTTATGTACCTAGGTATAGATGGGCATGCGTTGTTATCGTAAAAGCTAAATAGGATTTCATAAAAAAGGTTGATATAGTTTATGATTTATGACGATGGGTACCTGATTGGTACCTGGGTGGTAAGAGTATCGTAGAAGTGTCTCGGCTTCCGCCTATTTTGGTTTATTTCGTCCAACGTGCAATCCGCTTTCTAAACCGTCCGCAGCTCTACAACTGTGCGTGTTTTATACGCGGATATGAACATGGACTGATATTTATTCATTCGTAATAAACTTACTTACGTGATGAGTCACTAAGCTATGTTGGAGAATCCGTAACTGTTTGGACTATATCTTCTTTATTGATCGGATGTTTGGAAACTTGCTAACCTAAGATATCGAGCGTGATACCTACTACATGTGCCAAAACAAAAATGTGCTTCTAATTTAATTACCAGTGACGGCATATTTTTCATTTATACTCTTAGGTACGCAATTGTTACGTTATTTAATAAACTTTACTCTTAAGACACACTAGAACTAAAGTACCTAACTACTGGTTCGAAAGTCGAGCTTCATCTAAGGAGCTTACCAAAACAAAATCAAACACTGTATCAAATCGCACTCAATTTTATGGCATTTATTACTAACAAATTTTATACCATGATTACTTACGGCTACTCTGTCATCTAGTAGTAGGTAGGTACTTGCTTATTGTACTAGGTACTTATATACTTATTCATAGTGTGTTCTCATTAACGTAGTGGACCTCAAACAGATACTGGGAGTGAACGGTAGCATAGCAACAACCTACCGTGGAGGCGAGCCGAATAATCACCCGTGCTTTATTGATTAACACCATTGATTATTGGCCAGATGCAGCGGCTGCAGTAGCGTTCGACAACGGTCCTCGGATGCGTTACGCTAACTGTAACACACTCATATTTTTCACCCATCTATTTTGGTATTGCCTGTTGAAATCATCGACAGTAGGTATTTGGGTTATAGAGGCACTCTACCACATATTTTTTATATCATCTTTTTTCTGCCCTTTTCCCTCATTAGCACTGCATGCATTTGCAATTATTAAAAAACTTGTAAGGAAAGGCAAAACGGTTTAATCGAAATGAGGACGCCATTTGTAATTTTTTATAGCATACTATAAAAATCTTAGTTCCATAATTACCTTGCTGTTCAATATACCTAATATGATTAACAGTAGTGGAGTTAACTAACCAACCCATCAACTTACTATATTTTTATTATGCCTCGAAGGCGTCGCGTCGTGCGCATGCGCAGGTGTATAATTTACTTCTTATTTTAAAATGTTTCGGTTACCCAACGCCCCACGCGGTGAATGACGAGATTCCTCTCGGACAACTTTCACTTCAAACTTTTTTTGGACATGAATTGAATCAAGTGCTTGTGGCTCGAGATTCGAGACACGATGACATTAATAACGAACGGGAAGTAGTTTCATCTTCTTTCATCGTCTTTTTGTTGAAACCTATTACATATCTATGTGGATATTAGAATTTAATGCAAATGAAAGTTGACTGTTTATTTATTTTTAGCGGAATATTGCGTAAACATTCAAATTAACATGTTAAGTATGTCATCGGTGATATACCTACCTACTGGATAGTTTATTATTATTATTTATTGCTACATAGAATGACACTTCCTGTAGATTTAAACGTTACTCACGACACAGGGAAATTATTAAAATGAACAATTTAGTTTTGATTAAGCCTAACATGCACATCATGTGGGATCGAAAGATTGACAGAGGAAGGATAATCAGTTGGCTTATAGGACTCCTTCTGTTCGTTCTAGTAAAAATAGTATAGTGTGCGAGAAACTAGCAATAGTACCTACCTATCTACCGGGCGGCGGGCAGTCGGCACGCGACCGACTATTCGCCATTCCGATCGCAGCAGCTTTCCTCGCTACTTTCAACGCTGCGCCGGCGCACGTTTCAAGACTTTTAATTACTTAAGAACCTGTCACCAGTATCATAATAGTCGTCATGCTATGATATATTTTGTTTACATCAGTAGAGAGAGACGCTCGATCGATTTCACTTTATTGAATTTGCTCCAAATGTACCTATCATCGAATTGTACTATTGTGAAAATAATTGCTCTTATAATATAAGCTTTAGAGGTACATATCTATCTATATATACCTAAGCATAGCTTTCTAAACCAGTTGAGAGATAGGACAAGACTTGAATGTCCACGTCAACTCAATGAACCGAATCATCTAGAAACTTGATAGATATTTGTTACCTACGATACATACAACAGTTTTCAATAAAATACGGACTTTTAAACCGAACCCGCTTAAAATAATAATGTAAAAATTGCAAAATATTTAAAATCGTCATATGGACCAGACCCCCTTAAGACCTACCCCTAGTTAATAATATCCCTCATTATGTCTCCCAATATCTATTGAACAAGTAATAAATTAAACTTGAATGTAAGTGTTATAAATCGATTGATACGCTCCATTTGTAGACTAGAGCAATTAACAGAGCTACCTGTTGAGAATTTTGAATCAATTATCATTTGAATCGCGAACATACAATAAAACAATCGGAAGAAAAACTAATAGACAACGACGCAAATACACGTTGGAAAAGCTTTCAATACGAGAGTTATCATTGTTATGTCAAACGTTACTCAAGAATTGTTTTGTTCTCGAATTCTTCAAAAGCCATGTCTAATTCAGGGTTATGTAGTGTGTATTTTCACATTTTAGAAAGTGATGTGTCGTATTTACATGACTAAAGCAACGATGAATCGAATGTTATGTGTTGACGACTTCGTGAGAACTGTGAAATTTTCGTGACTGAGTTTGGCTATTGCTTATTAATCGCTTGACATTGTACCTAAATAATAATTTGTGGGCCCTCAATTAAATCATGTAGGTAATTGACCAATCATAATCTATCTTTGCTCGTCGCTAAGCTTTAATTGCTAAGGAAATGTAGGTAAATGTCTCAAATACCGATAGGGTTAATTAAAAAAATATATAAATTAAATATTAACATAATAAAAACTGTTTGTTTATCAGCTTTTAATATTTTTGGCGTGATATTATTTTATTGTTTGTAAAAATAAATAAATATAAAGTATTATATTACAACTTGAATTATTGCGGATTTAGATATATATCAACCTTGACAAAAGTTATAAATTTTACAAATTGAAGCAATACAAAATTTAAGACGATTTAAATTTATATAAAATGTACTTTAGTTCACTTAATTATTAAAACTCATATTATCACTAAATTGAGCACTTGTCACCTTATCAAAATCGACAACACATAACCGTAATTGGGGAGAAACGTCCATCCTTTAACATTCACGTTATAAATACTCCATATTGCGTTACACCAAGTATCCACTGTAAATAAGGGCTGGGACCTTTGGAAACTCACCTTTATCTCGTACTCGTACGCTCGGTCACTAAATCACTGAACACTGTTATCTTCCACGAGGTAGCTATAGCGTCACCGGAGAAAGTGCGTGTTGCTTGTGCGAGAGTTTGACTTGCAATGAGTGTTGCGCCTTGAACTTCACTATATATATATGATGACCCAGTTATGGTGGCAGCGGCTAACTGTGCTAGTCGGTCCATCTGTCCGTGTGTCCAACCTGTTCCCCATCCCGTTGCACGGAGGTCCCGACGCTCAGGCGCGGACCTTGTCAAGGACACTACACCCCGAACAAATACACCGCCAAGTTGAAGTGCAATGGAATCTCAGAGGCATGACCCCGACTCTACAGAATTTCTAACAAACCTGTACTTACGACTTTCTTTTATGCATCTTTTCCTGTTTATCTCAGAATAACGATATAACGTTCGAATCAAAACATACGAATATGTGCGATGTTCATAGATCCTGTTATAATTTCAATGACAATCATATTTATTTTTGTTTGTTACAGGTAATACCGTATTGTTGCAGCGGATTAAGGTAATGTGCAGAGGACAGGTAAGTAAAACAAAAATACCTCTATCACATAAAACATATTGATGAACAAAATTTAAAATTATCAATAATTTTATGGAAGGAGGGTAATGCACCTAGTACCTAAATAATAATATATAGATACCTACCATCCATAACATCACAGAAAAAAATATTATAGTATTTCTACTAACAATCGGCATAATACATTTTATTTAACGATATATTTAACCCACTTCCCAAAAAGAAAGAAGAAATATTGATGCCTATTTGTCTGGACTGCTGTTTTGATGAAATGATTAATTACCTTTATTTTACCGCAAGTCAAGCCATGTACTGATAGGCATACTTTATTATCAGCCAGTTAGGTATATTTCATCCAAATCACCTATTAGCGTTGATTTTTTATCCAATAATCGTGATGTGTCTCGTGGAAACTAGCGAGTCACGCCTTTGAGTAGTGTCTTGGAGACATTAGTTCACACGGGGCAAGTATACAATGGATTAATGAGATCGTTTGAACACCAGTAAAACATAGTATCTTCTTGTACCAAGTGTTCTTGCTTTACCAAGCTTCGTTGTAAAATCTTTTATCGATACTAGTACCTAGCTGCTTTTTGGTCATAACTATGAAAGTTACTCTAATAGTCAAATGGATATAAAAGTACTTAGATATATGTATGTAAATAAAGATAAATGTTTGTCTTATACGTTCCTGAACTATTGATCATATAAAACTTTGATAGGATGTTACATCGAAGGTTTCATGTTCAAAATCTATATAAAAAATATAAAAATGTTACATTTACTCTTTCTAACCTTACATGACATCGTAAGCAACGCATGTCGGCTACCTATAATTATTAATTTATTATATTTTTATATTGTATTAATTATGACGGTATGATTGCGGTTACCAATAATATAGGGGTTGAACTTATCATCGTAGTGCTCTACTCTTTATTTATTTAGTACTAGCTGCCTCCCCGCGGTTTTACCCGCGTAGTTCCCATTCCCGTGGGAATACAGGGATAAAATATAGCCTATGTTACTCGGGGATAATGTAGCTTTCCAAAGGTGAAAGAATTTTTGAAATCGGTCCAGTAGTTTCGGAGCCTATTCATTACAAACAAACAAACAAACAAACAAATCTTTCCTCTTTATAATAATTAGTATTAGTATTAGTATAGACGAACGCGATTACCAGTAACATACCTACAGTTTAAATAAGCAGCAAAAATATGTTACAATGAAAACAGAACTATACTTACCTTTCTTCTATTTACTCGTGGTTCTATTTACAGGTACAGCTACGAGACGATATCATTTAATCACTTATTGATGTTTTCAATCGTGAGTACTTTATGCATTCTAAAACACTGTTCAGCTACAAAGTTTACTAAAAAACAAGTTCTATCGTTTGCACAGCACGCTGTTCTTATTATGGCCGCTGCAGTGCGTTTCGAACTCAATCTATGCTTGTGGAATAGTAGAACAAACTATACGATGCATGTATTTGTGTTGTTTGAATATACGAACTTTTTTTTATATTCATGTGTTTTTTTATATCTACCTGATTATTTATGGTTCTATATACCTTTGCAAAAAATATTTATTGAGTTTGCTTAGATTATGTATAGGACCTAGGCTACTTTTAATACTCGAAGATAAATATTTTTTATTATGAAGAGGTAAGTCGCGGGCAGATCCTAGTACTTATTCAATAAATACTTATATTATAAGGTAGGTACATCAGTAGAAAGATCACTGCGTACAGCAGCCGTGTAAAACCTAAGTTACAAAATACCTGCAGAATTGTTATGTTACTTCCGAATGCTATTTGTAAACATTTCCGAATACTAAAATACATCATGAATTTACTTTCGCTAGTTTCCTTGTAGTTATTTAATCGAAGGGGTCACAAACTCGTGCTCTGAGTATTGTGCGTCAGATCTGAAGCCAAGTATGACTCACATTTGGATACATTTCACTTTCTTATTCGGGAAAAACCAATGCGCTTTTGTTCTATTAAAATTTAACATTTCGGTTTCACTTGTTTGTTTATTGACAGTATCGAAAATGTTTTTTTTTTATATTTTAAAGAGCCGACCTAAAACATCTCAAAGCTAATTAACCACTCAATGATAAGAAGAGAATGATAGAACAAAAACTTTCTCAACTGACGTTTATTTTTTTTAAGTCTACATTAAGCCATTATAAATAGTTTAACGTTAGTAACACTGCACAGATGGTTTGTTTGTTGTATAGAGTAGAAAGTGACCTATAGGACAATTGGACAGTTAAAGAAAACAGTACAAAATCACTGTTTGATTAATATACCTACATGACTTTCACTTTTAATATGAGTTATTTATTCATGATACTGCCATTCTTATATTCTCTTTTGATTTAGGTAAGTTTATAGTTTAATAAAGTCATGGAATTCCCAAGCTTCTAGCCATATTCTTTATCTATACCTTTCTATATGTTAAATACATATGTGTAGGTAGATTTATCTGGTACCTACCTCTTTAGTTACCCACTTACATGACGCTGAAAGATAAAATCCTTATTGTTTTGCAAACTAAATAGAACCAGTAGTAGAGCCTAACAGAAAATAATTTTGCATATTTATTCGTTACATTAGCATATTTTGGTGGACCGTGCGATGTGATGAACCTGCAATGCCGCAAAGTATAGATATAGGTATGCCTAACTTATGTCCCTATTATTTAAACAAGTAAGTACCTATTTATTTAAATTTTGGAATAACTGTTCAATTATAATGAAGGCAACTATGTCAATTATCTAATACAGGAGTGAACTAACTAAGTAAGTTAAAGTAAATTCGACACATGCATCGTTTAAGTTCTCACAAGCCGGACTGGCCGGATACATTGGCCAAGCGTGTCCGGCAATATTTGTCAATTTGCATGTTCTTGTGATCAGTGGAGGGTAACTGTAAAGTTGGAATGCGAACTCCTACCCAGTTCTCTCCTCCACTGGTCTAAATATATGTTGTTTTGATAATAATCACTTGCTACTTGATCGAAGACATTAAACAGGTTTGTAATGTAAGCACGCACTGCAGTTGTCTATCATATCTTTAAGATATCAAGATTCATGGCAAATGGAGAAACTAGACCTTAAGTACGACGTGGATTTAAATACTTGATAGTGGTCTTTACTTTGGGGGTGACTTTGATGACTGCATATGAAAGCAAACATATAAATGGATAGAAAGTAAATAGATGGGTACACTTATGTATGCTAAACGTTTTGGTGTATGTAGAATCTATTAGAGGGATCGAATATCGCTTGAACTTTCCATCTTAAATAGCAAACACATTATTATTATTAGCTTTGCATGAAGGGAATATCCTGCATTATCACAAGCGGAACTTGTCGAATTTAGAACGCAGATTGGCCCCATAGCGGTTTCTATGGCAACCGCAAAGGGCGGGCACTGCGCATGATTCAAATCATTATACAAAATATGAGGTTAAATGCACTTGCCTATATTTGCACATCTCTAATTCTTTACCAAACACTTGAACTTGTGCGTTGTGAATGAAGCTTGAGGTGTGTGATGTGTGTTATTTCCCGTCCCTCAGGCGTTTAGTTTACCCATTAGAATTTACAATGAAATATTAATACAATTCGTTCTAAGAAACCAATTAAACATCGATAATACAAGATAGAAATAGCTAGCAAGATTTATTTATATCTATTGTTTGGTTTGTGATTTGAAAACTTATGTAGGCTGATTCGTATACCGAGTAGGTACAGTTTCGTTTGAGTAGGTACCTACAATTCGAATACAATTCGGCTTTATCATTACCATGCCCCAATAGATAGAGGTAGATACTTTTGTTTTGATTTAGAAATGAATGAATGGGCCACACTGTGGGAATCAGTTCTGAAGTTGCAGTGAAGGTAAGTTTTTTTTCGTAAAGAAAACAATGTTGCTTCTAAAATCACAACTTTCAAGCTTTACTAGGGCAGTACCTAATGAACAGTTGGTAAGTAAATGTTATCAGATATGTACCTACTCCCTATTATGTTCTTTATTAGCATATGAAGCAATCGTAGAATGAGAATTCGATGTTTCTTAGTTCAATAGGATTTATGTCAAGTTTTATAAGAAAAAATATGATCAACTACGTTCTATTGGACGTAACATGCTGGTTTGTTATACTTATACATATAGTGAGTGCAATTCTCATTAGGTTAGGCTACTAGTTTGTATTTGCATCCCCAATATATTTTTATTTATTTTCTTATCCATAACGTATTGCTTTTCACTTGCGACTGGTTCCAAAATATCTTGACATTGTTGGGAAGGTGAAATTTTAAGCTCCAAATGAAATATATATTCGAAGTAAACAAAATATACCTAATGTGAGGTGCAAACAGGCGTCAGTGGGCCAGTGGGACATCAGCGAAATGTTGGCTTTCGTTCTTACTGTCAATGACAGTCTATTATCAAGGCAGCGCCAGTGTGTTGACCTAGAAGGATACTCCGCATTCCAAACCCCATAGTCGGTGTCGCAGTGCAGCGCTGTGCAGCGCAGCGCAGCGGTGCGTCTGTGATTATAGGTTGTGATCAGATGGATGTGGATTACTGGATGGCTTATATAAATGTGTGGGTATACCGTACGTACATGTAAAGGTATATGCACTTACATGTCCACCAGCAAAGAAACCATACGTCATAGTTGAAGTTGTCTGAGTTTTGTATCAACTATAAATGTATAATTATATAAATTAATAGGCACATGTTTTGAATGCGTTTCCATGAATTAGGAAGGATTCAACAAATAGTGATTGATATTTGACCTCAATTCAGTTGCGAGATGTTCAGAACGTTGAAGATACATTCCAAAATCTGATGAGCATTTGAGACATGGTACCTGCCTTGTAGGCGATACTTTTTCAAGAAGGCCCTTATAATATCCAAAGATTGACTCAGAGCTATTTAATTGTTAATTTATTGTCATTAGATAGATATGTCCTGCGCATGATAAAGCCAACAATAGTCTGATATAAATAGTGAGTTAGTCGGTGCAATGTCACCGCCATAGAAAGTGAAGACTGCTCCCAATGTGAAGCAGAACGGATAATTTGTACAAAACAACAATGGGTTTCGATTACGATGTCTTGTAGACCCTACTGGCTTGTCGTACAATCAAATTAGAAGCACTGCGTTCACTGCTAGTATTATGACAGGCTTAACAAAATGGTCTTATTGAATTTCTCCCCAAATCGCCTAAATTGGCTATTAGCTTTATTTATAAATATGGAATTTGAAAAATTACACAACTATCTACCTAAATTACCACGTACTAAACAATTCATTTAGGTATCTATTATTATTTCGTTAATTCTGAAAACCTTTTTCAGGTGTAAGATATTCATTTGTATAGGTGATAACACTTTAGATCATAATTAGGTAGGTACATACTTTGTGTTAGTCAGGATTCTGTTTGACGTTTAACATTAATTTACTTTAATGTCCTATCAATTCGCTTAACGAGTTTCTTTTACCGAGAAAGAAAGTTAAGGAAAAAAAAAAATCAAGTGAGCCAATCTGACAAGGATGTCTTGGCATAAATTACTCAAAATATTACTTTTGTTTAGTAGGTATACTATTCTCCATGTTCGGTTATCGATGTAGAACAAGGTGATCAAAATATAACTGATAAATTGATATTTTCTGTTGGTTATGGTATGTAGGTCAGTGGGTTGATGTTAGTGCCTAGGTTAGGTGCTTTTATCATGTCCATATTCATAGGTACTAGAACAAGGCCAAGGACAGTGTAATGCGGAACAAAACTTGTTCATGAACACAAATATTTGTTCAGGATGATAAATAGCCGATCTGACTGATCGATAAGCTTCCTTGTAACCTGTATAACGAAATATCTCTAACGATCTCTATAGGTACTAACATAGACGAAGGGATGGTCAGAAATTTCACTTTAATAAAATTTTAACTTAACATTAACAACTCTCAAGTGAGATTGTTTCGCCTTCACTTAGCACGGTTCATGCCTTTCTATATGAAGTTTGACCGCCACATAATCGTAAACATCATTATCCAAGAAAGTTGTTTCATTCAGAGGCGAGAGGATACACAAAACTATACTTCATTAAGGATTTAATACGCTTTTTGTCAGTGTACGATATTATACTAAACGTTTGAAATTAAATGACTCATTTTAAAGTTTCTTGTCATCAATCATACTGAATGGATATTCATCTCTCCCATGCAGTTATTAAGATAAGAGAGAATAACACAAAATTGCTCACTCATTCCAACAAATTATATTCGAAGACGATCAGTTTGGTATTCACCGTGTGAAAGTCAACGGTGACACCTTAACCTATTGATAAAACCTTAAATTATACCAAGATCATAATGTACTAATTAAATAGCTTAAATAACGATGATGATTTTTCTCCAACATACCAACCAACGTACCAATTGTTTTGATCTCAGAGTTAAACTTTGTATTTCACGATGTACTTACCTATTTTCATTTAACTAGGTAATTCAGCAATATTAAATTAGTTAAGGTAATTGGTGTCCATTTTTTACATTTATCATATAATTTAAAATAATAATACCGTGGCTCCGTCGTTTTCCCTCGGATTATTTAGTGTCAGGTGAACGTCTGTGGCGCCTACTTCTTGTTTTAACGAAAATTGGGCTGTTTTTATGAGCCGGTCGGCGTACCTACTCACTTTCTCTGGCGCACATTGACAAACCATAAAATACTTCTCCAAAGAAATGTTCATTATTACGTCGTTAACAGTAAACAATATAATTAACATTTTGCGTTTAAATACCTCCTTTTAAAAAGTTCTGGTTTTTATCAGTGCTGTTATAATTTATTTATTGACACTTATTATAAAGTAGCTGACATTATTTTAATTTTGTATTTAGGAAATTTTGAAATATCATAAAATATCTACAGAAGTTGCCAAAAAACATCATATGCCTACATATTGAACAAAATATAGTTGATTCATGATCGTAAGCTTTTACTAGTTCTTACTTATAAATGGTCGTAGAAAATAGATATATAGGTATGTGTGCTCATAATAGTTGTATATCGAATGGCAATTAAAGTACAGATATAGTGTGCCATTGTATTCCACTTCACAGAAACTTGACGAATATCTCACTGCAGAAGCATGTGTGCGCGCAGTAAAGTTGATAAACAGTTTTCCTTGTCAGCTTTCTCTGCAGTGGGGAAAATATTAGGAAAATGGTTAGAAAAACATATTAAGTAGTTTTATTTTATACTTTCACACTAATTTATAAAATGAGCGGATTTCAAATATTAGAGCTTCATAAGAGCCTTTAAGGGCCTAAATGATTTATGAATTTAGTATTTTTTTTTGACGCAACTATCTATTATTTCTCGAATAAATTGTAATTGAAAGAAGGTTGTGTTGCAAAACATACAAAAAGAAAAACATTAAATTACGTAAAACTTAAAAACAAATGAAAACATAGAAGGTATTTTCTAAAGACAAAACTCGCGCAATATTTCAATAGGGCTCCTCGGCCTTTGTTTGTACATCTGTTGTCGGCGCAAGTAGCTTATGCTTTTCACAAATGTCCACACTTTCTTCATGTAAGTAAGTAACGAACAGATTTGCGTTGCGCAACTCCGCTCGCTGCGACCGCGCCGGTCATCGATCTCATAGATATTATCTAATTATTACCGAATAGTTAATAAAACGGCCAATTCCAATATTGACATTCGATCAATTGTACGGCTACTTCGTGCGAAGCGTGTTGGTGGTAGGCATTATCATCACATACCATCAGAAAATTTGCCCGTTTGCCGGCCTTCGAAACTTGTAAAAAATGTTTGATTAATAATAGGTATCAAGTGGCAAAACAATCTGAAGAAAATTTCTCATATAATTATTAGTAGGTACCTACAGGCTACTATTGTAAATAGGTATCTACATGTATTCGTAAATATTAATTTTTCATGTACCTACCTAATTAGGATTAAGTTCTTATTAATGTAATTATGGAGTCAAACTATGGTAGGTACTAATAAAATCATTAATACAATTTACACATATTGCAAATAACAATTAGAAACATATCTCGCATACTGTAAAACAAAAAAAAAAATGCGTATCTAATCAAACCGAACGCGTTGAAGTCTTTTATGAGTCGGTCATTAGTTCCAGTTAGGCCTATTATTTACATTGTGTGTAATATTTATTTTCTTGTTAATAACTCAATTCATCTGTACTTAGATACAGATGAGTGATATCATGGTATTTTTTATTATGCGTCGACTTTAAATTTAAAAGTATACAATGACAGAGGTATATTTAATTGTATTTCTTTTTAAAATGATAAAACATTTGCTGCTTCGAAGGATAAAGAGGAAGTTGGAAATTTAATTGAAAGTGTTTTGGTTTTTTTAAATACGTGTTACGTCACTCACTTGAGAGCAAGTGGTCAAGGAGCTAATTACGTGGAATCGTGTGCGTTTCGACAATGTAGGAATTGGGCGGTGGGGTCGACGACCTGCGTTCACTTTCTCCCATTCTTTTGGACCTACCACGTTACACGATACTGAGATAATATACATATATCCTTAGTATTCATTACTCGCATCTAAAATATCGGATCACAAAATAATCATTTATAGTAGATAGATACTTATTTATTTACCTAGCGATCTACACTTATAAAGTTTATATTTCTGCACGTGTTCATTTTGATTAATATCCTTACTAATTAAAATCCTGCCATTTAAAACGTTTGTGGTTACAGTATATCCTAATCCCATTTAAATGAAAATCTTGCTATTTTCTCTATAATTAAAACATGTATTTTGTTTAAAGGAAATATTTTCAGCAAGCATGTTAGGAACATGTGACTAACAATGTCGCCACGTAGCTTAGCGAATTGCTGCAGACTGAGATCAGCTTTCAAAAACGTGTTCAAAAACATGCCCCCATCCCGCCGCGACGTCTGTTATTGTAGACACATTACATAATAGTAAATTATAAACATTATACATGTGTGAATTTGATGAAATGTTGTACAATATCCGGCCGTCGAACCTTTATATTATGTAATATTCAATGTTATGACGTGAGCACCTTGTTAATTATTAATTTCCATAAAATATGACAGACAATGTAACGGTCCCTAACCTATATACTTAATTGAAACACAGTAGGTAATTAAAGGAAGATAAATAGTTAAGAACAAGTAGGTAATAAAGCATTTACCTTATTTCAAAATACTAGATTTGTCATTAGTGTCACTAGCATTTATAGTAAAATATCTTTAATTATGAGTGCCCACTAGGTATTTCTTATTTCGTTCTACATAGGATGACTGGGCGATGGTTTCATTAAAAGAAGATGATATAATAAAATTCTATTTAAAAACAATAATAATAAAATTTAATAATCAAGTTCACAATATCAAAAGTTAATGAATGGTATTTTAACTAGACATTACAAAAAACCTACTGTTCGTTTAAATCGCAGGCTTTATGCATTTGCTCACAGAAATCACCTCTGCTGTTAATTTCCTCTGCCGTAGGTAGATGGCGGTACATGGCGGCGGCACCTCGAACTTTCTTCACGTCTTCAGGTATCTGTTCATTACCAAACACAGCTGTTTGCATCTTATTTACAAAAGGCGTTATTTTACAAACGAACAGTCTGATGCAGCTAGTTTCTTCCTCTGACCCTTGCTGTTTGATCATATCTTCGAGATCTTCTGAAAGTGATTGATTCTTTGCCGCTTCAAGGAGGTCTTGCAGCTTTCTGTTGTTTTTGTTGAGTATCCATGTTGTTGGATCATCGGAGCGGTAAGGCTTCGGTGGGCGCTTGGGTCCTGCTAGGAATGTTGATATCTGAAATCGAGACAAACATAATTTAAGACAATTATATAGGTGCCTACATATTTATTACTAGCTATAATTTTATGTATAGGTAGGTACTACTTTGTTCATTAGCTAGATTATTATTCAGCGATATTTATTAAATTACAGTAATTTGCTAGTTCGTTTTAAATGACTTGAAGTAGCAAGGAACCAATTAGGTGCATGTGAAAAGTGACTGAGAAGGTTAATTATATTGTCAACTCACCATTTGAGCTACAAACACGAGCGCGTTAACTGCGACAGCGCTAATTTGATTCGGCTGAAGACCAAAAAGTCGAACTAGATGCTTTAACGGTGTCATTGGACTTGGAGCCTCATCTATATTGGAATTAGGTTTAGTTTCCTCCGCGTAGGTGTCTTCTCTATCTGGTGTGTCATGAAAGTCATCGTTATGTGGCGGTCGTCGGCGACCTGTTGTGTGAGGGTTGTTCGCTGTTTGGAACGCTCGTACCACAAATTCAGCTACTTTCAGTGCCACCGATTCAGAACCTGAAATTATTCCAAGTTGAATTTATAAGACTTAGAAAAATCTGACTGAATGCTAAGACTGAATGTATATACCTAATATTCATGAAACAATATACTTTTTATGATATATCTACCTAATAGGTATTTTTCTCTTGATGTTTTCCTTTATTCATAAAGACTTTGACAAGCTTTTACAATAAGGTGAGTAGTTATGAGTTAAGTTACGTTTTAATAAATGAGGAGTTAAGACAGTTAAGTTCCTCTGTAATATTAGGTAGTAATTTAGTAAGTAATTTATTCCACTGATATGTTCACCAATCGTTTACATGACGGTATAATTAAAAAACTTACCTAGAAAATCCTTCGCATATTGCATTCCACTACTCAAGCGGTTCATAAATCCATCGGTCCGTATTTGCTCTTTACCCGATACCACATGAAGCAGCAATATTAAACATAGCACATGTGTCGCCATCTCGACACCGAAGCTGAGACTACAATGAGCTCTGATGCGGTGATTATTGTTCCATGGTTCGATTATTACTATAATGGGTGCGCAAGCGCAACTGTCGCATCAGAGCATAAAACCCGTCTAATTGTGCTCTTGGATGGATACAGGTTGTTGTCAATAGTGTACCATATTTTTTTTAAATATTTTCTATATATTATTAATGCAATTTAACTTTGAATCTTCATATTATAGCGTTGTATATTCATTTATGCTGCAACAGATGGCGCTACAAGTTCATTATTGATACAAAAATGTTAACACATGTGACTTGAGTTAAAACCAAAACATATGGTCTCAGCCCGTCACAAGATATTTCGAATATATTATAGCCTGGTCGTGGGTTTGATTTTCATTAAGGACAAACATTTATGTGCATGAACATGTCTTTATATTTAGAGTCTGGGTATATATGTATAATATCTACTTACTTAAGTAGGTACTTACCTAAAGTAGTAGGTATATCAGCCATCTGGTTACCATAATTGTATAAAATGTCCCGTGTCCAAAAAGCCAACGGTTATGTCGCATTATATTATATGTACTAATGGCTCCCTGCGGTTTTACCCGCGTTCCCGGGGGATTTTCCAATAAAGAGTAGCCTGTGTTTTATGCCAGAACAAAATGTTTACCCTATGTCCTATTTAATCGCGATCCCGTCAGCCGTTCTGGCATGAAAGAGTAACAAACATACATCCATACATTCTCACAAACCGTTGCATTCATAATGTAAGTTGGATTAGCGTAAGCGATATCAAATCAAATAATTTATATAAATAGTGCAATTTCATATTATTTATTAATTTCCTATTTCATACCTATGTTTATCAATTCTTCCTCATCAAACATTTTATGTAGCGTTAAATCTGATAATTTCGGTAAAAATCTCCGGAGTAAATCTTTCTCGATAGAAAATATTGGATATATCTTATGTATTAGGTAGGTAATGTCTACGTACGTATATGCTTCTAGTTGTTTTCATATTGTTATTTTAATCCCATTTTGAAGCCAGCAGTTTGTAGGTACTTAGGTACATTTCATTAAAACTTGCGCACCACAAAATACTGTGCAAAATTGAGCAACCTGTAAAGAAAAAGAGACAATAGACGCGGAAACCGTATAAAACTAAAGGTGTTTACAACTTTCATATTTCTATGAAAAAAACATGGTTATTGTTATTGTTACCTAACCATCATGCTTTTCAAGGCAAATACTTAGGTATGTATGTCGAGATTCTAAGCTAAGATCCAAATATACCTGTATCTATCCCTTGATGTGTGATCTTACTAGAAGATGCCAAATTGTCAGTTTATTTAAGCTCAACAAAAATGCGTGGTCTATTTATCATGACCGTTATAATGTTTTTCTCGCTCAACGGACCACAATAATCGTATACTCCACGCGACGGTACCGCATTTCAGCATCTCTCCTTACACTAAGCGAATGTCATCCAACATGTTAAGCCTACTGCTGATAACATGCACGATTCATAAAGTCACATCTTCTTACATGACCACGGAAGATGTCCAGTTTCTCAACGAGCTACCTCTCAACAAACTTGTGAGACTCAAGACCTCGTTGCAAGATTTAGTTACAGTAAGTTACGAAAATGAAACCACGACCACTCCAAGTTACCTGCAAAGTTTTGGTGCCCAAGCGATGGCTATGAAAGCACCTCCAATTAAGAGGGTGGATTATGAAGATGGTGTTTACAAGAAGGAAAGTTATGGCAAGTTAAGTAATATATTTTCTATGTCGGTGACAACGCTTGCATTTTTGGCGTTCGGTGGATACTTGCTTTGTTTGATAGTACAGGCAGTGAAGGCGAAACAAAACTATAACACTACATTCCCGGCTCCACAGCCGACAACATTCTTTGTAAGTTCAGGATTGAAGAAAAAACCTCAGCCTCAGTTCGCGTCTTACGGCAGAAGGAGAAGAGATAATAGAGTCAAAAGGAGCTTTAAACATATTGATTTACCTCCAGAACAATTGTTTTCAGCGTTATTACAAGTTTGTGAAGGTTACGCGAAATGGAACGAGCGATTCGGTGATATGGATACATTTTAAGCAAATTATAAGATCGATTGTTAAATGAATTTTGTACCTGTTAACGTGTGTAGTTATATAAATGTTGGATATGTATCCAAGCTGTATGTAGAAAAAAATCTCAGGCTTTTTATTTCATTTATCTTGATTTGTTTGCTAAAAAAACTAAAAACTATTTGCGGTAACAATATAAAATCTATAAGTAGTGTAATCTTAATAAGAATCAGCACATACTTAATGCCTATGAAGATGTTATTATTTTTCACTAAAAGCAAAGCACCACAAAACACTGTTTACATGAAAAGCAGGAAGCCAGATTGCCCAGCAATATACCTACAATTTGTAAACGTTTTCAAACTGTCAAATAATCACGCTAACACCTAATAATAGCTGCATCTTAGCTTTAAAGATTCTATTGTAGATTCCACTTAACTGAAGATTTGCTTTTATATGCATAGATCAAAATTAGTATCTGTTTCATTTGTGGATAAGGTTTATTTTAGCGTGTGTGACTGAAGATTTTTATGATATTTCAATGTGTAGCAAGTGTTCTGTTCTGTTTGTAAGAGGCGGGTAATGAGGGTGCTGCGTTCGGTCTGTCATCGGCCGGCCGCTACTGTTTACGGGCGGAACAACACTCATAGTCAGGTTACACGCGAAACACCCGTGCAACTATAAAAATCTTCTTATAAAAATAATTATTTAATTTATACGTCGACGATGAAAAGGTAATTTATTTATACAAAATGTATTTCATGCATATTGAAACTTTTTATTTTTCCTATAGAAAAACAGATACAGGAGCTTAAAATTAATTGAGGTGGATGGATAGAACGCAGATTGCATGCAATATAATACGCACTTCAGCCAATTATATACAAGATTTGCATTCTTCGTATTCAAATTATAAGAGAGAACTATTGCTAATTTTCTTAATAGTTATGAAGAGTAGATATATGTTAATTAATGTGGATACAATAAGATAAGGTTTTTAATATGACAGAAGGCTACTATGTGCCTTGCTTATACTACATTGTATTAATTATAATTTTAGACATCAACTGTAACTTATTTATCTGAATCAAATTATTGTAATTATCTTTCTGCATATACCAATAATACTTGTTCTTTGCATTACTAATCACGGTTAAATATCAGCTTAACCAATCGTTGTAGAACCCGACTCCTGCGCCGTTGGTGGCTGTGAGATAAGGGCCCGTCCACACCACATGCCTCCTGCCGACACATGACGATGACATGTAAATAAAACATTGTGAAAATTACAGATAATTATGTTTAACTCAATATTTTTTATGGGTCGCTTCGCTAAAACTACCTACGTCATCAATGTGGTTTTCATCATGTTATTATACCGCTTCCTTTATATTCGTTTCCAATAGTGTTAATCTTAGAAATATAGGTACTTATACAAATATCTCTCATCTCAAATAAAAATAAAACTGTCTAATATTCAGAATTAATATTTATGCTGCGAATGTTAGTTTCACTATGATTTAGGTTTATTTTATAGCAAAATGATATTACAGGTTAATATTATTCACCGTCTAACCTAACCTATGGCCAATATACCTAATAGTTTTATTGAAATGACTCGATTTATTTGCGCTAATATGAATCGAATGGGGGACATAATTGAGTGTGTTTAGGTCAAAGGTTTACGATTGGGGACCCTCTAAAATAAATTGAATTCGACTCGGAATCGCATCGTAAAAGAACTCATCGTGAGACTTTACAATCGATCGATTCAACGCGTTATGGGAGACATGGCAGAGCTGTAAAACAAAATATACTCACTTATGTATCCAACTAGACACTTATCTTTATAAAGGTTTTGTTGTTGATAACGGTAACATCCAAATTCGACGCTCACTTGAATTGTCACATTGACAGTTGCCATTCAATAAAACAGGTGTCTACTTCAAAATGACGTTTGGATCTATTTTTGATTAAGTATTTTATATAAGGTAAATGTTACAGAGTCAATCAGACACAGGCAATCAGGTAGTATTTTAACAAAAAATGTTCATTGGACTACCTGAAGGCCTTGATGAAATCCTCACTCAAATCTTGTCATTCCCTTCGTAAGGAAAGCTCTTCACGTAATCTATTGGCTATTACCTGAAACTACCTATTAAGAACGTCATTCGTATTACCTCGCTAAGCTTATTTGGTCGCCCGCCCATAGTTCGCAGGCATTAGGCACTCATTCCGAATCAATAATGTTCAAGTTAATAGTTTGCGGCCTCTTTGAAATAAAGTTTATCGCTAATTTATAGAACTCCCACTATATCAGGAATCAGTTAGACTTTTAATCACTAAGTGGACATGTGATGGAAGGGTGGTCACAACTGGAGAAAGGATAGAAATTATCCACGTTGGACCAATAGACTTTGGCAGATTGCTTAAAATACGAATATAAAGAGAGAGAGAGAAGAGAGAAAAGAATATTACGAGTAACCTTAGACCCATATGTATAATAATATCACCAAAAATCTGGCAAATACACACTTAAGTGTGAAGCTACTATAAAATGTTATTAGTCAGTTCGTCTTGCAGGTTGACCCTACCCATGCACGATGAAACTTTGATACGTAGCTGTGTATTAGCTATGATACATACCTATACATTGAAATACAACCAAGTAGTAAATAATTTAAGCATTGTCATACTTGATTTATGTGCCTGTAAAGAGAGTGGGCGCAGACGTGGGGGAAACTACTTTTAGAAATTCACAAACTTATATACATAGGTATTAGGTACTTACAAAGGCTTTGCCTCTTTATTATATTAGTGATATAACCAACCTTAAGATGTAGAGAGGCTAAACACTTTTGGACAGTTAAATAGACAGACTGATATTGCAAAATTTTCCTCTAATTCTAACCTACTTCCTATTTCAGTGATCCGTAGACAGAATGGCAAAACGCGGAACCCTTAATTATTTCGTCAGTCCATTTCATAAGTCTCGGTTTATTTATTCGTAGAATATTGGTATTATATAGATAAAAACATGGTACTTAGGTGTAACCGCTCGCGCTCGCAAATGTAGCAAAATATCGTTAGATAAGTTTTTAAAATGAGGCTTACCTATGTAAAAGTAATTTATTAACTGAAATATGCATTTTTAAAATCGTTCCAATGATGAAGAACAGAACTCCAAAAACACAAGAGTCCATACATCATAATACTTATGAAACGAAACTCAAAGTCCTGTCAATTCACTCACTCGCCCAGTTAGTCAGTTATTTGGTATCAAAATTTAACTAGACTCATCATACCTATATACTTACGTAACCTATTCGTTAACTTAATAATACTTATTTTATACAAGCAGATGCAAATGAACAACAAATCTAATATCTATAAATCACATTTTATGCAACAATATTTAAAAAATTCATAACCATAATGAATATATTGAGCACTAAAAAAGTTCCTGTTATTTATATTTAGATAAAACATATGTTTAAAATTCTAATATCAAGATAACTAAGGATGGTCAATTCAATATTATAATTGCATAGTAACTACCTAGATTTACATAGGTAGGTAATTCTCTACCTAGGCGCACACTTCGACTTACAACACTCATACATGGTCACACAGCCATTTAAGCATTACATTAAGTAACTAACAATAAATATATCAGCCAACAAAATACATCGCGCACTCTGTTGACAAATCCTGTAATAAAATATAAGCATTTACAATAAAATTAATTATTATTTACACGGCGCGGTGGGCGCGTGAAGCGGTCGAGTCGTGTGGATAAGGCTCCACGGCACCCGCACTGTTCATTTAGGGCTTAATATTTTGTTGGTATGCTTACTTAGAAATAGATTTAATAATTTAGTTTTTTTGTTGGTATGTTAACAAAAACGTTTAATCATTTTACTATTTTCTATTGGATTTTTTTCAAGTTAAATGACCTCATGATTTGATATTGAGTACCTATTACCTGAAAATCTAAGTAATTTATTTACCATAAAAATAACAATAGTGTGAAACCCTCAAATTTCCTCTCGGACTGGTATATATTTTATTTGTAATTCCCAATTCATTTATGAAAATATGACGCAATAAAGGGTATGTCCATATATGATGTCCCACCAGTTCCGCCGTGCTGGAGGTCTGGGGTCCCCGCGGCGCCTTGCTTTATCGCACGCTGCGCGCGCGCCGGACACCTCACGTCCCCCCAAAGTGTAGGGTCACCATCGTGTCTAAGTACCTAGTTAGAATCAGACCAGACAAGAAACGCCTACCTATCGTTATGGAAACTAGGAAACGAAACAAACGATTTATGGTCTTCTAATAAGACTGTTCAGATATTTCTGATGTTTTTTTGTTTATTGCCATTTAGTTAACTTAGCTAATTTAATTATAGATAAAGATTATATCTATATTACTTTTAAAAGTACAATATTTTTTTAAACTTAATCACGCACTATCCCTCAAATATTTTTTACACTGAGTAGGTAGAATAGAATACGGGGATAGCCCTAGTTAAACATCAGAAAACATCTTAAAATCATGTTATGTCAATTTAACCAATATAAAATCATCATAAAAATGAGGTCCACCGTACACCGCTACCCCTATTCTTTATGAGCGTCCCGCGGCAATCATAATTCGTCTCCGCTACCTCGGCCGGCCTCGCAGGCGTCTCTACAGACTTTTATTGTGATTTACACTCGCATAACCTTTGTTACTTCTCTTGAACTCCTTTTTTATACCGATACACGATCTGAATTTACACTAAACAGATATGATGTAGTGTATGTTTCCGGGTACACCGGTACGATATCAGAATTGAGCTGACATTCTACAAGTGTTACGAAGCTAATCAACACCACTTAGGTATAATATTTTTACATACCTTCGAAATTAAAATATTTTCTTATATTTTCATAGGACATTATTGACCTACATAGTTTGAAATTTGCCTACCTATTATGTTCAAATTTAGCTAATAAAAGATTACCATAAATAAATAAAGTTCATAAGTTCCCGTTTTCAAGTTATTCTCTTATCTGGATGCGCATTGCACAACACACAATAGTTAATGAAAAATAGCGTCGTTGAAATTTAAATTTATTATCCCTTATTGTCATTGCCTAATATTTTGTCAACTGGAATTATTGAGATGACATAAAAATAGGCATATTCGGATATTTATGTTTCATTATAACTGTCAGCCGGCTGAGCTGAAGGCTCACGTGGGCAAATAGATGGACAGACGGATGGCGAGTTTATGTTAATATCGTCGTAAACATCATAACAGTAAATTCATTTAAAAGAAAATAAGCAAACGGAATGTCGATCTTGAAATCTCTATCCGTTGAAATTCTAACCGATAAAAAACCTATTTCCTTTTCCCACTTAAGTTTAATACGATATCCATTAATATTCTATTGATTAGTGTTAATGATTTTGTGCATTTATTATTATCCAAATTAATTTAATACACGTAGGTATATTGGGCTAATTCAAGTTATTAATGGGCTATTAATATTGAATTTCATATTGAATAATGTATAAAAATACGATTATGCAAATATGATTAGTTCTTAATAAACAGTTTATACATTTGATGGGCGCGCCACACGAGAGCCGGCGCGGCCGCGCTGCCCGCCCGGCTTCGACCGAGCTTTAATTACAATAAATACAACAACACATTAGAATCGATCACATCGGAAAGTTATTCGTGTTATTTATCGGAACTAATAAAAGTGATGTACGGTTATTGGCGTCACCTTAATTTCTAGGGTTGAGTTTCCATCATCAACGAAGTCAAAAACCTTTAGTGCAATCAATAGAAAATATCGGTATTTAAACACATTGGGATAAGTTTACTTATCTGTTTTAAAATAGTTCAGTAGGTAATATTCCTCAAACCTAAAGTCATAAAAGAATTAGTCTTTAAAATTTAATACACTTAAAAAAATCTGTACAGAACCCAAACACTTATTCCAAAGTCTATATATGTTTTGACCGGTTATTTTATGATTCCAATGCAGGAACAGATATAAGCGGTTGTTATAGGATCCGTGGCTTCGTGGCGACTCTCACACGATCCGGTATTATTTATTGCGTTTATTGGGCGCGAGCTTATGCGCCGATATAAAGCATTTCCTGAGGCGACACCGACGACCCGACACGAAGCTTTATTCGTACGCACTCGATATTTCTCACATAGTTCAACAACATATTTGGGAAAAGTCTGTATGTAGGTAACGTTTGCTATAATTTGCGATCACTTTTCAATAGTTTGGAATCAAGGTTTTGATTCTGTAAAGTATTGATATTGATATCTAATGACTGTTTTATGATGTCTCGCTGCAATAACTGTAACTATGTAGGTACCTACTTAAATAGGTACTTACCTTCAACGGAAGGAGTGTTCTACCATTAGTTTTCACTTCAAATAGAGGGCTGGGAAATTACTCTACTGCTCTCAGCTACTCAGGATTTTCCGGTAATATGTCATCACTGGAGAACATTTCTTCATACTGATGTTGTTTACTACAGCAGCTTAGACAGTTTAATAGCTTTACGGCTGGTTAATAGATGCTGTTCTATAAATTCTTGTTCCAGATCCTGTTACAGAGGTTTGTAGCGATATATACAGATTAAATAAGGGTAGCAGGAAAGAAGAAAAAACATTTCAGAAATGATAATACGATTTGATAAATACATATACTTTTTATATACCTACCTACAACCTTAAACGTTGATTCCAACTTCTATTTTAACTATTCGATAACTTCAGAGCTTCGCTCCAAGTATCGAGTGTTTATCATTGGCTCAGAATCGGGCCCCATCCCGAGCCAGCCTCGTTCGGCAGACTTATGAGGATAATTCACGTCAACAATACAGTTTATTAACAGTTAGTTATGCTCGTCGTGATGATATCGCGCCTACAATTAAATATTAATATGTGTTCGAAAGGTCGTGGGCGTCTCGTTGTCGGATTTATCAGCTGTTTAATGAGCCTCTATGTAAGCTATATGAATGTTATGGATGTGAGATTAATTGCTAGATTGATTTTCTAGTTTTAGATAGTTATTTTTGGTGTCTTTAAGACTTTCTAAACACCTTACCTTAAATAGAATACTGAACGAAATACTGATGTATACATATTTAAAATGATCGGACATTTACCCATATACCACCACCTATCCTGAACTCCTAATGCTGAAAGTGTAATGAATATGCAGTAGGTACCTACCACTAGCAAATCCTTTAACTGTTGCTTATGCATACCGATCGAGAGAAAGCTCGCGTGCACAATGAAATGGTAAAGAACTCGGTGCGAGTCCCTTCATCATAAAGTTGAGAGAAAAAAGTGAATTGATTGCCTCCCCCCGTACGTAAACATGTCCACTGACGCTCTCGTAAACTGTAAGTGGATATTTTTAATGGCGTCGATATTTAATATTTATTGCGACACAGACACCCAATATGAACGGCGATTTGTATAAATAATCGAGTTGTATCGATATGTGGTCGAAGCAGGCTGCATAACGAGACTAGCTCGATCAGGGTCTAGCCTATAACATATGCAGGTGATACACTAATCTAATGCATTGTTTATGCTTAGATATAACTACGGCTATGAATAAACCTTGGCAGAATTATGCATATTTATTGTTTTCTAAGATGTAAAATTGTTTCAAGTTTTAATTGACTTTTATAAATAGATAATAACAATAAACATTCCATGTTTTAAAAGTACTAATCGTAAACGTAACGTGGCGGTATATATCAATCACAGATTATATCCACAACTTCAATAGCTATTATAAAAGAAACAAATTAAGCCGGGATGCGTTCCAAAGTCCGCGGCCATCGCTCTCGAAAGGATGTTATTCTGTTTGTTGACTCACTTATTTCGATACGGAATGGCCTAATTGTAGTCCGGCGTAACTCGGTAGACATCTACAGACATTTAACAGTGGTTTAACTATCATGTAAACAATGGCAGACTTAATAAATCTCCCTTAAGTTGTGATTTCCGGATAGCGATTTGAATTTTATTGTGATCAAATAAGGAAGTCGTTTGGAACACCCGATTCAGGGTTTTATTTGAGGATCACAATGAATCATGACGGTATTTTTTTAGATACTGTTAAGTACCTATATAATTAACTTTGTTTGAACTGTAAGCACGTTTTTGATCTGGTTTCATATTTCACTTTCCCGATTTTCTGTAATCTGTTTGTCACGGAACCCATCTACCGTTGTTTAACATTTATTGTTATTATTATTATAGCTCATAAAGGGAATGAATGAATTATAAGCCTTAAAGGGCGTTTTTATGTTGATTGTTGCACCAGAACCAAGTTTGGTAAGGATCGAATAAAAATACAGTGCATAATTAGGTATCTATGTGTTGTCTTTAGATTATTGTGAAGTTCAAGTATTGCTCATTGTATTACAATAAATTACTTTATGTAAGTATTACCTGTATTTTATTGTAGAATCCATTTATTTTTACTTGCTTCATTCACCAAAACTAAAAACAAAATTTCTCGTTGCAGTAAATTTTCCTTGTATTAGATATCAACGCAGGTAACTATTTATATTAATAACTGTCGCATTTTTGACGTGTTTATTCAATTTTCTACAAAATATATAGCTAAACAGTTCAAATGATCATCTTTCCAGCTTATTTTTTGTAGCAATTATTGTATCATGGTTCCTCTTTATCGTAGAATCCTATTTTAAATATGAAACTGCTGGTTTTCCTACAAAAAACCTATGACAGATAAGCAAATTTACAGATTATACTAAACTATAAAATCGACACCAGCTATTTATACTACGCTAAGTCCGAAATGTGTACTTTACAGGAGAGGCTTATAAAGGAAAAAACGTGATAACTTTTACATTAATTAAGATATTTATTTGAAATTTGGAACCCTTCATGGTTATTTTTTTCATTATAATATCTCATATTTATTTTTCCATAATTATTTATATTTTTCGATTTAGCGCTAGTTAGCCGAATATAGACGTAATTCTTCAAATTAATTTTACAAGTTACACACGTCTATCTTACGTTAGCGTTGTGTATTACGGGATGTCATAGTGATAAAGATGTGTTATTTTTATTGTGTTGCGATGATAATTTTTAAATAAATCATGCATTATTTGTAACCTTAGGGTTATATATATATCCGTAAAATATATTATTATAAATTCACTGGCTAAATAACTAGTTATTAAAGTTAGCTTTTTGTTAACCCGTATATACGTCTCTGGCGGATATCGTGTTAAAAGCCGCCAAATTATACATAGCGTACTATACATCGACTTGTGCCACAAGTTAACGCCTCATTTATCTTTCCGTGGAGCTAAAAATGATATTATTTTTTATAGATTCTAGATAGAATAGAGCAGATAATATTATATCCTGTAATTTTGATACATAATTTAAACTAATAACGTATAAAACTAGTAAGTAATCAACAGTTAATTAAATATCAATTAAGTGCTTACTTATGATTAATTAAAGATCAGATCAATCACAGTTCGATTTTGTACTTTATAATTATTTAAATCAATAAAGTACTTAATATTGTTATTCTTAAAAGAAAATGAACTCTCCTCATTATGTTCAGTTATTAAAATAATAATATTTATGTGGAAAGCAAGATGGGTGGCATTTGCCCTGCAGTGGGATACCCATAGACCCAGACCTTAAATAAAATAGATAACAATAACGATAATACATTTCTGGAATAATATTGTTATCACAATAATATTAAGGTTTTTGTATTTTGCTGGATTGATTTAACAAAGTTTCGTGTCTTTTTCGGGAATAAGCTCTAAAAGTGGAATAATCTAGTATTTCTAAAATATACTACATGTTTGCTTACGTTATCAATCAAAAGATACTACTTATTTTCCAACAAGCCGTGGTTACCAATATAAACTATTTTAATTAACTTTGTTCTAGATCATTTTGTCATTAATAAAAATTAAGCTAATATTGTTTCTAGAATCAAAATAAAGGAGTTCCATTCAACTGGAGAATACACTTCTCTGCCTCTTGCAGTCTTTTCTATTAAAGCCGTATGTCTTTTTTCCATAAAATGGTTGCTTCTTCATCTTCTCCATCTTCATTTGAAAGAAATGAGCGGATAATAAGTATCTTCATAATATAGTAAACGATATGGTTACTGTTTTATCACTCACGCAGTTATCTGTACTAGTTTGATACCGCAGAATAGAGACTATCATTGAAAACAGGCGAAAGTTTTAAAATTACTGGGGGTGGATATTGCCGTTACTATATCTGTACTGCTACTGGGGCTGTCATTCGTGTGAAAACCTGAAAGACTTTCCTGGGCAGACATACCGATTAGATGTGGGATTGTTGTATTTTCGGTTTTTTGGTAAGAAGTCGGCTACACCGTTTGAAGATAAGGGACTATATTAGCTGTGCTGTCAGAAGGATCATCAGATACGACAGAAAACAAAATGTCGATACTTGTTGGACTTAGTGTCAACGGAGAAGGCTTTTGGACCGAAGTCAATACCTTTGGTAAATAAATATTAAGTGGAGTATAAAGAGCCCCCAAGTTGTTTAAGTTTGTATCTTGTAGGTCTGCACATAATTTTCATAATTGACTGAACTGGATAGGTATATAATAATTATTATTTTAAAATTATCTCATCAGACATAACGTGCTCATAAAAAATCCCGAACTCAGGATTATTAACTTCAGCTGGTAATTTATTTGGCTACGATTCTACAAAAAAGGGTAAAATATTGTATTAAAATTATGTTTTTTACTTTCATAAAAACATGCCGATACATTAAAAATATGAATGGTGAAGTTACCGTCGAAAACGAATAAATATAATTGTATTTTAACATAAGTATTTAGCTAGTAAAAGTCGCTAAGTAGCGCATTCTACAAATGAACAAATATACCTGATCGCTCTAAACTACGCTAACTAGTGTTTGCGTAGTATACACGGACTTTTATAAAAGCGCTTAAATTTAAGAAATACGTAGCGTATTACTATAATATATATTGAAATACTCTGTAAAACATAATATAATCTATGCGCCCCTTCCCCGTGGACACTCCGCTAACACTAGTTGGCGTGGTTTAAATCTAGTGATTTCAAAAAGTACCTGCACTTAGCGTTTTATAAAATTTCTAACTTCGTTATTTTTGTATATTTCTTCACAATTTTTTTTTTACATATAAAAAACCTAATTCTAAGAAGCTTGGCATAAAAAAACGTTTTTGCCAAATTTCGAGTTAGCGTAGTATAAATAGCTGGTGTCGAAATATTGAGGATGGTAAATAAACCATAGCAATGATTTACAGTTGTTGCAGCTGCCTGTGTAATTCACACGTGTGGTCGCGCAATACATTTTGCTACAAATCTTTTGATCCTATTGACGTTGGGTTTATATCAACTGACTATTTATAATTATGCAGATTTATGTTTATTTGATATCGAGCATCCCTTTGCGAAGTGGTTACCGTCGTGATAATTTAAAATCAAGATAAGTGCTACATTTTTTTTATTAACCTAAAATAGCCTAAATTCTCAGCAGGTAGTTTTTCTTTATTACATACAATTTATCGAGGCGTACCTACATACATCCAGTATTAGCGTCCTATTAGATTAGGATTCATTAAACGACAGACATTGGCAGAATAGCTATTCTAAAGTAGGTACCTACTTGTTTACGTTATGTTAGTAATTTTATGTCAAAGGTTACACTGGCTCACTTCATATATACATATACACTTCAGACATAATAATTTATTTAGACAACTTACAGCATAAAAATTACTTATTGGCTTAAAAGGGCTAAATTGTAATTAAGTAAGTATAAAATTAATGAGTGCCTTTGAATGTGACATCGCTGGATTCCGTGAAAGATCAGTGATGAATCCTTGCATGAGTTTTGAAAGCTCTGAAGTAGGTACGGGACAGGGACATGACTCTGCACCGTAATGGTCATGAGTCGGTGCGTTCACCATTGAGCCAACACGGCTAGGCGGTTGTTCAAATATACCTATACATTACTAGGCATATGAACTATTCCATATTCTACCTACAGTATCCATAAACCTTAGTATGCTTAATTTGAATTTCAATTGTCCGTCGCTAAATAAATGTCTTCAAATTCCAGTGCTATTAAAAAAAGGATACATTGTTATGGACATGTTTAGCAACTCAAAACATATATACCTATTAACATGACATAATCTGTGTCTACGAGCACTTGAAAAGCAATTTCATAATGGAATTCAACGTCCGCGAGTTCACACATGTGTTAATCCTATAATTAGTAACAATAATGGCAGGCATGTGGGTACGTATACGCGTACATAATCATTTCGTTGGCCACAGATCATTGATACTTATCGAGTAAACAGCGCGGCGTGCGGCGAGCGGCGAGCGGCGTGCGGCCGCAGCGAAACTCTTTAGTAATGATGGGATCTATATCTGGTGCTGCGGATGTATCACAGGTGTTTTCTGACAGGCAAAATAAACTCAACCGTAATCGATTTTAGAGTTTTAGAGCCAACAGTTGTTCTCGAATCGATGATTCTGTATTATGTGTAGGTAAGTCAGTGTAATCGAGTGCGGTGGATACAACAGTTTTTTTCTCGGAATCGTATGGTCGATTGTACACTTGTACAAATTTATTTACATTAAATGTTATTTATTAATCGTTATCTCCTTGTTACAAACTCTGTTTTGTTTAGACGTCTCTTTTACTGGTAATTAGGGACGTAAATTTTTCACCTGTACTATTAACTTACAAGATTTTTTTAAATATTAGCACAGACTAACAGGCCTAAGACATGTTAATTTTAAGAAGATAGCCAGACCAGTGAAATTGTGAAGAGTTAAGGTACTTTAGCTTGTATATGAATTGTTAAGATGTATCGTTACAGTCTTTTTCTTAACATTTTGCCTCCAAAAAAAATACTGTTTACCGTAAAAAAAATATCAAAAATGGTGTGGGCAACAGGTGGGTAACGTGCAAATCGTGTAAGCTACCTGTTTAGAAACTCTTTTTGGGTTCTTCTTAGTTGGTTCATTAATTATGTTATTTTGTTCAATTATGTAATGATAATAATACTTAATATAAATAATTGACGTGGATTTAGGGTTTCATTACAAATAACTCAGCACACAAATGACGTAAGAACATTGTCACATAAATAACAACATTATTTTTTCATCCATTATGACTTGCCGAAACGAAGTAACGATATAAATATTTTACTTATTAAAAAAAACTAAACTGACCTATAGCATAAAAGTAAATACAATTGAAACATTGAAAGACCGGTTGGCATTGTGGTTATTGACCCTGATTCTCAAGTCGCCGGTCGTGGATTCGAATCCCACCCAGGACAAACATTTGTATACAAAACATTTCTGTTTGTTCGGTTTCTGGATGTAATTATCTACTATATCTATAAGTATGTATTTAAAACGTAGTAGGTATAGGTATTATATTATATGTAGTAAGTATATCAGCTATCTAGTTACCATAACACAAGCTCACTTTGAAGCTTACTTTGGAATCCGATTGGCCGTGTGTGAATGATGTCCCAGGATATTTATTTATGTATTTATTTTATTTATTTAATGAAAAACAAATAAGTAGGTACCTACCTTCCTACCTGCCTGTAGGTAGGTACCGCTAATGCTGTAATGGCTCAGTTGAGAACGCACCGATTTACGATCATGAGGGTGCAGTTCAAACCCCTGGCACACCACTGACTTGCGGTGAACGAAAACTGCATGACCGAGATGTCACTATTAAAGGATTTAAAGTCCACCAATCCGCACTAGCCCCGAGCGGTAGGCTATGCTATGGCCTAAACCCCTTCGTTGTTAGTGGAGGCTAGAGCTCCTCGGTGGAGACGTCTATAAGCTGATGCTGATGAGCTACCAACAGGAACTGTAGTAGGTATTATCTATCGTTAAATATTGTATGTTGTACAATATCATACGACATATCAACTCAATAAGCTTATCCTTGTTTTTTGGTAGTGGTATTAAAAAATTTTTAGAAGATTTGATGCTAGGTTTAAAAGGCTAAAATAACGTCTATCCGTGTTTTATTGGTAGGTAGGTACGAGTATTTTAATGAATTAAGTACATAGTTCAATTCCATTGAATGAACAAAACGATGTGATATCTACCTATCGAATATTAAGTATATGATAAATAATTTATGATTGTACATTGACAAATAAGTAAATACAAATACCTATTAGACCGTTAGTTGGGCACCTCTAGTTTGATGTGATGTGATGTTCAAACACGTTTAAAAGCTCTGTGCGGAGTGACTCCTAATTTGAAGCTTATATAATAGGTATTTATGTAAGTATTTGTAGTTATTCTAACTTTCAAATGATTATATAGGTAGGTACTTAACAGATAATATTCGTGTGACTTTTCATTTATTTTTATTAAGTTTCAATGCTGTCAATTGGCTGTTTAGAGAACTCCAGTATCTTTATTCTCAAAGAAGACAGTATGTGAATATATAGTCTATACAAATAGGTACCTATATAATATAAGTAGTTAGCTACTTAGTCCACACATCATCATTTACCCTTCATACAGAGTGAAAATTTAGGTAAATACCTACATAGTTCCAACCAAAACTAAACATTAAATTAATCGAACATTAGGTAAAACTTTATTATTCTTATTTCTATTTGTATTCAAAAATTGCTGAGTATGGACTTAGTTATTTATCTTCAGCAATCATTTAGTCATTTAGGTACCATGTTTAGAACGGAAATAAGAATATTAATATAATATCAATTCGGAATAAGGTAGGTACCTACCTTCCTAATGCTTACAACCAATGATAGATACTTATATACCTAACTAACTCGGTATGCCATAATATATTATGACGGATAACTTAATTGTTGATTGTTGGTTTCTATTAATTTAATAAAGATAAAATCCAAAATATACTCTAAACATACCTATCTAGGCAGGCTGAGTCAAGTGTTAGGGTAGCTAATTCAAAAAAAATTTCAGGAACACAGACAGTGGCAAACGTCTCTGTCTATCTGTCTCTGACACTATTAAGAAATTTATAAATTATGTAAGTACCTACTACCTAAGTATAGGTATATCTTGTTGTTTCAGCAAAACCGGCTAAACCCGAAACACGAATTAAAATTTTGATAAGAAAGAAAAGGTAAAGTGGCACTTAGATATATCATTTTAGTCATAGCAGAAAACTACCCTAAAATTGAGCATCACAAAAATGTTAAAGTGTTACCTAATTATCAGGCTTCGTTAACTGCAACACTGAATACCTACGCACGTTATTGAATCGTAACTCAAGAAGTACCTAGGTATGACTTTTATAGTTTTTATGGCGTAGGTAGGTACTGGTACAACTTAGGTGTAGTATTTATTAACAACCAAGATGCTTAGATACTTTTCTAATTTAGGTACCCACCTACCTACTGGTTTAATCTAACTTGTTTTTTTAAACGACTTCAAAAAGGAGGAGGTTCTCAATTGTTAGGGTATGTTTTTTTTTTTTTTTTTTTTTTTTATTATTCATATTGGTCAGTTGTGGAGCTGCAGGTGCTACTGTTCATAGCAACGATATTCATTTTCTTTTAATTTTTTTACGCGATGAACGGTAGTTATACCTAATGGTAGGTACCTTTATCGTTACATAACACAGTAGGTACAAACTTTTATTGTGACCTAGCCTTATCAGATTTGAAATGTATGTAAGTGTTTAATTTCTACCGACTCTACCTACTTACCACCGACTCTATTGTAATTTATATTAAACCGACGAATGACGTAAGCCTCGCAGCAATGAAATTAAATTCTACTTAAATACAAAGTCATATAAAACACATTAAACACTGTTTATTGTAAACAACTGCAGTTGTTTGTAAAATCAGGATCAGTCAATGCTCGTTCACTCCATAAGCTCTGTGCGCTACGCCCAATGACCCTCGACCAATCGGAACGCTTCATTGAACAAGCCACGCCTATTGCTTGCGCCCGCGCAGATAGCCAAAGCGCGATACTTGTCAGTTTTTCAGTTGCCTCCATGACAGAAGGTCTACTCGGTGTTTTTTTGTGTAATATGACGTCTCTGAGTGGAGAAGTTAAGGTGAATAAATTGAAATTTAGCGTGGACAGTATTTTGGGGAACAATGAATCTTCGCATTCGCATAGAAGTTCCACGTTGGAGGCGCCGAAAGTGCAAGAGCCTCCGTGCGCGGGATGCGTGGCAGCCCTATACCGATGCTGTAGGGATGAACCACCCCTGTTACAGTTGCCGCTTCCGCTTCCGTATACACATTTGCATCCGGCTTTGAGGCCTACTACTGGTATGTTGAAGTAGCCGTAGATAGTAACTTTATTAGTTTAAGTTAAGTAAATGAATTAAGTAAAAAAAAATCACATACTTAGTACACTTAAGTATTATAAGTAGTTATTAGCAGATAAGTGATCAACCTTGCTTGTTCTCAATCATTTGAGTTCGGGGCTGTTGTTTTTCTCGTTTGTATATGCTCATAAAAAGGGATAAGCCCCCGATTAAGCCGGCAATATTTAAATTATATAAGGTCAGATATAGTGCTGATGTTGAATCCTAATGGGATGGTTACAGATGAGTTTATTTCAGCGATGAGCATCATGACGAAGGGTAGGGTTTTTATGAAGTTCTCCAAGAGCCTATCGGTGCGTTTCAGTAGGTACCTGCACTTTATTTCATAAAAAGTAAAATGCTTGAATATTATGATAGGTAGGTATATTTACTTCCAACTAAATTATCTAATTTATTTCGGGTTATTATTACCTACATGTTTTATTTGTCTAAGGTTACCGTGAACTGCTCCTTTACTGGTAGTTAACACAGTTGAAATTGTGTCCCGATCAAACTGCAGAATACAGTCAGCACAGTACAAATCTAGTAAACACATGTCCAGAAGACCTTAACACCGAATTAATAACAGAAATTCAACAGTTTCATTCATGTCATACATTCATAGGTAGGTACTATAAATAAAATATGTTCCAGGACATTATATAATCAAAGGTTCCAGATCCAGTGATTCGGTTCTCACAAGTTTACATCAAACTCACGCACAATTTGTATAAAATGATGATGATAAAATTAAATCACCTTTCCCTTATTTGAAACAGCCCTGCATACCTATATTTTTATCGCTTATGATTACAAATTACCTATTCAGCGGATCGTTCTCTGTAAATTAAATTAATTAGCACGCGAAGTGTAGGGTTCCGTAGTTAGATTTTAGATATGTTTCAACTTTGTCGATGCTGTTAATATCTACTACCATACAAAATTACAGCTCTGTAGTATCAATCGTTTATGAGATTACCCGCGGACGGACGGACATGGCGAAACTATAAGGGTTCGTAGTTTAAGTACTACGATACCCTAAAAAGGACAAATGAAACAAGAAAATTTATCGATATTATACATAGAGTCCGATATGTTAAAAGAAAGATAGACGTTAATACCTACCTACTATCATGCATGAATATCTACAAGGCCCGGAAAAGCCGAAAGGCGCATTTCAATAAATAAATAAATAAATTATGTTTTGGTTTTTATTGTTGTCGCACCTAAGTACCTACGTGGAGGTAGATTCTAAGGTACGTTACATAGTATCATCAAATTTTACAAAAGGTACCTATTGTTTTTAGGCGGTAAAGGCTTAAGACAGATTCTAGTTGAAATACCTAAGGATAGGGGGGCCCACAGGCGTGGATTGCTTAGGGCATCAAGTAGTCTTAATCCGTCACTGATCAAAGATTGATGTTTACCTAAGAGAACAGGGAAACTTGTAACGTGTATGCATTGAATTATGTATGTACCTAAATTTATACATAATATCTCAGTAAGTAGGTAAGGTATTTAAATATTTAAACATTTAGGTAGGTAGGCAACTATCCTACTTATAAGTAGGTATCTAGCTTAGTATGTAGACATAAACTGTCTATAAACGATACTTAGGTAATGGTCTGGTAACGTATAAAAATAATAATATAAACACGTATAGTTCTATAAAATTAATATTTAAGTAGATTTTAAATTAGTTTATGAATCACGAGGTAGCTTATGGTATGGTATACCTACGAACCAACAGTCAATTGAAAAATGCAACAGGGATTTTTTACTTTGGATCTTGGCAGTACCTACCTACAAAATATTAATAAATCAATAGAAGAATATATGAGGTATTCCACGTAGCCCACCTAAACGAAGCCCACCCAGAGGAAGCCCACCTAAAGTATTCCACGATGCCCACCCGTAGGTGGGCTTCAAATAAAAATTAAAAATAATTAATTTTCTATTCCACGAAGCCCACCTAAGAATATCACTCGCATAGTGTGGGGACAAGAAATAAAAACGGCGTCAGAAAAAAAAATTATTATTTAAAGGACTAACTTAAATTCCTATAATCGTTCAGTATCATTATGTGATACAGTATTTGCCATTTTTGTAATTTGAGGTACTATTTAAAATCACAGATTGTTTGATTAATATCATTCCAAAAAATATTTTTTCTATTATTTTCCCTTTTTGTGCTCTTGATAAAACCATGATGATTTTTTATGTTATAGTAGAGTATTGTTATTATTCACTAAACAGGTAGCTGTACGAAAACTTCAACATAGATATCTATGGAAAGCTACTTATATTTGCAATGTTTTTGATACTTGTCCATGTTTTTATTGCATACTTATGAAACAATCTGTAATTTTATCTAAAGCACAAAAAGGGAAAATAATAGAAAAAATATTTTTTGGAATGATAATTATGAAGCAATCTGTGATTTTAAATAGTACCTAAGATTACAAATATGGCAAATATTGTGTCACATAATGAAACTGAACGATTATAAATAAATAAATAAATAAATATCCTGAGACATTTTTCACACACGGCCAATCTGATTCCAAACTAAGCAGAGCTTGTGTTATGGTAACCAGATAGCTGATATACTACATATAATACTTTTAAATACATACATATTATAGATATTTACATCCAGACACAGAACAAACAGACATATTCATGCATACAAATGTTTGTCCTGGGTGGGATTCGAACCCACGACTCGCGGCTCGAGAGTCAGGGTCACTAACCACAAAGCCAACCGGGCAGAAAGTTAAGTTAGTCTTTTAAATAATAAATATTTTTTCTGACGTCGTTTTTATTTCTTGTCCCCACACTATGCGAGTGATATTCTTAGGTGGGCTTCGTGGAATAGAAAATTAATTATTTTTAATTTTTATTTGAAGCCCACCTACGGGTGGGCATCGTGGAATACTTTAGGTGGGCTTCCTCTGGGTGGGCTTCGTTTAGGTGGGCTACGTGGAATACCTCGAATATATAGCAATGCTACAAAAAAATATGAAATTAAATGTCACCGTCCGTCCGTTATAAATAGAGTTATGGAGATAAAATATAAGCCTGTCTTACTCTAAGATAATGCAGCTTTCCTTTATACTAAAGAATTTTTAAAATCGTTCTATCTACCTAAGTAGATATGTCAAATATCCAGGGACAAAACTAAACTAAAAAACTAGCTATCGTCCCGTAGTTTCACTCGCGTTTCCGGGGGTCCTTCAACTTTCCCGGGATAAGAGATAGTCCATGTCCTTTCCCAAGCTCTATTCTATTTCTGTAGAAATGAAACATCAAAATCGGTACTGACGTAACAGACAGAGTGACTTTCGCATTTATAATATTAGTAGGGATGAAGGTGGATCGCTGGAAGCTCGTTGGGCAATGGAGTTAAAGATACCTGGGGCTAGTTTCGTTCAATAGGTATGTTGGTTCCGGCGGGCGATAAACGTACATTCAGTTTATTTACCTAAGCCCAATTAGATCTCTGCCTTAGGTATCATAATTTCATGGCTATTCATCATGAGGCCGCAGTCTTTTTTTAAGATTCTTTTAATAAATTCGACTTCACCCAACTAATAACCAAACGTATCTAAGAGGGTAGGTAGGTACATAGAGGTAATAAATACTTATGTAACGGTAGGTACCTACCTACCTACTTATTATTTTTTACATTGGTTGGTAGATAGGTACTAGTTAGTTGGTATCTAGTTAATTTCATAGATTTTTGATACTAAGATGTTGGATAATTTTTCAACAGTCAGTCTATAATAGGTATGTTAATAAAGCAACCATTGAATGGCTGGTAATAGGTAGGTAGGTACATCTACGTTTAAACTTATTTATTCCAAGATTCGTTATTCGTAGTAGATTATATTTTTTTTATATTTTTGTGAGAAATAGATGTGTGTAATGGGTAGTAGCTTTGACTACTCATCATAAGTGCCCAAATAAAGAATAATTGAATAAATGGCTTAGAATTTTAATAATTTATTAGCAAACCAGCAGCTTATTACAAAATAATGTAATGTGTTGGTTTCAGTTTATCGACTTCCCATGCCCACAACTTCGCCTCCTCAGCAGTCGTCAGCCCCTCGCTGCGACGTCACATCGAGTGGCAAGAGAAAACGATCATGGTCTCGCGCCGTCTTCAGCAACCTACAACGGAAAGGCTTGGAGAGACGGTTTCAGATTCAAAAATATATAACAAAACCTGACCGGAGACAACTGGCTGCCACATTAGGACTTACAGATGCACAAGTAAGTTTCAAATTGTTCAACTATACCTAGGTAACTTAACCTAATTTTAAGTGTCGGCTTCATAGCTTTCCTATCTCTTAGCTATTGTACCTACCTACTTGCTTACATGACTCCAAATTTTTCGAATTACCTAACGACAACTTCAATCTTTCAATTCGGAAATAGCTTAGGTAGCTACTAGTTCCTTTTAGAACTAGGGCTACTTAGAGCAAACAAAATTATTCTTTGACATTTGAAACATTTAAAATTTTTAACAGGTCAAAGTATGGTTTCAAAATCGTCGTATGAAATGGCGACACACGAAGGAGGGACGCGGCGGGATCGCAGGCGCCGCCGGCCTCCCGGGCAGGGACCCAGACTCCACCAACGATGATAATGAAGATATTGACGTGGACACGCTTAGCGACTAAACACTCTTAACTTTAGTATTACCAACTTTGTGGACTGGACGCAATAGGCTAGCTTTACTTAGGTAAATTTCTATCACTGTTGTAAGAACAGCTAATAGCTTAATAGTGAGTACCTAAATGATATCTAACTCACGAAAATAAAATATGGTTATAAAATATAACTTTTGATCGGTAATGGAAATTACTTTACTTTGAATTTTCCACAAGTTAGCTATGTTGTTAAAGTATAATTTGCAAGTGGAATAATTTAGGTAAATAAAATATAGATGCTGGGAAACTTTCATTTTCAGTCTTCTTAACTCCCCCAATTTGTTGAAAAATTTAATACGAAATTACCATATTGATCACACGTCCAATACAATAAGAACTATAGCTAGTATCCTTAAGATTAATCTTAACGACCTGATAATATAAACGATGCTATTTTTTTATTTACTATTTAAGATACGAAGTAAGTATATCTATATATCAAAATAAATTATTTTTCTATATTATTTCTTTATATTTAATACGCCATGAAAGTTATTTTTAATAATGATAGTACTGACTGAATATGAATTTCTAAAGATGGGGTGTAAGGAAATGATACAACTCTTAAATATCTGTAAATCTTTTTATTAGAATTGATAAGTTTATGAAAGAGCTCCTATGTAGATTGTAAAATTTCTATAATTTATATTTTTCAACAACATATTTCATTCAGAAATAACTGACCTCACAAAGAAAATACATACATAAAAGTAGGGAACACTAAAATTCATCAAACATATTCATTATAAACATTCCATTTTGTTCTTACACTAAAATATAATAACAAGGGGAATAATTGGAATTTATAATAGTCAGTCAGTCTGTCACCAAATCGTATATACAACGGCATGCTATATCTATTTTGGTATATAACACCTAATGAATACAAAATAATCTAATAATCTACAAGTTTAACTTTTTTGGAGTAACTATCCGAGTTTTCTCTTTCGTAACTGTGGGCCTCGTCCCGCGAGTTGTAGTTGGAGGGGCCGTCACCGTAGTGCTCTGGGCCTCCATGCCTTGTTCCTTGGCCTCTATAACCTCCCCTGTAGCCGTAAGGCCGTCTCCTTGGAGGTTGGTAACTTTCTGGCCCTTGATTTTGTTCGTAGCGATTGTCGTACCGGGCGTAATCTCCTCTGCTATTTTGGTATTTATCGTATCTGTTGGAATACTGTTGCCTTTCATCATCTAACCTTCGTTCTTCATTATGGTGGCCGTCAGTATACTCTTGGTAACGTTTGCGCGGTGGATCTGGATAGGGAGGAGGTTCGTCGAAATCTGGCGGCTTCGGCCTAAAGGCTGCCGATGTAGACTCTCTGTTGGTTTCCCATACGGGAATACGTTTCTCTTTGGGGGACTCGCTTTTTGATCGACTCCGATCGTCCCTCTTCCTTTCCTTTGAAAGGGAATCCCTGAAAAAGAAATACATTTATTAGTCATCAATATCGCGTATGGTTATGAGACACGAGAGCTGTCTCCATTGTTATATTAATGAGTAAAATTAATAGAATAATTCGCATTTTAATAAAACATATATTACCTCGATGACGAGCCACTACGGCTGCGGTCCGAATCATCACTGGATCTTCTGTTCTGTTGATGTCTCATTTCACGCTGCCTGTAATGTAAATGAAATGAAATATATTTATTAATTCAAAACGACCTTCACAACTTATGAATCGTCGACTCTAATCCTCAGTTAGGAAGTTTGCTTTTGCTGAGAAGAGCCGTCAATAAAAAATTATATACTATAATAAATCTATTCATTGTAGTATAAACGAGGTCGTGTTAATCACGCTGGTCACTTCAATAGTGTTACATGATGTTTTAATAGCATGGGGTGGCATAAGGGATATATCAGGGAGGGAGGGAAGGCTAAAGGGTAGTGAGGAGTGTAGGGAAGCTGGGAAGGAAGAGGAGACGTCAGGGGGGGACCGTGAATAGGCTCGGAAGGTTGGGGAGGCTTGAGGGGGTGGGGAAGCTAGGAAGGGTGAGGAGCATGTCGAAACTGAAAGGTTAAGGAGGGTGGGGACCGTGGGGAGGCTGGGAAAGGGGGGGAGCGTGTGAACACTGGAAAAGTTTTGTGAAGGGTGAGGGCCGTGGAGAGGCTGGGAAGGGTTGAGGTGGTGGAATTCCTCTCCACCCCTCAAGCCAGAGGCAAGTCAAGGGTGGGGAGGATGCGTAGACGCGGTGGTGGCGGTGGTGGCGGTGATGGGGAGGTGTGAGTACAGACTTGCGGCGCAGCTTGATGGCGAGGTCGCGCATCTCCTCGTCGCGGCGCGCCTGGCGCCGAGCCTCGCGCTCCACGCGCTCCGCCTCCAGCCGCTTGTCCGCGCGGACTGCAACCACAACACATCACTTATTGGTTACACAATGCGTTATCTTATTTTATTCACATACATTAGTGTATCTATTCTTTACATTCAACAGTTTTTCTGAATATGTATGAATTAAGTTACAACCCAGCTCAGAATGTACAGGATGTAATTTGTGGCATGTATCTTAATAAAAAAATTGGTAAATAAATGCCTAATTAAATATCCTGGGACATTTTCCACACACGGCCAATCTGATTCGAAACTAAGCAGAGCTTGTGATATGGTAACCAGATAGCTGATATACCACTTTTAAATACATACTTATTTAGATATTGACATCCAGACACAGAACAAACACACAAATTCATGCATACAAATATTTGTCCTGGGTGGAATTCGAACCAGCGGCGGCTTGAGAGTCAGGGTCACTAACCACAAAGCCAACCGGGCTATCAAATGCGAAATAATGCGTGATAACTAGATTTACAATCAAATAATCTTTAACGAGCAAACATGATATTTGACATGTTACAAAAATAAACATCATTACATAATTTGGTATGATATTTGTAGACCTGCAATAAAAATACGTTTTTTGTTATATAAAACTCACGTTGCCTTGATAATTGGGCTTGCATTTTCCTCTTCAATTTCTCTTTGAGTGAGATTGTTTCACGCGATGGACCCTGGAAATTATTCAAATGTTAATTCCAACACAACGATTTAAGAGCTACCTCTTCACTGAGAGTATCTCTATGAATAACCTCTCATAACTTATTGGCTGGTTTTGATTAAGTAGTAATAAATGCCTGACCAGAGAGAATTTAGTATTGGTTTTAGTTTATAAAATCTTCTAAATGTAATCTTGAATGGCATAGCCATTGCTAAAGTTATTATCCCATTCCTAAACAGGTATAAGGCGAAAATCGTTAGCTGGACGATATGTCAAATGAAATGAGCCTAAACACTATAGTTCAGTTACAAACTATAGATTTTTCTTTTATTTAGTCCTACAGACGAGTTTTACTCACATGTATATGTAATAAATGAAAAGAAAACTTTACACTAATACCTAATCTCTGGTCTTACGGACTAAAACACAGCCATGAGACTTTTCACTTTATAAAACTTCCGTACACACGAAGGGCGAATATGAACGAGTGAAGGGAAACAGGATCAAATTAGATCCATTTATTTTCATTCTGTTTTAGGTACTATGGATATCGCCACTATAATGACATATTAAGAACTAGTGGCTCCCCGCGGTTTCACCCGCGTACCCGGGAGGTCTTCCATTTTCCCGGGATAAAAAGTAGCCTATATGTTAATCCAGGTTATAAGCTATCTTTATTCCAAATTTCATTCAAATCCATTCAGTAGTTTTTACGTGAAAGAGTAACAAACATCCATACATCCATACTTACAAACTTTCGCCTTTATAATATTAGTAGGATTATTTCCCATATCCACGACTGTCATTCTCGTTCGAATGAGCATGATAACTAACTATAAGCTAAAACTGAATAGTCACACCCCTTGTAGGGATTGCAATCCGGAAAAACGGATCCGGTAATCCGGCGGATCCGGCATCATTTAATGGTTACCGGATCCGGTACTAATATACCGGATCCGAAGACCGGATCCGGTGCTAGCAGTTTGTGGGAAAATAATATAGCTGTTGCATGAGTAGGTGACTTTAGCTGATGACACAATTAACAATATTTGTTTTCTACGATCTTATTTTCAAAATCAATATTGATTTTCTTTTAATACTTATATTTTTTTACAATTATTACTTAAAATAATTATTTATCGTAAGTTGATTAAACTAAAGTCGAGTTCTAAATTATTGTGATAATTTTTGGCATTCATTCGTTCGACAGATTCATCAAATCATAAATACCTATATGACTTGTTTGTTAGCATTCTCAAATACTTGAATAATGATTTTGATCTCATTTCAGTTAATTACGTAAGGTTAATTGTATCTATTAGATATTATAGTTACTTGATAATTAATATTGTTACTTATAAATTGATCTATCTGTGAAAGTGAAATCTAGAAAGACTGAGCTACTCGTTGCGTCGTAAAATTGTTACTAGTTACCTAGTAGGTAATACCTACACTACTAAATTTTAATTGTTTTCTTGTTGTCTTTTTGTTTTAACATTGGTTAGGAAATAAAGTCGATTTTATATATTTGTGATTTATTTTTTATAAACTACTAGCTGCCTCCGCGCGGTTTTACCCGCGTAGTTCCCGTTCCCGTGGGAATACAGGGATAAAATATAGCCTATGTTACTCGGGGATAATGTAGCTTTCCAAAGGTGAAAGAATTTTTGAAATCGGTCCAGTAGTTTCGGAGCCTATTCATTACAAACAAACAAACAAACAAATCTTTCCTCTTTATAATATTAGTATAGACTACATATAAGTGCAGTGACACTTGACTAACTCACTTATTTTGTACTAAAAAGCGAAAATCATCTTGATTTAATCAATCCGGCCGGATCCGGTCGGATTGATGGGAATCCGGTCGTATCCGGCCGGACTGAAAATGACGCCGGATTGCAATCCCTAACCCCTTGTATGTAAGTAGTACACAAACATGTTTAAAAAATATCGGAGATAAGGGACCATATTCAGGTGAAGTATAAAAGATATTAATATAAGAAATGTTGATGGGTTCATTAAATTAGTTGAAGTATATAATGCATGTATGGATTTGGAGATTTTTAAAGTTAAACACTACTTCTTCAGCTTTTTCGTGCGTATGTCGTAATGAAAAAGTAGTTAACACAGTTTGTTAACTTGTCCCTTTTATGCCACCAAAGGTTGCAATGTATTTAAGTCAAAAGGATTGAGTGAAATAATGAGTTCATCCATTCAACATTGGATGCTTATTCCGTAATCATTATTATTCTAGCTTAACTTACTCTACTTTAGGGGAGACATGGAAACGTATCAGGTGAGATAAGACTGCATAACCCATAAAGCACTGTCGTGCCGTAAAAACAGTTAAAGCTAAACAATCGGCGGTCATTCAAAGCTACAGATCAGTAAAAGGTGCTAAATGAAAGCGTACAAGTAATAAAACAAATGATTCTTACTGACTTTGGAGCTGGATCCAGACAATCGTATCTGATTCTGGTTTGTGTTGGATTTATTGCCAACCGCCGATCTGTAAAGTGAAAAATATGTTAATACCTAATTTACAGAATATCACTGGCATATTTTTATTATCAACAGTATCGTAACAGTATAGTAATTTGGAACATACTCTACGAAATTTTTTTATTGAATTAAAATTCAGCCATATGGGAGCACACACATGCACATACAACACACACCATATTAATTACCTCTCGGTATAATAGCTAACTAAAAACAACAGCACTCACTTGGTTTTTGAATTATCCCCGGAATCACTAGATGCAGAGTCAAGGGAAAGCTCACTTGACGACTTATCTTCCTTACGCCTGCCGTAGTACCGCGGTACCGAGGGCTTACTCTGACTGCCTCTGTCATTGCTGTAAAAACGTTTATGTAATACATCAATAATCGTATTTGTAACATGTCGAGCTAAGATAATATTATTATCTGGTCAGTAACATAAGGCATGTTAATTAAGTATCTAACTTAGAACTCATTTTTTTACGCTAACGTAATAGAGTACACTTTAGAAAATAATCTGTATAAACACACCCACATATCATAAAACAACTTGAGAAAAAAAAATACAATAGCAACGAATAAATACCAAAAAAATGTAACAAAATTATATCGAGGCATTTTGTCATTCAGGGCCAGAAAATCCCGTGGCGTACATATTTTTAGCCCTACATAGAGCATACGTGGGCCTTACCTTACATACTTACTTTAATAGATATCATCTTGTTACAAATGATTATATCAATGCGCATGGGTACAATCAGACTATTCTGTTCTATAACAGGTCTTTTACGAGACTAAAACATAAATACTTACGATGGGCATAATGGTTATTTTTTTCACTCACCATAACAAACTGTTAATATAAATTAATAAATAAATAACCTACCTTTCATATGACATCGATCTCGACTTATTACGCTTTGCATAGCCACTTGAATGACTGTGGAAAAACATTAAACAATTAGTACTAATAACACTACAGACAACACAGACATAAATGTTCCTTTAAGCATTATGTGAATGTACAAACTTTGCAGGACTTCTAGAGTGTCTACTCCTGTAGTTACGTGACCGTGACCTTGACCTCGAGCGCTTGTACGGGCTGTAGGATCTCGAGCGTGACCTTGAAGTTATCGAACGCGAGTTCGAGCGGGATTTTGAACGAGATATCCTCACAGATCGTTGACGCGATTGTGACCTCGATCGGGAACGGGACCGGGACCGGGAATGAGATCGAGAGAGCGATTTGGATCGCGACAACGATCTCGATCTTGACTTTGAGCTCGGTAAACGTGGACCCATCACAGGCCGTGGATGCTTCTCTTGAGATGTCGATGATCTGAAATAAGCAAAGATTTAGCTAGGGCATTGAAAGAAGTATCTAAAATCAAAATAGTTAATAGTGACTATTCATACGTGCTTTATTGAGGCCTATTTGAATAAAAAAGATTTGATTTTTGATTTTTTTTTTGATAAGAAAAAAAAGTTGTTGTACCTTTCTCTAGCTTTTCGTGCAACCTCGGAATATAACATTTCCATCCTCTTAAGATTTTTCTTCACTTTTTCCGAATATAATGGTTTCGAGAGTGGCGCTGCAAAGACACAAATCAATATTAATAAAGTAATAAATTTTATGGTATGTAATATTCGAGATGGTGATAAATATTACAAGGCCATTAGGAGTAGGATCTGTTTGTATTATAAAAATCAGAAAATGGATTTTTATTACACATCACTACTATTAAAAAACATTCTTGAGTAAGGCAAATAAACAGAATTGTTCATTCACATTACCCATTCATTCCTAATCCACTGATACTATATATAGCCTAACTATTATTATTTATTTTAGCCATGGTTTTCCTGCTTCCGTTTCCCCACTGAAGGCAAAAGACCTACCAACCCTCTCTTGCCATAGTGGGCGAAAATTCTATTAACTAAACATATTAACAACAACTGGAGCTATATTGTATTAGAGTCTGCATCATATAGTACTAACATGGTTTATGTTCATCGTCGTCTCCACCAAAGGATGTGATGAACTGTATGGTGTCGTTGTCGTTGTCAGCGGGAGCGGGCGGCGAGGCGCTGCGGCTCGGCGAGCGGCTCGGCGAGCGCGGCGCGCGGGACGACGGCGCGGCGTAGCTCGGCGGGCTCACCACGCGAGTCGCCAGCTTCTTGTCGCTGGAAACGATGATACACTCATTATAAATCATATGATACTAATAGTCCAGTGCAATTACCAAAATAATTAAAGATAAAATTATGTAGTTTGGGGATTATGCTGAGGTCAGGTCAGGGTCATTTCGATGAAAACGCGTTTAATTTGATATCACGAGAACGGTTAGTGTTAGGCAAAAAAATTTAGAGATCTTTTCTCTCTAAATTCTCTATCCAAAATCTAAATTAAATTTACTAACTTTTTTATCTGAAACATGTTTTATTTATTCAATATTTTTCAATTTATTGCTTCTGAAAAGCAAAATTTCCTGCCTTTTTATTTTTCGCCATTTTCTCCCCAACCGTTCAATTTTAATTATGAACAACTTTTTTCTTAAACTTCTGCTATAATGCTTACCACCTTCAGAGTTATATGTTTATTACTTTACTGAGCCAACATGTATTAGCAGGCACATTGTGTCCGTGACTCCATGTCCGTCACTTACCGTGTGACATGTGTCAATAATATAATACTTATTGAGGGTAATGTATCAAGGTAGTACTTACCGATGTGCTCGCCTCTCCCGTCTACTCTTTCTACCGGAAAACATTGCCTTTTCCTTTTCCTCGCGCAGCAATTGCTTTTGATGTTCTGCATCGTCGGCGTCACCCGTCAGGAACGAGAACAGATCACAGCCGGCCATTCCAAACTGTGGTCCCACTGCATTCAACTCGTGAGCCTGTTCTCCATACAAAAGCAAGTTAAAAACAAGACATTTACTCGTATTGATGTTTGACTAATTTTTATTATCTTCACATGTAGTAATTTTAAGACATGCCTATAAAATTGGTCATGACTCATGAAAGACAATACCTACTCTACTTGAAAAGCAATATATCATGAAGCATCTTTTTGATGTTTGCATTGATACACAGGTATCTAGGTTTTTTTTATTACAAACCATTATTATGATAATATATTATTGATAATATATGTTTCCAAACCTTTTTATGGATATGCATTAGTTACAATCCATATTGATTAATTTATTACTAACTTAACTGGTCTCTCTTTAAGTTAAATTGGGTTATTTGGGTTAAGATATTATAATAACTGTATACATGGCACTCACCTGAGATGCCTCCATTTTGTTCACATCAATACTTAGGTCCACATCAATGATCTCCATATCCATTTCATCATCAGAGTCTTTTAGTTCCACCTTTTTAATCTCAGGGCCTGTAATTTAACACTGAATGCCATAAGAAAATCCAGAGAAGTAGACTGTTGTGAATACTACCCATAGACCAGGTATAGTATAGCCGATAGCCAACACGGCAGATGTATTAACAGTAAAGCTGAATCTACCGTTAGAGCATGAGGGTTGTGCTCCTGGGTCACTATAATTGTATCCTATAGCAGCACCAGTTCCTTTCCTGTCGTGTAACTTCTCCTTTTGCATTTCCTTCTCTTCAATTGTGACACCAAATTGCTCTTCAATAGCTAATTGTTGAAGAAATTTTTCTTCACCTGCAAATTATAACTGAGTTAATGCCTTGGCATAAACTAATTTGAAAAGAAATCTTATTATTTATTAATATATTGACATACAGCAATTATGTATAACTAAATAAATAAATAGTGACTCTGAATGCAGTTATGATTATAAGAAAAGCTTCAACAAGATTGAGCTTTCGATGTACAAAATTATTAAGTAAGCCTTAAATGATGATTAAATTAATTTAGCTATCATTCCATATGAGAATGTGACCTAATATCATTTTAACTTACTTATACCCAGAAAAACGTTCTGAGCAAGTATCCTGTATCTCTCATAATTGCACTGCCTTTCCTCTGTACTAAGATCTTCTGGGGGTACATCAGGAATCTTTAACTCTGGGATGAAATCTAGATGTGCTCTGACATCAAAACGGTCTATCATGTTGCTTGTCTCCCCTTGCCATGGCATCCTAAACATCAATGAAAATTAGCATCACTAATTTGAAAATACAGACAATTATAAGCTGGTTGTCATTCAGGTTAGGGATCCTGACTTTCTAGCAGCTGATTCTGGATTTGTAATCTCACAAAAGACGAATAACAACTTATATTAATACTTAATATTCAAGCATACTCACATAATAGCAGGGCCCTCTCCAGCAGCAGCAACTGCTGGATCTAGGTGTACCTTGCATGGACGACCGTGAAGTTGTAGGAACTGAGTCGGTTCCGCTTTCTGGAACATTCAACCATTCGAGATAATCATATACACATGTCTCGAGTATCAAAATACATATTTATGAAAATAAACAGAACGCACAATTTTTTCATAAAAATCTTTACGGCGTTCCGCCCTGCGGCGATAGTCCACTATCATGCCGCGTATCATTCGCTCTTGTTTTCTCGCTTCGTGCCACATCGTGAGAGTGGAGGATAATAAAACTATTAAAACGTAACAACTATTAGTCAGACACGCAAAACATTTTTACAACTCTACTGTAACACTAATGACGAACGCACGCCATTTTCTTTCCTTTATTATTTTTCTTGCCGAGCAGGGAGGGGGATGGATAAAATTGAGTTCCGTTTCTCTCTGTCTGCTCATCTTATGCATTTATTATCTATGGTTCTGTCTTGAAGTGTTGCCTAGCCTACTTGTCAAACGTACTAATTGTAGTTTTTTTGTGGCCTCCATAAAAAATCCTCGTAAAATAAATTTGATTTAGTACGGTACATAAGCGTTCATACACAAAAAATGCATTCCCAAGTAGGTACCATAATATGCTCTATTTCCAACGCCCAAACATATAGATGGATGGATGGGGATGCATATATGTATATGTTCACACGACAGCGTTTTTAAAACGCGACGCTTTTTTATCGAGCGGTGTTGCATTTTCAACTTTGGACCTTGGAAATAGAGCATATTATGGTACTTGGGAATGCATTTTTTGTGTGTGAACGCTTTTTACCGTACGGTAGAAAAACTCTCGTGCGAATGAGGGCTTAGAAATCAGTCAAACTTTTTTTTTTTTCACTATCAATCAAATACATTTTTTATTCGAAACCATCTGATATACGTCTGGCCACGAACTTTACTTTAAAGAAGTATATATTATATACCTAGGTATTTTTTCCATATTTTAGTAATTATTCAAAGTTCAGATAATTAAATGAAGTATTCCTCATTAGTCGGAAAAAAATATCCGCTATTTTCATATTTTATAGAGTAATAATATAAACAATATTAATTAATATATGAATAATATCGTATGTATCATGTTGAAGCAATTAGACATTTTACTAAATTATACCAATTGTGTAGTATGTACATACCAACTATGTAGGTACAGTACAGTGCTTAATCCACTGTGGAATATAAATGTAAAGGTACCTACTTATTTCATTTTAGCAAGATAATAATAAACACATTATGTGATCAAAGTTAGCTTTAATTGACTGAGTATAAATACAATTCAGAGCATTGTTCCACATCAAAGAATATTTCATTCTCTAATTGATTGGGCTTGCAAACTTTCAACCAATCCATTAGTTCTTCATAAATATCCAAATTAGCCAATGTGTCTGGCATATTTCTCAATGATATAAGAAAACTACCCTTTTTCATGTGTTTTTTGAAAAATCGCCACATCTCCCTATGTTTATCGTCGTCAACAAAAAAGTCAAGAATATTTACTATTACAATGTCAGAATTGGCCACAATATCACCTCTATCCAATACATCAGAATTTATAACTTTGACTCTATCATTATCCATTGAATATTGCTCAATTATTTTATCCTGCACATCACAGCATTCTCTGTTCATTTCTATTCCTATTACAGTTCCAGCATTTGACAAGAAATAACCCTGAAATTAATAAAATTATAAGATTTTTATAATACCTATATGTATTTATTAGGATGTACCTAGTTATTAATTAATCAAAAGTTATTAAGTAACTTACTCCATATAGAACTGCTCCTAATCTGGAACCAACATCTAATAGTTGTTTATCATGTAAATCTTTTGGAAGAAGCACTTTGAAGATGTACTGGAGAAGATGTCTTGACATTGAGTGTGAGATGAATATCAAGTCCTGAAATTTCAATAATTAGAAAAAGTGGCTTATGAATAAAATAAAGTTTTTGAAAGTTTTGTGAGACTTGTTAATTAAGAATACATAATATAAAGAACCTTTATGTTTCTAGATTTGCATTCTAAACAATAGTGTCTCCTCAATTTTCCTTCCTTTACAAGGTCTTCGACTGCATCTTCATCATAGAGAAACTCATCCACATGACTAGTATTGATATTGTTACAATCGGCCCCATCCCCCTTTTTAGGTGGTATTATAGTTTCTGATGACATTTCTGCTTCAAAAGGCACTATTTTCTTGATAGAATTTCCTATTTTCATAAGAATTTTTTCTGATTTTTGAAGAGACTTTTTGATTTCTAGATCTGTAAATTTTTGTTTGTATGTCTGAGTATTATTTATTTATGTTACCCTATAGATTCACAATAACACAAGTTTCTACCTTTCCTATAAGACCGGCTACATATCCATTGTTCTATAGAATCTAATTCTGTTTCATCAAGCTCAGAAAACAGGTCCAATATGCGGCATTTCGTGCTTACTGTTTCGTCGTCCGACATCGTGCTCGAAGAAGTTTTAACCACTATGTACTAATAGCGATAAGTAAGAATTTTATTGAATATCTATGTAAGTATCGTTATTAAATATAATACGTTAAGCTAATTCTGATTTCTGTCTGATTTGGATAGTATCGTAGAGTGTGATTTCGCTTAGTTTCCTCCACATCACTCAATAAGGTAAGGTAAACATACCAAACAAAACCACCGAACTTACTTACTACCCAACTTTGTCACTTTGTGTGTGTAATGTAATTGTCAATGTGTTTTGAGGTTAGTATAATAATATAGACTAGTTTAGTGATGTGACTCGCGCATGGACGTAATATATTAACAGTAGGGATGGCGATCTGAGATCGATTAATCGAAGAATCGATTTTTCGAGCAGAAAATATCGATTTTTTAAATCGATATGAAGTACTGTGTCGATTCATTGAATCGATATATCACCCTTGAAAATCGACATTCGATTTTTTCTGTTTTGGTATAAACCATACAATTATTTGCATTTAGTTGAATGTGCCTGAATTATAAGAGTGCTGCCGGTTACAGAGTTAACTACTCATAAACTCGCGAGATGGCTGTATGTTTAGTAGGTATCCTTTACTCGCCTCTCTTTAATAAAAAAAATTACGTGAGGCACTCGGGGACTGCCGCGGTAAAGCTATTGCATTGCATAGCATTTTGTATCAAGTTATGCAATTATAATTTTATTTATTTATTTTAATAATAAATGCACTTTGTTCATTCATATTCAAAACACTTCATACACAAATTTTACAAGTACAGCTATTCACTGTTGTACATAAATACATATACACCTATATACTTTCTCATAAACAGCTGCTTATGTATTCGTCCGATTTCGGAGCAGCTCGTCTCGATTCGTGCGAGTTTCGTAGAGTCGTACAATACGTCTAATCGCACACAACGCCGTGTCGAAGACTGCCGAACTGAAACGACGTTAGACGATGCACGGCCTTCAAGCCACACCTCCTTGCCCGTCGGAGTGGGGGGTGTTAGGTTTTTTTCGTTACGGAATTTCTTGATTCGGTCGCCGCGCTCAGAGCCCGCGATAAAAGCTATGCAATAGCTTAAAAAGTTACGTTTGTAGTCTTTGACTTTATGTATCTATAATCTGTGACGATTGATATTGCATTATTCATTTGTTGTTGTCGTTTAATGAATACTGTTATTAGCGTAATATAAGTATTTTCATGATTGATTTTCATCAGATTTTCATGTAGAGTTTGTTGCGAAATTATAACTAATTGAGAGTAGGTAAGTAAATAAGTAAAGCGCCGCTTATTTTTTACTTTGACGCTATTATTTTCAGTTTGTTCTGTTAGTTGTGATTATCATTTAAATTTACTTTTACACAGGAATAATCAGCATTGAAATAACTAATAAGTAATATGTGGAATTCTTATTGATAAAAGTGTTCATACTTCATTCACGATTACTTTATGTCCAATTATCTATTTAACCTCAAAGCATCAAATTTACATACTTATTTTTTTTTATAGTTGATCTTATAGTTTGATACGGTAATAAAAATAATTGTTATTTTTGAATTCCCTGATTTTATTGATAAGATATCGTTAATTGCAATATTAATCTTGTTTTTAGTAAAATTAACACAAATTTACATTGTAAACGCAAACTTGAAAAAAAGATCGATTTTTTAAGAATCGATTTTGTAGGCCTCGATTTTTTCGTGAATCGATTCATTAGACTACGATTCGAATCGATTTAAAAATCGATCTTTTTCGTAAAGAATCGCCATCCCTAATTAACAGGACCGAGCACTCTGATCTGAAAAACGAGCCGAGCGAGATAGTTAGTACAGAGGCCGTGTGTCCCTTTCTAACAGGGTGATAATAAATTGTTTGCTATGTGAGACAAATTAAAGACTAAATATTTTTTTTTTACTTTCTGCCCCTTACAATTTTAAGACAAAGACCCTTAGCAATTTTTTTTACTTCAACAGAATATCTTACACCTTTCTTGGTTTTATCTGTGTTCAATAGAGTATGGATGTTGTTAAACTTATTTTTTTATATTTTGTTCCACCTCATCAAAATTTATACAAATAAATAGCAGTAAAAGCGAATTTACGTTTTTTAATCTTTCCTTGCGTCTATTTAGCCTTTGTGATAATACTTTTATCTTTCTCTTTAAAACATCTTCTATAAGATTTCCTTTACATTTGGTACGTTCCACACATTTCGAACGGGAAAAGTATATTTTAAATTATCGTTTGGTTTGTTTTCAAAAGCGGGACAACATTGGCCTTGCTGAGGTCACCGGGACAGTCTGAAAGCGGAACTGTCCCGCCCAAAGCGGGACGTATGGTCACGTTAATAATACTCCTTGTTTCATTGATAATATTTAGTTAAACTGACGTCATCACATGACGCTTGGAAGGGTTACCATTAGAAACAAAAAATAGGCTAAATAAAAATGTTATTATATATTTTTTTATAAGAATACTTCAAGCGAAATACATGCAATTACAATTCTTGACTTTGTGACTTCAAATTGTATAAAAATACATTAAAATTCAAATGTTTCAACATAGTTTTGTTTAGCCAAACTTTTTGATCAACATAATTTTTTTAGAGTGGCAAGATGGAAGAACGAGACACACGGCCTCCGTTGTGACTATCTCTCTCGGCTCGGATTTGCCTCTGTGTAAATCATCATAGAAAATATACTTTATCGATTTGACATATGGTTCATTTTCGAAAAATACAAATTTCAGAGTTATCAGTCCTGTTAGTATATTAGGTCCATGGACTCGCGAGACTCAAAAACTTGAGTGCAAGTCGAATGACCACGTAACTACGTCATAAAATATAGTGATTAATCAGGTACAATACAAAATCTTACTAGGGCTTTGGTTGGTCCACACAAGGCTGGTTAGGCAATGTTGCCGTATTGTAAATTTCTAAATCTTTGCTTTAATTAAAATGTAACACAAAAAGATCAAATTGTAGTATTTTTATCGCCTAATGTGCGATTTTTGGAATCCCATTATTACACTTGTCATGGTTTTGACAGGAGACATCACTCATACTACATCTGTTGTAATACAATCAAAGATAGCTCTCAGAATATTTGGCCCATGGACCGTAGACAGAGAAACTAATAGACTAAGTGACGATTCTTTCTCACTCACACAAGAAAGGGAGCGAACATTTTAATACGAATGCGTAAGACAAAGATGCAACTAGTACATTTTCTGTCTCATCGTGTGAAACCAGTTTTTTCAAGGTCAGCAACTTTAATTGCGAAACAAACCTGACAGTTCGTGTTTACATTGTGTTGGATCTGCGAATTTTATATGTTTTAGTGTGTTAAAACGATTCTAATATAGTGAAAAGACTAAGAAATTTATACTATTATAACGCCAAAGGTTATACAATGGTGCGTTGTCGTGTAATTTCATGTGGAAGCGATAGTGAGCAGAAAATTGCCGGTGTCTCTTTTTACGCGTAAGTACGACAGTTTTTGTAGTTTATTGACCACAAATATGTGTTTTCAGGGTTGATAACTTATTTTATAGTATAAATTAGCAAAATATTGCGTTAAATTATGAAAATTAAAGCGTAATATCGAGTTTCAATCAAAATAACCTATAAAAACATTATTGTGGAAGTGTTGCCAGCGTCCGGTAAAAAATCTCCCATTTTTTTGTAAAATATTCTCTTGAGAATGTGTATAAAAAGAAAGCAAATGAACATGGAATCCAATTATCACAGTGTTTTCTAGCAATAGCCCCGGTATTTTTATATAATATACAAAATTCTTGCGTCGCGGTGTTTGTGGTTAAACTCCTCCGAAACGCCTTGACCGATTCTCATGAAATTTTGTGTGCATATTGGGTAGGTCTGAGAATCGGACAACATCTATTTTTTATCCCCTTAAATGGTAATCCACCCCAATTTTTTTTTTTATTTTAGAAAAAAAAAATATTTTAATTTTTTTATGATATAGCAACAGTAAATACATATAACCCTGAATTTTCAACCCTTTACAATCAACCCCTATTTTACCATCGCGATTTTTATTTTATCTTCCGCCTTCACCGGTCGATAACCGATCAACGATCAATCGATCAGTTATAATAAAAATAATTAAATATTATTTAGTTCAATAAAAACAACTATAATAAATATTTTTTACATTCTATAAATATTTATTCGGGAGTATTAACTTAATCAGTAGGCTTAATTTTAGTAATAATTAGCTTGTGGTAACTGAAGTAGGACACATGTTTGGGATTAAATTTTAATTTAATGTTTCCCTTTCGCAACGCAGGATAAGGAACTCCCTTCCAAAATGGGAAAGTCGGGCACTGTGGCAACACACGCTTACACTATCTCTGTTTCAGTCGTGGTTACAGGGTACCTTAGTCTATTAGTTTCTCGGTCTACGCCATGGACGTAATTTGGCCTCACTGCGTAGTAAATTGTTATGTCAAATTATCTGACACTGACACTACGTTAAAAAAACCATGCCGCACCCGCCTTTTCATTCCACTTCCCCTCGAATATTTATTTGTTTTTGTTGTGTGTTGTGTGGTTTGATATTTCGTTCGTTCGATGTTACCTTCAGAGACAAGCTATTATTGTTAATTACGGTTGTGTGATTAACTGTCCTTATAAATAAAATTGTATTTCTAATAAATTCTTAGCAAACTAAATATTTTTGAAATATAAACAAATTTGAAATTATTTCACAAACTAAGTAATATATTAAACAGTATATTAGTCAGACAGAAAGTAGGTTTTGTTTTGCTGTTACAACTCGTAATGTTAGTTTTACGATACAACACAAAAATTGTATGTTAGTAAAATTGTGTTTATATCTTCAGTCTGGATAAAAAAATTGTTTAATGTGGTCAAGCAGAGATACAAAAATGGATAGCAATAATTCTCATAACAAAACTATAGGGATATGGATGTCAGACAAGAAAAGTCAAAAACTAAATTGGAAAGAGTTGAAAAAAACCTGTTCTTTGCATGGATATAATCTTGTGAAGGTATGTTTTACTATATTTTATAATAAAGGAAAACAAAAGGAGATTTTTTTACTACTTGAAAACCATGCACTTAAAATTTTAGTACCTAGTTAGACTGGTTCAGTACTTATTCATGATTATGTTTCTGAATTTCTAATAGGCTCATGAAGTTATGTTTTTACCAATTCAAATTTGATAGAACTAGTTCTAGGCCAAGGTTCAGCACTCTTGGTCTGTTTTATGTAAATATGATTTCTTTTATTTGTTAATTTGGCTTGACATCCAGGTCAAGGAATGACCTATTGTCAACTTAATAATTTCATTGACAGCTGGATTTAGAGAAACCAATTGGAAAGCAGGCAAAGATTGATGTTTTCTTACATAAGCTGACTGATATTATAGCTGCTGCTGATTTGGGAGATACAAAAGTAAGAATTAGTACTTAATTATTTTATTTTCAAATAATGTGCTGTTATTGGTATATAAATAAATGTGTACTCATATGTTTAACATAATGGTGGCAAAATATTAGTTCCAATGTTACGTTAATAACATTGTTGAGCGACCTTTCTTCTGATGTTATTTTTCTTTCTAACCAGATTTGTGATTTATTTGATCATATTTTATTTAAAAAAGTGTTTTCTTTTTAATTCAATCAGGCAACTCAAATTATAAATAGGGTGGAACAATACCTATCACTGTACCCAAATATTACAGTAATAGATCCATTGGACAATGTCAGGATCCTACTGAACAGGTATGTAACAGTTTTCTTTTGTAACCATTAAATTACATTATTCTCTAAACAAATATAAATATCTTGGTAGATAATATTTAATATTACATTAAGATAATATATATTTAATACTTGTCTTGACTCACTCATTTATCAGTGGCAAACAAAAGTATTGATACAGATTTATTTTTGGTTTGTAATGGGAAAGAAATAGAAAACTTGATTCAAATATGGCCTATACTTTTTTACCTCAAAAAAAATTATGAATTGATTTTATAATAAACTCCAGGCAGACAAAGCTGAACACCACCTAGTTAATTAATATTTTGATCTTTAATATTTTCAGGTATTGTTACTACTCCATATTACACGATGAGCCTTCATTCAAACACCATGGCATTTTTACACCATCGTTTGCTGAATTTACTACTAACAACATAGAATTGAACATTGAAATAATGAAGCAGAGAGGTGTAATATTTCCAGTCATCTGTAAACCGACAATTGCTCATGGATCAAAATCGGCCCATGAAATGATTGTCATATTTAATGCCAAGGGATTGAGTGTTTGTAAACCACCATGTGTCGTTCAGAGTTTTGTCAATCATAATGCCATACTACACAAAGTCTTTTTAATAGGAGACAGGTCAGTATATTGAATTGTGTTTTTATTTCAATTTTTTTTTGATTAAGCATCTGTAGCCAAATGGGAAAATAATGACCAAGTTATGAGGTCAATATTATGTAGTAGTCTATCTAATTTAAATGGATTGAAAGATAAATATGTATTTAAGAAACTATTATCCTGTTCAGTGAAATTATGAACATATATAGAAATTAAGGTTGTGGGTACTCATGTGCGCATCTAGAACAGCATAGCATAGGATAATATATAAATAACTGTAGGTGTCTTTTAAAATAAAATAGGAATTCTTAAAAGACTGGAAAATAGATTTTTCAAAGAGAAGTGAAACCATGGGGTGGTAGATTGTTTTTTTCTTGAAACTAAGCTAAGCTCAGTATTAACCATAATACTCTTTAATTTCAGGTATCACATATGTCAACGACCTAGTGTAAAAAATTTCAATGAATCCGACAATCTGGAGCCAATTTTCTACAGCACAGGCGAAGTATGCAAAGCTGACAGCCAGTCTACACTTTCCATTCTCGACCCTCACGATAAAGCCGATATTACTATGACTCTTAACGAGGACAAGATAAAAGCTATAATCAAAGTACTAAGGATAAAAATTGGTCTAGTATTAGCTGGGTTTGACGTCGTGATAGACAATGTGACCGGTGACCACGCGGTGATCGACATCAACGTCTATCCAAGTTATGATAACTTTCCAAATTTTTTCGAACATCTGTTGGAATGTATAGAAGAAACGAGAATTTTCAATAATGCGCGCATAATGCATAACGGAGACGGTAATGGGTTATGTGAAGATGATTATGTTGGAAGTTATGAAATGAATGGCTTTATAAATGTTGGTTTGGATCCAATTAAGTATGGAGTGATTGGAATGAACATTAACTGACAACTGTTATCAGACTCATTAATTACTTTTAATTGTCCTTATCATTGTTGTAGAATGATTATGTAAGTGTATTGTATATTTTTATCTTTTAGCCTTAGTATTATGATTGAATGATAGCTATTTAGTAACATTAAATATCTTTTAAGTGGTATATTTTTATATTTTGGCTTATATTTTGTGTACATATATTGGAGTACATATCTTAAGGAAAGCAAAGCTAGAAATTAATATTATTGTATTTTTTTATAGTAATCCTACTGCTAATATATGGTTATTGTAAGTAATATTATGTAATTAAATAGTTATTTAATTACAGTTCTAAGCATTTATTATGCTGCATTTTAGTTATTTTTATGTGTATTCAAGTATGTGCAATAAGTACTATATGTGCTGATTTATATGTAAACAAATTTTATATAAAATTATTGTTATTTCTTTACTCATAAAATCACTTATATGTAGTTGGTAATGAGATTATGCTGGTTGTGTCACAATGGTAATGCTTTATGTGAAAAATATTGTTGCTTAGGTAATATGCACAGATAATATGCATTTTATATAATTTTTTAATTTGTTGAAATCGTGTACTCGTTGCCGCAATACTATTAATGTTATTTAACTCGGAAAACAAACAGTGCCTTAGTTTCTATGCTAATAAAAATATAAATTAACACCATTTCATAAGTAAGATAATATATCTAGTATTTATTAAGGAAAGCAATATAGATGAATATTTAAGTATGAAGAGTAAACATATATTATTAAGATAAGACAGGCGTTCGTAAAATACTAAGCTAAAACTTAGTATTTTACGAACATGTGAATAATATGATAGAAAAATGAAAATTATATTGTAAGAGAGCACAGTTTAGATTAGTGGCCCAAATGTAAATAATATATAATAATAAATAAATATCCTGGGACATTTTTCACACACGGCCAATCTGATTCCAAATTAAGCATCAAAGTGAGCTTGTGTTATGGTAACCAGATAGCTGATATACTACATATACTACTTTTAAATACATACTTATATAGATATTTACATCCATACATACTTATACATATTACATACATATTTATATCTAAGTTAAATACCCTTAATACACGTTAAAATGTACTCAAATATTTTGTAAGTATGTTGATTTATTCGGTCAAGGTCCTAGCAGAGCACGCATGTTACCTCTGTCTCGAAAAGGAGTAAAACGGCAAGGTGTTATTTAAATTATACAAATTAAATTTATCTACAATATACAATACATCCATTAAAACCTTATCAAAATTATTACCTCACAAATTATTTTTTAATTCATTAGGAATCTATGAGAAAAACAAATGTTTCTAATATGTCTCAAATATAACTTCCCTTATTTATAGAATGATAAATTTATCTACTTTGGTAAAATATTTGTTCGTGCGACTGCTATTATGAAGCGAAGCTAACAACCCTAAGTCATCGTAAAGTATACTAATTCGATCGTGCTGGGAATCGAAACAAGGATCGCACGCTCTGTCAATACCCGATCTTTACTAACTAAGTTATGAAGATAATGCTCTAATTAAACTATTATTTTACCGGTTCTTTCAGTTACGGTATTAAAATTCGGATCGTAGTAGGTATAATAGTTTAGTTTTGATAATTTGATAAGTAAACTTAGGCAAGGCTTCAAAAATAACTAATTTTATTAGGTAGGTGAGTGTCGTGTCAAATTTGCTATTGTTAAATGTTAAAACGATAGAATTAATACATGCAACGTGTTCAAGGATGCTGTTGATTTTTTAAGCCTATATCTACAGCTCTGAAGAATGCCTCGATTCTGATGTAGGTACCTACACTACATAACTAAACGTTTCCTAATCTATTTTGTATTTAATAAGTTAAAAAACTGGCCAATATTGCCGTGTTAGGACACGCGCAATGTAGGGTTCCGTAGTTAGATTGAAAAAATATATAAAAAAAATCAATACAAGTACAGAACCCTAAAAAGAGGTCTTAATTTAAAAATAAAGTCCTGTCAAATTGGTTTTGCCATAGTAGTCGTGCCGTAGTCACTTCGTTTTTACAAAAAATAACTGGGTTTGGTCAAATCAAGAGGATTAAATTTCTCCCTTACTCTTTTCAACATTATGAATTGAAAGAGCTATATATGTTAGTAATGTTAAGTTTGTCAAACATTGAAATCGAGGCTATATCTATATGGCGGTTTAAAAAGGGTCCATAATTGTTAAAGTATTGATGATTGTGGAAAAATGGACCAATTGCAGCCATGGCGTGGGCATGAACATGTAGTTTCTGATTGAATATTGATAAATATCTAAGTAGCTACCTGATTATTATTTTATTAATTTGATAATGAAGTATGTATGTAGGTAAGTAAAATTTTCACGATCCATCAGGAGGCTGTGCCGGTCGTTCTCACAGTTCTAAGTGTTTCTATTAAATCACGGAGAAAATAATCCTTGCTTTTTATGCCAATACGCAATATGAGCGTGATTTTATCGGAATTGGTTGAGCTGCTTAGGCGTCAAGAGATAACACAAATTGGCATCAAAAATAATTTTGCATTAAAAAGAGGTGTAATCTGTAGTTATAAATAACCTTATATGTATCTATTCTATTTAGATATTTGTACGTTTTTAATATTCCAATGTAAACTTTTATAGATTTAAAAGAGGTATATAATTATTCTATAAGATCTTTTTAACCTGTATTTAAACTTGTCTATCGGCTTAAGACTGAAATAGTTTTCTTTAAGGTGTACATTATAAACAGATATATTTCTTGTTAACATGCAATAAGGCTGAATTTCTATTGGCTAGCTAATATGTAACGGATGCGTGCGATAAAACTAGAATTCTTGAGGATAAATAGAAGGAATTGAATTTCATTATTTAATATTAAGTACAATAATGACAAACTCGCGATTCATACTAACATTTACATGTAATTATAGTTTTCTTATTTTATATTCATTAAAATAACTTTATGTGGAAGAAGAGAAACACCCGCCACAAGCAAATAAAATCTGCTTGTCTGTTTATCTCTTCATGTGTTTTTCTGATATTCATTCTGAATTCTGATATGTAGCGTGAGGTTAGTGAACAGTATTTGCATGTATCGCTTATGATTTATTTTTATTATAATTGTTAATTAATAGCTCTGCACAATGCACTCGATGCACTCTCTTTTATGTTGTAGTTTTTTTAGGAAACGATAGATTAAATATGACCTATATTTATACTTTTTTGATTTATATGGTTGTGAATGGCAAAATTATTGGCAGGTTATTCTTTTTACTCGGAGATCTTGAAAAATCGTCTGTTGTTACTTATTAGCTATTTTTTGGTTGATTTATTGTATACGTATATAATTAACTCGCTTGTAGGATTCTGTGTTAAAGTTTTTGATATTAAAGTGCTATCTTATTCTACGATTATGTTTAAAATAAGCTTAATACCTATATATGGCACGCTCTCAAAATTACAATTCAAGTTCTGGTATTTAATCAAATATATTATACCCATTAAAATTAATGATTTTTAGCTTATGCTGATCGATGTATCTACGTACATATTTCATTCCATTAACCAATCCAATTGGGTTTCTATGATGGAGACTGATGTGTGAAAATGTAGAATTTGCTTTAAATAGTATTAATCAATGTATTTCGAATGCAAAGATATATTGGATGAACGTGAAATATATATTTTTCAAGATATACATAGCGGTTGAAAATGATTTTGTTTATAGGAACAAAATAGAATAGATTTGCTTTAATACATACTTATATACTGCACTGTTATAACCCTTATCGATATATTAATTTGATTTATATTTAAGCTATGTTCACCATATTCTTCCACTGCTGTTATACCAACCATACTGTGCTAATAGATTGTAACAATGAATATTAATATTCCATGCCAACTGTAAATCTATTTTAAATCAATATATAAATTACAATATAGACCACAAGTCTTTGTTATAATGAAATCCCACGTAATTCTAAAATAACGGTTCCGTTCGGTTAACGTTGGCATAAAGGTAGTAATTGTTAATTCGACACAGTACTGTGCATAAATCACACCTAGTTGCAGCGAGAGAGGTAAATCTGTACAATTTATAATACATTACGGTACGCAACATCCGCGGGACGGTCGCGGGCGTCGAGCCGCAGACGACTGTGTGCCGACTGCCGCCGCAGTCACATTGAAAACACAGGAAGTGCCGCCATTCCAGATCGCAAATCTAATGTAATTTAGGGTGGTCATTACTATTCATCCCAGTTTTCATAAATGTAATCTACTTAATAATGCTGAACGTTTGAGAAGTCATTACCGCGTAGGTAATATAATTAATTATCGAATTATTAATTATCGATTATTAATTATCGATAGGTATGAATGAGAAGTAACCATGTGTTAAGTACCTACTGAGTCGAAATCATTTATTATGGATCACGGTTAAATCACAATCCTGTCATATGGCTCAAAGACTCAAAGATAGAGGTACCGTGGAAAAAGCCAATTGGATTTGCAATTACGTAGATCGGATCAAACCTGCGGGATTTCTGAACTACTTTCAAGTAGGTACTGCTTTTTAGAAGAAAATCCTAATTAAGATCGTAACCGATCCATCAACGCCTAACGGTGGTCGCTGCGTGTAACAAATGTTGTTAGCGAAAAATTGGAGCCTTGTAATTGCAGTGTTGTTTTGAATTGCGATTCAGTCAGCTGTCGGCATATGCGGGCAAAGCACGCGCGTCGCGCGCGCAACCGCTACCTCCAAACCTTCGATGTTTTCGCGCGCTGATACCTAAGTACGAAATATTAGAAATAGTATATTTCCTTTGAATTCAATCTATAAAACCTCCGTTTATAGGGTGTGTGTTGTTCAGAAAAAAATTGTGAATTTTCCTGTTAAGTGTTCGTCCGGGATTTAAAGGCCAGTGTTCGATTTTTTGTGTTATAGATCGTGATTATGATCTAAGTTATCGTTTTATTATATCTCGTACATTGTGTTGGTAACTAACAACCGCGTCAATCTGTCTATTTAGCGAATCAGACGATACGTATTTGAAAACACTTGGACGAAGTGGTCTCTTTTGTGGATTAAACGGAAGTGCTCGTTTAGCCAGGTGAGAATTATTATTTTAAACAATTTATATTTTTTTAACATTAGTTTCTTATTTTGCACCGTTAAATACCTACCCACCGATATTTAAATTTTATTTAAATCACTATTTATCAAAGGCTTGGTAATTGTTAAAATTTGTAGGGAAGCCAAAGTTAGGCGGAATAACTAATCAATGAAAGCGAGAGGTCATTTATTTTGCATATTTTGACCGGAGTTATGAATCAATCACAATTAAATATTATTATTCAAATGAATTTGCGATAACGTATTCCCGGTGGATTACAGCATATTTTATTAGTTATATCGTAATATTTAAAAGTAGGTAACTTTTATACTTACCTACATTTTAAATGAGACGTGAGACGCATAAGTATATTATAAGTTTTTATAGAGTGGGTGTTTTTAATATTTCTCGTCTTTGGGATCGTTTACTACAATAAAGTCAATAAATAGCCATTATATAGATCCTATTTCACTACTGTAAATACCTAAGTAATGTTGATACCTACAAAATAAAATAAATTGTCAAGAGAGGTTTAACAAATTTCAGATGGGTCGCAGGTAATCCGGACCTACACTCTACTAGATTACTATAAGCCTGTGTTTCTCGTAGCTAGACAATACAGAAGTTGACACAACTAGTCTAATATCTTTGTCATACCATACCTACAGTACAGCAGTCATGCTATAGGTATTAGAGTCGTGATGTGATAAGCTCTTGAGAAAATACAAGGAATACGAAATACAACTAACGAATCTCCCTTATGTTTTCGTTCTCACGGCTCCCACTCCACAAGTGTGAACTTTATATGGAAATCAGAATTGCTGCAATAGATATTCAGTTTACTTCCTTATGAGCTTTTAGTAGTCCCTTTTTTAACCCGAGTACGGGAATGCCAAAGGGAAGGGTTACATTTTAACGGTCTCTGTATGTTATTATTAACCTACCGTATGTTCCACTGTATGTACCTAAAGCCTAAACTAGATCCTTATACGATTTTGATGAATGAAGTGTCTATCGCTTCTGTAGTCTTGAACGTATTCAGTGTTAGGGCCTATTGGGCCCTAAGATGGTTGAATGGCTTTGAATTCGTTGTTATGCTGCGGGCGATATAGCCTATAATTTTTACCTAATAGCCAAAATAGCAGGGCTGTGCTGTCGCATTTCCGTAGTCCGGTTATATATAGTCGTTTAAACTTTTTCTTCATGGCCTTGTATTAACTGAGCGGAGTTATCGCATCATTGGAATCACGACGAGTGTTGCGGTGGCATTGTCTGCACCGGCCAGCGTTACCGCCAACTTGCAGAACGAATTCCGAATTTGTCCCGCCCGAGTTCCCGCGACCTTCGTCTACGTATCGTCGCAGAATCGAATCGTCTCGTCGTAACTGTAAAGTAAAACTAGTTTGGTTGTCGGCCGCTTCTCTAATAGGATCGGACGCGTTCCGCACAGTAGGTACTTTTTCTTTACTTTTTCTCGAGCAAGTGTGTAGGTAGATAGGTACTGAAGAAATGGATGGCGCTATCTCATACTACCTAAGACTGGACTCAATCTCGCATCCGTCCGTCATTTATTTTGCCTTTGTTTTGTAAAATTATCTATTTAGACTCTAGGTTCCTGCAGCTGATACCCATCTATATTTAAATCTGTGTACCGCCTGCGCCATGCGCCTGACATACCTACCTATCTTACATTTTGTTTTATTGATCCTCCATTCATATGTTTAAATCTTTTTATTAACATTGTTTTTGTATCCTTCTTTCCTGTCTAGAGTTCTGATATTACTAGGTAATATAATTGCTTATCTTTTATGCTAACAGATTGGCAGATATTTTACATATTGCGATTGTCTTGTCATTTACTAAGCTAGAAAACTGTCATCACTTTGTAGTTTAGTTACCTTGCGAGCAGGCTTTGTATTTATTCAGAAAACACACGAAAGATCAACAAACTGTATGGTTAGATACCTAGTTATTTGTCTATGTATTGTGTTGATGTAGCACTGGTGAGAGCGTTGAACTCGATTCATTTGGTACAACCTTCGATGGTACCAAATAAAATTTTGAACTAAGGAAATTCTACAATAAATCTGCGACACTACTAACAAAGTGTCAATTAATAGTTTATTCGCACACAAATTGAGCAGAATTAATTAAAATAAATAATCGCCCACGTAATCAATCTCCACGTGGTGCCGAATTCAATAATAACATGTTAGATACATTACATAAAACCAATTTGAATAAGATAACTAAAAAGGCGGATGTTCTAAACTTGAATTTGATTTCTTACAAATAAAATATCGATAGTAGGTAAATACGTTGGTCTGATGGAGGTTTTGTGCGTTAGAGGCACCACTCAGGTTGGCTGGTTCTTTGGCGAACTGTTGCGAGAGGTTGAGGAGATAGCAAATATTGACATTGCTCATTGGTAGCACTCCGACGAGATGACGAATCGTGTGGCAAAAATGGAAAAGTAGATACCAACACTTTACTAGGTAGGTAACTACTATTGCTTGCTTGCCAATATTGGAATGGAATCGTAGCTTGCTTACCTATAAGGAGTTCGTGATAATCGATCGTGCGTGAATTTGATTATTCATGTAGTAACCAGCCGAATATGGCAATGAAATAATAGTTTGGTTTTTTATAACATATTTCTTGTTATGTAACGTTTAACATATTGTTTATATTAGGATCTTAAATGAGAATTAAAATACACGAGTTTCATCATAAAAAGCCTTGCGTAGACTGGCGAGCAGTTTAAACGTAATGTACACGAGGTTGAAGAGGTCTTTGTTACTTAACTATCAGGTCAAGGTTGCATATCAACAATTTGTGCATCACGCGGCTGACAGGGTCGCTTGAGATCATGTTAAATATATTTATTTATAGTTTATTTAAATGACCTCATACATAATTAATTGCCCTAATCTGATCTGGTGTATTTGTGAAATGAATAATAAAATACCGGTATGAGAATTATAAAATGTAATGGTTTATTTATTTATTAGTAAGTAGGTATCTAAGTAATGTGTGCTAACTAAATATTCATATGTTTTGAATAAGCAGACATAACGTTTTGAAGATAGCGATATCTATCTTTCTGATGTGGTGCACGCATAGAATTCAATGAAGGTTTTAGTCGAAGTAATAGATTATATTACTCAGGCCAAGATTAAATTGTCTTGATATATCTCGATACTTATTCTTACATACATAAATTAACTTTGATACCTAGCTATCTAATTATGTTATTGGTAAGTAATTTTTTTTTATGAATAGATTTCCTCTTAAAACTGAAATCTATTTTCATCTCTCTGATTAAAAATAAGCATTACCTATATAGTCAAAGGGTATAGAAATTAGCATAATTTAAAATGGCTTCTCTTTTGGATGGCAAAATATTTAGTTATGGTGACATAGGGCTTTCATGTCGTCATGCAATTTAATATATTTGTAAGAGATTCCTTATTATCATTGCTACTATAAAGTAGTTAAAAGTTCATTAGCATCAAAAGCCCGAGGCAATATCGGAACTTTGCAAAGTATAAGCAGCCTGGAAGTTGCTCATGGTGCTTGTATATACTGTTTATGTTAACGGTCTGGGTGTGAACACCAAATTTTCCGCAATAATGAAACCTGTATGCTGCGAATTCTTTAATATACAAACATAGTAAAAAGGCATTTGTTGCATGTATTTACGCTAAGCCATTATTCTGGAAGAAAATGGATACATAGTACACAAACCGTTCGATTACAAATAGGTATATCCATTCAAGCCGTGGTGGCTCAGTTGGGAACGCACCGACTCACGATCATGAGGGTGCCGGTTCAAATCCCTGGCCCGACCTCTGAGTTTATAAAAACTTACGTACGGATTCACAACACTGGCTTTCGGTGAAGGAAAACATCGTGAGGAAACCTGCATGCCTGAGATGTCACAATTAAAGGCATGTGAAGTCCGCCAATCCGCACTAGGCCCGCGTGGTGGACTATGGCCTAAACCCTCTCGATGTTAGGGGAGGCTCGAGCTCCTCGGTGGAGACGTATATGAGCTGTTGATGATGATGATATCCATTCAATATTTCACTTCTTTTTCAGTACAACAATAAACACCATTTGCAAGATTCAACAATACAAAAAATAACCTGAATTTTGCTGCGTTTGTCACAGAATGTTGTGATGTATTTTTTCAGAGAATCATGTGCTTTACTGTTATTGTAAGTAAGTAGGTAGGTACATCCTCTACAAGTAAATCTACCGTTCACGGGGCACCATATTGGGTGCCTGCGCCTCCGCCTGGGGGGATTGAAAAAATGTTTGAACAATATGTAGGTTGTGCCTGTTACACTACTAGCGTCATACTTTTATCTTTTTGTATCGCTCTTAGATAACCGTTAGTGACCAATGACCTATTTACCTATAGTAAAATCTTAAGACTTTTTCATTAGAATCGAAATTACCTGAGATCAAAATTAGTATCATTTTATATTTCAATATGTGCTAGGTCCTTTTATAATAAATAACTTATTATTTAAAGTTTATATTAGCTATGGTATCATGGAGAATATTTAAATAATGAAACTGCAATCATGCTCATAATGAGCACGTCTGTGGTACCTACGAGTACATGATTTTCTCTGATGTTCGTAATTTGTCATAATCTGATGTAAATATGAAAAGATCACGATCTACTCGGTGATTATGCCGTGAATACCCCAGAGAATAATTGGTACTCGTTACTATTAACTAGCTGGGCATCATAATTAAATGTTTGGATTTTACGAAAACAATTTTTTACAGAAAATTACTTTTGATCAATATCAATCAAAACTAATCAACACAGGTAAAGAGAGGTTGTCTCTATAATATAATTCATACAAACAACCACCAGTTTACATACTTTTTATATAATATAATTGCTGTGGTTGTAGAATACCATCCTGAATTTAACCTACATATTATGTGGGATGAAAATTTCGTCAATGAGTTCTGTTTTATTTAATTTAGTTTTTATTTATTTTGTTAGGTATCAAAGGAAAATAATATGAAAATGGGATTCGATAAATTTCTCACGGGATCAACTAAAGGAGGCCGCCACGGTCTGCTTGCACCAATGATATGAGAACCTTCAATTAAATAGAGAAATCTGGTACGAGTAAAAGATGTCCACTATTTATGTAAATTATTACGTTAAGCTATCAATTTAGGACATACAAAATTGCATCTAAAAGGAGATAGGTATACTGTCAATATGACATACATATTGGGCTTGTATTGAAATTGGGGGGATGAAGAGAGGCTACAGACACTGCAACAAGTGACGGCACACGTTTTGACAATCCTTTGAGATGCCTAGCGCTATTGGCTTAATCACGCCAGAGTAACGAATCTGAACGTATTTCTTGGCCACGATTGAATCTTTGTTATTTGGCTTTCTTTTGTGATAGTTGTGCGAGTAATGTGTTGTGTTTTATGATTAGGTACATTAAAATGATAAAGTTTATGATCAAAAATTTGAGTAAGACGAATGATTCTAAATCAAAATTCTTCTTCTCGCCATCGACGGGGAGCTAATCCTCACACTCTGGAACCGAACTGGTCTCGAACCCTGCGCTTTCAGAGGAGTTTCCTACCACGAACACTCAGGTTGTGGAATGAGCTCCCTGCCATGGTATTCCCAATGGAGTACAGTATCGGGTTCTTCAAGAAGGGAGTGAAGAGATTTTTACAGGGCCGGCAACGCGTGTGTAACGCCCCTAGTGTTGCAAGCGTCCATAGGCTACGGTGACCGCTTCCCATCAGGCGGACCGTATGCTTGTTTGCCACCTTTGTGGTATAAAAAGAAGAAAAAAAAAAACGCCCTTTAATTTTAGTTTATACTTATTTCTCCCCTACTTGGTACTTGAACTACGTACCTTGATCTCTCTCAGTTTACCAATATTTATCTAATATTTTCTACATATAAGATTATTTATATTTATGACTGAATAGATCTTTATGATACGCAATTATGTGAATACGATTTTATAGCGGGATAAAGTCATCCCCCATTTATACAATTAACAATATTTCTCAATCTTAATCCTTCCATCTTTTAATAGACTTAATTATCTAGTCGAAGAATAAAAATACTGCGAGGATGTAAAAAAACTAATACTCAGATATTACCGGATCTGGAGCTAGCGACTAGATTCCTACCAAGGAAATATGTTCTGCGTATTTTATTCACGTCAACCTGTGCAATTATTCAGTATTCCGTAATATTTAAATTTAGGGACCAGCATGTAACATCATCTATAGATGAGGACTTCTTTTAATTTTTCTATGTTCAAATACAAAAACGATTTATTTAATCTTTCGGAAATGAGTAAAAAAAAAAAAAATTATTTAAATCAAATAAGCTTACGTTTGGCTTCAGACACAGTCAAACAATTATATATGTATATACTTGGATTTTATTAACTTTTAAATATCCACTTCAATGGCATAGAATCCATTTAAAAATCGAATAGCAAGAACCACCGACCGCAACCACTGACTCTAACTTTACGATATTTTTTGCGTCTAAAGAGCATCGCACACAAGTAAGTGCGGTTGACCGGCGTCCGTCGGCGTCGTCGATGCGATCGTCGATTGTTTTTCTCTATTTATCCATCGATGGCAGTACGTAGAACCTGCCTGAACAGTGAACACCTGCCGAGTCATCGCCTGGGAATAATTTTACGCCTAATGACTGGATCAACGCAGCCAATTATATGCCATTGCTACTGCTGTGATGTAATTGGTCGGCATACATCATTGTTCTTTGTTAATGTGGAAAAACTTGTATGGACAACAACAAACCTGGAGAAGGGAACCGCTTTAAGTGCAGCTTATCGTTCATACGTGGGGGTAAAATTACCAGGGGGTATCTCAAGTATTACGTATGCTCAATGTTTATACGAGTTCCATGGTAACTTTCAGGTTTTGTACAAGAAAATTATATTATTAGATCATTTAATATAACAGAGGCGAGGCACTGAGTGGAAACTTATTTAGGTAATTCCCTTTAATGTTTCCGTGACATGATACCTTAATTATTCGCCAAGTAATTATGGGAAATTTTAATATTCTGCGGAGTGAAACTTAGTGACGTGTGGTTAATTGGCATTGTTGCTTGCAGCGGGCCCTAAATTGTGAGAAAAGTTTACACTTTGTAATTTGCATTAGGTACCTACCTACTATTTACTAAACTTTAGGTAATTTTTCAAAGCGGTATGTACGCTACTATAGAAACTTTAACCCTTAAATTGATCCTTATAACAAGTTATATAAAGATTTATTTATTTATTTATTTATTTATTTATTTATTTACTTATGTTATAACATCATTACAGTTTTACACCAATTCGACACTATAACAAAATTACAATAACGTACAATAAAAATTCCTTACAAATACTGCTATAAACTAATTTACCAAATTCTATTTATATTATATTCATTCATATTATAATTATTTTTTAGGAATATTATTATTCTCAATACACCTATATGCTGCTTCTGCGAATTTAGACAAATTGCAACTAAATATGTCGATATCCCGCGACATAATATTAATAATCCGTATTGAACGGGGTAGTGGGGCGTTCCGAAGTAAATTAGTCCTAGGTGCGGGCGCGAGCAGCAGCGCGGGCTGGCGGCGCGCGAAAACGTACCTATCGGGTGCGCACAGTTTCAATGAGTCGAGCACATCTGGGTGATACACCCACCCACGCAGTACCTTCCACACATATGTGACTAGGGCCACGTCTCTTCTAACCTCTAACCTACTGTACCCTACCATACCTATAACAAACCAGCTCGGGTACATTAATGGATATCGAGGATATACACCAAACTGCTTTAAATATAAAAACCGTGTAAATTTATTTTGAATTTTTTCTACCATGAGACAATATTTGGTTTCATGGGGATTCCAAATTATGCTATTTTACATTCCAGGCGACTCCGAACAAGGGCATTAAATAAAATTTTGACTGCTAGCATATTTTTAAAATCCTTGCAATGTCTTAAGATAAACCCCAGATTTCGAAGATAACAAGATATATAAACCATTTATATTCTCACTAAGAGTTGATGGATATCTCCAATATAAAGAGCAGGGGTAAATAAGTTCAAAATGCAATAGTACCACGATAAAGAGGAGTAGAAAGCAACGAGTCATACATTCACAGTGGGTGGATACTCTGCTCGATACACGGTTCGCGAGAGCACTCACCTTTTACCTAGTTACCTTCCTACTCGTATTTCACGCATTGTACTGCGCCGACGCAGCGGAACATCCGACCTTTGTGCTAGGTTTTGACTTTAGAACAAAATCTTCAATCACGTGACAGTTTTTCAGCTCATACCATTAACAAAAACTCTTTATACCAGCGAATTTCCCACGTAATTAAAATACAGTCTGAGTTTCAAGTGTCCATTATTCCGAGTTGTTTTTGTGTGAATTAATTTTTCGGTATGAGTGGCATTTAATTAAAGTAAATTATATATTTTAGTAGTTTAACCTACCTATTAAACTACGGTTTGACCAGATAATATAATTTAAGTGTTCTAAAGTAGCAATTGGAAACTGATGTATAGTTTTATACTTTGCTTTCTTGTTCAACAAAGGCGCAACAAAAAAAGATATGAGTAATGTAGGCGTAAGTGTAGCGCCGACGGGCAACAGTGTCATAGTAATTACTAATTAGTAATAAGCTCACAAGTCAAGTTACACCACACGCAAGACCATTCTGCCTTCAAGAGACAACATTATCACCAACGTAGGTATATACCTAAGTCGCACGCAACTCACCGTGAAATTACTGTTTTCATACGTGAACTAACAATTATTATGTCGTTGCTGTCGGTTAACAGAAATATTAAATTATAATTTAAAAAAATGTATGTTATTATTTTGTCGGCAATTTTATCTGTACATCTATGTGGAATTCAGAGAATGTTTAGACTGGTCGATGTTTATCTCACAAAGCCTTTACATTGATACGGTATATATTTTTAAAACATCATTAAAAGAATAAGATTTTGTTATGTTATACCCAAGCTCAATTGATAAAGGGAATGCTTCGAAAGCATTTACGATAAAATGGTTTTGTGAAGAAGAAAACTTCAATAAAAGGACGAAGTTTCCTTTCAAAATGTGAGTATCTGAGAATTTTAAGTGGCGTTCTTACAAAAGTTTTTAAATACACGACCAACATCGAAGTGAATGTAGAGGCGGTAGTTTGCGAGAGTACTTATTTCATACACGTAGGTGTAGTTTAACATATCACATTTACAGTAACGGTTATTGTTTGTACTCCTACAAAAGACATATATTCTTTCTCTTCGAAGCTAATGAAAAATTTGCAAGCTTTTTCATTCGGTACGGTAAACTAAGAGCTATTGAGAAACAGACAAAGATTACATTAGCCGGCAATAGTTTTCAGGTCACTTGTAAATAGCAGACACAGGAGTTAAATTAGTTTATTTATTTATTTATTTATTTAATATATATCCAACAGCTACATACAACTTTACATGGTTAATACATTTAAAATAGTACATCCAGAGCCAATAATAGGATATCACAACATGAATATATATAAGAGCAGACAGATTAAATTAACATTTACACAAGAAGGATACATTTATAAGTATGTAGGTATGTGTATGTGTGTTTGTGTGTGTGTGTGTGTTTGTGTGAGTGTGTTTGTTTGTGTAAGTGTGTGAGTATTTCAGTGTAAGCATCAGACCTATTTCTTTAATAACTTTTGTAAAATTTTTGACTTAAAACTATTTTTTGTGCATGAATATATATCGATGTCGCTAAATTTCTTGTTATATAAATTCGTAACACGTGAGACAAATTCATTTTGACCGTAATTAGTGCGGCTTTGAGGAACACAAAACACTTTGTGTTCAGGTAGACGTGGGCTACGCTTAGGTATACACAACGAGAACCTCGATGTCAATGAAGGGGAGTCGAGACGAGAATTAACCACATCGTGGAGAAAGGTTAAGTCGAGAATTTCTCTTCTTACTGAGAGACTATGAATGTTATAATGAGTGCAAGCGTCTTCGTAACTAGTAAAGAACTTTTTATATTTGAAATTTAAGTGTTTAATGAAGATCCGTTGAATTCTTTCTAGTCTGTTTATATACGTGCTATATTGAGGTGTCCAAGATATGCTCCCAAATTCAAGGATGCTCCGCACATAAGCGAAGTATACCATTTTTAAGCACGAGAGATCAGAAAACGGTTTGCACACTCGCGTCAGGAATCCTAAATTTTTGTATGCTCTGTCCACTATATATGAAATATGTTCATTCATTCATTAGTTATTTCAAAGGCTATTTTTCATTCTGCCTCTCTAATTACTAGTTTGTTATTCAGACCACCATTTAGGTATCTACTTCTATTCGACAAAGAAATAGCAATATACCTATTTTAGAATTAATTTGTACGGATATTACTTAAATAAATACTTAATTTTAGTTCTCGAAATCTATTCATTCTTATAATGTCACTGTGTGTGCGCCTTAAATAAACCGCATGCTTATAAGGAAGGAAAGGAACGCGTTGAAGTATGGTTTGATCATTGTGCTCATGATTTGAGTTCACATTCCATCATAGATTAGGTATTTAGCAGAAGATTAATGGATTACTAATGGTCACTTTATAGTTTAACACGATTAACATGATTGTATTTATCCGCCTCTTGTTCAGTTTACTTTCATTCCGAGAACTATTATGATACACATTCTATTCAGTCTGTTTATCGATACTATTTATATATTTTTTTATATTCTACCCTGATTCGACTTGAATTTTCTTGCTTGACTATTAGTATGTATCTGTTTTCAGCAGTGTCAAAAGTTGCTCACGTTGGTCGAGCAGACCACAAGACCAAATGAAATACATAAATGTCAGGAAGCTCACTCAGACTCCTTGTCACGTCTACGAAACACATTCTATGTTTGCCCTTAAGAAGTGAAAGTGCGCGGGCGCGGCTACAGAGCAGAGCGGAGTGTACACGATACGATCTCGTCTCATTAGTGTCCTCACGCTCCGATCTAATGAGCTTCGCGACACCTCTCGACGTCGACCATTGTTGGCGTTTGCACTCTGACTCGTTCGAGTGTTTAATTACCTGCACCGATGACCTGCGGCTACATAATAGATACTGTCATGGGTACTTAGCGGCTATCTCACCGCTGGCTTCGCCTCTCGCCTCGTGATTGCACAGCTATTGCTTTTATATTGTGGTTTGTACTGGAGGAATAGTTTTGTGAATCTGATTTCATGTTGTAGTTTATATGTTTGTACGCGTAATTAATTACTGAAATTTCAAATTAATTATGAGGACAATATGCGTAGGTACGTTTAATTGTTAAATATTAAAATGGTAGTCTCAGGTTTTACAGGTTTTAGTTAAGACGCTGGACCTGGAAATTAAATTGTCAGTAGGTTGTCAAACTAAAACCAAACCAAAGGTAAACTTATTAGTTCTCAGTAGAGGTAAACTTTATTTAGAATAGGTCAAAATTTTGTAAAATTTACTTATTTGTTTAGCTGTTATGATAGATTTATTATATTGGTACACGTGTCGATGAGTTGCACGCTGTTTGTAGCAAAGATCGTTACCATTTGATGGCGTGTCATGTTTATTCATAATTTTACAGCGCATGTTGATGAATATACTGACATTATGATATTGCGGTCATAAAAGTTCTATTTGGGGACTCGACAATGGGTACATACAGACATTCTGCAAAATAACGTCTCTGTCTGAACGCAAACCGAGCGTTTTAATATCCATGCATATAGAGGTAGGTACCCACTAGAGCTAACAAACCAGATGAAAACAAAACTTCGGTGGTCGAAGTTCGAGAAACCAGTTTCTTTACGTGACTTTTCACTTTCGTCTCAATTTATTTTACAACATAATTCTTATAAGTCAAAAAGCTGCATGTAAACTTTGTGACTTATAAGAGTTATGTTACAAATTATTATGGTCATATTTAAAGATAGTACCTACATGATCATAGCTTGCGTATATGAGTATGTTAAAATAAGTAAGTAAATTAATTATTTCTCTCTGATTTATGTTTTCAAATCGGTACGATCTAATCCTGAGATTATTTACATTATTCATTAATAAATAGGTTTCTTGGTAAGATTAAGGTTATCTAATGTTATCGATTTTCATCCATTCCAATGCTATCTGAAAAAGTACGACGACCACATTTTATATAGGTATCCGAATAATTGGGGATGTAAATATATTTTTCGTTATATTTTTTGTAACATCGCGTGTTTCGTTTTACAACAGTCGAATACCGTTGTTTTATTAATAATTAACTGTAACTTGAGTAGTTAAGAGGTCAGTGACTCGTTAGCTTGTGTACCTAACCATTACATTGTTAGGTGTAGCCAATTGATTTAGTTTAACTTCTATTCAGAAACATTCCTAATCAGTAAAGGCAGTTTTATCAGGTAGTAAAATTATGGCACCTTATTTAGCGATTAATATTATAAACCGCTCTGTATTTTATTAGGGACTTTCGAATAACATTCATGTGAGGTTAGTAAGTAAGTTAATATTTTTATCTATTATTTATGTAGTAGGTATTTATAGGTTTTGCAATTAGAAAAGGAAGCATCTAGTATTTATCGCCCTAATTAACGTAAAATAAATGACCAATAAATTAATACGACCTCTTACTACCGTTGCGTTGCGCTATCAACAGAGAATATACCTAAACCAAGATATTGATTCAGTCATTCATTCGTTCATAAAAACTCATTCTAAATAAACATTATCATTACCCACCTTACCAAAGTATAATAGTTGAATGCACACAACGGATGTATATAAAAGAGGATCATTTGAATCGATAGCTTTTTACGCCTCAGACAATTTGCAAGCGCAATAGCCAGTGAACAACCGCTTGTAAAACGACTTCATTTGCGTACCTTTACATAATATTAACTGCATTCAAACTACTTTAGTTCCGAGGGTACTGTATCTTTTCAAGGGGTGTCTAAGGGTGCCTTGTTACTACCTACTTATGTTTTATGTACATAGATAGTTGATCTACCTACTCAAACCCTACGCTAATAGATATCTACAGAAATGATACGCTACGCAGTAGTGTTCGGTTTCCGCTGCGGTTTCTCTAGTTATTCAGTAATAGGTACAATGTAGGTAAGATATTTACGCTATATGTTACAGATCCCTATTTAATATTATAAATACAAAAGTAACTCTGTCTGCCTGTCTGTCTGTCAAATTTGGTAAAGACATAAACTGAAGATTGTTAAAGGAAATACCTATTAAGGCTGCCTTTTATTCCGGGAAAGTTTAAGGACCCACGGAAATGCGGGTGAATCCGCGGGGCGGAAACTAGTATGCTATAAATTGCTGTTATTATGAAGTACTTACGATTAGTTCTACGATATCTACGTTACTTGCTACGGATGTGCTACGCTATGCAGTATTTGTCATGTAGTATATTATGGGATGCATTCGACATTCATGCTACTTGCTACGGATTTGATACGCGACGCTATTTTTTCAGTAGTCTAAGAATACGAATCGTAGACGTAGAACTGGAATAGAAGCGATAAGTTTGTTTCTAAAATATTTATAAGTTTTCATACAGACAAGTAAGTCATTATATGATGTTGTGCTTAGTGATACTCAACTAGCAAAATTGTTTGCAAAGCAAAGAAAACCTTTTTTACAGGTCTCCTAAAACGTTTCAACTTAATCACGTTTATCAAAAATTATCATACATTTAAAAATACCTCCTAAATCCACTAAGTATTCATAAATGACAAAAGTGGCTTATGAACTTTGAAATGACGTTTTACTTTGCAACTTTCTTGGCATGATAAAAGCGAGTTTGTAATTATAACAAACGTCTAAGTAAGATCTCTCGTGCTCTAATGTTTTTATACCTTATGTTTACTACGTATAACAAAATGTGATCTAATAGGATCATGGATTTATTGTGGTTGAGATATCAACTTTTCCTACGGATCAAGTTACATTTAAGTGGTCTTCATTTGGATGACTAACCACAGCTTATACATAGATGGACGCTTAGTATCTTTATAATATAGGGTTTTAAATGATCTCACATGCATGTATATAGAGTATACAGTATTAGGTACTCAGTGAGGAAGCTTCATGAACTTTTCAAAAACAAAACATATCTGCAAGATGTTCATGTATGTGAGCATAAAATTTAAATTCTTCGCACGTTCTTCTTTGTCCTTGTTTCCTTTAAAGCCAATAAACATTTCGTTCGCCTTGCATAACTTAATCAGTTGGCATTGCATTCGGAATATTTAGATTTTGCAGCCTTTTCATGCCTAGTGGTAGTGTATTGTTTGGTAAGTAATATCTTATGTGCGAACTCGTATAAATATAATATTACAACATCGGTAAACAATAGCATGTTCGTACTATTGTCGCAGGGTGCGTGGGTTTGACTAATGAACGGCGGGGCCGGCTGTTACTTCAATCTATGTAGCCATTTTTGTCAACTAAACATAGATCATGGTGTTATCGGCCTCATCATAAATAATGATCACAGATATATTACGGTTATAGCGAGGGATTAGGATTACGGCGCAACTGGCTTTTTGTTGTCCATTTGTTAGCGTTAACGTTCTATGGATTTAATAATGGGTAACAACATTATTGTGACTTTAATGTCTAGTTATTAACATCTTACTGTCTTTACTAATATTATAAATGCGTTGTACCTAACTAATGTGTCAATTCTGGAAATAGTAGGTTACATTTCCCGGACACATAAATACCTATAAGTGCAGGGCGGAAGCAAGTTGATTAATGCTATTTATTATATATAAAAATCAAACAAAAAAATCCAATAAAAACTGTAATCTATATTAAAACTTTTTTGTCTAAATAAACTCGTATAACCAGTAATCTTTCACATATTTTACAGGACAACTACTTGAATCGACATTTGGTTTAGAATCTCCGCTTTGTCCAACTGGTTTGCTTTTCCCTGTATCCAACTCACTTAGCCAAGCAATTTGCATATGAATGAAGTTAATGCGGTCAGTTAATTTCCATCAGAGACAGACGACAAAGATGAACTATGAGAAAATTCAGTTTTCACATTGCCAGCTTGTATTGTGTGCTAATTTTGTGTGACGTCAGCGAGTGGACGAAATAATATATCTTGTCAAGTTTTATTTTATTGTTCTCAGTCAATGCTTTGTTTTTACTATGTTTGTTATAATAGGTTGTTTTAGACTATGATCTCACCTTAGTAAATCATAATGTAATGTGATGTATCTAGGTCTATCCAATTCCTAAAATGGCTCTCTGGGTCTACACCCTATAAATACCTACATGAAACAGTCTTAACAAATTGGTTACTGCAAATTTCTTACTTCGGTGAAGTAGATTACAATTATCCTTTATTCATAGAGCCTTTGACATGATGTCATATAAATCGATCACTATAAATAACTACCGTTTTCTAATAATATTATATGTTTGGGATCACAATAGCATTAGATCCCACATCATCATTATCGCAATACAAACATGTACTATTGCGAATGCCCAATTAAACCTAAAATAATATAAGTGAGTAAACTGATACGCTTATTTTATCATAGGTATCTAGGTACTTGTTTTCACTGAATCTCTATATTAAAAGTGATTATAGAAGAGGATCGTATTTATAAGGAAGAACAATATCCTCCCACAAAATATTTATAATTTATCTGTAGGTGGGAGGTCTCATGGCAGCTACCACGTGTTTGTTTATTCTAGTTTAACAGCTCGATTTGGAAAGTACAAAATAACAAGATAATTACATTAGCGTTTATTATCCAAACAAATGTTCCATTGTTTTATCTAGTCTATGCACCACAATCGTCAGATATTTTCACAGGTCTTAATGTGAAAGGCATAAAGTTCAATTTCGAATGTGCTCATGAAACTGTGGGTGTTGAGTGGCTTAAGAAAGTCGGCCTACGATAGTGTTCAAACGATATTTATAAAATAGGTTAAACGCATAGGCATGTATGTTGTCATGTAAGATGGCTGGCTGTGGGCAGAAACATGATCATGATTAGAATCTAGGGAAATTGAAAGAGTTTTACTTGAAGCGAAGAGCAGGTAATTTTCTAAGCGCTTTTAGGGCCTCATATACCTAAATAATATAGGTATTTTATATTGTAATTCATATATAACGTTTTATTATTTGGAATAAGAAGACCAAAGCTTGTTGGACAGGAAATTTCCCCGTCGGTACTGTTTACGTCTACAACTTGTTCAAATATCGGTAATATTAATAAAAATAGTAGTTGCCTAACCTACGTAATTAGGTAGATATTATACCTATACATATACTGAATAGTTTCCCATATCGAAACACATTTTCATTTATTAATTATAGATGGAACCGGCAACTACTTGATGTCACTTCAAATATAATCACGTTTATTCTCAGGAGAACCATACCACTACGTAACCCTTATCTTACTGAAAGGATTTTAACGATGTTTTGACGTCAAGTAACCTCATAATCCTAGAACTATCGTCATATAAGAATCATTTCAAGAAAACATCACAAAGTTGAGTGTTGAAAACGCGCGAGTAAAAATAAGTTGAAAATGTAGAACCCTCATCGACAACTCTTATTCAGCGTTATGCAAATTTGAAAATGGCGAACGAGGGTTAGTTATGTATGTGTACATTCTTATTGTAAGAACAGAATGCTAACTCAAGAAACTTTGTTGGTGTCGGAATAAATTACAATAAATATTTAACTTGACAATGAAACTTAACCGCAAGCCAGTTAATGCTGTGGGATACACTGTAAAGCATCTAGGAAACCATATATCAGCTGACGTCGTAAACAATGTCTAGGGTGCAGGCGTATAGTGAAATCGACTTTCAAACGTGCCCATATAATTGGTATTTCCAAAAAAGGAACGTAAACCTTGTCTGCATATTATTATGACCGTATGTCCGATGCGCTTATTGATTTGAGTGAAATTTACGAGTTTCTAATTTATAAGCGTTATATACGTAGGTATTGTAGATAAAATATTATTTTGCGTTTGCGTTTAGCCGGCAAGCATTTTGCGTAGGCACTGTTTTGATTTATTTGTGGTATTTCTTATTTGCTTCCAACAAACTAATACACTAGAATATCAGCGAGTATAACTAGGTGATAACTATACGTTTTATTACACAAATATGATAAGACCGTATTGCATAACTTTTTAAAGACTTCACTACACGCTGGATACGCCTAATTTGAAACAACTAAGCAAACATCTGTGCATACAAAAAATGTGGGCCACATCAAGAACACGAATTCTTTTGCAATCTTAGTAGGTACTGACAGCATTGTCTGTCTCAATATTTGTTTAAATTATGGTCACATAATAAGGGTCTCCACACACCGTACAATTACCCTTGTACCTCATGTTGTTGGTATTTATGCAAAGCTGTTTGCTATGCAAATTAATCCTGGCGATCGTCGATCAGTGACAGATGTTGATTTCAGTGCGTTTGAATAATCGCCAATGTGTCACGACATTGCTCCCACATTGTTAGCACTGATTTGGTTTTGTTTGCTTTTGGACATTGAGGCAAAGCCCTTTGTTACACGTTATGATGATGGATAGCTCTGCTTGGACTTTGTGCTTTGGCAATCATTATGAAATACACAACCAAAGGACAAAGCCCTTTGGTTCTTCTTCTTAACAGTTTCTATGTATTTAAAACAACATTCAATTAACAATAGAAGACAGTCTTATGGGATATTGCATAAATTAACTACTTACTATATACAAACAGTTTTAATTTTTTAATTAATCATGTCATATTCTGCGCAATATATCTCATTTTACATACAAATCTTGATACAGTTGCAGGTAAATATTTGATATAACTAATTTAGCATTAATAATCCTTTCCGTTTGCGTCTTGTCAAATGTTCATTATAAATACATGGAACTGTGTTACTGTAGGAAAACTAATTACGTGGGTTATTTGAAAGCGATTAATATGCAAGCATCATGTATTAACGTATTGTAGTGTGTGTTTACTTTGTGATACCAAACGCCGGCAGGGTTAGACCATTCTCGGTGACAGATTAGACATGCGGGGCTTCGGATAGGGCTTCGCTGCGATGTCAAAGCTGTGTTGGTGTATTTACCTATACTGGGTGTTAAGTCTCCATGTATACTGTGATTGTCTTATCATTTACGTGACACTTATATTCCAAAGCATATCTTGAGCAGATCTATAATTGTATGTGTTTTGACCTTATTATGAAGGTGCAATTTACTTACATAGTTGCAACATAATTTATAGGCACAAAGTAATAGAATTTTTTTATACTTTATGCTTGTTATCAATTAGTGAGCATTCTTTTTAATAGCCTTAGTATTTAATTATGAGTTGAAAAGTCCCTTTTATTCCCCATAAGTGGGGTCGTAACAAATTGTATGTTGGTACTTTAAAGCCATTTTACAGCGGTAACCAAGATAACTACAATGTAATGTGACCAATAAAATTGCCTTTTATACGGTTTTCAAGAGTAAAACGAATATGGAAAGTTGTATAATCTACTGTGCCCTTTTAACTTTAATTTTATCAAATATTTTCATGTTACAAAATGAATCACAGTTCCTAATATAGGTTTTGAAGTAGGTAGTCTATGTATTACTAAGATAAAATAGTTACAATATATTGATATAAGTATATATGAAATCGATTTATCGATCTGATGAAATAGATCTTATCGATGTTAAACATACCGGGAGAATCACAAACACCTTATCTAACATACCTAATAAAATGGGTTAAAGTCTCATTTGCTTTACACGTGCATAATATACTACATAAAAGCTGCCTACATTTGTATTACTTCCGACACTAAGAGCTAAATATTTGCAAAAACATTACCATTACGGAACCAATCATCCATGAGATTTTCACTGAAAACAGCCTGCAATGAAATGTAATCGCTCCATCAGCGGTAAAATAACAGTTCCACCGTTGCATATAAAGCTGACCATAAATAATGGAAGCTGTATAAATCCGCAAGCGATGTTCCATCGTTCACGTATAGAATAAAGTTAATGCAACAGCAATTTGTCATGTACGTGAGAACACGCTGAATCAATTTCGAAGCACGCGCGCCCATCAAACCGTTCAGTTTAATAAAATGGTAGAATGAGAGCAACTGCACTTTACGTAATAATGAGCATTTGGAGGCTTTGATACACAGATGCGCGGTGCTTGTGCGGCGGAAACGCTTTCAATCCACCAACGAACGCTTTACCTCGCTAGCATTAGCGCGATTCCCATCGTAGGATGTTGACTTCGGGTTCGAATATTTGAGCTGCAAATGTACCTTGAGATTTTGGTATATTAATAGGGTAATATGTTAAATCGAAATATAAAAGCATTTATCATACGTAATCGAATTTCAATGATGATGATGAAAGGTTTTTAAACTAAATATTTAAATAATGTTTTTACAACTGTTCATAGGCCTGTATATAATCATCAAACGACTAAATATATTGTCTTGTAGCGTATCTACCTAGGTGCTTACAAGTCACCTTTAAAATTCGATTCAACATCTCGATCAAATCACCTTTTGAAAAACAAATCTAAGCCCGCATATCCGTTTGGGAACCCGTTTAGTTTCCTCAGGCTGGAGTGTAAAAGGATAAGTTAAAAGTATTGAGAAAATATAGTGAATTGCATCGTGATGTAAGATGCCTCTTTCGAATAGATCAAAGTGAAATTGAGGCCACGGCAGAGGCGTTTCCGCGCCGTCTTATATTTCCTGTGAACGGATAGATTTCCATTCAAAGGCTGATATTTATTACTTATGTCGTATGAAATGCATTAAAACTGCCATAGAAGGGTAATGCGATACTAATGAAGCAATTCAATAAGCATTACTGGAAATGGATTCATAGGCACTACTGGAAAATGACTTGTCGAATAATAATGTGATACTTACTACTGCTACTAATCGGCTTTTGATATGCTTTAAAATGCCTTTAGCTAAAGCTTAAGACTAAATACAAATATAACCTACCTATCTTATTAAGTTATGAAAATGAAGGAGAAATCAAAGATTTATTTTTAAATAAGATTGAAATCAAAACCAAATGTTTTTGGTTTATTTTAGTCAGAAAAAAAATGGTGGTCAAAATACTAAGAACTTCAAAATGACTTCACGCCTCCGTTATCTGAAACAAAAGAAAATCGATTCAATTGTGTAAGACTTGAGTATTTCGTCAGGTCAATGTTCTGTCTTAAAATTATCATTCCCGGCTCTTTGCCTCGCTGTAATTTGAATTAAATATATGGTAGTGTACATTACCAACTAAGTAGCGTTTACTTAAAATAAGTGGCACTTAGTGATATCGTAGTAACAGTCATAATGCTCCCGCCATAATTACCGTTATCAAAATGCAGTAAAATTAATGTTTAATGAATACTCCAGATAGTGCTAGCTGCCGTTTTTACTTAATTCGTAATTTATACGCATTGGAGCAACATTGTATAAAGCTGGCATATTGAAAATCGATTTTCGATCAATTCAATGAATTTATATGTGTACCTACCTAACTAGAAACTATTCATGACTTGTTGATCAAGTCATGATGATACGAATATCACCATAGTGTCTTATAAACTACTTACCTACATGGGATTACAAAACAGTTTTTTTACCATCCGTTCAACATAAGTAGTTAGATTCAATCTTCATTCTATGAATGAATTCAAAAGTAATTGTGCAATGCACGTAAATAGAGCTAGTTCACATTCACATCTTCACAAAAGAGCTGTTAGAAATCGGCTTTTCATCGGAGGTCAACGACTCGCAGTCGTTCAGGATGTGCACAGAGACAAAACGTAACGTACAATACCTAGCGTAGGTATCTGTGCTGCGTATCATACGATACGGCAATGGATTTTTTAACACGACATTATGTCAAAACCGCAGTGTCGGGGCGATGCAGACGAACAAAGTGATGAGTGCCAATAAAAAAGGATACAGTCACTGCTTTATTTGTGAAATCAGTATTTTTTATCGTTCACTTCACAACCTCTTGGTAAACGCAATATATGTTTTTATTATATACACGTAAACGGCAATATCATTGAAATAATCACGTAATTTTTACCCATTTTTAAAAGGTTTCAGTTTTATTTTCGTCTATGGTTTCAACAGGCAAACAAAACAACAAGTTTGAAAAAGGAACTTACTCAATAGGGGCTGGAAACGGCTGGTTTCGCAATCATTTTATTTTGTCGTCGTATTTAAGGGTAACTTGTAAAAACTGTTACTACCTACAAAGGGGTAAATAAAACCCCTTATGTAACCAATATAGATGATCCATAGTCATAGTTTGGAGGAAAGTGATCAGCTGTATAACACAAGAACATTGTCAAAATTAAAATAAAGCTGTTTATGAAAGGTGGTCAACAAATAAACCAAGCTTAAGGCTAAAAACCTTAAAATGCTTACTTTACCTATGAATTAAAACACGACATTACAATTTCAAATCGTATCGTATAAGGTAAGAGTAAACAAAATGTAATTAAATCTCATATTGCACGCGATATAATAGTTATATCTAATTTTAACGTTCTTGTATGCTTCCTGCTACGAAATGAAGCACTTTCATAGAGCAACTTGGGTTGTATGTAAATAAAGTGCACGCTTGCTATACTAGTCACAAGTAGTTAGTGCAAGGTATGGGAAGTAAGTGACGTACGTATTCTGTAATATTTGTATTTATTGTTATCCCGTAAAATAAATTGATTGATTAAATACTGGTTACTAAGAACTTCCTGCTGCTTAACCCGTGTTCCCAGGGTACCTTCCACTTTCCCGGGATAAAAGGTAAGATAAATCCTTTCCCGAGCCCCAGTCTATATCTTAACCAAACTTCATCAAAATCGCTTCAGTAGTTTAGGCGTGAAAGCGTAACAGATACCTAGCCAAACATAATTACTTTCGCATATTTTGTAATATTAGTAGCGATTTATATGATGATTCCATAATCGGTTAATTGTAGGCGAACTAAGTTTTTTTTAAATGTCTTACGGATACACTGCACGTTATAAAACACTTTACAAATACTACTATATGTTAAATATTTAATGTAAATACGTATTTTGCTTAGAATAAGTCTGCAATTTCCTAATAACATGCTACGAACCAAGTTCGGGATTCGCTTTTAAATTGACAAACTTACTAGTTTTAATCTGGCAACTAATATTTGCACGATAGTAAACCTTATGCTTGAACGTTTAAAGTTCTCATTTACATATTTTCCCAGAAATTGTATCGTTGCAAAACGTAGTGTTTGACTTAACGGTTGTCACAAACAAACTTTCAAGTTTCGACGTTGAACTCACAGTGGTCTACGACGTTACTTTCAATGTACCTCGAGTAAACATCGATATCAGATGGAATCGACTATTATGGAACGTTCGATCAAAAATTATTTATTGGTTATATACCCGCTAGTCAATTAAAAAGGAAATAAATAATATTCATTGACTAATAAATCAATAATTGAAACTGACTCACTTATTTTTCAACTCTTTTAGTATGTTGCAAACCACAACTGTAATCCGATCTTTCGTGAGTTTGTTTGTAAGCGACATTCGATCCAAGGCCTCCATGTCTACCTGCCAATATCGTATTTTACTTCGATCCAACAAGTTTTTGTCCACATTGACAAATCACGTTTTGGACCGAGTAAAAAATCAGCATACAATTTTGTAATATGATTCAGTAGGTACAGTAATAAAAATTGTACTAAGTTGGTATATACAGAAATAACTAACCATAAAAACATCGATGAGTACGAATTTGGTACCTAGATGAAGAGTATCTCTTGTGATTGAAATTGGTAGTTTGCTCTTTATTTTTATAGTTAAGCTTTATGATATAAGTATATCAATGTTTACAGATAAGACTGAGTACATAACGATATTTCATGATTATAATGGAGAGTGGCTCGTGTTGCAATAATATCGTGATCATACTATTGCACACCATGATCCTCAAAGAGGATAAGCTAAGAGAAAATAATTCTCGCCTTTGTTCCTCTAATGGTGCGTACGGTAGAACTCTGCTAACATGTTAGATCATTCAAATTGGTGGATAGCGGAGATCATGCTAGACTGGTGACGGTCACTAATGGAATGTTCAAATGAATAATGGTGACTGTCACGGCACCCTTACGTCAGTCATTTACAGCGGGCGGCCTAGCCGGTCAACCTATGTACGTCTGTCAAAATGCGTACACTACGCACCTATGACAAGGAGAGAATCCCACTTTTATATTGCACATTTGTTTAGGGGTTGGGAGTTGTATCGCTTTGTTATGCCCGTGTTGTGAAGGGTTTTTATGTCTTGTATTTTAACATTTACTATAATTGCTGTAGCTTAGTACCTACTACAATAATGTTAATCGTCAAAGAGGTGTTTGTTGCTAGCATCATCATTACTGGGACATTTTGAGAAACAAAATAAATAAAACCTGCCACGCTTCCAATAAATAATTAAAATAAAATTAACTCCATAAATATTCTCAAACCATTATAGGTATTATGTTCTTATAAGTATTTCTGTCCATGTACGGATTAATTTCATGAACCATTTAGCTATGACTAGAAATACTGTTACCCACAAACAGTGTAGATTTACTTAATTGTTCTTGATTCAAAATTAAATTAATTTCGGATATTGTGGAGAAAATTTTAGAGATTTACTGTAACCAGGGTGCTTGTAATTCACGCCGGATGCCTCTACAAACGCTCTTCAATTAATTCTGCTAAGGAAATCGTGCGAGTCTATTATCACAAATCTCACTTAATTATTCAAATTTATAACACGGCTGGTACTTATTCATATTATATAATCTGTATCGCTTTCACCGGTCTGAATATGGAGACGTGCGAAATAACTTGTAATAAATGATCGCCATATACTTACGTCATCTCATAACGATCCGATCGTATTGGAAAAGTGATGTAGTATGAATCTTACTCGAGTATTTTGTATAATAATACAGCTACAATAATACAACTTTAAATGACGTTATTTTTTTTAAACATAGAACTGCATACTAGTGATGCGATAACATATCACACATTGATGAAGTGCAAGTAAAGAATATTTATTAATTTGTGAGTTTGAGGAGACTAATGGGTGCATTTTTTTCTGACACTGAATTTAATAAATTTTCATTTATAAAAATGCTATTGGTCTACCATATTTATATTATGCAATTGATACTCGAGTTATATTTATATTCAAACAAGCAGCAAATGGGCATCACTAATAGGCTGCACATTATGTCATATTTTACGCACAATAAATTTAATTAGATGTCATTGAAATGTTATCGATGACATAGAGACCGGTCTTAAGTAAAAAATAATTTGACAATTGATTGAGCTTTCGTAAGCTTTGTTCATAGTTACTTATACAGTCTCTTAGTTACTTATACAGTTTGAGTACCTACATATAAATTTAATCTAGAAAGGAACAAGCAGGAAGCTCTCTACGTTTTAATGACCTTATTGCATACGATATTGCAAATATCATAAAATGGTTTAATCGTTTAATAAATTCATTCACATAAATTGTAAATTAATTAATCTCCTATCTGAAAGGAGTTTCGCATATTTCATATCAGTATTTCTAGTTCTACGACTAAATATACTATCTCATGTTTTATATATTTTAACCACAGCGCAGGGCAGAATTGAGGTCGATTTAAATAAATATTTAATTAATTGTATAATAGTATTATAGTAATATAAGTCAGAGATTTCTAGCTTCTCTTTTTATATCATTAAAAAGTACTGAATGTAAGACAAGGTTCATCCAAATGGTAATGTCAAGGGCAAAATATTCACATGAAATCAAACAGCCACCGTAATTGCCCCACATCGCCCTCACCTCTAATCCGGTTCCGAATTGGCGCCATGTGAAAATCTAACATAAAATATGGAGTTATAATTTAGAATGCAGCCGAGTTATCGACGTCCATCACGAACCGGCGCAGCCGCAGCACGCACACACGACTTCCATCTCAAAGGCCCTTTCATGAGTTCCTCGCGTGGCTGTAATTTGGATGTTGACAGATTTACAATCACCATGTTTCAAGTCGAACGTATCGAATGCGGTCGTCATCAGGCGAGTAGTCACTGGTTGCGATTCAAATATAAGATGCGTGACTTTTGCGTTCAAGTCGCAGCGCCGTGTTGAGATGTTATGTGTGTCGATTATAATTTTCATATTACTAGCCTCATGAATATTGTATGATATACCTACTAAGTTTTTCCTCTTATACATATATCACTGACTTTATCAGCTAATGTGGTGATGGCGTCATTTAAATGATGTACTTACATATTTATATTTTAGCTTTGTATCAAAATAATTAACGATTTTGGCTAGTTGAAAGTGTGCCCAGATGGTCAAGTTTTACGATTAGTAGGTAGGTATATTTCTTACTATTGATAGAATGATCAATCAAATCGATCATATCTAACGTTACGTTGACATTATTCGATAATGACGTCTACCGATTATATACTTAACAATCAATTCACGCCCCTTTATCGAATAGGTGTGGTAACTGGTATACTCTGACATAATATTTAGATAAAAGCTTGCTTCTTATCTGTATATACAAGGCAGGGTATCAGCCAAGTATTTACCTACCATTGAAAGTAACATTAAAGAATCATAATCGGAAGAATTTGTATGCATATTCTATACAAACTCCAAAAAGACGGGGTAGTTCCCAATTTGGACCATTGTTTTTCTCATAGTACCACTATTATATAGATATCTTGGGCATTTCTTTTGTATCTAAATAAAATTCATTATTCAGCTTAAGTCAAGCATCAAAATACCTAAATTATACTCCTAAAATCATTACGACATCGCGACATAGCGTTGTTGACTATGTTGGTACCTACCTCTACTTTCAAAATCGATAACCTTTGAAGTTTTAATTTTTAATGGCCTTTGCCTTCGGCGGCTTTTTACAACAACCAATTGTAGGAAGTAGGTATGAACCTACTGCGTAACACATGTGGGTATTATATCTAGGTATTTTGTTTGGAAAATATTGGAAAATATCCTTTCAACAATTTTCTGGTTATTTATTATTTTTCGTTAAAATCTGCTGATATAAGTGGGCGGATTTGATAGTTTACGATTAAATTATTCATGCCGATATAACTATTCACTAGGAATATACAAAACAGATCTTCACTTTTTCACTTCACTTTTGACAAAATAATTTTGAATTGATTGTCTACTTAATTGTAACTGTAATTGTTAGGTACCATATACCTACAAAGCAAATTTAAATTTAAACAAAGGAAACCAACAACATAATATAATACGTACCTATGTTGTGAAAAACCATCATGAGTAACAATTCCATGATCATTATAATTTGTTAGGAAATTGCGATGATAGCTATGCGCATTTTATGGCAATTTTGCGGCAATTTAATGTAATTCCGCTTACTATAAGTGACGCAGCTATTATTTTCATTCCAATTTTGCTACTGTACGGTATATATTTTTTCTAATCTATAAAACCTATTTCGAATAAACGACATGATATCCAGAGTTGTTAATTTAACACATTAACATATAGATAATTAACCATAGTCTGATTCTGTACGTTATAACGTATCATAAAAAAGTATATATAATAATTTGACTAGTTATACAAATATAAGTTTCAAATAAATCATGAAATAGGTGTAGGTTTATTTATAACCAGAATAATGTTGAACATTCATTACGCACTCATTTAGGTATACACCGGCAAAAACTTTACGTCCAGCTGTTTCCACTATTTTTAGTTTTTAATAGCTTTTGTAGCGCAATGGATAATTGGACTAAGTAATCCAAAATATTTGCTTACTTAGCTTGCTTTAGTAAGTAGGTAAATAGTTATAAAACTAATTCGGCTATATCAAACAGCCTATAATATCGATTTACGCTTCAAGTATTGTGGCATTCGATCTATGAATAGATCAGAAACCTGTATCAAAATGCCGATTGCTATCATATCATGGCTTTTTGTCTTCCGCATATCATCAATTAAAATGTTTACACGTGGCTAAATGACGCAAGGCGGATTCTTTGTAACCGGTTTTCACAATGGGTTTGTGGGAGAGTGAAGTTCGGTTAGCGCCACCAATTTACTCTGACCTTTCATGACTTCTTTTTAAAGTACCTATTTAGCAACCATCGCACAGGCATGGTGTTTGCGGGAGACCAGCCTCCGATGGTTACGATGTAGGTAATGATCTTGTCTTCAAGGCGACATCTCGTTTCGAATACAATTAAATTAATAATGCGAGTTTTTGTGCTCCATTCAAGGATTCTGAACAATCGTCGCTTTGTGGGTCTTGAGAGTGATCGATATACCGAGAAGTGGTTGACACAGTGAAGCAAAACGAACAATGTTGGTGCTTCGAATGATGAGATTTAAAACGCTTACTTCGATAACATCTGTTTTCTGAAACATTTAAAGTTCTCTGATTGATGTGGAACACTGATTCAAAAATATTACTCTTTGTTCTGGTTTTTTCTCACATCCTTCGTCATGCTGAGTGTCTTGACCTCCTAGTTTTTGTCTTCATTTGGCAGCATTATAGCCTTGGGCAAGACTTGAATATTTCCTCAATTAGTGTTAACAACTACCCTGTTGTACCTATACTTCATGTAAGATCTATATATTTTTAAATGATGTCTTATTTTATTGTAGATATTTTGAGTTTATCCGCTTAGTTTTATGATTTAGCGAAAAGGTGGAGAGCACATAAAGATTTGGAAATAAGTGACACTAAGTGCATCAGTCGAAACATACCGATAAGTGCTTGTGGTAACGGATTTTCAACATAGTGGTGATTCGGCATTATGAAAATTAATTGACACCCATTTATTTGCTTTCGGAATGAAATAAAGATTATTGCTGCACTATAATAAAGCCATGAGTATAACAATCGCTTTATGATAGGTAAGTAGTAAAAAAATTTCATGACTATAAATCATTATTGGATTATGTATTCAATTGGAAACTTTTTGTATATTGTATTTGAGCTTTGATATTTGAACGTCCATTGACACCGAGAATTAATGCATGCATTACCTAATTATTTTATATGAGTTTTATATTAGCCAGCCGGTATTCATTTTGCTTTTGAAATAGGTTTTTTTGTGTCTAATAGTCTTTATTATTATACGATACCAATCATTAGTTTTAGATGACAATGTTTTAATTCGTAATTAGTTATACGTTTGATAGTTTATTACTAAGGTCTAGCTTACCTATGGAATAATAAATTTCTCTCCTAAATTATACACTTTATTTCATTTGTTACTTACCTAGAGCTCTACGTTAACTATAGAATATATTTCTGTAAGTTTACTGAATAAATTAGGTAAATAAGTACCTACATATTAGCCAAGCAACACACACCGAAAAGTTATTAGCATAACAAAGAGTAGAACGAAATAGTTTTTCCATACTCATCAAAAGTCACGCGAACATACAATTTGCATGTATAAGTATGTTGTATATTATTATAATGAGTTGTTTATAGTAATCACGGTATATGAAACTAATGCAATTATATAAATTCGATGATGTTTTGAATATTTGCACGAAATCATGCATCTATTTTAAGTCTAACAATAGCCGTAGTACTTGTAATTTGGCTTGAATGTCAACTGATAATGAAATACTTTGTAAGCGACTGTGGACATGTCTTTCACTTTTGACATTACATTTACAAGTCGTACCTAACTGTTATCGTTTCTTGGCCTTTTAGTGGGAGTCAAAGTTTAACTAAATTGTAGGATACTACTCTCTATAAATTTGTCTAGTATTTTTCTAATGTTAAGTGGGCCGATGAACAGGCAGACAGTTAACTTGATGGTGCGCGTGGTTACCGTCTTCTCACTTCAGTCACGTCACGTCACGTCTTTTAACTTAACTACAAAACAAAATACATATTACTTTTAATGTCCTCAACTTGGGAGTCGATATCAAATTAAGTATCACATTTCAAATGCCCCACATCACATGTACCTACCAAAATATTTTGTATCCTCACTTTTTGTCCCGTTCGTCACGGTTGATTTGAGTAACGGGCTTCGTAACCTCACGCACAATCGATTGAATCAGACGCAGGGAGCATATTCGTGAGCCTCTACCATTTAAGTAACTTTTTGTCAAAATAAAACAGAGAGAATGTGACAAAATAATGTATTAGTATTGGATTTTTATGTTTATTTTAAACAAGATTACAAAATATAGAGACAATAAAATTGAAACCCTCCGTTTTATATGAGGTTCTATTTAACGATTATAATAAGATATTCAGGGTGTGGAAACGATATAGGTACTTATAAAACAACGGAAATCATTTGGTTTTAAAGAGTTACGAAACAATTAGTAGGTTCATAACAAATTTTGCTAGAAATTGATTAGTGTTGTACTTTAAGAAAGTACTGAATTAAAGCCGTCGCGCGTCGGTAATGACATGCGGTGCTTGCATATGCTTGACCCTAACCCTTGTAAAAAGCAATACCATTATCCTATTTGGCGATTGGCAGGCGCTTCCCACGGGCGCAGCGCCGGCGTCCCGTCCCGTCCCGTCCGACACGGCGACGGCCTGACAGCATGATTGGGCGTAAGTATCGGGATCCCGCACCTCTGCTGCCCATGTTTAATGTTTCCACCAATTACATTTGGCATTCACTCACGAACTCTCCCTGGATAGCCAGTGACGGCAGTCTGTTGTATGTAGGTACGTATACACAGAAAAACAAAAGAAATCGCTTAGATTCAATGCTGAAATGTTGCATAGGATAAGGAATCATTTCGTTTATTGAGAGTCAGCTGTTTTTGACCAGTATATCTATTCTACCCAAAATCAGGATTTCGTTTTTATGTCACGCACCCATCCAGTTAAAGGGCTATTGTAGGTACGTATAGATATTTAGATACGAATGCGAACATGCGTATGATGTAAAAAACTAAAACCATAAATCCTGACCAGTGTTTATAGGCAATTTCAAAGTTCTATCACAAAAAAATAATAGTGCAAAACTGTTACAACTCGAATCGTACCTACCTAAGCATATTTAATTAATACGATATAGATACCGAACCTGTTTCCAACATGAACGTAACAAAAAAATTCGTAAATGTCCATTGCCTATATCCTTTCCAATAAACGAGCGGGCTCTATAGGCATTTTCATGGCCACAATTTAAATTCGACGTTCAAATATGTCTGAGATACTTTTGGCCTCAAAAGAAGATCCTTTTGCAAAAAACCTAGCAATTGTGATACATTAAAACTTATATCTGAGCCTCTGAGGATACTTACAACTAAGTAGGCATATAAGAAATTTCAGTTTGGGGATCCGTTGTCTGTATCTTCAACGTCTGGGTAATGTCATCAGTTTGAACATAAACATAAATATTAACGAATAATATTAAGGAACCGGATATAGCCGTAAGCATTTGACCACAACATTTTTTTAAAGCAAAGAACAATTTAATTTAGTAGTACCATACAGACGACTGAATAAAATAAAACGGGTCAAGTGCAGGTCGGAACGAATCAAAAATAAATTCGAATATGTAGGTAAATCGTATCGATATTTTTTTCCCACTAAATCTGCAAATTTTGTTATAATTATTTTTTGTATAATTCTTAGGGTAAAATGCAAAATGTTATAAATGTGAATAATGTTTTCACAAATTTGATAAGAAAATATTTATAATGGACATTGGAAAAAAAAACCGACTTCCAAAAATACTAAAAAGCAAAAAATAACAAACGCAATTTATAACACTTTCCTCTACTTACCTACTGACTACTTATTCTTTCCGCTTGCTGCTTGGTTTGAAGTTGGTGCCAAGCCACAGCATAATTAGCAAACCTACAGTAAACAATATACAAATGATCTTTGTTAAGATTCTCCATGATTTAATTAAGTCAACAAAAACTTTGGCACCGTGTTTGCATTTAATAGTTATTTGTTATACAAGAGTGCAAAGTTGCTTTTTAACCGCGTGTTCAATTTTGATGACCGAGCAAGCGAAGGATTCTAAAATTGAATCACGAGCGCAGCGAGTGATTCAAAATTAGAATCCTGAGCGTTAGCGAGGGAATCAAAAGAGCACGAGGTGAAAAATCTTTGCACTCGAGTGCAACACGTAATTTTTCATTCCACCTCAGCGAGGAAATGACTAAATGCAAAAAAAAAAACGTTTGCGCATTATTAACAGTTTCAGTCAATTCTGTTGGCGTCAAGCAAACTTCCTCGTCGCTAGAATCACTCATTTTAGTTTTTTCACTTGTTTTCAATTTTCTTGTTTTTAATATAAGGTTTAACAATGACGTGAAAAAATGCCGCGTAAAGAACCGCGTACAAAGCAAATTGAAAAAAGAACACCAAGAAGGTGCCGAGTCTGAGTTTTTAACAAATTAAAAAAAAGTTGTATGATATATTCGGCACCATAGAGGTAGCAGTAAATAGGTTTAATGTTTTTTTTTAATTCACAAACTTAGTGCACACGATGTTCCAAATTCAATTTACTTTATCCTCTAGAGAATAAAAACGGCTTTTCCACTCAGATATTGAAGATTAAAAATACTCTTTCCGAGATGGTGGGATGAAAAATTCTAAATTTTAGACGCATGCTCTTGGTTTGTGAGTTTTTAATATTAAAAATAAACGGTCCTTTACAGGACCACTATAGTTGTAGAATGTAAATTACATTTATTTCATCGTCGTTTTCATTTGTTTCTCATTGTCATTTATCGTTATTTCTGATTTATTTACGTAGGTTAGTACTTAGTAGGTTATCGTGTAGAAATTTATTTGTTACACCATTTTATTTCTTTAAGTAATTTTTTTTATTCATATATGTCTTAGCACCGACTTCAAACCAAGCAGCAAGCGGAAAGAATAAGTAGTCAGTAGGTAAGTAGAGGAAAGTGTTATAAATTGCGTTTGTTATTTTTTGCTTTTTAGTATTTTTGGAAGTCGGTTTTTTTTAACGTAGTTTTATTTTTATTTTTTGCTTTTTAGTGATTTAAGTATGGGTAGGCTTATTATTTATTTAACAATTACAGAACACTATTAAACCTAAACGTTAATGAGATTAACCTTCAAGGTCAACCTAATAGCCTCAAGGAATACTATTCTCTATCCATATGCACGTATAATTTTGAAAGAATTTTCTCTGAACTCCTATCCTTTGAGGAGTTGTATCTTCCATCATCAGCTCATCCATAGGAAATCATCATCAAACGCAAATAATTGAACAAACTGTATGATATTGACTGAAACGTAACAGTTATATGCTTATAATTTGAGTGTTCTTCTCGATTTCCTTAGGATCCCATCATCATATGCTTACTAGATGACCAGGGTACCAACTTGAATATGTACCCTAACGAACAAAAAAAGAATTACGCAAATCGGATAAGAAATGTTAAAGTTATCGACATACTAATATACAAAGTATCGTCAAAATGACATCGTCCAAATAACAATAATGCTTATAAAATAAAAACTACCAAACCAAACTGAAAGAAATTTTTATGGGACCATCTGGCAGCTATTTCGCGTCGAACAAAAAAAGAATCACGCGAATCGGTCAATTAACCGCGACGTAATCGATGTACATACATAGAAAAAAAAAAAAAATACCGGCCGAATTGAGAACCTCCTCCTTCTTTTTGGGAAGTCGGTTAATAATGATGTAGCTTTAGTAGCCGATAAGAAAACCTGTGACAAAATACAAATAGAAATACTTTGAAGTCTCGCAATGAGGGTTCCTGTGTTGAACCCTAAATATATAGGCACGGCAATAAATGAATGATAGGTATGCTAGAGCATATAGATTTGTACGAATTTGGACGCACCCAGTCATGCGTACCTATTATTTCGAAATGTTGGGAGCTGAACGCAATGAAGTGAGTTTATTATTTACGAGTAACTAGTAACATATGTAACATGTTTGATGGGTTACATATTATTATCATACTAGCAGATTATTTACACTTCTATAAGTAATTGAAATTTTTATGAAAACCTAATCCATGTTTTATTAAAAGAGATCTCGACTAAGTCTCGAATTACATCATGAGTGTAATGATCTAGAAAAGTATTTTATAAAAAATTTACAAAACAAAATGGCTGCGACAGTTTCCTTTTACTTAGGATCAATCACCTTTAAAAAAGTTATGAACGCGTAAATAGTGTCATATTACAAAGTAGGTACCTAGGTACCTAGGTAGTAGGTACTTAATTAAAATTATTGTGAAAAATAAAACTTTGATAATATGAAATAATAGAAAGTAAATGTCAACAAGTTAGGAAGAATTCCGAATTGATTCCGATAATTGAAAACTAAACTATTCCGAACAGTCCAAAGGCAAGTCGCGCCCAACTCGCCCAAGCCATGAGACAGTTCTAATAGGACAGTAGCACACGACCCAAATAACCGCTATAAATATCGGATGCCACTAGAACGGTACTTCCGAAATGTTAGTAAGACGACTAAGCTTTCAAGTCGGGGACGCACCCTCGATTGTGCCGGTTTATTTCATTGTATGCAAATGGCTCCACCGCGCACCGCGCCCGGAGCTCGTCCGCTACCAAATATTTCACGTAGATCGGGCGGGTGGCGGCTTGCGACCGAGCGATGCGACGCGACGCGTGGGACTCCAACGCCCAAATTACGCGACCCCACAACTATCGAACGGTCCCATAAGCATTCCAGAAACCGCGCGACCACCAATTTGTCCCTTCCGTGTCAGTGATTTTGTAGTTCCCGCAGGCATCGCGCTAATAAAGTGCCGCCAGCCATCGCCATCGGTTCCCTGGAAATAGATTTCCACTGTAGAGGAATTACAGAATTGAATTTACCTTGGAGTTGTAACGAGTATTATTCAATCGTTACTACTGAAACTATTCTAAATATGTTTGTTTCTAGTGTTTAGGGATTTGGATTGAAAATTAAGCTTGTTCATATTGTGGTCAAAGGGAGCAAATAAATTTATTATATGCTTGGCAATTAAAGTCGTAACGACGCGTCGTCACAGTTTTCACATGAAATTGGCTACCACAGGTTTTATGGGGAAATCTCTTTTATATTTTTATGCCTGGATGTACCGAATAAACTAAAATTTCATGATCAAAATAATACAGATACCTATGTACGTACCTACAGTTTCCTTCATTTATTGTCCGTGTTCATGAATAAGCTTTGGCTTTGTTTATTTATGTTTTAATGGTATTGTATATTGCATTCGCACCACGACCCACGACACCGCCGGCATCGCGGCAAAAGACAAATTGGCTGTCAGAAATTCCAAACGTCATTGCCATTCAGATGCTGAATGTAATTTGTATCGTCACCGTCACGTCGCCGCTAACCGGCGTGCCAGCCATTCCTCACTTCAACCACGTCTCTGTTTCTATACTTACATACACGACAATTCTCACCTTTCCATTCACACATCTTAATACCCATAGCTGAGGTATGTGCTGTGCAATACATTTTTTGGTTAATTTTAACCGTTTCAGCCTTACGTATTGTTCATCAAAGGTTTCAGCCGTCGGTTGGGTTTCAAAATTAGACAGAAATCATCGATTTGTTCAAAAGTCTACATTACGTTTACTTTACATTCTCCTTTGCCATGTTTCTGTTAGTGTTGCATTTCTAAACTATGTAGGTAGGTAGGTACCTATAATCATTTGTTAGAATCGTGCTTCTAACTGCCACACCACACCCTTGTGACCTCTTACTACAAGCGCATATAAATAAATATTCGTATAGAAAACTATTGTACTATTTTGAATATATTTTCCTGTTAATTTAATTAAATACACGAATAAAGATCGTCCGTGTTTGCCGAGGTCCTAAACAATCAAGTTCATCTTCAGTTTTGTAGTACTAATGAGCTTTATCGTAGGCTCTACGAACCCGAGATTATCATAACATTAAAATGTATTTGCCTCGTCAAACTCATAGAATATCACTACTTGTGTGTCGTCTCTCAGGCTGTGATGTTGAGCCGCCTTGTCTTTAGACGTGAAATCTTAATAACACATTTTATGTCACTCCTACACATACAAAATGCGGCACGATCTTTGTGCTTAAAAGGTATGAATATTTAGCGCGTAGAAAGTGTTCCTTGAATTCATAAGTTGACTAAACATCAAGTATTATGGGCTGCTAACAATAAAACAATTAAATAGGTGTACAATTTTACAGAAATCTGAGTTGATTTTGGAGCGAATAAGTAGGTACTTTGTATTGAACATCGCGGTAAATATATATAATAATGTTCTTTATGAAATAATCAACTTTTATTGCGTTTCTGTAAAATAAAGTTTTATTTACAAAATAATATTTACAATAACAAATAATAAAACCAATAAACCTAACTCATCTGTAAAATAAAGAAACTACATTAAAAGCTTATATATTTCGTATTATATAATTAACAAGCAATTCATATTATAAAGTGTCCTGAAAGAAATCTGTCATTAGTGACAGATATTTTTACATATCATAATTATGAAGAAAACAAAAAGAGGTTTTCTTTACATCTCCCCCCCCCAAAGAGAAAACAATTATGTGTAATTGTTTATACGTTAAACACAGGTAGTAGCTTCGTTATGTGATAGTAGTTTGATTCCGTTTTCTTGTGGCCGGCATCAACTTCATAGATTGAATTAGACATCTTTTTCAAAATTTTGTATGGTCCTATCCTTAATTCATCCATTTTTTTCCTATTTAATCGATTTCCATTTTCTACGTAGACTATGTCTCCCTCCTCCAATTTACAATCCTTTCTATGTAGGTCGAATATCTTCTTATTATAATTGTGAGATTTTATTGTGTTTTCCAAAGCTACTTTTCTATCTTTTGCCAAATCTTCTTTTGTATATCGTGATTTCAGTTCGATTGGTAAAATATTTACATTTTCGCCTTCTAAAAGGTATTTCGGGGCAAACTTCGTGACAGTGTGTTCAGTTTCATTATATTTTTCTATGCATTTCTGTGCAATTGTACTCCATGCTGTTTTCTTATCACTTTCATTTAATTTACATCTTATCTTATTAACTAAAGTTTGGTTTAGTCTTTCATTAAGTCCATTTGAAAATGGTGTATTCACAGCTGTAAAAATTAATGTTATATTTTCTTTCTTCAGAAATTCTTTAAATTCTTTAGAATTTATGCCAGGGTATTGGTCAGTTAATACCATATCTATTTTATAGTTCTGCGTCACATTTTCTATTAATCGAATAAAATCACTAGAGTTTTGATTTTTGGATGTTGACATGTAAGCATATCTTGTGAAATGATCGACTAAAAGATGTAAATATTTTTTTGTAGACCGTGATCCTCCAAATCCACCAATGGTATCAATAGATATAATCTCAAATGGTTGTGTTGCAGGACCAAGATGTGACATTAAACCATATTTAGATTTTGATCTAGATTTGTTTTTTATACAAGTCTCACATTCATCACAAATTCGTATGATGTTCGTGATGATGTTCTTTGCTGTGTAAAATGGTGTTATTTTATTAATCATCTGAGTTCTTCCAATATGACAATAAGAATCATGCACATCTTTTATAAGTTTTTTGCTAAGGTCTTCTGATAGTATTATTTTTTTTCCTCTTTTATTCATTTTGTAATAAATTTTATTCTCTAAAATAGATTTTCCTTCTTGCAAGTCTTTATTTATATTCTGGTCATTCTTAATATCTTGTAGGCTTATCAAATTTACTACTTTCAAACAATCATCAGTATTTTCATATGCTTCAAGAACTGGATGTCTACTCAAACAGTCTGCTTCCTGATTTGATTTTCCTGGGTTATATTTTATTTTGAAATTATATTGTGATAAATAATACATTAAATCCCCTAGTTCCTCATCTGTCCTAGATCTGATGTTTAAATTTTCTAATGGTTTATGATCTGAGTGTACCGTGAACTCTCTTCCCATAAGCCAGTGTTGCCAATATTTAATAGCTTCTTTTATTGCCAGACATTCTAGATATATTGCCTTTTTTCGTTTCTGAGTTTCATTTAATTTCTTTGAAAAATAAGCAACTGGTCTATAATTTCCGTTTTTATCTTCTTGTTTCAATACCGCTCCCACTCCCTTGATGCTAGCATCCGTGTAGATATTTATTGGTAATTCAGGGTCAAAGATATTGAGAATCGGTTTTGAACATAGCAATATCTTAATTTTATCAAACGATTCCTGACAATCGGCTGTCCATTTGAATTGTACATCTTTCCGTAATAAATTATGTAACGGATCCAATATAATTGCGATGTTTGGTATGAATTTATGATGAAAATTTACTTTTCCAAGGAATTGGCGCACATTTTTTCTTGTTTCAGGAACTGGAAAGTTTTTGACAGCTGATAAATAATCTTTCAGGGGTCTCACTGAATTGTTTTCTATTATGTGACCTAAATATTTTGCATACCTGTTCGCAAAATTACATTTTGAAAACTTCAATCTAAAACCTTCCGTTTGGATTGCTTCGAGCAGTTTTGATATGTGTATTATATGTTCATCGAACGTTTTTGAGTAAATCAAAATATCATCTATAAAGTTAATCGCAAAACTAGATAGTTCGTGTTTTCTTATGATGTTTCCCAATATTCGCTGGAAAATAGCCGGGGCAGTCTTTAAACCGAACGGGAGACACGTCCATTGAAAGTGGCCTTCTTGTGTAACAAAAGCCGTTTTGTATCTATCTTGTATCTTTAAAGGTATAGACCAAAATGCTGAGTTTATGTCAAATGTAGAAAAATATTTGCAATTCACAGTTTTTATCATTAAATCTTCGATCATCGGAAAAGGTTGAGATTGGGGTGTAACAATTTTATTTAAATCTCTAAAGTCTATGCATAACCTTGTTTTCCTTCCATCTTCTTTTTTAAATGCCAGAGTTACCGGAGCAGCAAATGGACTATAAGATTCCTCAATTAATTTTTTTTCCAATAATTTTGAAATTTGGCTTTCAATTTCTTTTCTATCTTCAGATGTGCATCTGTATGGACGTTTGCAACAGTATTTATCTACCATCAAGTCAATATGAGCTTCATAGTTTCGTACAGTGCCGATGTCATATTTATCTTTAGCGAAAACCTGTTTGTATTTTTCTATCAATATATCAACCTGTGATTGTTGGTATCCATCAAGGTGATTTACAAATATTTTAAATTCTTCTGATTTAAAATGTTCATTAAAATTTATTTCACATTTATTTTCTTGTTTAATACACTCAGGCTGTAAACTATCTTCAATTATGTCACCTAGTACATCAGGAATTTTGACATTTAATTTCAAAGTATTATTATTTTGACAATCTTTGTTTATTGAATCTTCATTAATTAAGGTACCATTTTCTCTTCTTGGCTCTTTACATTGTATAATCTTTAAATCCTCAGTTTGGATTAATTTGAAATTTTTGATGCAATCTAAACCAATCAGAAAATCGTAATTGAAATTTTCATTATCGACTATAAAAACATCCGTAACTTTTTCAATGTTAAATATTTTTATTTTTAATTTTACCATACCATTTGTTTTTTTCTCACCATTAATAGTCTTCAAGTTTATTATTTGAATATCTTTTTTACTTTCTTTTTCCTTTATTTTCAGTAATTTTCCATTAATCAATGACACATTCGAACCTGAATCATAAATTCCAGAAACCTTCAAAGTATCATTTAATAATAACTCTACTTTTATTAATGGTGGCACCTCTAGTTTTTTGGATTTTCTTCGTTTAATTCTATTTCTAACTCTGAGTTATTAACCGTTTTTACGACTGTCTGATTTTTGCCTTTAAACCAACAATCATTCTCAGGATGGAAACGTTTTCCTTTATTTTCTTTTATACAGACTGAGCATGGCTTTCTTTCTTCATCTTTTTTTGGTCGTGTGTTAGAATATATAGGACTTTTTCTTACAGATTTATTCTTATCAACAAGATGCTCTAATTTTCCAAGTTCATTATACAGATCCTCTGTTCCCTGTAAATTTTCTCTGTCAATCTTATCCGCTATATAATTAGGCAGGCCAAATGCTATAAGGTCTATGAGTGTTCCAATGTCTATGGTTTTCCTTACTTCTAGTAATATTTTTTCTTTTTTTAAGGCATAATCAAGTAATGAACCTCTTTGATATTTAAAAGATAAAGCATATCTAATTGGTGACCATCCTTTATTTGCAAATGTCTCACAAAATATTTGTTCCCATTCATTCCATTCTGATTCCACTGTAAATTTCATTATCATGCAGCTATACCAATCCACACTAGCATATTCCATAAAATTTTTTAGAATCTCAATTTTCTTTTTATCTTCTTTTATTTGGAAACGTTCACATTCTTTATTAAAATCTTTGATCCACTGATGAGCATTTGAGTTTCTTCCATTAAATTTTTCTATCACAAAATCTTTTGCAATTTTTCCCAAATTTTGAGTCTCGGATTTCGTTTTTTTTTCTTCAAGTAATTTCTCTAACAGTTTTTCTAGCGTTTTGTTTGAACTACTTGATATAATTTCAGCACAATTTGCTTCTTCTGAAATTTCTTCAAGATAAAAATCATTAAACTGCAGATTATTTTCCTCATCTAAATATATTTTCGATATGTCATCAGTTAAAGAAATCCATATTTTCCTAGTTTGATGTCTTTTATTTAATGTTTTTTTTACCTTGGCATAGTTCGAAGTATTTGAAATTTTCTCATGTAAGCTTATGGGTTGACATTCTGCCGGTACTTCATAAACTTTGCCTTCAGGTGTGGCTATTGAAGTTATGCATATCGTGTTGGACTTCATATCGGCTGCTGGTTTTACAGCAAAATCAAATCTTAGTTTGTCCATTTTCCATAAAATTAAAGCAGAAAATGTAGTTTTATAATAATGTTCTTTATGAAATAATCAACTTTTATTGCGTTTCTGTAAAATAAAGTTTTATTTACAAAATAATATTTACAATAACAAATAATAAAACCAATAAACCTAACTCATCTGTAAAATAAAGAAACTACATTAAAAGCTTATATATTTCGTATTATATAATTAACAAGCAATTCATATTATAAAGTGTCCTGAAAGAAATCTGTCATTAGTGACAGATATTTTTACATATCATAATTATGAAGAAAACAAAAAGAGGTTTTCTTTACATATATATAATTTTTTGATATAAGTAGGTAATAGTTATCTCTTTAACAGAAAATTTTACCCACGGTAAGTATACCTACTTGTACCCCTTAATGGAACATGTACCTAGATGTTTTTATAGAGGTAAAGTGTTTGTATTTCAAATAAGTATGATTGCAAATGTACGAAGTAAAGGTATATTCAAATAGTACCTACCTAATGGGAACGCAGAATGTGTCTCTTTGCATTTAGTAGGTACTCTGAGACATTAGCTTTCGTACAGTTACCACGCGGTCGATTAAACTCTTCCAAGTTTTACCCGACTGCCAAAGAAGGGTTATGTTTTTATTACAGCAGACTAGGTGTAGTGTAGTCATTTTTAATGGGATACGTGCTAAGTATTTGAAGCTACGCTTATATGATAGGTGTATAAACATTTAAGAATGCTACATGAATTTTTATAAGGGGGATCGATTTTATGGAATAACTTTATTACAGTTGAAGCGTAGTGTTTGGATACTTATATTATTTGGTAAATATTATTAGATTTTTGGTTCTTATTTATTTTATAAGTATGTTTCTTTTAACCCATAGTTGACCATATAGCATCGTTATATACCCTTATAATTTCGCTATATGTTTCAAAGTCAGCAATTTTAGTAGGTTTCTAATACTCCTGGTTAAGATTTTAATACGGTTATTATTCAGGGACTAGGTCTGGGACAAACAATGCAGGTATGCCAACCCACGCTCAAACTGGGACTAAGCAAATAGGCATGAGTCTCTTACGCGCCGTTCAAAGACATGAAATGTAACGCACCCACTAACCGTAGTTAACTAAGCACTGGGCTTACCCACTTGTGTTAATGTTAGTTTACTAATTCACGTGAATAATGTTCCATGGCTCATTACATAGGTCCAAATTTATGAACATACATAGAATAAATTCACGACATTTACCTACCTACCATAGTTGTGCTGTCAATATTTTTATAAATACACAATAATATTGATGAGGTATTTTCAGATAGATGTAGGTTAGGCTTTTTTAAGCGTTGACAATTGTATTACCGAAACTTATTTCTAGTTTGTCGTAAATGGAGACTACAGGATATAATGACGACCTTAAGCACTTTACCGCGACTATGTTGGAAATAACTTAACCAAAACTTGGTTCTCAGGGAGTTGGTCAGACGTACCTACTATTTAAGTAAATAATAAAATATGTTACATCTGATTCGGCGAATTTAATTCTTTTTTAATTCCATTATTATTTTATTTCTACTATTATATTCGATTGGGTATATACATTGGATATTTACTATCACTAAGTTTCTTTGCCTATGACGCTATACCTCTAGGTGCAATAGGTACAGATAGGTGTGTGTCGTGAAAGAAAGTAGTTCAACGGTAGCCGCCAAGCCTCCTATCATTATAGATCAAGATCGGGCCACGAGCTGGACGCAACCGGTTATCTGCCGGCCATAACAGCTTATCTAGTAGATAATTTGACTAAGCTTTTTGCTGCAATAAAGAGTTATTGCAAATTTTTGCTGCACCTCAATCAATACTCAATTCGATTGATAGTTTCAAGAGATATGGAAAATACATTGGTATTTTAAGAGGCTTTGTTATATTGTATGTATTTTTAATTGAATTATTTATTTTTGCATTGTTTCAGGGCTAAAGAATAATAAAGAGGAAATCACACATGTCCCCCAAGAATGATTCCGGTAAGTTCACACAAAACTCTTTTAGCACAATTCTTTAGGATTCTAGACAAAGGTTTTAGATTTTTCTTATTGCCAGTCAGCCCTGAGGAATAATTACATCGACATCTGCTTGCTGGCAGCTGGTAAAGGCTTATTGCTCACGTAATAAAGGAAGCCAGTCGCTTATTTTATGCTAAACGAGTTCAATCTTTCTATTTATTTGGTTTTGTGCATAAGTAATCTTTTAGTTACGTTTGGGAAGGTATATAGGAACTCTTCCATGGGCTGTAGTTTTTGTTACGTGTTAGTATATGCATGAGAGTAGGTATTAAATTTATCTAAATACTGAGACGATCTCGTCTCATATAAGTTCTATTTTGCTTTGTTCATCCTATATAAATATCACTTCATAGTTTGTACCTTACGTTCCCCGGTTATTAATCTGGAGCTGTAAAAAAAGATACGACTATTCAAACTATAATAGAATGTAAAAACAGATAGCAGATACTAACCAGTCAAAGACGTAAAATAGTTCATCATAATAATGCATATGTACATTTTAATTGACAAGCAACACTTAGGTTCATACATAAGAGGCACACAAACATGTTAGTGAAGTTCATAAATGCAGATAAGCTACTGAATTCAATTCCGCATCTCGTCTTTCCTTGACTATTTCATATTTGCAGCCCATAATTTTCTATTTCTTATATCTACACATGTAACAACAAAGCTATAAGGTTTATAATTGTTTGACAAAACACGAACTGGGTACTTTAACTAGTGGTGTCTCCTTTTTGATGGACGGATGGATAGACAGCCGCTGTCCATAGACGATGGTGATTACGTCAATATTTACATAATGCCTCGGAATCAACTTCATTTCCGAAGATGCAATGGTCGTTTCATTATTCCTACAAGACCATAAAAGCCTGTTTAAGGATGAAACCTGTGTCCTGCTGTGTCCACCTGTGCATTGAGCTTGGTAATAACTGAATAGAATTATCGTTTAACCAAGTTTAAGAGCTGACTAGATTAGAATAAATTTTATCATCACCAACCTCAGTAGGCACTATAAATTCTTATTCGCAAAAATGGACGTGCATATGCCTTTCGAAATGTGACACAAATGTGGCAATTATGATTGATAGTCTCCGTTCTATTATAGATTTGCGATTTGCTATAGCTTTGTTAATGTGTTTCACAAACTTCACAATACTATGGTACATGCTATGAGTTTAAAAGTAGATGTAGGTACCTACCTAAATAGCCACATATATAAGTACATTATACTCTGTAGTATATCATTGTATGAAAGAATAAATACATTTATAGAAGTGAAGTATGTTAGATACCTACACGAGAATTAAGTATATAAGAAATTATTATGTAAGTAAGTAGGTACATGTTGTATGGAAAAGGTACAAGGTATAGAAGAAGAAGAAGAATAGAATTATTTATTGCTGAAACATAGTGTACATTATGGTGTTAGGGTGATAATAAAAGATCTACATGTCTCGCCTTATATAAAGTAGGCATGCAATTATAGTGTTAAAACTAACAAGACTAATAAAGTTTTAATTAAATTCTAAACAATACAATAAAATAATAAAAAATAAAAACGAGAAATAATATTACGAACATGTCAACCATTAAAAAATTTAAAAAGAAAATTACTAACATGTCAAGCATTAAAAAATTCATTTAGACTATAAAAACATTTCTCGCTCAACCATTTGTATAGCTTTTTCTTAAATTGTGTTAATTTCAATTCTCTTATGTCTTTAGGGATTTTATTAAATATACATATAGACATTACATCTATTTACAATCAGGTATCATCTTATTAATTCTTGTATAGAATTAATTTGCAATCACTTAGTACCTATCGTAAGTGTACCAGTCGTGGCCACGGTACCAGTAATGGCCAAAAATTAAAAGAAACATCTAGAATTCGGACATGAGCGAATGTTTTTACATTGGGATCACTGTGACATAGACTTTAGACATCGAACTATCTAAGTTTAACGTTTTATTGAATTCAGTCAGTTACATGTACAAATATGCGCGAATACAAAGTGTAAGGTGATTTGAAATTGACAACGACGGCTTTTCTTTAGGAAATCGTTAAGGCGGTGAGCAGAAAGTTTCACTTGTAAAATAGTATTGCTTAATTAAAATCAAAATTAGTTTTGTTTTATGTGTTAACCATAAAATAAAGATAAACTTAGACTAAGACTGGGGTATCCATTAATGAATTTTCCCTGTCCAAGACTGGGTCACAAAACTACAACTTTTATTTGTTAAATTAATTGAATCCAGCTTTGCCGTATCTCACGCGCAACACATTACAAATATTAAATAAGGACTGGACTTTACAGTTTCACTATATTCAGTGCTGAAACTTTCACAATTTTAGTAATATTTCACAAAAACCTGTTTTTTTTTCTTAAACTGGCCACCATTGGGTCATTTACCATACCTACTTACCACGTTCATTTCTCAAATAAAAATCTACATTCATGTAGATCAACAGGAAACATTTGCACGTTTTGGAGATTTTAAGAATTAGCGTGAAATTATAGTGATATATTTTTGATGTACGACCTTAATCAAGTGGAGAAATTTAATTTCGCCGCGTATAAAATGTTAAAGAATGTTATTTATTTTTTTATTGCACGGAGCAGACGCCGCGGCGCCTTGGTGTAATAAAAAATCCATTATACCTATTCTCGTACATTCTGCTCACCTTGTAGCACTTGTAATTCTCATTTACCATTGTTGGTGCCTATTTAATACGTAATAAAAAGTATGGTTTCTGTTATAATTATAGCCCAAGTCCCTTATAATCTCCATAAAGGTACGCCAGTTCTCTAAAAAAACAAAGGTTAAGCTCGCTTAAAGGGCACCGGAAGTAACGGGCAGGGAGGCAGGCTGCGCAATATTTTCCGGGAATTCTATATCAATATTACACGTATTTTTGAAATTGGGTACAAAGGTAGTTTTCCCATACAGTTTAATAAAGTCTTAGACATAGAATCTTGGCCTTAAATGAATCATGACGTTATTTAAGGGCCAGGATACTAAGAGAGTTTGGAGAACCAGTATCTAAAAACGACTTTAGAACTACCTAAGTTTTAATTAACTTCTGTGAAAGTACTTTCAAAGTTTTGCAGTAACGCAAAAAGTCTTTTAGATACAAATGACTACTAAAATTTGGGTATCTATCATCACATTGTTTGTGTTTCACGTTAGCAGAAACAATGGTATAAATTTAAAAGTCATTGTGCATATAATTATTTGTGTAAATGTACAATAGAATCAATTCAAATAATGGTTCTAATTATTCATACTATATGAGCATTCGAATAGCAGACAGATAATGATGAGTTTCTGGGTGTTAATTAATCTTTCGTTTACGATCGATGAAAAATATCCATAGGGGTGAGAGTTGCCACAAATAGATGGGTAACAATAAGTATTTACTTTGTTCCCTGTCTAATACATAACAGTACAACCTATACTTTTATTGATTGATTTTTATGTTATTTAGAAAGGTAGATAGTTATATCTTTTTTATCTATATGAAACTAAATAATATTAAATTGTAGGATTTTATTTTAAATAGAAATTGAGAAAATACTCCAAACGTAGGTAAGTATCAACATGCAATAAGTCTATTTTTAGAACCGTAAACGAGCTAACAATCTAATCAGATGCACACTGCGTGAAAATGCTTTGTGGGTGAAAACCCGCTTTCCTATGATAAAAGTAGACCGTGTCTGTGCTTTCGGCTACATACGGGCTATTGTTCATCTATTTATACTAACAGACGGAGTTACAAAAAGCGCTGATATAAACCTTCTTTTGATCAATTTACATATTATAGTAAGTGCATGAGGTAATGTGGCCCAATAATGCGATTTTCCGTTAGTTTACCTCCAGTTGGCGGCGCCAGTGTATCTCGAGTGTGTGTCGACGGTAGTTCCCAACTCGTTAACGTTCAACTTCCATACTCCGTTCCTTGTAAATTGCTTGTCCTTCGTAGTTTTCTTCAATTTTGCCTCTCATGTATAAAATTTCATGCGAGATAGAGGATAGAGGCTAAGTAGTTGAATGCTTAGCGCTATTGAAAATTCTCTACCTCAAGTAATGAGGATTTGCTGCATTTAAATATTGAAGTAGGACCAAACAGAGGATGAGCTTGGTAGGTATGTGAAACTATTCCTCATACATTAATTATTAATGTTGATTTAAATAGGTCCTTAGCAAGTATAGTAACCGAATATTTGTTCTACAGGTAGGTATAGAAAGTATTTTTGGGTAGGTTGATAGGCCTAGAGCCATTTCCGGAAAACCATTTTGCCAATTTTCGTGAGGACTATTGATTAGCTGAATTCTGCTAATTGTGTGATAGGTTGCAGATGAAATGCTCCATGCATTATGGAATCTTTAAACTATTTAACAATATTTACAATAAGTAATACCTACCTACTGCCAAAAAAGGTAACCACTCAGGGCACTCAGCATTAAAGTTGTAGAATATTTCTGCAACTATCGACTTTCAGTGGCAAGTTGACTTCAAGACTACAAATTGACTTTATGTACCTAAAGCTTTTATTAAAAGTTGATCATTCAGAAAACAAGTAAAACTGATGTGTTGAACCGATTTTTATTCAAACAGCTGTCTTTAAATGCAATAGCTCGTGAAAAAGCAACGTGAGCTGGACAGGTAAAGTTGATTAAATTCTTCCCGTGAATTGTGAAAAATACGGTTCTTGTTTGATACGTTATTTTAGAAATAACACCGTTGAAAGAGTACCTAGTACCTACAGGTAGGATATTTAGTTTTTTATGTTTTATCAGGTGCTCCCTCAATCTGACTTAAACATAATGACGTGATATTTTAAGGGCTTCTTTCATATGCAAGTGATATATAAAACTACGTTAAAAAAAACCGACTTCCAAAAATACTAAAAAGCAAAAAATAACTAACGCAATTTATAACACTTTCCTCTACTTACCTACTGACTACTTATTCTTTCCGCTTGCTGCATGGTTTGAAGTTGGTGCCAAGCCACACCATAATTAGTAAACAATATACAAAAGATCTTTGTTAAGATTCTCCATGATTTAATAAGGTCAACAAAAACTTTGGCACCGTTTGCATTTAAAATTCTAAATTTTAGAAATAAACGGTCCTTTACAGGACCACTATAGTTGTAGAATGTAAATTACATTTATCTCATCGTCGTTTTCATTTGTTTCTTATTGTCATTTATCGTTATTTCTTATTGATTTACGTAGGTTATCGTGTAGAAATTTATTTGTTACACAATTTTATTTCTTTAAGTAATTTTTTTATTCATATATGGCTTGGCACCGACTTCAAACCATGCAGCAAGCGGAAAGAATAAGTAGTCAGTAGGTAAGTAGAGGAAAGTGTTATAAATTGCGTTAGTTATTTTTTGCTTTTTAGTATTTTTGGAAGTCGGTGTTTTTAACGTAGTTTTATTTTTATTTTTTGCTTTTTAGTGATTTAAGTATAAGTAGGCTTATTATTTATTTAACAATCACAGAACACTATTAAACCTAAACGTTAATGAGATTAACCTTCAAGGTCAACCTAATAGCCTCAAGGAATACTATTCTCTATCCATATGCACGTATAATTTTGAAAGAATTTTCTCTGAACTCCTATCCTTTGAGGAGTTGTACCTTCCATCATCAGCTCATCCATAGGAAATCATCATCAAACGCAAAATTGAACAAACTGTATGGTATTGACTGAAACGTAACAGTTATATGCTTATAATTTGAGTGTTCTTCACGATTTCCTTGGGATCCCATCATCATATGCTGACTAGATGACCAGGGTACTAACTTGAATATGTACCCTAACGAACAAAAAAAGAATTACGCAAATCGGATTAGAAATGTTAAAGTTATCGACATACTAATATACAAAGTATCGTCAAAATGACATCGTCCAAATAACAATAATGCTTATAAAATAAAAACTACCAAACCAAACTGAAAGAAAATTTTATGGGACCATCTGGCAGCTATTTCGCGTCGAACAAAAAAAGAATCACGCGAATCGGTCCAATAACCGCGACGTAATCGATGTACATACATAGAAAAAAAAAAAAAAACCGGCCGAATTGAGAACCTCCTCCTTCGTTTTGGGAAGTCGGTTAAAAATTATTTTATACCATAGGTATTCAGTGTGCTTGTCCATATCTATCTTATCCCCGATGTTTTCTCCATAACTATATAGGTATGTACCTACCTAATTAGGATTTTATTAGATAATCCTTGTATAGGAATACTTATTTTATATGCTTAGATACTAAACAAAACTAATTGACTCTGTCGCGACCTTTCGGAAATCCATTATCTGGATGATCCAGCGGAATTACCTACATACTTTTTTTATAGAATACTATCTAAATAAATCCCTACTGTAATCTATGGTAAATTAAATTTGTGTAATTAATGAATAATTTTGTTTGCGGCAGATGATAGTGCGAGTGTGGTGCGAGAGTGGCGCGGGCTGGTCGCAGACCCACGTGCCGGTCACGCCTCAGACGACCTGCCGCGACGTGCTCGACTGCTGCCGGGAGCCCGGAGACGAGCCTTGCCTGCTGCTCTGTGTGCACCCCAACCATGGAGGTCATATTACTTTCCTTAACACATTTAATGCAATCGACTCGCCAGTGCCGGCGCGTGGCGAGTTCAGTGTATTTCGGTAATATTAAAATTACAGTGAGGGCAAAATATGCGCTAACCTTAACATTTAGGTACATGGTGGCCTATATGCTAGCACAATTTTATATTATGATAACAAATTTATGTAAAACTATCATTCGCCTTGCGTCAACTTTTCCAGAATGAAATGTAGCCTTTAGCGTATGTCCTTTGCCAAGCTCTAATTTATATTTGTACCAAATTTTATCAAAATCGGTTCAACCGTTGAGGCGTGAAAGCATAACAGAGACATACCTATAGCTACTTTCGCATTAAATTACTATCAGGGACTAGGGACGGTAGATAGAGATTTCGAGATAAGGTATCTCTAACGTTATTGCAATCAACTTAAGTTTAAAAATACAATTTCTATCGCTAGTAAAACCGGAGGGTGTAAGATGACCTAATAATTACCCCATTCAACATTCCAAAATAATTAAATTAAGTTATCTACACCTACTGATGTAATACCAAAAAGTCCCTATAAGCAGGTTTACCATTGACAATTATCCAATATATTGTGACCTAAACCTAAGGTTTCTGAGAAGGCATGTGATAGTTGCGTCCAGTTAGATTCGCGGTATCCGTGATGGGACTTCGTTCAGTGATGTGGCGCCTACAAAAACTACTTACCTCAAGCTCCGTAACCGGGAGATGTCGCTTTAATTCACCTTAACAGTACTTGATGAGACTATAACCCTGGCATTTCAACTTGACTGTTACTGTCCTACCTTAATTATCCAATCAGATCTTAAATGAAGCAAAGCTTGCATTGTTGTTAAGTACTATAAACAAGCTAAACAGATAGCTGGTGATACTATATAATTGGGGTTTTGAATATATAAGTAGACACTTGTTTAGTTAACATCTAGTTACAAAAAAAAAATGATTTTCATGAACGCAAAATGTTTGTTACGGTCGGGAATCGAACCCAAGACCAGTGGTTTAAAGATAAAGATTTTTTATTTGAAATTGTAGGTCGTTAACCACGAGTAGAGGCCAAATAAAAAATAATCACGAAAGTACGTAGGTATCTATTTTGTAGTAAGAGTTTAGGTTCCTGTTTGCTATCAAAATAAAGTAAAATAAACAAACGTGTGTAATACTAACCTTTTAATTAAGACTTAAATTAACATCTGAAAATATAACCAAAAGTAATTAAATCAAAGCATTTTGAATAATAACAAAAGTAGCTTCAAAGGTGAGTTATCAATTACTTTGAACTTTTTAACAATTAATTAATTACTCTGTGTAATCTTAATCTATATAATAACAATTGACATAAAATTAAAACACATCATTGTGTTCAGAAAAAAAAAACATAGTAGGTACTTAAGTACAAACTTATATAATAAACCGAAATCAATAATGATCCATTTATCAATATTGTCTAGTATTAGGATACTAAGATATCTAAGACTAAGACATTATTTTGTTTATAACGTTTAGATTTTGTAAGAAATGCAGTGTCACTGGTCACACATCCGGCCTACTTACTATTGGTACAAAGTTGTTATAGTAATAGATAATAAAGAAATCATCAAATAAAAAAAACTTCGTAAATTAATACGATTTTGATGCGGTTTTTTCAATAGATAGTGTTTCAGAAGGGAGGGTTTATATTTATAATACATGCATAATATAGTAGAGGATCACTGATAATTTTAGATATTTCTAAAAATATCTAAACTGTTCCTGTGTTATGTCGGCATAAGCATTGCACCCGTGCGAAGCCCGGACGCGGGTCGCTAGTTTGTAATAAAATAGATAACTTTATCAATTGAGTTCTTATTATTAATTTTTATATTGTATTATAAGGTTTAATACATCGACGTATAGCGATAGACAAGAACGTTCATGTAAAACATTTGTTTAAAAACTGGTAAGAGTTAGAACTAAAGTTCGCTGCAGCGCTGTATAAAGCTGTGTCAACTAACCAAACTATTTTGAAAGATACAGCGCTAGATTGCTTAGAGTATAGTTTTCTCGCGACCAAAACGTCGTAAGCGCCGCAAATTTCATGGCGCTTACGCGTTTCGTTCAGTTAACTACACTAAGATGTCGTCCCTATAGAGTTCACACCGCAGATGTGACACATCTTTTTTACCTACTAAACTTCATTAGAATAAAACTCGATTTCAAAATGTATTATATTAATATTAGGGGGGCCTAGTGCGGATTGGCGGACTTCACATGGCTTAAATGAGTACTCAGAGGTACGGGCCAGGGCTTGAATTAACATAAAACAATTATTCAAAATATCAAACTATCACTACTAATTAAAAACTCATTAACAATTAATCAAATTAAAACCTTTCTAAAAAAACATATCAAGTCTGTGTCAGTTACATATTTTTACCTACAACCAGTTTTAAGGGAACATCTGCACGTTTTAGTATATGATTGTAGAATGGCGTGGTATTTAAATAGATAAATTGTTTTTCTACTCTGGAATTACGAAATTATCACCTATTAATTCACTTAAACAGGAAGTAATTTTACTTAGTTGACTACTGACTAGTTATTTACGTCCAGGGTCTACTTTGATTCGGATTATCGTTGTTATTAACGCTGCTCCGTGCGCACCCGCACTGAATGAATGTCGAAGCCACACTAAAGTCGGGTGAGCGGACTGCAGTTCAGTTGAGTTGACTAAAGCGAGTGTTCGGAACGCCCTATCTAGTACGTAGTACATATATATCGATGGTTTAATATTAATAATTCTTCAAACTGTGGCTGGTGGAGCATTGAATACAAACCCTGATATCATTTTATTGTATGTCAACCTTATCATGTGCAGGATTAGGCCATATATAACTGAAATAAAACAGAGTACCTACATAAATAAAAATCATTTTAAATGGTTCCATTTTAAAAATGTCAGACTTTAGGTTTTAAGTAGCTATAGGTACCTACATACTTTATTGCTAAAGATAATTAATAAAGTTAATATACTACAAATGTTGTAACATTTGGCACAATAAACTAGGTATCGACATTATTGTCATAACATAAATGATTGAAATTGTTTGTTGAAAGTAATTGGTATTATCTACTTACTTGAGTAGGAGTATGTTTATTAGTTGGTCCCTTGCTAATGTAGTATCAGCTACCAGGTTATCATAGTAAAAAACTGTTTGTGGAATCTGATAGGCTGTGTGTAATGTAACCTAAGCTAATATATAGGTAATGTTACTTACTGCAAAAAAACAAACCAGGAATACCAATAATGGGTAAACACACCATCAGAATTATACTTGCAATGGCATAAAGCACACATTTTATGATTCCATAAACAAAATATGCTTTTACGTAACTAGGGGATTTCTGAAAATGCAAAATTGACATGTTAATAAATAATGAAATTCTAATGTGATAAGAGACAGTTTTTTTGTAATGTGATAACAGACCTGTTGAACATATAAAATTGTAAGAAGGTACCTAAAATAGTCTAATAATATTGTTTATATTAAAAAGTATCTAAAATTAGTAGATAGTAACAATAAAAAAACCTTACTTTTATTATTCCATTCAAAAGAAGTACGGAAAAAACAAAGCTGATAGAAACGAGTATCAGTGATACTGTCATTACGGCTGAGAACGCCATGTGATCAAAGTACATACTTGGAGGATGTATATTAAGTACTAACATCAACATTAGTATTGATAATATCAATATGCCCGATGAGACCTGTAATGAAAATATGTTAAACAAATTAAGAGTTGGTGTAAAAGTATAGGAATAAAGAGAAATAACAGGCAATGTATGGCCCTCTATTTAGAGCTATGGCCTATGCTTATGACCCCTTGACTAAGCATAGGATAAATATCCTTACTAAACTTAGGACCTTATGACTTTTTTTCTAAAGGACAGGCAGAGTTTAAACCTCTTGCATGAGTGCCTATAGTATAAGCCACAATGCTAATTACTAAATCATTATTAAACAGTGCCCGCAATTTATAATTACAAGATCTTTTAAGTAGCCTGTTCTATTAGGTATATAAGTAAAAGGCGATGTAAAAAAATTAAGTAAATGGGCCACCCAAAAAGGTCACCATCATTTTAATATTAGGTGTATCTCTATACCTATTTAAGTGAATTGTTTCAGGCGGTTTAAAAGACAACCTGCTAACGACTGCGTCGAATTTGCTCTCCGTAGTCTATCACATACCTACCCACGTAGAATATTCTATAACAGACTCAAACTCAAAGTTCAGTCAGAGTAGCGACATGGACGGCTAATTTGTAACTTTTTATTCAGAGAAAAATTAGAGGTAAAACATTACAACGTGGTAAACAAATCTATCTAGGTACATTTACATACTAAGTATATTTATTTATAGTTTAGGTACTCACAGAAGTAATAATTCCGAAAACCAAACTAAATATTTCTGCATTTATGTAACTAAAAATTATATCCTTGTTACACATACTGAATCTGCAACAAACAAAATAATGTTTTAACCTGCAGGAGGTACACTTAATAATGAAAAAAGAGTCAACATAAATATTAATGGTATAGGGAGATGCATCATCTTACCTTAGTATATGTTTTCTGTAAATGTAAATTTATTTATTGTTACACTTTAGGAAAGAATAACGGCACTTCAATCAAACACTATATTATTTAGTACATACAAATACAATCAATTTTTACAGTATACTGTAGTATACACGCAAAGAATGAGAGACGGATGCGGAATGAATGAGACTGATAGAGCTGTAAGTGAAATCGAACTAGGGCGACATTGTCGGTAAAGCCCCGATTTGAATTAAGCGGTAGTTCATCTGAGCGCGCAAAGCATGGTTAACCTTCCTCTTTCACAAAAGTTTTTCGAGCACGAACCGTCCGTCGAGAGAGTGGGTATTAGAGTAAATTGTGGAATAAAACTAAAAATTAGCTTACGTAGGTTCCACCTTAATTCAGACACAATAAAAAATAAACGATAATAGACGAGATTGCTTATTATTTTTAGCTAGATATATTAGATAATGTTATTTAAAAATATATATTATGTTATAGTATGAAAAATCCAAACATTCGTTCCGCGTAGTAGTTGATTTTAGAATTGATTACACCTCGTAGATAGCTATCGCTGAAAATTTTTCTCCATAATGTTCGTGCAATGAAACTATAGCTTAAGGTGTCAAATTCATAAGTGTCGTTTAAAACGTCTATGTTGAAGGGCTAAACAAAATTATGCACAGTATTTTTTTGTTATAATAGTCAGCTCTGTTGTGTGTATAGGTACATATGCTTTTTAATCCTTCGATCATAAGCAATTCTCTCAGTCACCGAAGTAGGTGTACAGCAAAAAAGATTTCAAATAATATAGCGTTTTTCGCCGATTAATACTCTTAACTTTTTTATTCAAAACTTCGCAACAAAAATTTCACTTTGAGAGTAGAATTTTATAGTCTAATACTAGATATTCTCGTTATAACTTACAATATCATTTGATTTTGATTTGAGTGTCATGTATACTATATTATTCTCGATCTTAATGAAACGGGAACTACACGGTTGAAACTACGCCGCGGAAGCTAGTAGATAGATCATGAATAATTTTATTATTATTAATATCTATTATGTACCTTAGTATAATAAGAATGGAAAATTGAAATAAATTCAATTTATCACGATAAACAATCTGAAAGGCAATAGCCGCAAACACGTACCTTAAAGAGATACATATCTACCTTAGATATGTAATTATCTCTTTGTATATTTTTATTTTTTTTACTCTTTTGATATAAAACTAATCTATTTCGTAGGTATCGCTACAAACTTAAAACTTAAACCAGACCTTATTTAAGTGGGATTGTTTATGTTATCGTTTCGCTATCGTATAGCAGGCAACCTATTAAGCATTGGAGTGTTGAAAGAAGTAGTAAGGTACCTTTTTTGGAATGCTGACGTGACTGACTGAACTTACCTATGGAACTTACCTATAATACAATTTGGCATTTTTAGGGGTGATAAGGTATTTTACCTTGCTATTTAAAATAGGTACCCGTCGAAAGTGATTCTTCGCTATCATTACATTCACACACAACACTACTTCGACTGTTTCAACGATTACCTACTTAGCTAGTGAGGTAGATAGATAAGTATTATGTGTTTGTAAAGTTATGTCCGCCTCAATAGCAAACTTACAGCCGGTTGGCTTTGTGGTTAGTGACCCTGACTCTGAAACCCCCGGTCGTGGGTTCGAATCCCACCCAGGACAAACATTTGTATGCAACAATATGTCTGTTTGTTTTGTGTCTGGATGTAATTAATATATATAAGTATGTATTTAAAAGTAGTATATGTAGTACATCATCTATCTGGTTACCATATCACAAGCTCTGCTTAGTTTGGAATCAGATTGGCCGTGTGTGAAAACTGTCCCCGGATATTTATTATTTATTTAATAAATGTTGCAGCTTAGGCTATGGCGAAAGATCTTAAACATATTAAAATATTAAGCAATAATTGTATCGAACCTTTTCGCTTTATAGAGTTGTAGAGCTATTTCCTCAGTGTACACACTTGGCCGGTAAACGGATACCATGTAAAAATCGGGATCTATGCATAAGACATAAAAACTTTACCTTCTCCTTAGATCACTCTCAATATATTGTATATGTTCATAAATGACCGTGACCACTGTGGGATGCAGATAGATCATTTGTCAGCAAGTCGATCTAAATACAAGACATTAGAAGCTGGTTGCATTTTCTTTATTATGTGTTTATTTTACCGACACATTGGCAATTGTGAATAACAAATTGCTTCCGTGATACACCGCTACTTGGATGGTAGGTATATCTGTCACTTATGTCTTCGCATGGAGAATAATGATGGTTAAATAGATGACTGATATCCGATAAATGTACGTAATCTCGAATCTCGATGTAAAAACGCAGACGCCGATGTAATTGCGTCCCGATCGTGTTGTCCGTGGGAAAGATATGCCCGAAATGTCATTTTATGAAACCACACATTTTGACCTTATCGGTGCATTATCGTGTTTGTGGTTTTTTAAACCGATGGTTTGAACTGCAACGCATTTTGTAGCACAAAAAACAAACTTGGAAATGGATATTTCGCAATGATAAAACTATATAGGTACCTTTGTACCAAATAATCTAATATTTTTACGATTACGACACCAAGAGAAGCAATGATCGTCACCAGAGAGACAGGATACGAGCAGCGCCCTTAGACCATTTGTTATAGAAATATATGGCCAGGGTGTTGATTTGGTAGTTGATAATGAATATTCATGTCACATTTTCATACATATTGCGGCGTAAGCAAAAATATACGTACGTAAACACACAAGTTAATGTTCTTGCTCATCAGCGAAACATACATTCGCAAATTGCAACATAACAACTATAATTTGGTATAATGAGCACATATTCGAAGAATGGCCAAGATAAGACAGCACGCGACGAAGAAAAGGGGTGATATAAAGTTGCGTGAGAACCACTTCATATACGTTTGTTAACTTATCTAATCATAGAAATATTATAGGTATCCAGCTTATATAGGAAAGTAATTTTAAGATTAATCTTTTAATACTTATTGACCTAATGGGAATAAAAGTGAAATAAAATTTTGTAAAAGGAATACTATGATATGGCAAGTTTTCAACTGGGTATTCAATGAAGCAATCAAACTGAAACAATAAAATTTATTAAAATAAAATATTATAGATCTGTCAGAAGTTCCTTCTAATATGAGTGGTAAAATTATAGTCGTTGTGGTAATTATTGCTCACATGCTTTAGGTAGGCGCTCACAAAACAGTTTGCGTTCTTACGTTGAATACAGTTCGTGTCTGCTCCTTTAGGTCTGATTTTATGTGGATAGTATTATAATATTTCCAGTATACATAAACACCATTATTTTCATTTAATAAGATTCAGGTAGCTTCAGTTTTATTGCCGAGTTATAAAAATGTTTATGATGATGACGCGAATTACGCAGAATGATGGTGGGGAGGTAAGTATCTATTTTTGTCCTGTCTGGTTATATATAAATTACTATAACTTCAAGATTATTGTAGTACTAGCGCAGGAACAAATCCAATTTTATTATGCTGTAGGTAACTTAAGGAAGGTGTCTATAACTTGATTAATCTGTGAGAAGTAGGTTTTTCTGAGGCGATTCTTTACTAACGGTATACCAAATAAGTCTATAGGTACCACGATATTGAACGTAGGTATTTCATGACAAGGGAAATATATCAAAGTACCAATTTCCTTTCAGGTATAAACCAAAAGCGCTTGTTTTCTATATTAATTGTAATTTCCACCGTAAGATTTGACGTCTTTTTTTCATTTCACTTTGTTTCTTTATGCTTTGACTAACGATCTCGCTTTTTAATCAAACAATAAGACAAGAAATCTGTTTTTGTAGGTACTGAAGATGCTCTCTTGGGACATAATGAGCTCAATTCAAAGTCGAGATATTTTCCATTCTGTATTTCAACGCTGAAATAACATCTTTGAAGATAATAAATAGTTAAGAAAAATCATTTCTTTTAGAACAAAATATAACTGCGATTGCTTTGCTAATGCTTCCTTCAGACTACCGTTTGAGCTTCCATTTCTTGTTAGATTACAATTAAAAATAATTAAATATGTTTATTTTATTATATTTAAACGGTTTACCTACTAAACTAACAAAATCAGTTGTAGGTATACTTACAACAGTCGAAGCTATGTTTATTTTGTAATCGAGATGGAAGCGTGTAAAACAAACGTCTTAAGACATTATATAATTTAAATGTGTTCAAAATTCTACAATAAGCCGTCTTTTTACAGTGCATGTGTTACGGGACACCGAGCTGCCCCTGGAGGTGGCTTCGGCCCTTGGACCTGACGTGCAGTTCGTCCTCAAGTACATAGATGTCGGTGAGTGTTCAACTTTATATCTCTCTATCTGTAACATTTTATACGTATGGAATGTAGGTACATTAAGATTAAAATGCTATAACTTATCTTAGTGACGTAGCTACGTAGAATGGAATCATAGATCAAATCCCAATTGTTTTTGATTTTATTTTGTTATCCATAATGAAAATTCAAATGAAAACGACAATAACCAAATGAAAATAGATATCCACTTAGATTCGATAACATAAGTGCCTTCATTTGCATTATTCCGGACGGAGGGATCGTTAACGAAACATATTGTATTCACAGAAATGGCAATCCAACTGTTACTCTACTGATATCTATTATATTCAGGTATAATTATGACCACCACTTAAAACTACCTATAGATATCTGGAGGAGCGAGGATACTCTTCTAAAAAAGCTAGCTATAACTATGAAAATCCTTAAACTCAGTGTAAAAAAGAAGTGTACCTACCTAACTGTTCATAACCTATTTACCATGTGACTCTTTCTAATATATTATCAACTCCTACAATAGCTATTATTTTGAAGAAATATATTCACAAGTCACATGGGAAAGGAAGTTTCCTCCCCATATTTATTTGTCGATCGATGTAGTGTCGTGATTAGTTTGTTTGTGCCGCCCCCCACTATCGAGGCGCATAAAACAGTCAGGGTAGTCGGATCGAATTATTGATGTAGCCTTCAGTTAGGCATCTATACTTCGTGAAGGTGACCTAATAAAAGAACAACAGTTGTAGGTTAGTGCGACAGTAGATACTGTAGTTCACCTGAATTAAAAAGCTTCAGTAGAAAAGTTCATTAACACGATATACTTTTGAATTACTATTATCTATAAGTAGTAATATCTGTTGATTTTTGTAAATGTCTCAAACCTCTGTATAGTCAATGATCCGAGTATAAATTAAAGAACTATTACTTAGCACACTCGGCATACCATAGCTACGAAACACGTACATATATTATGCCAATACATGTGCTAACTTCCAACGAGCAATGGTCGCATAAAATTATTTCTTCACCAAACTTTTGAATCGACGAAAACATAGGTACCTTCCACATATGGAGCTTGAGCTATGAAGCTTGAACCAGTTTGTTGCTCTAAGGAATAAGACAGTGTTCTTAGAAAAAGTTGAATCTACCCGAGTTAGGGGCTACTTAAAGTTTTTCTATTGCGAATCTTAGAAGTTTTATTGACATAGTAGTTTAAATATATAGGTTAGTTGATTCCTATTATATAAGTGTATTTAAAGAATAATTGTAGGTACTACAAAAATATTGAAATTAAAATTATTACGAAGTACGTTATGGTATGATATGATTTATTTTATAGCGCAAAGGTGGCAAACAGGAATACGGTCCTACCTGACGGGGAGTGTAGAATATATGGTGTCGCGATTGTGTCCTCGACATTACATATCAATTTTAAATCAATCAAGGGAAGATATTTCATGGCCACCGTCACCGACTATTGAAACTGTTACATTAATATCCCGCACACATAGACCACCCACCACCGTTTACAGATTATTGTCACTCCGATCATTCGATAGCCTCTGTTAGATGTTCCGAACGAATTGGCCTCTTTTATTTTTGCTTGATTTCCTCCTGACTGATGGAGGGATAAAGATTAATGGGAGGGAACACTCTTTCCAAATTGGACGGCCCGGCTTTCGAACGGATTATTAGTTTTTCGTCTGTTGCGTAACGGACGCCCGGCACCTAATTACAATATTTATTCATGACACGACATCGACAGCCCGTTATTAGAAAACAATGAATCCACAGGCAATTTGTGTTTGGTGGTGGAAGGATGAATTTAAACCGGACGGTTCCGAACGCTTTCGCTGAATTCTAATAAACTGGTTGAAATGCCAGTTCTTTAGTATTCTCTTTGTGGCATAGTTTCATTGAGATGAAACGGAAATCGGCTCCAAACCAATTCTCAGCGTTACTCATATGCACTTTTTAGTATTCGTATTATTGTATAATTTGGTAAGTTTGTGGTAAAAATGTAGCATATAAACTAGGTATCTATTTACTTAAGTAAATTACTGATGTAAAATTGTTTTCACATTTGAGTATGTTTATATTCCCCATAATACAGTAGGCTCAAGTCATCGCAGTCATCATGTCACAACCTAAAAACTAATTAAAATAAGCTTACCATAGTACAATAAAAATGTCGCAAGTTAAAATTGTGTTACAATAAGAATAACTTTTTCAAAGTAAGTATAAGCGCCACGATTCCTTCAGGGTTTATTACAGCTGAGGGTTGGAAGAGATCGAATGATTTGAAGAATATTTCGATCGGCTGCTAAAAAAACAATTAAATAACGCTATATAAATTGTACAGTGCTAGCTTGTTCGATTCGATCTACGAAGTTCTACGACTCCAATAAATATTGTCCAAGTATTATATTCCTATTATTTCAATGATAAATATTTTACAGGAAAACCACTCATTTTCTTTTCATGACATACTTACAAGAGAGACAGAACCCGAGTGGATCGAGTGTCAGTGTCCGTCAAAATGGATAAGTCCCATTAATTTTAAGGGAAATGAACTCTCCTTTTTATTTCGATCTATAAGTACCTACCTACATACTTATTTGAAAATATGAGGAATGTCAGTTACAAATTAAATTTAAATATTATACCTACTACTTATTTTAAAATATTGCCTTCTTTCACCGACTCCTTAAGCAAGAATCTTGATTGGCAAAAAGTGAGCCAAGTCAAAAACTTGTTCGATTTATACCATTGATTTATCTTCCGGTTAGCTGTATTAGTAGATAGGCCATTATGTACGCTATTGTAATAAGATTTTGAAATATAAATCTAAACACGCCTAGAAGCATCCAGAGAGTGCTTAACCTTAATAAATAACCTTAATTGCATACAAGTTGGATCATTACCGTAGCGTTGACTGATAAAATAGCACCGAACAAAATACTACGTTATCATCAAACCACAATCAAGAAAGCATGCACACATAGAAAAAAACGACACACGCACACATTCGTATAATTCACCTGTTTCTGTGCTTGTATTGAGAGGCTTTGCGCGGACGCAGGTTGTAGCTTCTCCCACTAACAGCCATTCTGTTGTCGCTATCCCTCTCACACCAGTGGCGTGCGATCGTGGCAACAACTTCTACTTTTCATGTCGGTAAAGCAGCGCGCCTCGTGTACCGACATCGCGACTGGATCAACGGTCTATCTGGCATATAGCGGACCTAACTTAGTTTTAACTTAACTCCGCAACACGGCGATTGTTTTATTCGAATCAACTGTTGGTTTTTCAGCAATGTTGTGTTCAACACGTCAAATTTTGAATTAGAGAACCGTTTATGTTGTTTTTGTGACGTAAAGTGTGTGTGTTTTGTGTTGATTTCCACCGAGAAGTCAGTAATGCAGCCTTCGCCTGAGTGAATGCTTAAATCACGCCATGTACCACAGTGCTATGTAGGTTCGTTAAAAGTGCCAGTGCGAAGTTAAAGTTCGAATTTGTGGTGTTAAAAAAAGGTTTATCCGTTGTGCTGTACGTACAACTAAGTTTTGTGAATAAGTGTCATTATAAAAAGGATTGTGATTGACTTCAACGTGACACAGGGTACGTACATAATGTATTAAGTTCAAACTTTCTACTATATAGGTGGTTTGTGTTAACGGTAAAGCCAGATAAATGCGTAGGTGTTATAATAAATAATTGCTCAGGTTCTGTTGCCTAATCTGTTGTTTATCACTTAAACATCTAACTTAAAATTCAATGTTATTGCAATGCGACTGATATATATGTTAGATGTAATCGCAAATATAGTACATACCTCTTAAAATTAAATACAACAAACTATTACCCTTAAAACATAAAGCTACAGTATGTAGGTACATAACATCAAAACGAATCCGGTTATTCAAACTGTCAAAGTTATTGTAACTTAACACTGGATAAGTTAAGGCAAACGTTAGCAAAACGTGGTCCAACTGGATGTTAATTAATGTTATGACTTAATTAACATTGCGTCAACAAGAGGTCAGTACCACCGGCCTTTCGTTAATAGAGAGGTGTTTGCAATGTGATTTCTAAGTTAGTCATCAAACTCACTTTACAGTAATATCACCATTATGTCATATGTCCTCTTGGGTGGTCGTAATTATTTGTTAAAAAGGCGATTCATAGCTTATCCCTATCTTATAATCACCTATATTCGTAGCTACAGTTATAAATCATACGAATGACTTTTCACATATAAAAAAATATTTGACTATATTACACAACGTTCTAACTTCAATTGTAATAGATGTGTTACAGAAATCCCATAACAAATAGTTATAGATTTGTAATTAATATTATAAGAAATGTATAGAACAATTATTTTTTTCTTGATCCGCACCGGCCGCGGCCGCTTGCGACTCAGTCATTGTAAGAACATCAACGCGTTCCATACAACATTAATACACCTAAGTATCTAATATATATTATAACAATACATATAGGAAGGAACAATACATACAGCAACGAAAAAAATATATATATCGTTTTAAAAAGTCAACGATTTGTTCTAATATCAAAAAATATCAAGTATTATCATATGTTTTTTTATATGTACACTATTTTCATATTTTGCTATGACATTTCACATGTAAAAACATACATAATATTCTACGTATGTCAATATGAGACAAAATTCTCTACGCATAGTTACTTTACGAGCCAAATAGCACAGGTAGATCCGTAAGCATGAATAACAACAATTGATAAGAAAATCATGATTTTTTTTGTGATGACCACATCATCAAACCATTCGGAGAACACTTTGTGTTTGATGGGTTATATTTTTTTATAAACATTATAGTTAAAGGTGCGTAGTAGCCTATAGTATTATTAATATCATTTAAAGTTAAGACTTATTTAAACTATAGGCTTATTATTTTTTACATAGCGGAGGTGTATGTTTTGCAATAGCCAAGTATTCAAAATATAAATTGATATCATGTCGTCTAAAATAAGACTTAACACTTAAGAAATAGAGGTCAGATTCCCATTGAGGAAAACTACAAAAAATACCACTGTACAACGCAGCACATTCCTGAGATACCTTTAATTAGTGGCAGGTAAAGTAACGTTGGGCGAACGCTATAGTATTCATGACGTTTATATCTTTACTTTTAGGGCTTCCTTAAAAGTTTCTTGTTCATTTTTTTTTAGCTTTTAAAGGTAACTCGAGCAACCTTTTTACAACGACTTTAGTAATGCTTTTATGAAGAATTTAACTGTATTCTCTGAATGGCTTGTTTGGACTTTTTAGTTCTTAATGTTTATGTATCCTTATAAAAACTTTTACTTAGAAGAGTTATTTTGGTTTTAAAAATTATATAAAGCTACCCTTTGTAACTGCCATACTATCGTTGACCTACAATATTTTAATAAAATTATGAACCCAATTTCAGAGAAATAAGTAATCGGTAAAAATAGTAGCTCCTACTGGTCTTCTCCTAAGGCTATAATTGCGACCCCTCATGAGTTAGTCGCAAATTAGCACTATAGTACGGCAGTGGGAATGAGGCAGCTTTCCTTAGAAGGCGCCGGGTCGGGTAAGGTAGTATGTTTGTATCTATAGGTATACCTACAAGTATGGGTCCGTCGACATTTGAGTAGTCAAATGGCTATCAATTAAAATGAACGGCATTTTTTCGATTTCTAATATATTTTGTTACAATTATTATTTCCTGTCTAGTCTGCTATCTTGCGACTTTTTTGCAGTCGTTCATTGAACTCCGAATTAGCAAAGTTGATTGTGTAATTCTTATTATAATTCAGAAATTTTGTAGACTTATATTCTTTTAGGATATGACATTTAAAAAGATGAATACTAGAAGTTATATTTTGTCTACAGCTTGGTCTTTTGTTCCGTTTACTGAGTAGACAATAGAGGATTTAAGCACATTTTTTATACGTGTAAAAGTGAAATTTACAACACGTATAGTACGCAGGCTTCTACTTTCTTTTCTCAATCAAAATATTTAAGGTTGTACTAGGACCTTATGCTAAATTTAAATTTTATTCGTTAGTACAAAAGAAATCAATAAAATTTTGTCGTATGTGTTAGGTGTTCAATTTTGAAATAGTAAAAATATTAATGATGGCAATGGATACTGGAAAAACTAGCTAATGGTGGCAAGCCAGTGAGGCAAACATTTATAGCATCCTCTATAACAAGTTACCTATCTATTATTAGTTATAATACGTTTGATTATTATTATTTGCTTGCTCGTACGAGTAGCTGAGCGTTTGTGAAGCAGTTCATATTATGTGTAGTAATTTAATGAAATAGACTGTGCTCGCTGTTTGACATGCGTGGAAATTGAGTTAGATAAATAAAGTTTTATAGTTAATATTGAGTTAGCTTGGTTTTAAATTGGGGTCATATAAAGTATTATTATATAAATATAAATATATAGAATCTTCATTTTAATCCAGACTGCACTCTACACATCTCTAATATTATTAATAAATAAATATTCTACATACTTATTTCATAGTAGTTTTCTACCTAATGTGTATGTAAATATTTTTCCTTCCAGTATTTTTTCTTCTAATCTGGACTTTGGTCTATGGAACACGAATTAGTACCCGACTGCGCCAGAGGATAACTCTCTTATAGAATTTAATTATTAATTTATCCCGCTAAGACATAAAAGCAAATAAGTAAGAAAGTGTGAATTGGGGCGTGCAGCGACCGCGTAACCCTGCCGATATCCACGACGTCAGATGTGGTCGCGAGGCGCGGGGGCCACTCGGGCCCCGCGTGGAATCTCGTGAAAGTTGGCCAACACTCGCTCAAGATCAAGTGGATGGGTCGCCGGAACCAGTTTCGTGAATCGGCAAGTGTTCGTTACAGCACTCAACTAAGAATCCACCGTGTAAATGGACACTGAATTATGTAAACACTACACACGCATATTTTTTCTAACCATTTTGAACCGAAATATTTTGTCGTCATAAAACATAATCATTTCGAATTGAGCATTTAATTGTCCTCTAAAAGGCACCTTTTAAGTGGTTAAATGAAATTACACAAAAGTTGTCTGCACACAGATATGTAATTACGGGTCAGAATTGCCACAAACGGGTTTTCTTAAAAGCTATACGCAATTTAACTGGCGGTATCAGCGGGTGTTATATATTATGAATACTATTAGTGTCATGGTGATTAAAATAGCGAACACTTCGGCGAATGTATATGCACTACATTTGCCATGAAATACAATTTTGGTGGAATGTAGTGTCACGCCCACATAATAACGTTACGAGGTAGGTACGTCCACGTGCTAACCCTATCAGACAACTCTTCAAGCGAACCGAGAGGCTGTTTCCTGGAAATCTTTAAATAAATTATGCACGCTCAATTTGAGTTAACTAACAATGCACAAAGATAGGATGTGTGGTATCGTTCTGGTACAATTTAAATTCTTTTTAATTACCGCGATCAATAATTAGTTCTGGCAGCCACGCACAGTATCCGTAACCGTGAAGTGGTACTTCGCTGCGACCTATTCTAATGAATGGAGCAAAAATCTCCCATGCGATTCCTCTCACGTGCCATTGTGGATTGTCTCGCCGATCTAAAGCCGACATTTAATTGTTGTGGCCTCATTGTCACTGCTATCTACGATCTCACGACAATGGTACTGTAGGCCAAAAGGCTATACAGTCCCTAGATTACGCGTAGCTTTATTTTTGTTCTTTGGGTGTGAATAGGCATTATGTCGTAGGGAATTAAGTAATTGTTAGTTACCTCACTGTCATATTCTTTCGTAAGAATAAATCAATCATTAACTCATTATGTGCTATCGGATCAATGACATGTCACAATAAGTATTTTGGATATTCTGATAAAAAATGTTATAAAAACCTTCGGCTACCTATTTTTGCAGGTACCTATTTGGCTAAAATCATAATATTATTTTATATTTTCTTTATAACTACAACTCTTCAGAACAATAATTTCACAGTGGATATACGAGTATGTTCTGCGAAAAACAACAATGGGTCCCGATAACTGAAAGTGATCCCTAAAGAACTCGTAAGATATCTGTGAAAGGCCAGGAAATTGATTTTTTATTGAGCATTTAATGGAACCCAGCGCTTCTATAATGGGTTATAGTTGATGTATGTGGACTAACAACACACACATGTACTATCCTCGCCTTGTTGCGAGTTTTTAGAAGACATAAGTTCTACGAATCATCACAATTGCAATGATAGGGTTTTGTTCAAAGTAAAGTTATAAATATTTATAGTTAAGTCTTGTTTGTGATTTCTAGTTAACTATTTATTGTGTAAATATCCAGGCTTCACTTTATCAAAGGATCAAAATTATGTTGGTTTTTGAGCATACCAAATCATTAGCTGCAGTATCGTGCCTAATTGACTGAGGTGATTAATGCTTTTGTAATAAAGTTTATTGGACAAAGCGTGACTAAATGGTTTTATCAAAGTTATAAATATCATAGTGTCAGATACCTACAATCAATAACAATTAAGGTTTGTATTTGCTGTAAATACCTACAGCTAACATGCTTTTGTGTAATACTTACATTAGGTATTAAATAAAATCATAGATTCGTCCAAGATAATACAAATTTATTCATGACTAGCTGCCTCCCCGCGGTTTTACCCGCGTAGTTCCCGTTCCCGTGGGAATACAGGGATAAAATATAGCCTATGTTACTCGGGGATAATGTAGCTTTCCAAAGGTGAAAGAATTTTTGAAATCGGTCCAGTAGTTTCGGAGCCTATTCGTTACAAACAAACAAACAAATCTTTCCTCTTTATAAAATTAGTATAGACAAGCTGCCTCCCCGCGGTTTTACCCGCGTAGTTCCCGTTCCCGTAGGAATACAGGGATAAAATATAGCCTATGTTACTCGGGGATAATGTAGCTTTCCAAAGGTGAAAGAATTTTTGAAATCGGTCCAGTAGTTTCGGAGCCTATTCATTACAAACAAACAAACAAACAAACAAACAAACAAATCTTTCCTCTTTATAATATTAGTATAGAAAAAAAATGTTATTGAATAAAAATTTATGAAAGTAAGTCATTATTCATAGCTTTGATTTATAAGAGGTCAAAATTACCTTGATGTAGCAGTCTACAAATATTTCTTACACGTTGTCCTTAGTACAACATGAATGTAGGGTTGCACCTCGAAGCATGTCTTCAAACCTGTTCTCAAGTAGACCAAGTGGTCCCATAAAATTAATAAGGTCATACAGCGTTCGCTATAAAATACAACACACCATTACGTGTTGTTTGGGGATTACCATGGAATTCACGTTCCATGGCAACCGTAAGTTAAATTGTATTCATGGAATTTGGACGGAAAATATCTGTACCAGGTACCTACACCATACGGAAATGAGATAAACGTAATAATCACTTGTTATGAATGAATAAGTTCAATATATCTTTTACTTGAGCGAATGACTTGGTTGTATGTTATTTCAATCCTTGAACTTAATGATTTTAGTACTGCAGAGTGATAAATGTAAAACTCGATTTATCAATGTTGTAGGCTACCTGTATAGCCACAACCAAAATCGAACCAATGGGGCCCATGAGCATTGATATCAAACCTTGGACCATACAAGTACCCCTCCAAGCCGCGATATCATCCACGGCATTGGATATACGTATAGTGGTTTTGGTCAAACGCAATATAACCTTACAAAATATTTGCACTTACCAAGTCCGATTCTCGCTACCTCCGGTATGATTGGTCATCAGGGTGTCCCGGCTCTGTGCCTTCAACCCCAGATGGGGGGCGAGCCTTCTAAAGCGGTGTAAGGACCTACTCTAAGCTAAGGGACCACGAGGATTCGGATATGGGAAGGAAAATTGCTGCACAAAATGATGCACCACCACAAAACACCAATATTGATATATCGGAGGCTGAAGACACTTTCTTAGCCTATATACTTAAACTATATTCTATATAATTGCAACAAATCACGTTCACAAAATTATAACATGCGCAAGCGATCAAGTCGGAAGACGGAAGGGGTTCCGTTCAGTCTGTCAAGCAATGTTGCCAACTCAAAAGTAGTGAAGTGAACTATTTTTACAAATCGATTATGTCAAACAAATTATTGGTTGCGAACATCCCCCCGCTCCGGACATAAGGATTATGTCCGCTAACAAATAGGCAATCGGGCTAAAGTCGCTATGGCTCGCTCCAAAACCGAATCTCCCACCATGACCTCAGCAACTCTGGGAACTCCGTCAGAACCATAAAACAAATTTACAATGCGTCCACGACGCCAATACAAAGGTAACAAATTAGATTCTTTTACTAATACAAGATCTCCAATATTGGGAGGATCAGTTTTGTCAGTCCACTTAACGCGTTGCTGCAGAATGTGCAAATATTCCAAAGACCAACGATGCCAGAAGCTCTGGGTCATCTGTTGTAACAATTCAAAACGAGTCAATCTCGTGGAGTTAACCTCCCTGAAGGGGTATTCTGGCAAGGCGTTAAGGGGCTGACCAATCAAGAAATGGCCTGGGGTCAGTACTTCCAGGTCATTTGGATCTGACGAGATCGGACAGAGAGGTCGGGAGTTGAGGACGGCCTCAATTTTACAAAATACCGTAGCAAGTTCCTCAAAGGTTAATATTGTTTCGCCAATAACACGGCGGAGATGTGTTTTCGCAACTTTTACAACAGCTTCAAAAATACCACCCCAATGTGGGCAGGCTGGGGGATCAAATTGCCAAGTTATCCCCATTCGAGACATGGCAAACTTAAGATTATTCTTATTTACATCATTATTCAAATATGTGTACACTTCACTTAAATATCTATCGGTGCCCTTATAATTAGTGCCGCAATCGGAACGGATTAGAGAAGGTAGTCCTCGGCGGGATACAAATCTACCTAATGCTGCAACAAATGCCTCGGTGCTGAGGGCAGTAACAAGCTCTAAATGGACTGCTTTGGTGGCTAGGCAAACAAATACACACAAATACGCTTTAACAGACTTAGCATTACGGAGCTGAGAGGTCTTTACAAGAAAAGGCCCAGCAAAATCAGTACCAACTCCAGCAAATGGTCGACTCTCGGTCACCCGATCCGATGGGAGATCACCCATAATCGGTTGGGTGGGAGTCGCCTTCAAACGATAGCACTGCATACATTTAAAAATTATGCCACGAATAGTGCGTCTGGCAGACAAAATCCAAAATTCCCGCTGCAAAATAGCCAGCAGGGCATTACAGCCAGCGTGAGAATTCTTAATGTGACGATCAGTCACCAACAGGTTCACCAACGCTCCTCCTTTAGGGAGCAACAAAGGATGGCGAGCACCATACGGCAAATTAGAATTTCGAAGTCGTCCTCCGACTCGAAGCAAGTTTGTTTCATCCAGAAACGGATTAAGACGAACAATAGAACCCTTTAACTTAGAGCCTGTCTTCAACAAATCAATCGATGATCCGAAATGGTCTGTCTGTACCACTCGAACCCAAAACTTCAAAGCCTCTTGACGTTCAAGAGGTGACAACGATGCAGACAGTATCTTACTCGTGGAGTTTCGTCCGTTATGTATAAAACGACGAATCCAAGCAGTAACTCCAATTAGCTTATCTAATGAGCTATATTTGTTCAAAAGAGTATCAAGATTATAGGTTGGCGGCGTTTCCGCAACCCCAATACGCAAACCGGGCAATACTTCCGGATGGGAAAACCTATTTTGAGGCCAGGATGACTCAGGATGAGTCAGCCAATCTGGTCCCCACCAAAGAGGGTGTTTAACCAACATAGGAGCCTCGCAGCCACGTGAAGCGCAGTCTGCAGGATTCAAATCTCCTGGAACGTGTCTCCAGATTAACGCAATCTGAGAACTATGTATCTGGGAAATGCGATTAGCAACAAAAACTTCCAAGTTATGGACTGAGGCGCGCAGCCAACAAAGAACAATTTCACTATCAGTCCAAGCAAAAACATCAGATATTTCAACAGTACGACTCAGCGTACAGCAAACATGATTCAGGAGTCTAACTAGTAGCGCTGCTCCTGACAATTCTAATTTAGGAATGGTTAACCTAGACCTAATCGGGGCTATTTTACTTTTAGCCATCACCAAATGTATTCCCACTTGACCGGTGGAACTGATAGTCCGCAAAAATACCACGGCAGCATAACCTTTCTCAGAGGCATCACAAAAGCCATGGAGACTAATCCTACACTTACCGGCCGGAAGAAAACGTCTAGGCAAAGATATCCGGTTCACATCCGGAATAGAGGACACAATCGAGCTCCACTCTCCCAGTAACTCTCCTGGGAGAGGCTCGTCCCAACTAACTTCTGCAATCCAAAGCTTTTGCAGAAAACACTTAGCCAAAAATATAACAGGGGTAATCCATCCATTAGGATCAAATGTCCGGGCAACTGTCGACAAAACTAAGCGCTTAGTCCACGTCTTAGGGTTATCTAATTTCACTCTATAGGTAAATACATCCTGGACAGGCTGATATTGGATGCCAAGGACGGCAATCAAATTGGGATTATCAGCATTCTCAAAAAGGAGTGGATCCTGTTGATGTTCAACTGGAAGATCCTTCAATAACTCTGGACAATTAGACAACCATTTTCGCAGTTCATAACCACCGGACTTCAGGATAGCAATCAGCTCATCCCGCAAAACCAAAGCCTCCGAGATCGACGAGGCCCCGGAGCAAATATCATCAACATAAACAGAGTCTTCCAAAATGGCGGCCGCACGGGGATAATTCAACCGTTCGCGGCTAGCCAACTCTAACAAAGTACGAATAGCAATATAAGGACTGGACTTCAAACCATACGTGGTAGTATTCAACTCGTACACACGAATCGGATCACAAGGTCTATCACGCCACAAAATCAATTGATACCGCCGGTCGTCCCGGTGGACGACAGATTGTCTGAACATCATACGGATGTCAGCAACGAAGACAATTTGATGACGGCGGAAATTGGTAAGTATTTCCGATATGTCCTTATGCAATTTAGGCCCGGAGTGTAGGCACTGATTCAGAGAAACTCCATTTGAGGTAGGAGCCGAACCATCAAAAACTACACGAATTTTGCCACCCGGTGTTTTCAACACGGCGTGGTGTGGCAAGAAGTAGTGCTCGACCGAGCGCCAGTCAATGTTAGAACGAGACATGTGACCTAGCATTTCATATTCACGCATGAAATCAATATATTTATTACGAAAGTCTGAGTCCCTAAGCATTCGGCGTTCCATGGACAATAACCTTCTTTCTGCTAAGGCATGGGAAGAACCGAGAGGGGGGCGTGAGACTTTAAAAGGCAAACGAGTAACAAAACGACCAGTGGCGAGGCGACCAGTGTTATTCTGGTAAAACAACTCACACTCTTGCTCCGCTGGATCGACTCTGGCTGCCTGAGGAGGTTCCTCAACTTCCCAGAAACGCTGGACAGCATCGGATAGGGATATTCCTACATCAACCGATTGGTCTTCAATCCGTGGGGTCATGACCCTCAACACGGGACCGAAAAAACTAAAACCAAAAATTGTCGGTATAGCTACTAAACCGTTAGGCTGAATAAAACGTTTTGTCCCAGACAAAATCAAACCGAGTACATCAGCCCCTAAGAGGAGGTCTACGGGTCCAGGTACAAACCACCGTGAGTCAGCAGGAGCTAACTCTGAAGTTAATTTTACAACGGCAGGGTTGACGTTTACCTGCGGGTGTCTGCCTAATATATTATTCAAAACAACAGCCTTGGCCATAATACGCGGGCCATCAACGACAGGCGAGAAACAAATTTCAATCTCACCTTTGAGACCATCCGCCTGAATACCACCAATGCCATATATTGCAGCATGGTGGGGCCTCCAAGGTAGGCCCAATCTCTCCACTAAGCAAAAGGATGCAAGGCAGCCTTGTGAACCCGAATCCAAAAGGGCACGTACAATCAAATAGTTACCCTTCGGGCCCCAGACCTTAACTGAGACCGTTGGCAGAAGGACGGTATCAGCTGGGGAGATAGTAGGTGGAGAGAGGGCCGCAACTACCTATTGCGAATAACCTCCGGGGAACGGAGGTTGCCAGTTGGAGTAAAGGTGGCTTTCCACTGGAGTGCTAAAATGTCTCCCTGGACGCACCAACTCCGGCGCTCTATAGCCCTTACTGCGACCTATCTGCGGCGGACGACGCTCCAGACGCGGCCGCTCGTGAAGCGGTGGTGAGAACCGCTCTGGAGTAGAACGCTTCCAAACCTCTGCACAATTCCTATCGAGATTAGGAGAGGGGCGAGGGGAGCCCCCGCCCATGGGCGGCGATCCCCGTCGCTGGTTCTTGTTAGAATGAACAGGAGGACGACTACAATGTCCATGGTGTTGGTCGGGATGCGGGCCCCCGCCCGTGCGGGGATGTCCAGCATCAACAAAACCGCCAACACCGTTTCGATTCAAACACAATATTCGGTGGTGCTTACCTCGGCAATGCGGGCAAGGATCCGACCCTGCACAGTCCCGCTGCAAATGCTGACCTAAACAAGTGTAGCACCACTTACGATTGTTGGCAATGCCACGTCGGTCTTTGACATTTCTATCAAGGAACTTCGGGCATGATGGTACCAGATGTCCATCCAAATTACAATATATACAGCGTTGCTGTACCTCGGTGACTGCATATTTATGAGGAGGGCGTCGTGGCTCTCCTATCCCATGACGGGGAGAGGGAGCACCGACACGACGCCGGTCCGGCAGAGGACGATCTGGGGCCCGAGAGGGGCCTTCAACACCAGAATTGTCCAGAACTCTGCACTCCTCATCCAAAAATTTCAAAAGGTCTTCAAACGGGGGAAGGTAAATGGTACTATCACCACCATACCGTTGCTCAAACCGGACCTTTAGATCAGTGGGCAATTTAGACAATACAATATGAAGCAGAATAAATGACCACTGATCTATGGGTAAGCCTAACCGCTTCAAAGCATTCAATGCTACCCTTAAGGGGTTCACTAGGTCAATGCGCAATGTGGCAGTCCTAATCAACCGAGGAAGGCCCAAAATCTGTGACACATGAACATCTGCCAAACGCCTGACGTTGGCATATCTACTTATCAAGAGTTCCCGAGCAGTGGAATAATTTTGATCAGTAACCTCTAGGTGGCTGATGAGCCCTAATGCCTCTTCCTTTAAGGTTGAGATCATGTATGCCAATTTCTGGCTTGGCGACAAATCCGTCCTAGCATCGACTAGACTGTTAAACAAGTCAAAATAGGCAGTCCAGCCTCCCAAATGACCGTCAAAATGGGGTAGGCCCAATGTTGGTAAGCGACCTAGCAAGGCAGAGTGGGAGGAGGTTTGCATCTCCCCCTTCAAAGCACCCTGTTTAGCAACCCTAGATGTGGCCTCCACAATCCCATCGGCCAACTCGTAGAACTGAGTGACATCTGCCTCAACCTTGGCAGCCAAAACCGAGTCCTCACTCGTGACAAGGGTAAGGAATTCTGCAAAGTATTTGTCTATGCTAGTCTGACGGGCTGGCAAATCCGAATGCCTTGCTAACAAAGCCTCTGACCTATCAGGTCTACTAATTAAAGAAGCTGCAGAGGTGACCCATCTCAATTCCGCTCCAATTTTACCGGCAAGATTTTTCAATGACATATTTTCAAACAAAATTAATAATCACAAACAAAAGAAAACAACAATTTATTTTTCTTGATTATCAAAACAAAATAAATCTTGTAATATGTCAGTGAAAAGGGTACAGGGAATATTTATTTATAAGTAAACACTTCACAAATAAAAACCAAGTATTTAAATCATTCAAATCAAACAAACAATAACCAAAGAAAATGATTTTAAGTTTTCAAACTACAATAACCAATACTGCAAATGATTTTAAGTGTTATACTTCAAGAACCAATAATACAAATGATTTTATGTGTTACTACAAAGAATAATATTACTATTTTCAATATCTTTATGTAATATTATGTAACACCAAATTTCAAACAAAATTTAATTATAAGATCAACTTTAATAATTTTATCAAACAACAAGAGGGTAGGTACACATTACCTAGGCAATTTATAGTTTAAGTTTCAATTTAAATCAATTAATTTAAACCAATTAATTTATGTGAATACAAATACCATTTAGTGAAAATGGTCACATAAGTTTAAACTATACTTTAGACACTCATATATGTATCTTAGTTAACTAGGTGGGCACCTACAACAAGTTATTTCAAAGATTCAATACAATGATAAAAAGTCAAGGTCAAAAGTACAAATTATGACACAAATTTACAGTAATAGATGAGATAGTATTATCTCCACAATAATCTATCTATGTCTTCATAACAAACAAACAAGAATTCAAAACAAAACCTTGACCTTTTAATCACCGGCAATACAAATAAGTTTTTCTAATTATTTGTTACAAATATGGTCAGAATACCTTTCAGACTGTGGAGATTAATTACAACCTAACAATACACAGCTGATAAGGTCTGTTTGACACATCCAAAACCAATATAGTATGCAAAGGGGACAAAATTACTGTGGGGAACCACGCTCTGCTACCAGAAAATGTAGGCTACCTGTATAGCCACAACCAAAATCGAACCAATGGGGCCCATGAGCATTGATATCAAACCTTGGACCATACAAGTACCCCTCCAAGCCGCGATATCATCCACGGCATTGGATATACGTATAGTGGTTTTGGTCAAACGCAATATAACCTTACAAAATATTTGCACTTACCAAGTCCGATTCTCGCTACCTCCGGTATGATTGGTCATCAGGGTGTCCCGGCTCTGTGCCTTCAACCCCAGATGGGGGGCGAGCCTTCTAAAGCGGTGTAAGGACCTACTCTAAGCTAAGGGACCACGAGGATTCGGATATGGGAAGGAAAATTGCTGCACAAAATGATGCACCACCACAAAACACCAATATTGATATATCGGAGGCTGAAGACACTTTCTTAGCCTATATACTTAAACTATATTCTATATAATTGCAACAAATCACGTTCACAAAATTATAACATGCGCAAGCGATCAAGTCGGAAGACGGAAGGGGTTCCGTTCAGTCTGTCAAGCAATGTTGCCAACTCAAAAGTAGTGAAGTGAACTATTTTTACAAATCGATTATGTCAAACAAATTATTGGTTGCGAACAAATGTTGTGACTAGATAACTATGTATTAAATCATATTTAGGTGTATGTGTAGTAAGTACTTCATAGCGTTTCATTACCATATACCAAAACTACTTTCTTATGGGTGCTCATAAAAGATTACATAAAATTGATAAGGGATTATATGAAATATATAGGCATAATAACTAATAACATCAACAGTAACTTATCTTCTATAAGCTTTACTAAGCCTTATTTACATTCTTGATGGGTTACTATGTGACAGATACGGAGTATTTATTTGACATTTGACAAGGTAATCTCAGTTTATTGTGATCGCTTTCTAATGGTGGGGCAGTCGGTATGCATGCTATGTGGTAAAAATATATTGCCATCATTTGAAATGGTTATGTATTCCAACATATACTATGATTCAAATGAGTATTTTAGATATTAATTTTGACAACGTATCTCCTATCAGAAGTGATATTAGTCCTAATCAAAAGATTTGAAAAAAAAAGATAGGTAAAGCTGTATGATTAAAGGAAGTCTATTTATAATACATGTAAATGAAATAGAGTATGAATAACTAACTTATAGCTAATCTGATGGATTACTTATCAAAAGGTGTAATGGCCTTAACAATTAATGTGTTATAGGGGGACGGCTTAAAACATGAAGGGACAAGTAACCTTTAAGTTAAAGCTGCTACTGGATGTCGAAGACTCGTGCCACTTCATTGCACCTGTATTTTTTGTTGAACAGCTGATAAATAATTGTGAGAGGGACGTAAATGTAGTTGAGGGGTTGTTTGTAAATTACATTCGCATTGTAGGGTTGAGTGAACTGTAGCAAGCGTGACTGATCGACCATGGGGTTCGTGACCTAATCGTTACATGTAAAAACTTTTTGGAGTATTTTATAAATTTTATATTGTATCTGGTTTCTACAAGCTTAACGTACCTGCTCTATTGCCAATTGGTTCATGTAGTAATTTAGTAAATACTTGTTTGATTTTTTTATTGTCAGTAAATCTTCTGCGTACGGCACAAATACAATGTACCAACTACTGGTAGGTAAACTAAAAGATTTATCAAAATAAAGTAACAATGCAATAAAGACAATGCAACAGGTGAACCAAAGAGTCCTTAACTGAATATATTTTTAACACTTTTTGATACCAAATTATGAACGGCACATCCCTCCTGTTTACACTTTTGCATCAGCAGACCCTCGTCCATCGACACACATCAAGCAAAGTTTACAGTTCCATATAAATAACACCGTTAGCGCTATAGTAAATAAATCACCCCTAAAAAAGTTCCCCAAATGTAAACAATATAGTGTGGCGTACCTGTCTGTTTGCACCTGCATAATCATTGACATTTCGTTCGCGTGTGGCAACTACGTGACTCACACAGTATCGTGAGGGTTACCCTCCGAAACATGCACCGTGTATAGTATTAATTTTAACAATCAGTTGCAGTGATGTTGTAGTAAGGGTAATTTCACGGATTTGGGGCTCGATCGATGGTTGCCAGCAATATGTTTTTATATTTTGAAGCCAGATTTATACTTGGAATAGGAACGCGGGCCTAAGTTAATAAGAAGAGCATTAACTATCTTACCCTAGATTAATTAAATGAAAATAGACAAAACGAGCCAATGAAATATTTCAATGTAAATTTTTATTGCATTCAAAAAACAATCACAATCAGACTTTCCTCAAGATTTAGTTTGCGTATTTATATTATAGTATTAACACGGACATATGCATATATAACACATTATGTATATTACTAAATATACATAAGGCGTTATATAATTGTTTTCCATCTCACAGGTAAAATATCTACATAGTAGTAGTAGTAGTAGGAAATAGTAGCTTATCTAAAGATAAGGATTTATAGCCTTATACCTATTGTATAGCGATTACATTAGAATTTTTATGTGACGGCGACGTCTGGGGAAGAAAAATGGTTTCGTGTATCGTAAATCTGGCTTTTTTATATTTACTTTACATTTGAATTTCAAATTACCTAATGAATTGTTGTACACATAGTATTTCTAGTACAGTAATATATTTAATTTTTATATTGAAAAAAAGAAAAAAAAATTGTCAAAGTTACTTAATTTGATATTCATATTTTATTTGTATTAGGTACCTACTATAGAATGGCACAAGTGATCAATTAATTCATACTCGAATTAATAACATTATTTTGAAAAAGGTCTGAACTAAATTAGTAAAATAATATCATCACACCAGAGCTCGATTCTTAAGAAACATATTTCTATTTGCATTACCATTCCCTATTTGTATTTAATATAATAGTTCAAACGAATAATCGTAATTGCATATGGCACGCCATTATTACGAGCTTCACTATACGCTAAAGAAATTGCAAAATTTTCGAGGAAACAACAGAAATACGACCCTCCGCGGATTGAGCAAGCGAAATTCCAACAAAAACGATTTTATGCAATTACGCTTAAGTTGTCCGGAGAGTTATTACTAAACCCAGAGCTCGGTCACGCCGACTATAATGTTCGCCGGGATCGCTCGTGCGACTCACGAGCTCTGCACAGCCTTATTCAGCAACGCCATACAACCTTTTAGCGTCTTTTTGCCATTTGCAAAGGCTATTTTTATGTAAGTACATGCCTTTAAGTAAGTTTTACTTTGTTCCTTTTTTAGATATTAGTTGGAAACAAGCCAAACATTTATAAGATATGTTGATTGCATTGAGAAATGGACCCCTACCCTACGTATATTGCTACTAAAATGGTATCGTTTATTCTTAGTTGATGAATTTTCCTCAAAATATCATGCCCATTACATAACCAAATATATTGTAAAGTCCAATATAAAATAGGCTTATGTGGCGGAGCTTAAATACTAAAGGATGTAATGGAAATAAGCAAAGAAATAGAGATGAAATAAATGTTGCCATTGGAGGAGCACGTATCAAAGACAGGGCAATGGTAACGCTGAACGATGTTGCATGCCTTCACGCGGTGCCTGTCCCTTATAGTGATGTTACTTGTGAGAATGTTTTAAGTCGAGGAGGCTTTGTATTTACCTCGTTTAAGTTGTTATAAATACTTTTAATTTTATTTATATAAGATGTTCAGTAGCAATTTGACCACAATCATATTGGTAATAGATTAGCACACAACTCTAGAAAGTAACATTTAATGATTTGAATAATATTAAACTTTTGAATAACATACCTACATGGGGTTGGTTCCGGAAATACTTTGGTGCTGAAAGAAGCTTAAACAATTTTTATTGGCAATAAGACATTTGTTTCTGGTAACTATTGAGGATCAACAGTTTATATGGATTTGCAGAATTTAAGTACATATTATATATACTTCTCCTTAATCAGAAGCTGTAACGTCATATCTCTAGTCTCTTTATACAACTATAACCACACTCGGTTTGGCTACATTATTAAGTACGAACATTATTGTTTTGAAATGTTAATGTCAACGTATCTAGTAGGTACCTGCAATGTGTGTGTGGCTAAATATTTCTTTTTAAGGTACCTCGAAGTTCTTTCAAAAGTACCATTCTATTCTTACGAGAACTTTAAGATTAAATTGAGATACGCATACTTACCGCATTGTGATGGTAACTTGCGTTTCTACGTAATGCAAGTAAAATAAGGCTTTCACTTGAGTTTCCTGCCAAAAGCGAAAGTTGTGATAAATCTCTTGAGATAACTCATTATCGTTTGCTTGTTAACTTGAGTTGTTGAATTATCTATGGGTTTATTTATAAATAACCTAAAGGCTTAGCTAACAATTTTCTCATCTTAAAGGGAGGTTTTATAAATTAGCCACAGTGAAATATTTAGCTTACTTTAGTATGGATGTTTCTTTTGCCAGATTTGTCTGTTATATTAAGAAGGATATTCTGATATCAAAATTCAGATTCATAACTTACACTAAGCAATAATATTTGAAATAACCTGTACCTACGGTGTATAATGAAATATACAATAAACTATGAACATTTATTTTATTTTATAATATTATAAAATACTGCATACAATATAATTTCACACTTTATTGACTTGATAAGGGGGAATGGGAGCAATGCCTCAAGAGATAAGCTTAAAAACGGCGAAGATTTCACTTTTTCCACGATCCGTGGCATTAGGGACAAATGGGGGATAATGGATGAAACGTCATCACTTTTGCAGCCTCACAAGTTAAGATTGCGTGATCGTATCGGATTTTCTGTTGATGTAAATAAAATATTGCTTTAATGAAACAAAAAAAAACACTTTATATACGTTGGATTTATTGTAAGTGGTACTTCTGTTACTGAACTTAATAGATAAACAATGCTTGAACTTAGACTGTATTTGTAAAATCGTTACAATAGTTTGTAATCATCGCATGAGAGGTCTATATAAATAATACGTTAATACCACAGTAGCACTAATGTCTACTAAGTATTGGTTACCCGATCAAAAATGTTGAAAATAAGACAGTTCCTAATATGTAACCGAAGCCTACCAAAACCATTTTCCACACCATTGGACTAATTGATAGCCTAGATGAATTTTGGTAGCTCATATGGTGAACATTAAATTCCGAAACTCTTGATAAATATTGAAGTCAGCCTGCTATATATAAATAAACCGAAACTTATGACCTCTCTCAAAGTGAGGTTTATTTAAGGTTAACGTAGAATTCCCCATCGACACCTTTCCGCTTTAGCGGTGCGCGGTGCTGCGAAAATGAGATTGGGTTTATTTTATTCCAAGTAAATTGCCAACCTGAGATTACGCAATATTTTAATAACAGAATGCCGCTTCTCACTGGGAATATACATTAATGATATTTATTTTATTGCTATCAATATGATACTTTTAAGGGTAAAGGACGAAGACATAGAAAAACATGTTTGTCACAAAATTTTAGTAAATAGACATGGAAAGGCTTATCAAATAATGTCTAAATCATGTGACAATTTCTTATGTTCTACATAAGAAATACATTTCAATTGTCATTTTATTTTCATAACATCCCATATAAAAAGATAATCAAAAATTATTATCAACAACATAAAAATAAATCATAAACCACGAACATTTTATTTGGAAGAATCTCGAAAATATTTAAGTCCATTGAATATTAATTTATAAAACGGTGCGTGTATTGTTCGAGACGGCCGGAACTCCGCTCCGTGGTCCCGAGGGATTCAATGACGTCATATTAATATCCGCCATAGCGGCACCAGGTTTCCGGTTTCCGGTTTTGTTGCATTTCGTTGAGCGATGTAATTACTGTACTGGATTTAATAGCGGTTTTTATAGCAGAGTTGTTAGTGAGACGTTTTATTTTCAAGTTTGGCCAGCGAATTAACGTTCTCATAATAGATACACTCACGTTCACAAACGAATATGAATGTGTTACGCAAGTTCAATTTTTATACAACACTTTCTATTTTCACTTTCATACTAAAAAGGATGATCCTTATGTAACGAATTGTGTTGGAATATATTACTCAGGTTAATTATATCAATTTGTCATTAAATTAAAACAATGTGATTTAAGAAATGAATGTGTCTGGGTTGTTTCCGTCTATTAGAGCTTCCGGGCTTCCCCCATCTTAATTTACGGCCATTGTTATAGTTGTAATGTACCTACATCGATTATGTAAGGGTAACATTGACATCTATAGAAAGTAGGTGTATAGCGAATGAAATCAATTACATTTCATGTTTAAACAATACGACAGGTTATATAGTTATCTCCTCGTTATCTCATTCGAAAATTAACTGTTCAAACATCGCGTGTAATCAAAATGTAAAACATAACTTTCAATTCAATTGGAACTGGTAAGCGCCGATTTGATTGAGTTGCAGTTTTTGCAACTAGTGCAAACAAATTCTATTTGTTTTGCTTCAATTTCAGCTTGTTACTCATATTTTGGATGAAAGTTTTATAAATTAAAATGGTACTCAACATTGAACTTTATTGATAGATGATAGAAATGTGATCCATTCAATTACTAAAACAAAATATAGGTAGGAAATAGCATTACACTTTTGCAAGTCTAATAAGCTCAATTATCTTGAACATCTCAATAAAACATCGTTTTTCTATTGATAACCTACTCATAATTGGGATCAATACAACATGCACTAGTGCTCATATCTGTCTAGGACTATCTCCTCCCATACCCAATTCGCCAATATTGTGTATGGGCGGAATAATCAGTCAGTCGATTTTGGTCAGCTGGTTACGGCTGGCTGAACCTCCTCTCGCGTCCAAGAGCGTATCAGTCCTATAACTACGCGTACCTCGGTTTATGCACGGCTACTCTTAATAATAAATGCACTAAGCTAGTCATGTAATGGTTGTATTGGACATAAGTCATAAATATTCAATGTGTTAAGTTCATTGGTTCGTCTCAACTTAATTATATTGTGATTAGTTCTACTATAGTTTAAAAGTTGTATATATAAACTAGTAAAATTTTGTAACTTCCGTAGTGAGGTCGGTAGGCGTCAGAGCCGGCTCTTTAGGAATGCACGGTTTTGCAACTGCGTCACGTATACAACCATGGGTGTAAAACTCGAACAGATATCTAGCCCTGTCCTTTTCTAATCTCGGAAGATAGAAAAGGCCATTCCTCCAATCTGCCTATACATAATGTTTTTTATGTCCGTCGTTGATTTATAATATACCTAATAATATGTTATATTGCAACCACATCATATTAAAATAGTCTTGACGAATAAAGTAGCTACCAGCATTTCATCTTCAACTTTATTTTACACAATGCATTACTAACGCCAGTAGAAATGTCAAACGAGTTCATTATGATGCATGTCGTCGCCTGCTCTTCCGTTCCATGGTATGACACAATTGACATGCTTGTGGGCGGACCGTAGAAAGTATAACTAAATTAATGCATAACGCCCTTTAAGAGCAGATTTTATCTTTACGATGTGGGTGTGGAGTTATGATCGGAAAACATAGATAATAATAGATTAGCTTTAACTTTCGATTTCGTGGAATTTTGATTGATCTTTTTATATCATGGCCATTTGCCAATCTAGGGCTGGAAGTTTTATTGATACCTACTGATTTTTGCATGCGGAGTCACATAGGATAGGATACAAGAAACGAACTGATATATAAATGATACAAGATTTGTAGATTATAATACACATAAACTAGTTTGTTGTGTAGCTTTGATTGCAGTGTCTCATTCATAAGGTTTAATATGTTAATTGCTTTTTTTTGATAAACTTGGATTTATTTATTTTCTCTATCAAAAGTTTGCGATCTACACTACAGCATGTAGGTATCTTTCATCCAATATTGGTATATTATAATTGCAAAAGTTACGTTAAGCACAGGTCACAGACAGGACTCAGCGGAGCTTTGCTTGTCAGTTTCTGGGACAGCTAAAGCCCCGTGTCACGACACTAGTGCCAGTGTCTAGGGAATTACACGTAGATATAGTGCGCCCGACTGCAACGTTGCCGACAAAATGTTGTCAGTGTTGGAAGCGCACCGTTGAATGCTAAATATGAAGCTTTATTGCAAGTATATGCAAAATATTTTATTATAATTTATGTGTAAAACCTTATTACTTTTATGTCATCGATTTATCATGCAGTGTTGATGACTATTATGAAGAGAAAGTATTATGCAATAAGGTATTTAATCATTATATTACCCTTTGTTTACTGACAATTTCAGGTAGGTAATTATGAAAAATGCACTAAAAATATATTTTTTGTGTTTTAGTGGGTTGTGATAGCGAGAAAAATAAATGGGTATGTCAAATCCAAGCCAAATATGTAGCCAAGTAGATAATAATAACTTTCTCAGGGTGATCGATATTATTTACCCATCAAACGGAATAAATGATCTCATCAATTATGCAATCCAGTTAACAGCGTATAGGCACCTGGTTATTGATAGCTCATTTGTACCTACCTAAAGCAATTTGATATTATTGAATTTAGGGGCTTTGAATAGAACATCGTAAACCAATTTGGGGTAAATCAAACAGTCCAGCGAAACCTATTGTTTCAGAAATGTAATAATATCAATGGCGGTTGTATTTCTTGAAAGGAACACCTTTATTTACATTAGACAATTGAGATTACTTTCACATGTGCAACATACCGAAACTGTGTCATAATTTAAGAGATACGCACTGAAAACTCGTTTTGTCTCGATTTGAGATGTGTTTTATTGTAAATGTTGAATTGGGTTGTGCACATTAGAAATATTTGGTATGTCAAGCGTAGCGATTGCGTTCTAAGGCTGGTTGCTTGAATTCTTGACATTGCACGGTATCCATCCATTGTTCAAATGCAGTAAACGCAACGCTTAGAATGTTAATTGTACATCGTTGGATCGGATTACAACTGCCTTTGTTTATTAACCACGCTCTGCAAACGTAAAACGGGACTGGCCTGTTTCCCTTGCGTGTTTGCTTGGGATCAGGTACTTACCTAAGTATTGTTATAACGAAGGGAAGGTCAAAGGATATTCTATCTTGTTGTCTCATCACTCAGCAGCGGTATCTGCTTACGTTTGTAACCACCTTAATATACAAGTTAACTTCTTGTGTAAGTACCTAATATAACTAGTATTTTAGAGAGTTGGAAAGAGTTTGTTATGTCTAGGATATTAGATTGGTTTACTTTGTCTGTTTTGTACGAATTTATTGAAACTTTTAAAATAAGAGTTAATATATAATATAAATAATCACTTCATAATCGCAATTTTAAATTTTGTTCTTGAGATTGTAATTCAGGTGAACCTATTCTTGGACAATATTTGATTCTTAAATTCATCTATTAAAAAGGCAGAGATCTAGTAGATATCAATTGTACAAGATATCGCCATATAACCTAAACTTGAGTACTTAAATGAAATTCCAGAAGACATTAAACATGATATCTGTGTGGTGTATAGTAAAACACGATTCTCCATATGGCGCTGCGGAGGCACTCGACTAGAGATGGGCGGTGGGAATAAACCCGAAAGGAATAAACCCGGGTTTATTCCCAAATGGGAAAGAACCGGGTGTTTACGTGGGAAGAAACCCAATGGACGGGTTTTTTCAATTGAAATGGTTTATACGATATATCTCTTAAACTATTCATTTGATTTAAAAAAATTGGTAACATTTTTTGTTGAAAATTAAATTCTCTACAACTTTGGTTCAGTAACTTTTTGTCGTAGAACTAGAAATAAAAAAGTTATAAGTGAAAATGTTCAGAAACTCGAGCAAACCGTTTCTTTTTGTGGAGCGATGTGTGGATGTCGAAAAGCAGTGCTGAAATGTTCTGCAGTGTGCTTTTATTGTTCTGGAGAGACTAAGAGCAAAATGGGGCTCTCAGAATGAATAAATAAAAATGACTTTGACGATGAATCGCCGACATTAACACCCCTTCCTTCTCCAGTTCTCACACTGATGTTCAATTCAGAAAGCTGATCAGATGCTGAGCCGCAGCTTGGTCCATCGAAAAAACTGAGGACGGAGTTCAGAAACGAACTGTGGCAAATAAATGCTAGCATACCGTTCTGCATTTACCGTTCTTTGTCCCTCAAGAGGAATAGTCGCAACATGGCCAGTTTTGGAGACAAACGTAGCCACCATTTTTTTGCAACACTCCGTGAACGAACAATTTTTGTTGGCTTTACTCATTTTCGAACACTCAAACTCGAGACTGGTTTTTGTTTCGAGTTCGTACGCGTATATCCAGGATTCGTCACCTGATGCGATGTTTTATATAGCATTTGAGGATCCAGCGTGTCTTTCGAAAGTACTGACGCACCAAGTAACACGAGCCGCTTTTTGCTCTTTATAGAGCGAATGCGGTATCCATCGGGAAAACAAATATTTTACACCTAATTGTTCATGCAAGATTATTTGTATTTGACTCATCTCAATGTCTAGAGTTGCCTGAATTTCGTAGTATATAACATGTCGATCTTCTTCAATCAGCTTACGCTCAGCATCAACGTTTTCTTGGGTGACTGCAGTTTTTGGACGACCTTGACGAGGATCATCACTGAACTTGATACGTCCACGTTGAAATTCAGCAAACCAGCGATGAATTGTAGTTTTGGGTGGGGCTTCATCACCAAATGCAGAAATCATCCGGTCAACACACTGTTTTTGTGTTAAACCACTTCGAAAGTCATAATAAATCATCGTTCTTGAATTTTCTCGAGTCCATTTTCTCAACGACTAAACAAGTTTGACAAAACCTTGTGACAAGACCGAGAATCGTTTTTTAAATAAATAAATGGTATTCGATTTGTAAAACCAAAGACTTTTCAATTTAAAAGATTTTAATATGACAGGAATGGTGGAAATATTCCATTCCCATACTTTTAGTGCAGCTCTCGTAGATATTGGCTCGTCATCATCGTCATTGTCATGATCTTTGTGTTTATGAAACAGGTTCCAATTGTATGAAATAAAAGGTATTTTTGCTGCCCTGTTTGTAGTCAATCTGTTTTTTTTGCGACTATGTATATGGACGTGCGTGCTAAACAATCGTTCTGTGGAAGCTGAAGTACAGGGAGCAGTTAGAATCCGTACTGCAACCCTACTCAACAATTTGGAACTGCAGAGTCCTCTCGACCAAACTACTGGGTCCATTTCTGTGACATCCTTCCATATAAATGGTCTACTCTATAAACCCTATTTAGCTCTATAATTGGATAAATAAACACCAACGACAATATTGTGCGATTGGTTAACGTCGTGTATACACTCCATCCACTTCGTGTTCTTCTTCTAATTCAATGCCTTGCTATCTTGGATCCAATTAATATGCAGCATAATGAATGGGTGTCAAACATTTATTTGTTCAGCTAATTACAGCATTTTTTATATCTTGTTTGTGATGCTCATTTAGAATGGATATGTCCGGAAATGCAAAATTAAATGTGGACTTCATATCTTTGATACCATATAAACTTCATTTATAAGTATTCCACTGCCTTCGAGTTTGAAAATAGTATCTGTTATAGGTTCCAGTAGTTTAATACAATTTTCTACTATTAACAGATCTACTGTTAATAGTAGAAAATTGTATTCTCCGAAATATTAGTTAAATGTAGTCGTTTAATGAGGTATATCGTTATTAGCAATGTCGTAAATATTTTTGATAAGGCGGTCATATAGCATTCAACCGGGACCTTTGTTCTAGGTTGATATAACCGGTATGATGTTCTAAGCGATGTCGCAGTAAACGGTTTTGACGTATTTATTGATTTTTTTAAAGTAAACAAAGTTAGATAAGCTCTAACTAGTAGTAATAGTACTTAAATAGTACGTACTATTTGATATATACTACACATAACATATTTGTAACATCGCTAAATATGAAAAAACCCGAATACTTTCCCATTTGGGAATTTTCCTCGGGTTCTTCGCTCAATATTCCTATTTTGGGTTCTTTCCCGGGTAAAATCCCATCACTACTTGTCGCTCAAAGCGGATGAACACACAGAAACAGACAGATATGAAGAAGCGGGTTTTGACTTTACTGCATGCACGTGTTTTGTTTCTAAGAATTAGAAAATACCCAACTAAATTAGCTCAAACTAGTAGTAATAGTACTTAGATAGTACGTACTATTTGATATATACATGTATCTACACATTACTTATTTGTTACATTGCTAAAAATGAAAAAACCCGAATACTTTCCCATTTGGGAATCTTCCTCGGGTTCTTTCCCTCAATCTTCCCATTTTGGGTTCTTTCCCGGGAAGAATCCCATCACTACACTCGACATCTCGCGAGCCGCTCGACTCGCCCGCCCCTCGAGGGCCCTCACCCTGGTCGAGACGGAGTATAATCGTATCTGTGTCTTCATTTTGTTACCTTATTGCGTAAATGTCAGTTTATACCGCTGTGATGTTTTAAAATGTGGCATTTAACACGAAATAATTGTGTCATTGTTATGAACATTTTGTAAATATAAATAGCTTCTGATATTCATTTCTGGATTATTGTGGTGTAAATATTTCCAATTATTTTCTCGTCCCTACCTCAAAATAATGGTTTATTATGTAAGCCCGAGATTAACTCTCAAAAGCCATTAAACTATTCCATTTTGCATCGTAGTCGATAAACCGACATGCCACAATTTAGAGCCCACCTGGCGATTTTGTGCACGCTCAAATGAGTTTCCCAAATTGGTGAATTGCACCACATCAAGAATTTCTATTGAATAAACTGAGGAATTAACAATATCACGTTTGTCCATTTTAGTTACTTTGTTCTGACCATATTTATAACGGTTTCAAATATTGTCTCGCCGATTACCTTTTACAATTTTCATTATCGTATTATGCCTTAGAAAATGTATGTTCTATATAAGTAACAATACGAATACCAAGGACATACAAACATAACATTATTACTAAGGCTATTTATTGCTTATTCATTCGTTAGAACTATTACCAGTTTTAATAAATAACATCTGGAATATATATAGGAAGGCATACCTAGTTGCGGAAAATATGGATTTTTAAATTTGATATAAGGTAACTTTGGTTTAGAGTACCTATGTCTTACCATTCCATCAGCTATTGATACAGATACCTAATGACAGTGAACAAATTCCTACGTAACTAGTAGGTACACTGGTATGACTCGTTTGATCGTGACTAGACGATTTAGTTTCAATAGGAAAGTTATTACTGGCATATTTATTTGAATACGTGGGTGCTTGCACAACACGGTTGCCATTATAAACCAATACCGAATGTCTACATATATGTACTTAACAATCGTGATTCAGAGTGCAATAAACTTGTGATTGTGACTCATGTAGATTGTTTAGGAATCTCTTGATTGCTATTTAAGATTTGCTCTTATCAATCACTGCACCGTTATATCCTGCACAGACTATTGTCTGCCTATTTGCATTTCCTTCAATTACGTCGTTATTGGTTCATGAAATACTATTCAATGAATGAATATTTCCTCTACTTAATTTGCTATCTCATTTAAGTACTATACCTACCTATATAAATATATTATGGATGTACTCCAATATGCATGGCCACGATCACACGATGCGTACTCGAATTCGTAACATTGAATGCGGTGGGCATAAATAAAAAGCTAGCTGGAACTTTGAAGTGAAGAAAAATAAGCTAATACCAGCTTTGTTATGAAGATTTGTTGTCAAGGATCTTCTAGTCGTCTGCAAGTTACCACCACGCTAAGGGCCAGTTGTTTACTTATTCATCGTAGGTTGTACATGTGATAAGTACATAATTCTATGAAAGTAGGTACATATATCGTTCATTACAAGAGAAAGGCTTCCGGCGTTTTTGTGAAACTGGTTGTGGTTATTCTTCTCGCTCTAGCCGCAATCCCGCTTATAACGCCCAGGGTATGCGTCTAAACAAAGTTTAATTTTTATAATACGTGTAGTTAGGTTCGTAAAAAGTGCTAACTTTTTCTAGCTTTATAAATAAAATTTCTAACTTAAAATGTTTAATCCAAGAAACGTGTATTAAATTTTAATTTTATATTTTCATCAACAAGATCGGAGTATTAACATTGTTCCTAGTGTCGTGAAATCTAAACAATAAAACGACTGTAAGATTTCATACATTTTTAAAATTGAAAAATATATTTGTAATATCAAACCAAGCTGCACCTGGTGAGCAATTTTGCTGAATGTAATTCTTTTCCGACTCGCTTACCTACGATCTGGATGCCTAGTAGGTATGGTAACGAGTAATATTTCGGTATGAATATTATTTTCTGAATTTACAGCGGTTTTTTATAATCATTATAAATTTAACCGTTTAGCTATATTTTCACATATTTACTATTTATTTATGGATGTCACCTTAAAGCAAGGCAAGAATGCAATGCAGAACACTTAACTCTTGTATTTTCAATGCGACGTGCAAGGTCGCCAGCCGCATTGCCTGACGTGCTCGAGTCAAGGCCAGGGTAGTGAGGAACTGCTATGGGGCGCCTTGGGTGGCAACGCGTAAATTTAATAGCAATACGATTTTTAGTATGAAGATAATGACAATAGTAGGTAAAGGTCATGTAAGAAACAAAATGGGTTTCTATCAATAAATTCATTGATATTTTAATACGACGAAGATATTCGTATACCGGTGTAACGTCACTTTATAAAACGGATAGGTACATCGAACCTCTTATAAAAAAGTTAGTCAAAATAAAAGTTGAGAGTCAAAAAGTTTGATGTCAACAATACTCGAACTTAGACATTGTCGTGGTAAAGGAACTTTCCTCTTATTATCCCCCTAAAGTGCCAGCTTTATATTTTCTGTGTCATCTAGAAATATTGACAAGTTAAGATATGTTTAAGAGAACAAGGATATTACCTACTTCACTACTAGAAAAAACTAACGTAACTACATTCTTAAAATGTTCTTTTTGTTTATTACAGTAGTTACTTATTACAGACCTATTATGCAAAGGATATAATTAAATAACTAACAGACATTCTGACAGAAGCTATCAGTATCTACCTACTTATTATTACTTATTGGAATGGAAATGATACATATTTTTCATATTCTTTCATCATCCTCATCATCAGCTTATACACGTCTCTACCAAGGAGATCGATCCTCCCCTAACAATGAGGGGGTCTAGGCCATAGTCCACCACGCGGGCCTAGTGCAGATTGGCGGACTTCACAAGCCTTTGACATATTTTATTCTTTATAGGTACCTAAATATAACCGAATGATGATAAGTTGTGTGATGCATAAGATGAAATATGTAAATAAGATGAAATAGTTAAGTAGGTGCCGTTCAAAGATCAAGTTAAGTTTCTACCAAAGCTCATCTAAATGTGCACTTTTAGAGTAGTGGCGGTGAACTATTTTGCATCAACGAATTTTCAAGACAAAGCCCCATTTGCAAGTAACATTTGCGCCCACTTGCATCTTCTCTTGACTTTATTGCTTTTTCTAGCCATTCATTAATTAGATAGAGCTTGTAAGCATAAGGTAATGTACTTATTTCCTAAGTAACTTATTTCTTAGATAAGTAACGTTTTCATTAAAGCAATCATGTATAAGGATTTTTGGCTCTGATGCCATACGCAACATATTATATGATACAAAGCACCTATAATACCTGTGAAGCTATATTTATTTTATCACTGTTTGATGAAAATATAACAAGAATAAAACAATATAGTTTCATAATAGATATTTGATCCGAAACTGTTTGCTTAATTCTTTTGCATAATCATGTTTGATTTCAGAGTATATTCGATATTGAATCATTCGTTAGTTGATGATAAGAACAAACCATCTATTTTACGTTCTCGGATAAATGTTTAAAATGAAGCGAAATTAATTAATATAAGAAATTATTCATTAAATTTATTTCAAATTAACTACTAGGTACTTCTTTTTGTAACAAAATTTATTATTAATAGTTATTCAAAGACACAGAAATATTGTTTGTTACTAAAATATATACCTACCTACCAGCATTTTAAAAGCCTTCAATACCATATCACTTCAATCTGTTCCGAATCTGTAATTGGAAGAGCGAGTAAACAATGTGAAACTTGCAATACGAACGTATCAGAAATTCCAGTCGGCATTGATACAAAGTAAGTAAAAAGCACTGGATGTTTTTACCTTGATACGTGAGGAGCGACGAGTGATGACTGACGCCTGTCGTCGCTGCCGCTGCCGCGCCCTCTATAGGTAGCTTTCCATATAAGGCCCGTCTCGTCATTCGTCTAGCCTGTACGCTGATTGCATAGAATGCTTTTCTCTGCGTTCTTTCCCTTCACACGGCAAAACTTACCCCCTACTGTGAGCTCGTAGTTTATGACTCAAGAATAGTAAAGAATGCACCGAGTTTCAAAGCTCTTATGAAAAAGTACGACTCACATTCTTCATGTATGAACTCCATTGCACTTTGGAAGGAACTTATGAGTAATAGGGATTCCGAAAACTTTGAGAATTTTTTGTTCTTTGCATGCTCCTACTCTGTTCAAACGTTTAAAATGTCTAGAATGCATTGCTTCACTTTAGATATAAGATGTTCTTTGAAAGTAAGTGATATTATATAGTGATATTATTCTTCGGAAAAAAAAACATCCGAATGGCAATACAGCTTACGCGTATAGTGTTTAATGCTTTCGTTTTTAAAGCTCGTACGAACATGGGAAAAGTATATTATTTTCTTCGTTTGTAAGTCACGAGTTATTTGTTCCCACGGGCTCGCCGACTGATCGACGACGAGGAACTCCCTAAGAGAATGCCAAATATTTTTATATCATACTAATCATACTATTCGTATAGGTAGCTTTTAGTTTTAATGTATAATTATATATATTTTATGATAGTCCAGTATACATTGTTGCTATATCTACTGGGTCAACCTACATACCTTGTATACACGTCATTATCGTAAAATTACAATTAAAATGAATGAACTACAAATTTGCTCAGTTTTTACAATGTAAAGGTTTTAAATAAATAAATAAATAAATAAATATCCTGGGACATTTTTCACACACGGCCAATCTGATTCCAAATTAAGCATCAAAGAGAGCTTGTGTTATGGTAACCAGATAGCTGATATACTACATATACTACTTTTAAATACATACTTATATAGATATTTACAACCAGACACAGGACAAACAGACATATTCATGCATACAAATGTTTGTCCTGGGTAGGAATCGAACCCACGACCCGCGGCTTGAAAGTCAGGGTCACTAACCACAAGGCCAACCGGGCTGTCAAAAGTGTTTAAACATGCTTATATCATCAGCAGTTTACTACATCTGGAGAAAATTAATTTAAAAGCTTTTGACGCAGATTTAGGGACCAATATTAACATGCAAATAGTCCCATTACCCAATTATATAGGTATTTTCTGTAATGTTGGAAAGGCAGTTTGATATTGTGGGCCATCTGCGAAAAGTAAAAGCCTTTTGAGGCATACCGATCGTCCCTGTTTGTGAATAAATTATGTAGCCCAGTGTATAAAACCTTAAATTTTGCAACCTTTTATGCCTGAATAATGTTATGGTTATTCTTGTGGTTTTTCTATTTGAATATACTAAAAATGTATCAATATAAGTCAGATTTTTTATATTGAAATCTAGTTAAAATAGATATATCGGTACACTAAATATTATAATATAGAATATACCTACTATAAAATAATTTACAAATCCCGCATACCGTATTTTCGTGGGTACTTGAACTCCACTATGCAAATAATGTTCTTATTGCCATAAAGTGTCATCATTGTACCTTTATCAACAACCAAAAACTTGCTGACGCAAGTCGATCGTCATTTCATTTGTTAATCAAAATGTTAACACGGGTAATTGGATTGGATATCTGGTTCAACAAGATTTCTATCTTCGTATATTCCGCAACAAAGGTCTAACTACTTTTTGACCTTCCACGTTAATGATTCAAGGGAATCTCGGGGTAAAGCAAAAATCTAATTCAGCGCAAATGGTATTAACCTTATCTTCTGGCTGCCAGCGAATTAGCACGCGATAGCAAATTAGTAAAGCAAATAGCGGCATCGGATAAATATTGGAATAAAAGAAACAACGTAAGATACCTATGTACAATTGAACTTTGGCAATCAGAGGCTGATAACAAGCCTGGGAAATCGTAAGATGTAGGTTCGTTCACATCAACTGGAATAAACTGCGAAAGGTTCGAAGGGTGTATCGATTACATACATTGTTTATTCAAAATAAAGTTAAAGTAAAGATGTTTAGTGATTATCGTTTTAATAACGTCTTATATACCTATATGTTCTCCATGTTATTAATGTTTTGATGTTCTTGCTTACTTCAAACATCTTTGTGCTTACTTATCAACTTTATAAAGTTTGGTTTGTGGCGAATAATTTAAGTTTGTTAATTATACGTAACATCTGTATGATTATTTATGTGTATAAAGGGTAATTTTGGACTAGCTTCCGTCCCGCGGTTTCTACGCCTTCCGGGGATATCTTCAACATTCACGGGATAAAAATAATCTTATGTATTAAGTAACCCAGAACAAACTCTATTCGTGCGTCATGTTTAGTAGAAACAGCTTTAGCATAAGCAGGTATTAGCGTAGTAGACATTCTTATGATTTTTATGTAATAATAGTATATATGAAGTAGAAATACAATAGATAGCAATAGATAAATAATTGGTTACAACATATTCTGGAGTAATATCAAATAAATGTCAGCAAACTGTAGTAAGTAATGTAATATTTTACAAAAGGGTTAACAACAAGTTAGGCATATTTAATCTAAAATCGATTGAGTCGGCATTCATAGTTCAAGTAGAGCACTCCTCCTGACAATGCAAACGAGGCTCTAGAGTCCTCAGGTTTCGCAATAGATTGCTTCCCTGCCTGAGGCGTCTATCGCGGTCTGGGCCTTTGGTGGCACCTCGAGGGATCTCCGTGGAAGCGGTGAATTGTAATGTTTCTTTTCATTCCGTGCCAAACTACAGGCAACTCGAGATATACCTTGCCACAAACGGTAATATGATGATATTCGTTCTTATTACACTTTTGATTCGATCAGGGCCGGTCTGCGGTAAAGTCGTTTTATGAATTTATTTTCATCCATTACGTTTGTATTCGTTTGTGAATTAATATTGTACGATTTGGTTATAGTCTTGTTTTACAAATAGCGATTTCTAGAAAATTCTAATACGTATCCTATAATTACAATATTTCAAATAGACACACCCATATAAACAGTATAAGTGGAACGAGCAATCCAGAGTTAAAGACCACAATTCATATAAGGATCAGTTTCATTACTGGTGATTAGACTAACCACTAATGTCTGGCTACAGACGTTTGCGCAAAAGATCTAGTAATTCCAGTACAAAATAGCGCGTCGATCGTTGGTTAAATCCTTTGCGCGCGCACCTCCTTACCGCTGTTGGATCTATGATTCAGTATTAAAGGGTGCCATTAGGTTCCTGGCGTGATTCTAAGGGGATAGCGTTTTGTAATTTTTTTTTTACATAAATTACTTAGGACATGTGACACGTCCTAACATTGACATCATTGTATGCTTCATAAATTATTTGATTTCTAAAGTAAGTATACAGAAGTAAATAGTTGACGACACATTAATATGACTTCAAGGACACATAATAATCACAATATAGTTTTTGACAAAAAACTGCGCCCGTGCGATATCAGTATACTCACCAACAAATAATTCAAGTTTAACAAAAACGCTTAAACCTTATAATATAAACGAAGGTTTCTTCGTGGGCTGGGGGAGGGGATTCGCACAAAAACTCGGAGTGTTCGCCATTTAATCACCAGCTCCATATTTATGAAGCGACCGAGCTTGCCCGGCGACATTCTTAGACTGAGCCTGGAGGAACCACTGCATCTATGGTTGCCTGGTACACTGAGATTACTAATTGCTTTCATGATATTGTTTTAGAGTTGGTTTTCCTATTTGAAAAGGATGAAACTATATAATTAGTCAAAACTATAGTCCTTATTAGCCAGACCCTTAAGTAAATTAGACGTTCAATTCCAATGAAAAATGGTTATAATATTTTAATCGCTATACATTCAAACAAAATGTAACTAATTAATTTTCAGATGGGACATTCTTCTTCAAAAGATAATTGGCAACAAATTAAGTACCAAAAACATTTTGAACGCCATTTAAGTCACTCTTATGTTACATGCCAAAGACCTGTTGAAGTAATCATTAATATGTTGTCAGACAAGTTGGTGGTCGGTAAACGCGACAAAAAATCACTGACTGATTTATCTAGTGATGTTAATATGTGTGATTATCTTTGCAAGTAATAAAAGCTTAACTACCTATGAAGAGTCGTTGCTTTTAATTAAGAATCACAATGGGGTGGGTGGTCGATAAATTGTTTTACATAATTATCTATTTTAATAATATAAATCTATAAATAGTCGTATTATCACTATTTAAGTATTTTATTCTATGTGTAATAAGTGTATATGTAACTGTTAACATATATATAATATGTTGCACGAGCTATCATCGCATCTGCGTAGTTCCTGTTCCCGTTGGAATGAGGAACATAGGCTATGTCCCTTCCTGATATCGCAGCTTTCCATTGGTGAAAGAGTTATTCAGTTCATCCCAATCTGTTATATGGAGCCTATTCGTTACAAACAAATAAAACATACAATTTTTCCTCTTCATTATATTAGTATAGATAACCTCTCTGAACTATTGAATAGCCATTGTGATGAAAATATAAGCGTAATTTGCACCGTGCAACTTAAATTGTTGTCATATCTGTAAGATCGTTTTCATCAGTCATTGTCATCATCAGGTTTTAAGGTCACGCTTCAATGGGCAGGCAATCGAATGTTACAAAATATTTTAATGATAAACACCGTTTATTTAGGACAAGACCTTGATTGCATGTTTTAATTAACACTTCTAGCATGGTAATCGTATTTGTAGACAGTTATTTAAGGTGGCGATTAAAATATTGCGAAAACATGAAAAGTACTTCGAGCAAGGCAACCTTTTTAGAGCAATCAAGTTGCAGTGGCAATTAAATATTTATCAAGACACAGAGCAACGGATGTTGTTGGTATCTATTGGTTTCGTAATCGAGTCTTTATCTTGAATTCTATGTAGATGGTTTCCTTTTCAAACAAAACTGGGTATATCGACGTAAATACAAGGACGACGAGTAAGAGGATAAACTCGATCGTTGAAAATCGGTTTCACGATAGAAATAGCAGTCTACAGCAAACATAGATATAATGAAATAGGCAGAAGCGTAGGCGTATCCCAAACAATGATGGTTGTAACAGTAAGATACGGAATCGGACTTTATGGCAATATGTTTTGTTCCGTACCGTCCACAAATAGCCCAATTCTCACCAGAGTGATCATTGTAAGTGATCTTGGAGGCGACGAACAATTCGCATAGAGGAGGTTTAATTAACCCTCTACCTATTGCTACTAGTTTACGACAACACCCTTGAGGGTTGTAAAGGATCCTGCTTTACATATACCTACACGTTAAGGATAAATACGAGCGAATGTCAAGGTATTTTTACAATATCATATCATTTGTTATGTCATAAGTTTATCCTAGAGCGTGTATAGTGATCCAATCTTTTAGATAGTATATATTCTGCTTATATTATAAACGTAAAAATTAGTGATTATGGATGTTTGTAAATAACGATCAATAAAATATTTTGTATAGTCGGATTAATAATTCGAGTCAGTGAAGTGACAAGTGCAACTGTCACTGATACAAAAAAGGGTGACCCGCTACAATAGTGATGTACGGCAGTTTTGTTCTTTCAGTATCCGATACATAAATCTAGTCGAAAATCCCAAAATTTCATTTTTTTAAACTAAATTTGAATTTAATTATAACCAAAATTAAATAAATAAAACCAAATAAATGTTATTAATTTAATTAACCTAACATAGGCTAATCATCCAATTCATGCTTAATTAAAAAAAAATGAATAAATGTACGAATAAATATAATTTATTTGTCCAGTACCCGTACAAATAGTCACTTCCAAAACAAAATGGGGTCCATAGCGTGACAAGTGATTACTATAGTTCTTCCAATAGCCCAAAACAAATAATATACATAAGAGTATTTTATGTAATATTTAATTACCTACCGTGTATGTCTTCTGTTTTATTACCATAAATTACATATTTTTATTTATATAAAGGCAATTTGACATTGAATAAAAAAAAAGGAAACTCTAGTCGAGTTTCCTTTGTCCTTAGCCGACTTTTAGTTGTAAAAATTTGAATCTACCACAACACTATTTATTTGGGACTAAAAAACTGCAACACTGGAAACTTCATTTCTCTGCCTACAATGAATAATCTGAGTATAGATGTCAATTTTCTCATTACATTGTAATTTTCTCATCTAAGAGCCACCGGGTTAAACAGGGCAGAAATCTATATTGGAAACTAAAATTGACCTAGCGTATTATATAGATACTCGTAAATATTCAAATAATAAATACGAAATCACTAGTCTATAAAATAAAAGTTTCTAGAAAATATATAAAGGTTATTCATGTTGTAAAATACTGTATTATGGAATAAGCTAACAATATAAAGACGTCGGTAACTATGAATAATGGGATAGTTCAAGACAGAGTGCAGCTGGAGAATTCACGATATACGCGATAAACAAGCCAATGTTTTCAAGTTATTTTGGGTCAGGTTACTTGGGCGTGTATTTCTAGAATATCTATTGTTAGATACCTACATATTTGGTGTCAATTTTAACTTCCGATCGCGATTTTCCTGGTAACTACAGTTTTATTTATGAAAATAATTAAATTGTTGTTTCATTTTAAAAAGCTTTATGACTCTGTGTCAATTGTTATTATACAATATATTTGTAAATCATAAAATTTATACAATTAAACTTTCCTTTGAATATAAGCCGCCCCTAATAAGATTGACTTGAAATCAACATCATAGAGAATAATAAAGTACCTTCCCATAACAAAGTGATCCAAGAAAGTAGATAACTTAATTAAAATACCCTTCAGAGATACCTAACTGTCCGTCCGTCGTCGGTCCCTAACAAACAATGTTTAACATAGTCTAAGTTGCTTAACTACATAAAAAATGTAAAAAAGTTCCTGTGTAAACATTGCTCTTATTGCCTCCCCTTTGCAAGGACCGTGTACACTGGCCGGTCTGAGGCTGAGGTACACAACTGTCTTGTGTCCCGTGGATTTAATAAACAATTTCTTTTATGATGCGAATTGTGTTCACTTTGAGGTTTGCATTGAACGCATTGTTTGCATTGTTGCCTTAGAAACATTGTATACAAATATTTTTTGGAATTCCTTAGCTAAATGGTTAGCGTTGTTGTCAGGTAGGACGTGGGTTCGATTCAGCAATCGGAACACAGTAAATTTTTGTTTTGAAATACCTATTTATTGTATTTAATTTTGAACACATTTCGGCGGATATGTGGTGGTAATTCTCCCTGTCAGTAATTATGGTTAATTTATACTTTGAACATAATATATTTTAAATAATCTTGGAAATAGTAATCTAATGTACAAGCTCATCAATGTAATTCTTTGGCAAACAAGCCGCTGTCGGCACCTCAGCAGACGTAGTAACGTAGCGGTCCCATCGAGCTCATTACTCTTACCGGTTCACTGTGGGACTGTAATGGCATTTGAGGTGCTAATTGCTAATCTATTGCTTGCCTACTTCTAAGTGCTGCTCTTCAATTATCTACTTATTGTAGTGATTCAATGAGATATACGTTCCTTTTGTGAAATGGCTTTTTGTACTGTTCAGGCGCTTTTAAAAACATTAAGCGAATGCGTTCTTTGAATATTGAAATCGTATAGACTTATGACCTTTACAAAGCGCGTATTATTTAATCAATGAATGTTTATATTTGGTTCCTTGCAAAAATTATAATATTCCGTTTTATAAACGGACACTAAATAGGTGGGCAAAAAATCAGGAATTTAAAATCTGAAGAAAACAACTTGGCTGCAAGACGTTTGAAAGAGGACAGGAAGCGCCATTGACCTGCTTTGCCCTGTTTGAGAAAAATAGTCAACATTTTTATGAAATTGCAGGAAGACTGTAATTAATTTCTTTTTAACGTTTAGGTATTCTTTATTAAGGTAGGTAGCTATTTGCTATTCTATCTCTTAATATAACAGTTTCATCATTATGTAAGCGATCGACTTGGAAGAACTATTTATATCACATATGATGTAACCAAGGTCCATAACGGGTAGGCAGTTGGTCAGATACTAAAAGTAGAAACAATGGAGTTGGTTTACGTAACAGAAAGTCGTCAGTCACGGCGTCTGCTAAAACGTGACCAGCCGACTATTCGCTGAAAGCGGTAGCCAGTCTTTTTAATTGACGGTGAAAGTTTTGAAAGCTGGTTCCACATTGCAACAAGGACTGTCGTAAATAAACCCGCTCAACTTCAACCCTACATTTGCTATGATTACAACATAAGGAAAGAAAAAATACGCTAGAATATTTCCACTGGGTGACATAATGCTCTCTGCGGCTCTGCGACGGATTTACGATTTACTTTCCGCGGTTAACAGTTATAAAACTGCGTCGACTGTAGTATTGATGGCAGTTGGAACTACAAGCTTTGTTGCTCTGTTGTTAAAGTTTGTATTTGTATAGCAGCTACAGAAACTCCGTTAAAATGATATTATTTGCGTGGCCGCATCGCACGTAAACAGGCGTAACCTTTGCGGTGAGATAAAGTATGAAGCGGCAAAATTAGTATCTTAGAAAGGCTGTAATGTGTCATATAAAAGCGTGCTTTTGGTCATGGTGGAATCGCTTCTTACAAGATTCCATCACATAGTACCGGCGCACGGCAATAATAGCTTTTTGAGTATGAAAAAATCAAAACCCTCTAAATTTATTATCTAACCGGCAAATGATATAGCCATCTTCGTCGGTCTAACTAAGATTATAACCCGGTTGGTCTATAATAAATAAGATGCTATAACCCTGTGGCAACGGTGAAACCCCGTGGTAAGAGCTAGTTTTATATTTTATTTATATGATGTACCTACTATTTAGACTTAATCTTAGTTACCTACTTTTTTATATTATGTCTTGCTTAGTGAGCCGCTATTACATTTAACATATGAAGTTAGAAATATTTTGTTAGTGTTACCAGTTCTAGAGATTCACTATCACTTAGATTTATTGATGCAGTGTAGATTCATGTCTGCCGAATGCATTTTAGTTAAATTGAAATCCAACTCTTATTTCAACAGCATAAAGTTCTATATTGGATAGGGAATGTGACGGTCTAGCCTTTCAGCCTATAAACCAGAACCCTAAAGCCAGTGAGCACAGATGATGGTATTATTCCCACTGTGCAGCGAGACAATCAGATGTGACAGTTGCGTAAGCCTGCATCCGCCATTTATTTGTTCACTTTGAATTCAATAGTGCAAAATATTTTCGGGTGTAAAAACATAATGATATGAAGGATATCTTTTCATTTTTTATTGTAGGATTTTTTGGTTTTCATTGATAACCGCGGAGACTTTAGGTACTTGTGTCTTATAACAACTCCACCTGCAAAATTTACTTATTCTATAACCCAAAATAAGGTTGAAATTAAACGCATTATAATTATTGAGACATTTAACAATGTAATTATTTAATCGATTAACTTCAAATAACTTATCTTAATTTTTCAACAATAGCTTTACCTTCATAAAAAACCGTTTATAGGTAAATATTATCTAGTAGGTACTCGTCTCAGTACCTGTAAACATATTGAGTTGTTAATCTGTAGCTACACAAAAGGCTTGATTGAGCCTGTGTGTGACGCAATCAATGCCGCTTCAGAGGCGGTGAATCGAAACAAATTAACTCAGCTTGTTGACGACATTAACTTTAATTTCCGAAGCTAAACTAATTTTCAGTTATGAATAATATTTCAATACATTGTATGTATTTTGCACATTAATTGACCATTATTCGAGACGATTGGCGTCTCTCATAATAATCTATTAATACAAGAAAGCATTAACAACAAAATAAAAATATAGTATTAAGAGTGTACGCTATTTACTCTTGCTCTTATAGTCAAAGGCTTAGTTATCTTTAAGTGTAATAGATATATTGTATCCTAGTTATATTGTATTACATATAAATTGCTATAAAGTATTAATAATAATAATAATAATAATTTTATTTATTTAGTAAATCTTCACAATACAGTTACCGGGGCCTCCCAGAAGGTAATCTAAAGATACCTGTGTTGGGAATGCCTCGCTCTTCCAAATGTTAACTTAAATTAAGATTCACAAACAGTTAATTACATGTTATAAAAATTAATAAAAACAAAGAAAAGTAACTACAAATAAGTTGATAAAAACAAAATTATGTTGGATGCGTGTAAGGATAAATGTGTAGGGCTTATGAGTGGTGTGTGTATGTGTCTGGTGCATGCGTGTTTGTATGTGAAGTGTGTGCGTGTGTGTGTGTGGGTGTGTGTATGCGGGTGTGTGCGGGTGTGTATGTGCGTGGATGTGTGAGTGTGTATGTATGGTGTGAGGGTATGTATGGAGTAATGAGAAGTTGTGATTGCGAGGTGTGGGGTGTATCTATTGAGTTATGTGAGTATGTTTACATCAACATTTATCTAATGTAGGATTATTTAATCAGGATGTCTTCGACGTCATTATATTTTTGAGTTTGAAGCCATTTTATTACTTTTTTCTTAGTTTCGTACAGTTCCTTGGGATAGATATTAAGGATGCGATTTATTTTGTTATAAATACGGGGGGCTTGAGAAGTGTGGGGGCTATTATATCGCATCTTCTTCTTTTAAGTTTAGTCTGGTCATAAGGTAACGCTTTGTGTTGTCCTAATATGATCTCCAGAATATATAGTTTCCTAACCGTGAGAAGTTTAGAAATGTCATATAGTGTTTCAGTAGAATATCTAAAAGGCTTGCGGTACATAACCTTAATCAAGGATCTTTGTGCCCGTTCCAAGTCAATGAAATAAGATTTGGCTGCACCACCCCATACCGAGATGCAGTATGTAATTATAGATTGCGCTAAAGCTGTATATATTTTGTTCAACAACTCCATACTCATAACATTTCTTAACGATTTGAAAACCCAAATGAGCTTTCTTACCCGCGTTATAGTGAGTTCAAGATGTGGGTACCAGCTTAATCTTTGATCAACAATAATACCAAGGTATTTAATAGAGCTGGCCTTTTGAATTACTGGACAATTGCAGACATAGGGAAGAATACGACGACAAGAATGAATTTTAATATCAAGGTCAGAAGGCTGCGAATTTTTGTATGGAGCAAAACATACATAGTTTGTTTTTTGGACGTTAAGTGAAAGGAGATTATCACTAAGCCACTGACTTATTTTAGACAGGCCACTTTCAGCCGTCTCCCTAACTTTGTCCCACGTCTTAGCTGTAAATATAACCGCAGTGTCATCCGCATATGACAGAATCCTCCCCCAGACGCTACTAAGGTTACAAAGATCATTTATATATATCAAAAAGAGCGTCGGACCGAGGACACTGCCCTGTGGAACACCAAACGTAACATCTTCTTCATCGCTAAGATAATTTCCAATTTTTACCGACTGTTTCCGGTTTTGGAGGTAACTACTGAGTAGGGAGAGAGTGGTACCTCGAAATCCAATGTTCTCCAGTCTGCGAATAAGTATAGGGATAGAGACGGTGTCAAACGCTTTCTTGAGATCAAGAAAGGCCACAAGACATTTGTTACCCTTGTCTACTTCTTTTGTTATTACGGAGGCAAGTTCCGTAATAGCGTCCTGAGTTGACCTTCCTTTTCTAAAACCGTATTGAGAGGTGGATAAAATGTTATATTTGGTTAAATAATTTGTAATCCTAGAGTGCAATAGCCTCTCAATGATTTTAGAGATGGATGTCAACAAAGAGATAGGTCTGTAGTTGTTGACTTCTTCTCTATCTAGGTGCGTGTCTACGGTAGTAGTTTGAGAAGGTGCAAAGCGATTCAAGATATTTTCAGCTAGTGTTTGTCCGATGTTAATAAAATATTTGTTTACTTGGTTAACTGAGGATTGTGGGCAGAGGTTTAATTTAAGTAGGTCAACATTTGAAGTCGTAGATGATTTGTAGTTTGTAATTTCGTTAATGGTAGACCAGAGTACCCGTGGGTTTTTAGCAGATGCTGTTATTTTATCTTTATTGTATTGATTTTTTAGTTTCCTTATTAAATTCACACAGAATGTCCGATATCGTTTATATGTTATTTGTAAAATTTGATTATGGGGATTTAATTTAAGTTTTATGTATATAGTATTTCTTAGCCTAATACACTGTAGGACTCCCTTTGTTATCCAGGGTTTTTTGATTCTTTTGCTGTTAGAAATAGCTACAGTTTTAGTATTAGATAGAATAGCTGACTTGACCATTTCTATCAGTGCAGAGGCGAAGGTATCTGGGTCTTTAAAAATATTAAAGTAGGAGGTGTCAATCTTATTTAAACTATTGTGGGCATTTTCGTAGTTGACTATAGTTTTGAACCTTTTAGGTACTGAACGTCGATATTTATTAATAATGGAAACTAGAATAAGACAATGGTCTGTCACTGTTGTATTTAAAACCACTGTCAATGCTTTATTATTTTGGTTTTCAAGGCTTAATAAGACATGGTCAAGACAACCATCTCCCCTCGTTGGTAAATTATGAGACGGTAATAGGCCATAAAGCGATAACACATTCAAGTAAGTTAATCTATTATTTCTTTCTTGACTTGTTTCGTTTTGGGCAATAATTAAGTTTATATTAATGTCTCCCAAAATCATGACATTTTTGCTTGGGGTTATATTCTCAAGATGATTATTTAGGGATGTAATGAAGTTACCAGCATTTGCAAATGATGGAGACCGGTAGATACCCAGTATAGTGTAGTTTGATATTTGTAGCTCTAGTCCAGTAGCATTAATTAGGTTAAGTTCCCTAAATTTCGCAGATAAATCAGTTTTGACATAAGCAACTACTCCGTCACTTTGGTTGATATGATGACTTGTTTGATACGAAATATAATTCGCCAGCTGTGGTATATTTTTATTAGAGTTTAGCCAGCATTCTGTGAGAATTAAAATATCTATTTCAATATTTAGTTGAACCAAGATGAGAAGTAAGTCATCAAGGTTCTTATATATACTTCTAATATTTTGTGTTAAAATATTTAAACTATGTGAAGAATTTTCTAGCTTTAAATTTATTTCCTGTATGCTACACTTAAGTGAATCGGAGTTTTTTGTTTGATCAATTTCTTTTAGTATGTCAAGACTGTCCATTAGATGTCAGTTTAGTACACTTAGGGTTGCAACTAGGGTAGTTTGATAACGTTAACAAAAACAGTTTAGGTCTAGGTAAGTATAAAAGCGTATAGGTGACCACAATATAAAATAGAAGTGAGTTGACCTGAGTGTGGCATGTTGTGTGTATAATAATACTCATAAATTCTATCAGTGATTGGTGTGTACGATTTAGACTAAGGCTATAGAGGGTAAAGTTCATAAGTAGGTTTATTTGGTTTTGTATGGGTTTTAGTTTTTTTTAGAGAGTTATGATTCTGTATATGTGAGGTATTAAGTTGATAATTGTTGTTTCCCTGTTTGTAAGTTGTATGTAATGTGTATTTGTGTATATGGTGGATATTTAACATTTCCTCCGATAATCCAGTTACTAAGTTGATATTAACCAAATTATAAAGGCAAAAAAGCATCAGTAAATATGAGGGTAGGCCAATAATTAGTCATATTTCCTGCATGAGTTGTTGTACTTGAGCTTCATGTTGAATATGAATAATTTTAGAGGTGTCATCTTTCCTGACTAGTACTTTTCCCATAGAGGTCCAGCAGTACTTAACTTTTTGAGCCTTTTTTAGGTCCCGGGCCAAGAAAAAGAGTCTGGCCCCTTTAGCGGTGAGTTGTTCGGCTATGAATACAGGTATATCTTCTTCACGTGTGAAGCCTAGATGTTTGGCCTGCAATCTTGTTTTGTTTGTGACATTAAAGTCTTTCACTTTTTTCAACAGGTTTGTTCTCAGGATTGCTGACCTTAGTTCCACAATAATTAAAATCAGAAAATCGCGGTAATGAGTTTCCCGGTAATAATTCCGCATAGATTGTTCAATAATAATAGAACAGATGTCGTCGACGTTTTGAAGCCTATTTCAGATGGTTAATAATTAATTCCAGTTAACAGAGTCTCATTATGCTCGATGATAGTTAATCTCGAACACTATTGTTCACACTGTGGCACTACACTAATTTGTACCACGTTTCCACTTCCATGCTTCACCGTATGAATTAGGTAATTAGTGTCAAATATTTTAATGACATTTCAAATAAAACGTTTCGCCATTGAGTGGAAAATTTGTACTAATTCATGTTTCTTTGGTACCTATGTGAATAACAAAATTGCGATTGAATTTATAGAAAAAAGATACTTAGCTAAAAGTAAAACAATGTACCCTGCGCTGATGTATCATTATAAAATATACTTCGCTACATAGATTATTTGGTACTCAAATAATATAATATTAAAAAATGACAAAAACAGGATTATGTTATTGTGTACCTAAGTACTATTCCAAGATACAATATTTATATACCTAGCTTCTTACGGAGTGTCTTCAACACTTGTCTATTTTTGCTTCCCATCTCATCACCCCAAATACTTGAAGGCTGTCAAGTGTTTGGCTTTTTAGTGGGTTTCCAATATCCTTGTATACGAAGAGACAGCCTAAGCATACAAAGAATATAAAATATATGTTGTACAGGATGTTTAGATTAGCAAAAAAAATGTTTATTTTCTGTGGAAATTGAGATTTTTATATAGTAGAAGATATTTTTACGAATAAAGCAGTTAGATTAACTTATAATAAACGTATCGAAACTTTAACGGTTTAATATTTTTCAACTAAAACAATTTATTGACGGTTAAACTACTGAACTAGGAATTTTATTTAATCGGATTTCCTGGCTGAACGAGTTCTAGTGGCGTAGCCTCGATTTTTCATAACATTTTCCAAACCTGAATAATATTTTAAACAGAAAATTTTCCTTTGTTACAGAGACGGGGAGCACGGATAAGAGCAATGGTATGAAGGAACCGGGATCACCTGAGGAATTGGTATGTATTTCTTCAAATATTCTAAATTCCTAAAGGATATCCGATCGGTAACAGAAGATTTATGGATTTACCTCACGTTTCACAAATGATATAAAAGAAATCAGGAGCGTCGAAGACTTAACGTACCTACCTCCGCCAATCGGATTGATCTTTCACGAGGAAATTCTTAAAGGTATCCGAAATCAGTCGCTTTACGGGCGCTTCGTTTGCGGGATTCGTTTGAATTGCTCCAATTGCCTCCAAATCTTTATCTTGTCTCTTATGCGTATCAAAGAATATGGGTAATAAAAATTATTTATTTATTTCCAAAGGGACCGATGATGACTGTTGACACTTATTTGGAAATAAAAATGTGCCTGAAAAGAAATCAATTTTGAAAAAAAAATCAGGATCTAGGTATCAGCTTTTATCAAACATTCTGCCAATCAAACTACCACGTTTCCATTACGATTAAGGCACGATTGGCGAACGGTTGGGCGCTATTCTATGGATGACCTGTCCAATGTACGCCACCGATGATAGATTGCCTCTCGGTCCTGTACAAATGTGAGTATGTATGTACGTTACATATTCACGTTTAATTAACCTCAAAAATGTCCGTTTCGGTTTTGTTTTGAATGAAAGGTAAATTCAATGCCTTTTTTATCGGCATGAGTATGAATAAAATCGTTTAATTTTTGGCCCATTTTGTCCGTAACTTTATAGGTAACATCGTATACGTATATAAGGTTAATTCTATATACAAAGGTGAAAGTTATAACGTAAGAAGGTACGTTGTATTGTACCTTTTGGTTTATATAGAAAACTTACGACTTATTAGTAAGGAAGTTCGTCAGTTGTGTTTTTATTTCCTGGTCCAGTATTATATGGAGTCTAAACACTACATTTGACATATTAAGTAATGCCTTCGGTAGATATACCTACATCATAATAGTTTGGCAATTACTTAAAATTAATTTTGACCTTAGAATCATTAATATTGTAACAAATTTATATAATATTCTTATGAATGGATTCAATGAGAATAAAGTTTTATGTGGTCACGTTTTTCATAACAGCTTATAACATAAACGGAGGAAATAATTGGTGCTTATACCGGTGACACTACAACCGAAATATACCTACCTACGGATTTAAATAAATTCCTTAAAAACCGGTTCTTGGAAACGGTCCAAGTGTTGTTAAAAAGAGACGCGAAATATAAATAGGGTAACAAGAACAAGAGGAGTTTCAGATGAGGTAACCATTTGTTATCTAGTTGATTTAGCTATTGATATATATTTACTTTTTAAGAGAGTACCTAGATGAAATTAATGTTGGAAGCTAGGTGTCATTTTGGAATCCTCGTAAGTTCTTTTTCATAAAGGTTAGCTTTCATAAAAGAAATGTATGTACATAACGATTTTGTATTTTGAACCAGCATACATTTATGATAATGAAGGTTTCTCTTTCCATCGTGCAGAACCCTTAAATGGCTCTCAGATAATTGTAAGCATCGTTATAAGTACAATCGTAAATAAACTTCAATATGGGCTATGTAATATAATATTCTACCTTTAGCAATAAAATAAATAATCATGCTTTATCTTTTTTACTTTGACTGAAATATCTATAGGTATATAAAACTAGTTACTCTAGTGCAGAATAATAAAAAAACAAAGTGTCAATTTTAATAACGATGACATGTCAAATCAAATCCAATCCGAGTGATATTTTACCGGAAAGTTTCAGGACGGCCGGCGGCCATGCATCGAATTCAGTTATAAAGTTTTATCTCAGTCACCGTAAAACAAAGCACGTATGCAGATAAAATTGAAATATTAAAATGCATTTCCGAACGCAGAAAAAGTTTTTAATTAAGTCACAAGCAAAATTAATAATTTATTTACGCTTCTGAAAACCTTAATTAATTAAAAAGAAATGTCAACGGAGCTTTTGCTTTAAAACTTAAGATTATATAACATATTTATCTACAATTCTACCTAGGTGTAAAAATTTAATTAAAACTTGAACTATATATTCCAAAAACTAAATTAGCACTAAACCGCAATTTACTTCTTATATGCATTTATAAGAAGAAGATTTATTTTAAAAGTTCATAACTAAATTCAAATTTGATATTTACTTACGTATGAGCATAGTGTTATAGGTACATGCAAGCTTTGCACAGTCTTTACAAATTTGAGGGTTATCACGGCCTGTCTACGGTGCGTTATCTCTCTACAATGAGGTTAACCCGTTTGCGGTCGGGTCCAGCCGGCCCCCGCAAATAGGCTTCGTATAAACATCATAACGGTCGCTTCGACCTCGATCATGATGTCACACGAGACACGAGACACACCTCAGATGCTGCCTAGTTGGATACCAGTACTCTGTTTGACAATTATAATAAACATACTAAGTACGTGTCTTACTGATGCGACCCTCATCAATGTACTCGTAGATAATTTTGCAAAAGAGCTCTCAATTTAATTATACCTAAATAATATTTGTTCAGAAAAAATATTAAATTCCTTCAACCTAGTTTTACCTGCGTTCCCGAGGGATCTAATCTATACTCGGAATAATAAGGACTTACCATATTATATCAACATATAAAATGATTTCAAAAATTCTTAGTATGTAAATTATCCAAAATATATAAATAACCGTCTATTGGAAGTGAGAAAATTTATTTATTTATTACTCAATTTATTACTGAAGTAGCACCCAATTAATTGAATAGACATTTGATAACGTGATCAGTTCCACCTTGGCTCCATGCCGCACGTCCATGTCCTCCAGTAGTAGTTTTACTCAGGCACATTTAAATACACAGATCACTGATTGCGTTAGCAGGATTGGCACGTCTGTTCGGCCCGACTACGGCTAGCGGCTTTTACGTGAGCTTCGTATATTCAGTAAATCCGAGTTACTCTGATGCTGTTAGCACAGTATTGTTGTATTGACACAGTCACGCTCCGATTGGATTAGTCTTTACAATCAGATTATTACTCTCGAGGAAGTGATTGCTGTTCTTGTTCAAATTGATTGTGGAGTCAAGATCGAAGAGATATTACCTACCTCTCGAACTTTTATAACAGCTGAAAAAAATGAAGGTTTTCTCTTTTAGAATTTTGAAGTTTCAGTTTTTAGGTCTATTTTATCTCCATCCAAGCATTGATTGGCACAGGCATACATTTCTGCCGCGGGCTTTGACAATTTTGCCCTGAATTGTTCCGCTTCAGAATAGTTCGGAACGACTCACATTTCACGTATCCCGTTGCGTAACTGGGTGACGTTTAGGTAAGTTTGGAATATGTATTTTTTGCTATTGAACCGTTTGACTACTACCACACAAAACGGCAGATATTAAAATTTTAAAATTGTCATCATATTTTTGGGTTGGTTATTAAATAATATAAGTTTTATATACTCGTAAATTATGTAATTTTTAATAAGGTTGAACCTTATTCATATGATTCAGTGATCTAGTTCAACAAAATTAAAGAAAGATAGAAACTGTACAAATATACCTAGTTTCCTATAAATTATAAAATAAGACCTCTCACTAAAAAGAATGTGGAGCTATATATTTATATAAATATAGATAGGTATATAACAATAATTTGGTTTTCGATTGGGCAATAGTGTATATTGCTAGGTTACTTAAAGGTTTTTAGTCAAAAAACTTTTGACGCAGAATGATAAACCATGGATATGTAAAAATATTCCATCAGTATGATAGCGTAGGCCGGAGTGACACCTTTTATAACGGACCGCCATCCGCTGCATGGAGTTACTTCGCTTCGCATGCATATGCAAGAGGCAATTTACGAGTCATGTCTCAGCTCAGTTTGCCATCAATAAAACAACCACAATCAGCGACAATTGCATCTCTCCGTGATTCATTGCTTTATTTATAGTACCGCACCTCCGTGATTATAATACTAAGTTATTATGTCTATCGTCAAATATTCAGACACAGCGGTTTGAACTTTCAGAATATAATCTTCTGTCTGTCCTATTTGTAGAATAGTTTTGGTTATCAGGTCTACCCGTTGTATTATAATCGTATACATAATCATGAGATAATTATGTGCGGCCAATACTTTAAAATAACATAACCTCGAAAATTAGTTGGAAACTAGTATTCATATTTACCTACCGACTGATCAATATTTCGAGGATGGTTGATCAAGAAATAATTTGATGCGGACCTTATAAAATGATTATTTCTTTATCCGCGATAATTCGGGTCTAACCTTATCTTAATTCACAGAAATTCCAGCACATTCCCCCTAACAAACTGTCCACTCATAAAAATCTTGTTACGAACAAGTTTTTGTGAGCGCCGACAGCTCCACCGACTGATGAATGGGGCGGGCCATCAATAGCAGATCACTTGGATGCTTCATAAATATGTACACGACACTGTGACGTCACTTTTTATGAGCTTAAAGGGACCCGCTCGCATATGATTGATGATCGAGAACCCGACAAGTGAGGTTTATTGATTCACTTTATTCGAGTGTTATGTGTGCTGTAAACAGTCATTAGGTGAATCTCGTCATCTCGGCCAAATTCATTTGATCGGACCGTTTTATATTCACCCATAGGTAGATATTGCCTGTTATTATTGGAATTTCAAAACATTGTGAGAACCAATACAAAACATCGCGTGAAAGTCGATAGATTTGGGGCATCTCAGATTGCGTGTCCAGACGGGCATTTAAATTACGTACTTAGCAATTTAACCTAATTTTCAAGAGCTTCTGGAAGTTGATGATGTGATCCAAATTGCGATTCTAGATTCATGCTCTCACGCGACCGTAAAATTATCAGTAAATTGGCCTTGATATATGTCATTAGAAAATCGCTTCCAATGCTGTCAATATCGTTACCTAATTCCCAGTAATTTTGCCAACTACAGAAATGCTATAAGCAAGCAAAGCGTAATCCCAAATAATTACCACTTACACGTGTAGCACATTAAGGTGAAGCGCTGAGGTGGAGGAAGAGTCGATTTATAGGGCTTTTAATTTGTGAGGGAAGCCGGTTAATTGAGCCAAACAATAAGGAGGGATCTGATCTATGAAAGAAACTATTAGTTTCGGGTGAAATAGATAATAATCAATATAGTTTTTGGTAAGGTATTGGCCTCTATTCTGATCTGCAGGGCATGTTATTAGTCCTATTTGTTTGATCAATACTAGCAATATTTACGTGCCATTAGTCGTTTTACATCTTATTAAATGTGAAAGTTTATTAAATAAATACTAATGACGCAATAATGACAACAATAGAAAGGTAGATATAATTTAAATTAAACAAAAATATCTATACAAGACTAATTCCTGAACATGCTGTATTTCTCACGGCACAATCTGTCTGTTATGTGTGGATAGAAGGGATCCTCCAGGTGAAATAGGGATTTCATTAGAGGGAATTACATCCCAAGTCTGGAGGTTCGCACCTTCAGTAATTATCTTGCGTCGCTATATGAATTACGAGGACGACATTGGGTTCTTATACCTAATTGTTTGGAATACCATTCCTATGGATTGGGTAAATTGGTTGTCTGTTCGGGGAAATGATTTTGTTATGGATGATTGTGAAATTTTGTTGGTAGGTACTATTTTATCAAGGACTTATAAACTATTTCAAGTAAGACTTGGTTTTTGTTTAAGGTAAAACTTTGACGATAAGTCACATAGTTGACTCGTATGAAATGTTTAGTATTACTTTTGAGAAATGTACCCAACAAGCGAAGGATGCATCCAATTTAACTGAAGACGGAAAGTCCTCGAATCTGCAGGTGAAGTTATCATAAAAGTTATAATTTATTTGTGCAATATATCATCTAAATCCGCTATCAGCTTATTTATGTCTTCACAACATGTGTGCCACTGCCGGCTTGCCGCAAGCGGGATTCTGTTAGCGTTGTCACCGCAAACATTTGAACAGGGGAAAAGGAAACAAAAAACCTTCCCTTTTCATGTAAACAGCGTGAAAAGAAACAATTACGCTTAATGAAATGAACCGAATTACCAGAGTGACTGTTTTACGGAAAAATAAATGAGGCAGAATTTATTTATTGTAGTTTCATTTATTAAGGTTAAAGCTCGGTAAAAGTAGGTATATCAGGCTCGCTAGACCACTTGGTTGATGGATTTCTGAGGTTATTCGGACAGTCTTATTTATCAATCATAACTTATTATTTCACAATCGCATTTATTATAACAGTTGTCTAGAAATTGCCTTTACTGAACTTCATTTTTACCTACATGACTATTTCAATCGCTGTGTGTGTTTTCTTAATTTCTCTCGAAGCGTAAAATTTATGCAGACTGTTTTCATTCGGTGCAGATGTGCACCTGGCAACGAATCAAGATAGCCGGCCGGACCGCCGCCGGACACCGGACGCCGGACGCAAGGTCGCGGCTACACTAGCTAATAAAATTTATTTCACACAGTAAATACTGTTTGGCCGTAGCTCCTATCCTCTGCGGTGTTTTAATAAACAATAACTAAACTCAATGTTGTTCAAGGTTGGTGACTCACGAGGCGAACGTAAATTTGCAATTCGTAACGTAATTCTGTTTATCTTTGGCTACGGGGCCATTATTGATGATTCTTTATCTTCTGGGCAGCATTAACAGTTTAGCAGATGCAGTATGTTGATATCTCTTTTTACTATGCCACTATTATTATTAATATTATTATTTATTTACATTAAATAAACGGTTAAACACCAATTACAATATTTAAGAAACAATTAACAATAAACTACAATATGAAATAATTACACAATTAAATAAATTATAAAAAACTATACAAAAAACTATATAAAACTAAATTGATAGGTATGATCATTATTATTTTATTGTTAAATATGTGGACGTTATACTTATATTGTAATGTGTTATATATTGTTGGAAGCTGTAAACTGAAGTAAACCCAGTAAAAATGTCTACCATTCTCTATCTTTTGATCTATATTCATAAAACAATATTTTAACATTATGAAAGATTCTTCCAAGGAAAATTAATAAGTGCCAAGAAAAATCGTCGCTCAGTAATGTTTAGACGCAAAAATATGAATGGCTGAGTCATTATTGAAGTGGATGTCATCGGGTGAGAGAGAAAACTGGGAAAATATACGCAATGTTATTAAACCCACTTCATTTCAAATTTAGAACTGTTCAGTCTCGATTCAACCGCGCGGCGTGTGCGCCGGCGTCTATGTCGCGTATCGTTAATTTTCAAACCGAAAAACTTTTTAGATATAGCGGACTATATGTCATAGTCATAGATAATTAGACATTGTTTTTGTGTTGATATATGTCAGTGGTTATATTTTGTACGTAACTATTACTAATGTGATTAATGAATTGCATAAGTTACGATTTTTTATTTAATTATCAGTTTATACGTAAATTTTGTGTGTTGACAAACAAAAATGCTAATCTGCCTGTTAGTTTGTGTTTATGATGGCAATAATTAGGTATGAGTTAGTTTTATAAAAAAATATATTAAAATATACATATCGTTTAATCTAATATCAAAGTCCAGGCCATAGGTCTTGTTAATCTGCGCGAGATTATAACTACAACTACATGTTTTATTATTACAAATTGTCTGAGCATGTGTGGAATCTCAAACAGAGATGCGTTCAAACAAAATAAATAAGAAGCACACGATGTCATTTATTTGTTCAATCTAATAGACTACGGGGAAGTAGAATTAACTATACTAACTTTTATATAGCTTAGTAAGGATTGTATCATAGTGATGTTGATTAAATATCAGTGAAGCAACAACTGCCTTCGTTTCCCAGTTGTATGGATTGTTCAATAATAGTGGCAAGTTGTTGGTTCGAGAGGTGCTTGTGTGTGATACATTGGTATTGTTTACAAAACAAATCGCCGGCCGCTGCAGTACGATGTCTGTTGTGAATGCCTAAACATGCTTTGCGAGTTTTGAAGGCGATATATATCTACTGGGTGAATAAGATTTCAGTGTTTCACAAATAAATAAATGCCATTGCAATTTACTTTGATCAAAGTTTGCACTAGTGGGTGTTTCAGCCGCATGGAGCGTGCCAGATCTTCCATTTTCCCGGGATAAAAAGTAGCTTATGTCCCTTCTCAGGCTGTGGGCTGTCTGTGTAGCAAATTTCATTGAAATCAGTTTTGTAGATTTAGTGAGACAGACGGACAGACAAACATACTTTCGCATTTACAATATTAGTTAGAATATATATAAAACATTTATTTCTGGTACTGTTAAAATACGAAAATTATAAAATCGCAATCGTAGTTGTAACTAATTAGTGTGCCAAAATGAACGAGTTGACGTAGTATTTATTTTATGTCCTAGTGCTAAATAGGTATATGAGAGGACGTTGACACTAAAGCACCGCGTTTGGTTTTGTTGCATGACATTTTCGTTTTAGGTTGTTATGTCTGGCCGGGTGTCTGATTTATTTCGGACTTATAAATGGCTATAAGTAACGAGAACTTCATACCATTTGCACGCGTATATAATTGAAATATTTAATGCATTGCCTTCATTCTGATTCATGCAAGTACATTAAGGGAAATTAAAACTACCAACGTAGGTATTAATTTCAAAGATTTTTTATGTCTTCTTCTGATTGAAGTCGCGATCGTCTTTGTTGATGACTTTCATGCTATTGAGGTCTTATTCCATACAAATTTCCCAAAATCCTGGTATTCATCTTTTATTTTAGGACATATTGGAATAAAAGTGATACATAACTCAATATTATTTTGTAAAACCAAACAGTTCATTTGAGGTAAAAATACTATTCTATATCTTTATGGCTTTGTCTTTCTCATAGGCGCAGGCCAGATAATATCTTGTTCACTATACCCGTATACCAACCCAGCATTCACTTTAAAAATGCTAGAAATAGCTAACAAAAAGATTTCTGTTTCTCATATAGATTGAGAAATAAATAACTACTAACTGCACATAATACAAATAAACTGGAACCCGGAGGTGGTTGGATTGGAATTAACTAAAGATAGTTTTTATTTTAGATCTGGCTAGGTTTCAAATACACAGTCTGAGTAAGGCAGAGATAGCCGATTCCTGTTTATTTCACCTATCTGACTTTAAAGACTATAGACTTTCTTTAGTAACTCAATGGTGATTCATCGACATAAAATGTTCTATCATACCAATTGAGTAGGTATATAGCGAAAGCATAAGAAATTATTTATTGGTTAGAGAATACAATGTTATAACATTAAAATAAGTGGCTACACACAGAAAAGAATAAAGCCTCCCGTTTATAGTATTTCAAAGCCATCCAATGTTTTACATAAATGTAAAATAAAGTTACACAACTATATGGACACACAAAAGTGCCATACGCGGCGGACTGAAGCGCGGTTGAATTTAGCTAATTAGAGGCAGAAAGGTAACTCGAATCCCTCCCTTAGCAACCCTTATCACCTCGCATTTCAACACCTGTCCCCGACCGAAGCATAGCGACCGGGCGAAATTTTGATACCGGTTTGAAAAAAAAACGTCAAAACATTTTCATGTCATGCTCTGCAGGCATACGTGTACCTCTCACTGAATAAAATACGATATGCGTATAAAACAGTGCTATCCATTTGCCTATGCAATTTTCTATTCATAAAAATATGCTGACATTTGAAAATAAAACTTGATGTTTCTGTGCACTGTAATATGTAGTTACTTACTTTGGTAATAAACGCAACAGTACACATTGCAGTAAACCATATATTAATTTATGCACACGTGTAGCAGTTAACTGATAGCAGATTGAAATCTGATGCCCAATACGCCCACTCATTGTCTGACGCATTTCATCATTCAACTCTTACTGTCGCGCTGAAAGCATGTAGCCATACATTATTAATGACCACTGAATAATAAACAAAGTTTATTCAGTCAGGCAGTGACAACATAACTGTAGAAACAATGGAGTGCGGACAGTTCGGCAACGGACTCAAGTGGATTGCCTACTCTTCCACCTCATCAGACGCCGACTCGCCATCAATAATGATGGAAGGCTTGCGTGATAATGTGACAAGTGACCAGTGCGTAATTAAAGAAAATTATCAAATTACTTATCCGGAAGACACCAATGAACACAATTTCAAAGAAAATAATTTCGAAGAGGTAGGCGGCTTAAACGAGCCCCCTAAACTTGTTAATCGCTGTTACGAAAACCCTCTTTTCATCCCCGCAATGGAAGTTTTTAAAGACGAGATAAGTGACGGCGGGAACAGTGGAGAACTAATGAAGAGTGAGGCAAAAAAGTTTGAGGATTATAAGTTTTGTGAGGCAGTTAACGACTTCGATATCGAGTTGGAGGCGGGTGAGGCGGTGCCAATAGTGTACCTGTCGACGACGCGGGCGGCGAAGCTTCAGAGGGCGCTAAGACTCGGGGTCTACAAAAAGGTTTGCTTCACTATTTTGCTCATAATCTTATCTACCTACTTACTGCGCTTTTCTATATTTATATATCTCCTACGAATTTATATTTGATTTCTCCAATTGCATTGTTACGAAGCTGTTTTCTATATATTACCTATATTGTTAGGCCAGATGTAAATTAAAATGTCACAGCGAGATAAAAGCGATTGTAGCAGTTGTAAAACCTTTTCAATTAGTGTTGCAGCACCACGTCTGCTGCCGACTGGCGATGTTGTTAATATGTCATGTAGGTTACTAACCAACTGAGGCATAAAAGTATTGTGCTCTGTGGAACTTTGATGTTTTGTTAGTATTTTCACCATTTAAATTAAAATTATAATTTCAAGCTCCTAACATAGGTTTGGAAACGGAAAGTATACCCACATTCATAAATAAGGTAATACATAAATTTCGTTAGCAAAATTAAAACCAATATTATTATGGATATAAAACTTATTATTAAGTTTTTTTTTATATTTAGTATTCTACTCAAATTGGGATTATTATTGGTACAATCGAGCAATATTTCTGAGACAAATTTAACTATCCAACTTTATATTCTCTTTTTTCAACACTTGCCATAGAATTATGTTTTCTTTTGTAACTGGAAGAGATATCCAAATCGTACCTCCACGTTAGTTGTATTTTACGTACACAAAGACAAAACTGGAACATTCACCTCGGTTCGTATCTAGGAGTCGTCCAATTAGGCGTTGATCCACGTGGCCGCCCCTTTTGTTCCTCAACAGAGTGCCAGGTTGTTATGACAAAAATGCTGCATTGTATTTTACCTGTGCATTGTTAGATGCGTTCTGTACCTAGACAGTTTGAAATTGAAATATAAAATGCTTGTCTGTTTGGGAGTTGAACGCTTTGTTCTATATGTAATTTGTTGTTGCCGAATAGAAATATGATGTGACAGCGCTATTAGTTATTATATGGTTTTTACAATAGTCTTGTTTGACACCTTTGTAGCTCATTTACGGTTTGGACTGATTCGAAAACTTAATGGTGCTTATTAATTGCAAATGTAATTTTTCATTTAATAAAAAGTATTCTTCAGAACAACTCGTTCTCGTATAAAACACAATACAACAAGAAATGGAATGATTTATGAAGTAATTTACGACAGGACTTTCACTGTGTCTTTTTCAATTACCTACTATTGGAGGCAGTTGGTAATTGCGAAGTGGGTCGCGTGATACTGAGAGGTGGTTGCGGGTTATGGTAACCGGTTATATTCTTCCGTCTGTGTATAAACTTTGGCACGTATTGTATGTTTATTTAAAATTATGAAAAATTTATCAAAAATGTAGTAAGTAATCGAGAAAGAGAGAATGAGACGTATATGATGATGATAGTACTATCTTCAGTCGATATATTATTTACCTAGGTAGTTATAATTGATATACAGAGATAGAAACTAAAGGTCTTCTAATTACACAAGATTCTATGATATTATATAAACTGTTCCTACACGTGACAGATTAAAATACTTTACCTGCTTCAAAACTTTCTAGCGACGGCGGTGGAATTCTCATTTTGGGATATCAATATGAAAGTTTGACGTGTAGCAAAGAGTCGACCGAGTGCTTGTAAGTTTCATCTTCATTATCCATCAGCTCCATGCATGTGGGTGCTTCCGACTGAAGTAATTACGACGTTTTCACAAAGACTTTTGTTACTCACTAGTGCCGCCAGATGGCAGAATTTTATACGTTAACCACAATTTTCAAACTCCTAGTGATTTTTAACCTAGGTTTTTCTGTTACCACATAAGAGTAAAGTAACATACAGTGGTATAAGTGGGCTGGTTTGTTAAAGATTTAAAAATAGCCTTGAAGTAAATTCAAAGTTAGATACAATTTTTTTATCCAGTAAGTTATTTCTAAATAGTTTCTAATGAAAAAGAAATCTGCACCATTACGATCATCTTTCCTATAACGAATACTTACATCAGAAACCCAGCTTAGTTGAAATTTAATTTACGATGGGAAACGCTAACTGAATTCGATTTTCCGCCCGTGGGTGCCTTAATGCCTTCAAACCGCAGGCATCGATGGCAAGGAAATTGGCCGGGGACACGCTGTACCGGCCAGATGTTCGTGAGAGATCCGCGAGGCATGCCCCGGAATGTGTCCACTTCCTCAGTGGAACTCGGCCAAATGCTATGGGTAACACATAAAAAAGCTGTGTTTATATTTATAATCAGCGACAGATAAATGTATTCTATTAAATTTATCTCGGTCGAGGTGAATGACCTACTTTTTAACACGTCATATTAAATTAGTTGAAAATTAAATTTATATAATATTATATGATGTTTTTAATAATTATGTAGCTATGTGAACTTCTAACACTCTTTAGGGTACGAAAATATACCCAAGCAATTATTCTCCAATAATAGAAAGCATGAACATGACAGTTTGTTTAGAAAATAATCGAAACTAAGAAAATAAATTCGAATTTTCGACACTCCTATCACCGTTACACAAGGAAAATTGATACTAACTTCCCGTGTCGTGGGCGAGCCAGACGACCGTGTAGACATGACACACACATTTGCTATTACTCTAAACCCTATGTGCGTTAACATAAGGGTGATAACAGGTTTTTATAATACATGTACAATTTTGTGTATTTTAACTCGGTTCTTGGCATTGCTGTCACTTCGCTGGCGACGAATGACGTCGTATTACAACCGACCGACATGAGACAGACCCATAATGTGTGGGACCGTAAAAAGCGCGACCAGAGGAAATAATGAAATATATACTTACATACTCCTGGTGAGGTAGGTACACTGTAAATAGCTCTTTCTTTTTTCTTTATTCTCAGGTGTGAAACGTGGCAAACTGAGATTCAAATTTCTGGTTTGCAGCTAATTCCGATTACGAGCCGTGGGGTTCTCAAACATACAGAAGTATGGTTTAGCAATATCAAGAAAGGAATACGTCTACGTTTAAACGTTTGAGCGCAGAACCCTAAAACATAGTGACAAAGTTGATAAACCCATTAGACTTTCTTGAGAGTCAATATTGCAAATTGCACGCCATGTTTCTAGGCCATAGTTACTTTACATAATGTATTCATTTTATTAGAACATTTACATACTACGATAAGCTTTTAAATTTATGTGTCATCGGCTACATACTTGTGAAAATAAGGGTGGAGAACCAAATGCGTTCAATATACTTTTTGAAATGTTTTGGAAGTAATTTATGAGTTTAATTGTAATTATGTAAGCATCATTTTGTTTTTTTAATTAAGATCAAATTCTCAATGATTTTTTGTCTTTCTATTTTCAAACTTCCTTATAGGTTTTATCTGTTTTGAAATCATAAATCCCATAAAGTGCTATATTAATTAACTATATTATATAACCTTCTATTTCATGATGTTATGTTTGGAACAGAGACATCTAAGAAGCTAAAATAAGATTTCCTGGATTTGTTGACGTTGATATTTATAAATGGCAGGTAACCTTCAAAGTCTCTATTTATAATTAACTCGCACATGAATGATGGAAAATACTTACTAAAATTATAATTCTGTAATATAATTTTTTAGTCACTTTTTTACATACAGTGTCACGTTATTAATACATTTAAAAAGGTAAATGTTCTAGATTCCCAAGTAAAAACTTCATCAATGATACTTTCCCATCTTGAGCACACTTTAAAAACATCCACTTCATAAAGAACTTTCATCCGCTAGACCAACCCTCACTTTTTAATTTAAGACTTCAGTATTTTCTCCGCTAGTTAGTAAAGCAATAAAGTTTGTTGCAATCATTAAAATTGTTACCGATGTCTGAATAATAACTAGATAAACATTATTATTATTATATACTTTATAAAACAAATAAAGGTCCTTACTATACATGCATTTTACATAACGGAAGTACCCAACTAGTTACTAACTGGTAGTAATAAAGTGGTATCGATCAAATCACAGATTTTATTTTGTAAACAATACAATAGTTAAATGAAGAAATAATTTCAGTTAACAAGGCTTCGTAAATATATTAGCTTTCTGTGTAAGAACTGTAATAGATGACTCAATAAAGGGAAACGGTAGTAAAAGAAGCATTTAAATAACGACGGAAGTTCAAATAACCATTATCATTAAGGCGAAAATGGCTCGCTTACATTTTCGTTGCATTTCTCCGAATGCTACGTCAGGATTCATTAATTAAGGTTTACACGAGTTCTCGATAATAAAAAAACGATATTTATTTACATTTAAAATATCAAGGATTTTTGCAGAAAATTTTTTGAAAAAAATAATTTATAAATATTATATTAAAGCAAAAAAAATCTGGATGCATTCTATTTTCTACATTAAAAGAAAGACATACTTTAAGCATAATTTAAGAATGTTTTATTGTATTTTGATCGATTACATTTGGCAATTTTTAGCCCAGAGTATTTTTTACTGAAAATTACTGAAATACAGAAGTACTTCTGAAACTTCATGACATACGTATATATAAAAAATAAGAGCTACTACTCTAAATAAATGTCCCTTTGGTAAATTGGTATACGAGGAATTTGTCATTATATAATTTTTCTTCAATATATCTCAATACGTAGAGCTTTTTATTCAGTTCCCTTGAAACATTCTCAAAGCAGGGATTTGCGAAAGGCTATCAGTGCTGGATTGGATAGAATCCTTACATTTGAACAGATGAAATGAATGTAAAAGTCGCTGGTGTCGCGCTATGTAACTTATAAAGGCTTATTTGATCTCAGTTCAATAGCAAACCAACACAATCTTTTACTCGTTTTAGACCCGTGTTTACTCTGACATTATAGACTTTAGTGTATGATAAAATTGCATAGACCTTATTCGATCTAAACTACCTATAAACAGAAGAAGGTAGTTTTAGATAAGCTTATTAACAAAAATGTACAATTTCTTAATACTTCCAATTGCATTATTATCTCTGTCTTCATTGTATTTGCCTGGCCTCATTGCGTAAGGCTGTTCATTATTATTTAGTTACATAAAATGTAAAATTAAATTTCAGGTCTGATATAACTTTATGATGTTATTTCCCAACTAGATAGAGGTTCGGCTCACGTTCAGTGACACAACTAATTAAAATCGCGCAGCGTTCGCGAGCTTGTGGATAAAATATACGCTGGTGTATGAAATGAGCGAAGAGCGGCAAATTAGTCCTTTATTACTCGCGAGGCCGCGTGTCAGGTCAACACTGATATTGCTTCTAATTTATGGGCTAGTTGCACTCGTCCCGGATTCACACGGTCATCTGTCGTTTTACCTAGTTGAATTGATTGACAAATAGCATATCATGTTTTTGGGAGTTACTGCCTCTGAGTTAGATCATTTGAACCAGAACACAAAGTGTAGGTATCGGGATGTAGTAGTAACCTTGTAGTTACAAATATACATTGTAACCTAACTTATCTTGAAATTGTTATTAACATATCAATAATGTTAATAAGTTACAGGTTGATGTAAAAATGTATTTAACTGTGTTAGTTGCACTACAGTTAGGTAGTACTGTAGGTACTTTTGCATATAATAAAAAAATATCTATTGTACAAATAAACATCTGGAAAATGGTCTTCACTTCTTAGTTTATACTTCTCACAGTTATTCCAATTATTTGCTATGTTGTCTGTAGAATTCAAATATAGATTATATTTTGTGTATCATTTTGCATAAAATGTAAGTCATATAATACAAACCTTGAACCAGTATAAGTAAGTAATTGTATACATCTACAAATTCTTAAAGTTTCGCAACATCACGAAGTTGTATGACGCTTTTGTCACATTTTATCGTTAACGGAATGTTCCGTTGCGTCGCCGTTGTTGACGTCCTTTCTATTATTCTTTTGTGACGATGAAATATAATGGAATACTTTGTAATAGCGTGAAATATGGATTTAAATCACGTTGGCAATAACTCTTTTATAAACAAAATTAATGAATATGATGCAATAAAGAAACGTAAATAACGCTTAAAGTAATTTAGATTAAGATAACGCATTTTCGTGGGATATTTTTGAATCACTTTATTGTCTTGTCATTATGTTAGAAAAAGCGAATGATTAATGATGGTTGGTTTAATAGTCCGGATATTAGCATGAAACCTATCACTTAATTAAATCAATACCTACATAGTAAAGTTTGCTATAAGAGAAGACGCATACGGAAAAAAACATTAAATAGATTGGAACAAAATTCTTTTAGATGTTAGACTAAAGTATTATTATTATTATTAGAATTTAATTTGGGTATGCATATTGCTCTAAACCTTTTATTAAATAAATCAGCAGCAAGTTTTATTTTAAGTGGCTTAAATAATTTTCTCATATGGACTTTTAATACCTATTTCAATTCAAAATTAATATATATTTTTTGCGAACTTTCAACAATTCTTCAAGGGGTATATTATAATATAATACACAGCTAATACACACATCCCTGACACTTTGAGCTCGTCAGGAGGCACTCATACCCATCTTCAACCTGTTAGAAGTCCACCCAATATTAAAGTAAATTAGGCTTAAGAGTCTTATAAATGTTTTTGCCACGATGAAGAAATAAAGAACGCCTGTTTTCAAAGTTTTCACGATTGGGTCAATCTTATTCTGAGATCAAATAAGTGCCGACTGTTTTAAGTCCGATAAAAGTCATTATAACTTTGTTGTTGATGATTTTATCGACGCGACGGGCTGGTTGGAATGGTGATATTGAGGCTACGGTATAGGATCTCGGTTCGATTTCTATCCAGGACAAGCATAAGTGTGCGGATATATTATTATGTGTATTTTCCGTGGCTGGTTGTAAATATTCATAACAATTGGATTTCATAACATTGAACACTGGATGTAAATATCTATATAAGTATGTATTTAAAAAAAAAGTAGTATATGTAGTATATCAGCTATCTGATTACCATATCACAAGCTCTGCTTTGTTTGGAATCAGATTGGCCGTGTGTGAAAAATGTCCCAGGATATTTATTTATTATTTATTTAATTCGTAGAAAATATAAATATATAGAAAAATAAATAGTTATTACCGGTAAATTACAAATTCGATTACCAAAATGTTATGCTTTGCCATAATATGGAATTAGACGGCCATGTGTGAAGAATGTAACCAATAAAACTTTTGCTATTTGCTGTATTAAGTACATATTGTTTTTATGATGCCTACCATTAAACAACTTTCTTAACTTTGATTTTCTTTCATACCAGTACAAGTGCCATTGAAATGAGAATTTAAAAACGTTTTTATTATCTCGATCCTACTTCTCAGTTACAATTTCAAAAAGCGCCGTTTTTAGTATAAGGTAATTGAGTTTATTTTTAATTTGTCCGAACAGTTGCGAAGTCGGCCAATATTCCACGAATTTCGTTTTCATTTAACTGTTGGCAGAATTTCAAAATAATATTACCAATGGATGATTATGAGGCTCAAAGTTTTTAAGCTCTATTTTGTTTTATATTTTATCATTTATTATATTTGTACGACCCCTTCGACAGGCGTACATATATTTTTTATTTAGACTCAGGTGATGTGGTGAGCGGTGCACAGATAAAGACAATATTTACTTTTCTTCCAATTTGCTAGTCGTGTACATGAAACGGAATGAATGCGTAATTTTTTTTTTTTTTAAATGGACTAGCAGGTGACAGCCTCAGATGGCGAATGCGTAACTAGAAGTACCTTGCTTTTATACCCGTATTTAGATACTTCTATCCTGCTCTAGCACAATATATGTACCTATATCGCTCTAACTTATTCCAGAACATTGTGGAACAATGTTCGCGAGCGATCCCGATACTTCCATAGGTATATCGTGTTTGATCTGGAAATTTCGAAACTATTCTAGAACAATCAATCAGTATGTTTCGGACCATAATTCTCGAAGGTTCTGGAAGATTTTATTGACCCCTATAGTATATTCGATAACCTTCCTGACTATACCGGTACCTTCGAGAATATTCTATAATGTTTCACCTTGAATGTTCGGGTAGTGTGTAGTGTGCCTATCTTTGATTTTATTTAATAATAAAACTTAACATTGTTTACATGGCAACGTACTTATACAAAATATTATAAACAATAATTACAAACTATTTAGAAGAAATGTCGCGAACAATATTATTCCGGTGGGTATTAATGAATTAAATCTAAAATGTGTCTAGGGGACAGTAAAAGGGAAACCGTTTATTTTATAATTCCATTTCATGGGGTTGTTACAAAATTCTTGAGGAAGGAAAAATGTATAAATATTCTACCGGCTAACTTAAAATCTCTTTAAAACATTTTATCACCAATATAAATTATCTCTGTAAATACCACCTGTTTCGGATCCAAAATTGCTATAGATAAAATATTAATGTGTCAAATTATGATAAAACTCATCACTCTAGTTCAGTGAATTTTTGAATTAGGTAGGTACATAAAACATGATGAAGATAGATTAATAACACTTTGTGGTACACCAAATGACAAAAGAAACAAATATAAAAACAATGTGTATTAAAACGTAACTAAAAGCACGAGTGGCGGTCCTATCGCTAAAAAGCGATTTCTTTCAGATTACCGTTGGATGGAAAGGAATTTAGGTCACTATAATAGACGGTGGTGCTGCAAATAAAGAAATATAATTTATCTTTAAAATCTATGATGTAATTTTTACCTATTAATGCATAATTATATAGGTAGATAATAATATAATAAGTTCAAAGCTTTGTTAAATATAGAAGGCAGATAGGCCAAAGTTTTGGCTATCAAAGTGGTTCATTACTTAGTTATACCTTAACATTAGTTAAGAGCTGTTGTATACTCAAGGCAGAGAAGTATCCAGACATCCGTGGGTGCAGTTATCGCCAACTCACAAAGGTCTAAACTCTGTCTGTTTCAAACTAAGTTACATACAATGAATAGTTACGATACTAAATACATATTCATAGTAACCTGAAAATTATTAACTTGAGGTTATCCATTGTAAATTGAAAGGAACATCTTCTTGGAAACAAAGATAACAAGATACCTGGTTACCTGAAGTTTAGAAGCTTCTATATAGGTTTATCAGAAAGGACTTATTATAAGCTGACACGCAGGTGGAAGACGTTCACGATGCACTTACCAACAACATATGAGTACCTACTCCAAAATTCATATATGTATATATCGGGATGATTCACGTGTAAATTATTATCAAAATAAGTATGATATTGTGACTAACTTCGGCTGAGTCTTCTTGTGACGCCGAATAATGCAACTTGATCAAAAGTCTGTCGATGAACTATTCTTTGAAGGAATAACTCTGAAATAAGGGATGTAAAATGATAAGTAGGTACCTACCTACCTATATTGAATGAAATTATACCTACCTAGGTATTTTCCATTTGAATTTATGTGTTTTTTTTTAATAAGTTATTGCCATTTTCTGTGTTCTCACTGAACAATATTGAATTCATCATTTAATATCCAGCAGTATTTTTCCATAAAAATATTAGAAATAGCTTTTATTAATCATTCCAATTCCAAATATAGTTAACTTACATTCATATAAAGACTGATGTTTATTCATATTGACAAAAAGTGTTTGATACAGTGATAGGTACCCAAACTATGTAAAATCAAAGTTGACGAGTATTATTATATATTCTGCTAAGGATGCATTTTTGTTGACTCAGAGTCCCTTCCTAGTTAAGTTCATAGATAGTAGGACCTCCAAATTAATATTTTACTTTTTTATAATTCACTAGTTGACTCGCACAACTTCGTTAGCGTCACTTGCCCGTTTTTCAACATTTTTGATTGGTGCTCCGGTCCTATTCGTCGTAGAGTGATAATATATAGCCTATAGCCTTTCTCGATAAATGGGCTATCTAACACTGAAAAGCGGTCAAAATAGTAATCATTTACGTAGTCATGTATTTCCTCAGATTAGCGCGTTCAACCATCCTTCCATCCTTCCATCTTCACTTCAATTCACTTCCATCTTCACTTCAATATTAGTATAGATTTTAGATTGGAAACTGTATGTTTGCTTTATCTATATAATTTGTAATCGATTGTGAGATCATGATATATTACCATACGGTAATTTATAATTACAAACTACATAACAATCAAAAACTTCGTTCGTCTTCAAATTTATGTTGACAATGAATAAACAAAACTTTGGTAGGTATTATATTAATTAATTTTCACACTTGAAGAAGATACTAACCAGATGAGATGCTATGAATCTTCTTTTGTCACTTGACTGTTCACTAAACACCATCAATCAATGACAGTATCGCTTTTATATGGAGATACTCGCTAATATTGGGTAAAGAGATATTTTGAAATATTCTGATTAAAATTGCCAAAATTCGTTTGGTATCTGATATTGTATTTATGTAAAATACACGAATGCGGCATGTGAATAAAATTCATTTGGAGTGTTAAAAAGCGTCTACCATAGAGATGAGTTCTATGTTCGTACAGAATACAGGCATCAGTTGAAAAACGAAATTGTCCTATTAATAACAAATTACATAGCTACCAGAGGGCGGATAAAATTCTTATTTTCTAATGGCTCGTCTGGCTAAAAGGTCTAATTCAGCGAAATTCCGAGTGATACATAGCGCCTACACCCCCAGGGTGAGCCTCCGACCATGAAATAAGATACGGGGTACTTCACACCCCAGAGTCGGTTAACGTATCCCTAAGTGAAATTTACTTAAATTAATTTTTAATAATAATATCAGCAATTGAGCATTTTTATTTTAATAAATGTTTTATTTTTATTTATGAACATTGAACAGTTATAATAAAAGATTTAAACTTTAGATATGGTTACATATCTCCTTATTACCTTTCATGAAAACACAAGTCCCGCCTTTTAAAATTATGTTGAAATTTCATCTTTTACGAGTGAAATCCTTATAGTATCCGAATTTAAACCTTGTCAGCTTTTTATTATGCTTTCGCTCCACAAGTTTGTTAAATTTGAGGTATTCCACGTAGCCCACCTAAACGAAGCCCACCCAGAGGAAGCCCACCTAAAGTATTCCACGATACCCACCCGTAGGTGGGCTTCAAATAAAAATTCAAAATAATTAATTTTCTATTCCACGAAGCCCACCTAAGAATATCACTCGCATAGTGTGGGGGCAAGAAATAAAAACGTCGTTAGAAAAAAATAGATAACAAAAATGACAAATATTGTCTCACATAATAAAACTGAACGATTATATAAATTTAAGTTAGTCTTTTAAATAATATGGATGTAAATATCTATATAAGTATGTATTTAAAAGTAGTATATCAGCTGTCTGGTTACTATCACAAGCTCTGCTTAGTTTGGAATCCGATTGGCCGTGTGTGAAAAATGTCCCAGGATATTTATTTATTTATAATATATGACGAGGGGAAAACCCCCGAAGTGTTTTTAAAAAGTGTGACGTCAGCATTGCTGACGTCACAAAGGTTGTCTTCATTATGATGACTCATTTTTGGGTCTTCAAAACAAAACTTCACAAATTGTTCCAAAACTGTATTTATTCAATGAACAGTGTAATGACGTGACTAAGAGGTCTTTACTGTCCAGCGGCTCAAACGTGAATGTCCGACCGCCGACGATGCGGTTGTATTTATAGTGCTCGCCCCACTCACGTGCACGTGTTCATGTTTTTAGGTTAAGTATTGAAACATTACAATAACAAAAATAGTGATTTGCTGTTTAACGTTAATCTGACATCGTAATAAACTTAAGGTAATTAATTTAATGATTTTAGAATAATCAATTTATGAGTTTAAATGACAAACTATTATAATTGCGCCGATATATATATTTTTTTCTATCGACATTTTTATTTCTTGTCCCCACACTATGCGAGTGATATTCTTAGGTGGGCTTCGTGGAATAGAAAATTAATTATTTTTAATTTTTATTTGAAGCCCACCTACGGGTGGGCATCGTGGAATACTTTAGATGGGCTTCCTCTGGGTGGGCTTCGTTTAGGTGGGCTACGTGGAATACCTCTTAAATTTAACCGCTGGAAATTAATTACATTTATCTGTAGGCATTGCTATGAGATCGTGAATGAATATTATTCGATGTAGGTAGGTACATCATCCATAGATTTAATAGACATTAAATTTCTTAAATCAATAAAACCGTTTGACTTGTCTGAGTGTTAATTTTTAAAGAAGAAGCAAATAAAATATTTTCACACACGTTTTTGTACATATTACAGCAATAACGCCTGAAACAATTAACTTCCCCAGCTCCTAATGGCGGACAACATCAATCTAATCTACGCCATTTTCTCTCGCCCAATTATCTTTTTTCCCGTGACGTCACGAGCAACGAGCCGTGACCGAGAACAAACTAATTAATTTTTACTCATTTACAAGTCGTTTGCTTTGTTTGAGTGTTCTCTCAATGGCATTGTAAAATTATGGGGCATTTATCACTTCTATCAAATCGTATATAGAGTAGGTTTTGTACTTTTTGAAAGCAGAGAAACGATTAACATAATTTTAATAATTTAACTATTTTAATAATGATAAAGCATTTTAAATGGAAATTAACAAAGGGATAAAAGAGATTATACAAAAGCTTTGTTTAATTTTCACATAACTTTTATTCATAGTACATTTTGCTTTGTTTCAGGTAAGGACAGCATATTACCAAAATGGTATCAACATTTATTCCGAGTCAAACTCACAAGCAGAATATCTAAGTGAGTAACTCCATTAGGACAAAGCTAAGCATCGAGTTTCGGTTGCAAGATGGAACCACTTCGGCCTAGTTACCCTCTCAACTCCCGAGTTACTGTGATCTGAATGTCTGCATATTACAATAGGTCACAGCTATCTTCGCAGTTCAAGGTATTAGTCTGGAAATGAGAAGGGACATTTGTGGTTAATCTCTTTACTGATAACTGTTGATGGTATCCGCAATTATATAAATATATACATGATATTAATTACGTCAACATAAATAAAGTTCTAGTTCCAAGTTCTAAGTGTCACAGGGAAACTTAAATGCGTTAATTAAAGTAAGTAATGTATTAAATGAGCTGTAGCCATCTCGGGGTGTACGGTGACTGAGTTTTAATTGAAATAAAGCGCGTGAGACGACAGCAACTAGCTGCTTGAGTTTTGCGTCCCGCTTAAACTCATACATCTCGCTTCATACATTTTACAAACTCAATTAAGTGTTCCATGGAGTAGTTACACTAATTATACGTGTCTCTGAATTTTAGTTGTGTGTCAGTTTTATTCACTATTTGCATAATATATTTAAAAGTCCTAATGCTTTTTCGTTTAATTGTGTCTTTTGCAAGGGTCTGTAGGTAGGTAAGTGTATGATATCTGGACGATTCGCCCATAGACTATTATCAAGATAATAATTTTGACTAACCTCGACATGTAGGTATTTATTTTCATATAAAAGTATTGTTTAACTTAGTACTAGACTGAGCTGAATTTCGTTATTTAAATAACTCTTACTTGTGACATGGATGTGGTTCCAACAATTTCCCTAAAATTCCATTCCACGTATGACCACGTTGGGAATTCGACAACTTCTCGGTGCGGTGAAAAGAAAATTTGGAAGTGAAAATTCAATGCAAAACGTATTCACTACAAAGATTTTTCCCATTCTCCTACCAAACACGAAACTTGGATAATATTTTATTTTCGTATTCATGTTCATTGTCAACAATTTCCTTTACGGTATTTTTTTATTTGTAAGGCAAGTGGGTAGCTTATTTGACTTTTATAACACATGCTGTAAATATGTACTGTACCGATATTCTGTTCGGTAAATTTAGTTTAGTGATCTTTCTGCCATTATGATTAGCTCATCCATACTCTGTTCCTCACGTACATACCAGCTCATGTCCATTTAACACATTCCTCTGCATTCCATCTCAAAAGCACTTTACCAAATTGTCCAGTAAGCAATATCTACAAGCACGATATAAACTTTGACAACGATACCCTACGAACTTCAATCCCCGGCGTATCCACAGTTATGTAAATCGGGTGTTGGATAGACTTAATTTAATCCGACTCAGCAGTGTCGCCTTATCTAGGATTACTTGGGATTTCATTAATTTCCTTATTTATCATCCAAAGGTATGTCGGATAATAGATTTGCTGCGTTTATTTAAATAATTGATATCGACCACTGCCAAGGCTGCTTGAACTGTACCATTCTTAAATGTAAATCATTATATCAATAAAATATGGTATCGAGGTGATTTTCAATCACTTAACTCACCGAATATATTTCAACTAGCCAGCACTATGTTTTATAACGATAGTTTACAAAATCAAAACAAACATCATCTAGTTTGTCTACGTCATCGCTATCTGACTAAACGAGATGTGACGACCCTAAAGCGCGGTGATCAATTCTGTTTATAGTCGCGCGACAGTTTGATCGCGTCGCGTAAATCACTGCGAGTTGCTTTACCTGACCCTATGCACCGAGTTGGAATAGGGAGGGCCGTTATCCCAATGCTTTATAGCTCTATTGCTTGACTACATAATCTGCTAGAATGAGCAATTGCTCAGCTAATAGTTTAGGTTTATGATTTGTATACATGCCCCGACTTATTTTGGGAATGGGTGTAACCCATCAATGATTAATTCTCTAAAACCTTAGTACAGTGAGCTAATTATAAAACAAGTTGTATGTACTATTGGGATTGGAAATCGGACAGGCCGGCTGATGTGAATAATTGATATTACCTAAGATGCACGCTGCACGGTGGATATCTAAGAAATCCAATATATTTGGCAATCAAGCTGTTTCCTATTAAATTGTGTAGGTTAGTGGGTGGTTTCGGGTATAAAGCTAAGAAATAATAAAACTATGAAAAAGCAAGTAGGTAAATAGTTAATTAAATGGCAGTAGGTATCACTAACAAGCTTCAATATTCAAAGGACTCCACGATGAAATTTACTTTGATACAAATTAATAATGAACACAGCTCTTTGGCAGGAAACTGAAGGAAAATTATGGCTGAGATTTCTTCACTTTGAGCACTTACTTACATTATTTCCTTAGGGAAAATTTTGTAGACTTATGTAGAGTATAGAAGTCAAATTCAGGTTGAGAATAAGTACTAAATCTGTTAAATAGGCGATGATTTAATTTACTATCTTTTATTTTTATAGGCATAAGGTGTAAATTTCAATTACCTATATTGTATATAGTACATAGCATATTCCGATTACATCAGCACATGGTGCTGGTAACCGAGCAATCGAAGCAATTAATACCGCAAACGGTGGCTAGCACATCTCCAGACCACAAGTACGGTAGTGATGTCTTGTTTGTCCGAAATGCTTGGATGAATTAATTTATCTAAGTGAATAATCTGCTAGAAACCTATCGAATTACTTTGAAATTTTTTAAATTTACTGATAATAACATCGTTTCGGTAAATGTTTCAGTAAAAGGTATATTTAAGCACTTTGCCACATTATCTAACGAATATTATGATGGTTTACTTGTAATTTATACGGCTTACGAGCTACTGATAGATATTTATCAAAGTACCTACTTAATAGCTGTTCGGCCATTTTTATTTTGGGTTAACCACTTAATAGTGGAAATCAAGGTCCCATTTCCCAATTCAAACGATCCCATCGCTGTATCGATCTGATGAGGTTTCCTATATGGAACGATACAATGCACCTACGTTATTAATAACTATTACAGAAGTAACTGTACTCGTACTTAGAATTTTGAGTATTGTATTAAAGTAAATGCCCTCAGGGTAGGCAGAGGTCACAAACGTTTCATTGCGTGAATCCCTGGCACAATTCTCTCTCCAACATAAGTCACTTCATACATATTCCCAGTTTAATCATGTTTATGTAAATGTTTGCTCTTGTTTCTGCAAACCCTTATTTAGGGGTTCCATTCCAAATTCGTTTATACATAGAAAAAAAACCATTTCCTGTTGAGATTTAGGGTTCATTTTATTCATTTAAATTACCATTATTATCTAATAAGCTGTACATGCATAAATTCTCCACGCAAAACTAATCCAAATAAATAACTATATATTAAAACATTGTATTAACCTTACTTAATATAAAGGTAATATCATTATTATCTACCTAACATATTTTAGTATTTTAATGATAAGTCTGAAGTATCGAGTCTATAAATTTGTGTTTACTATGCGGTTGGTTCATTTTCTCTTACATAGGTATTTACAAAATAGAGTTTAAATAATCACCAAATTTCAGTACTCATTTAGCCTACACGTTCCTTTACTAAAATAATAATAAAATGTATAAAAACATCAATAAGATTGTACTCATTTATTCTAACAGACGAATTCCTTACACAAAGTAACCGGAAATCAAACTTTCGGACTGTCAACACCAAAAAAGGAAATAAATTATGTATTATAAATATTTTCTTCAAGTAAAGGAGCCATGAAATAGATTTCTACTGTGATGGCGACACGTTTGCATATTTTGCAAATCCTCCTATGTGAAGTTTTCCGGGAGTTACTCTTATTTATAGCCGAAATTTTGCCGCGTTGGCACCGATCGCGCTCACACGTTAAGAATACATTTTCAACCGAAAACTTATTTCAAAGCTACCAAGCAGTTTTGTAATTTAAAGTATCCAAAATAATGTATATTTTTCGTCGCCTGCGTTTTGATGAGTCATTTGACGGCCACATAATGTTTTAATTATTGCAGCATAACCGCCAAGTCCAACAATAAAGGTGACAGAAAAATAAAAACATGGTATCTTAAAATTTTATGTCAACTATTTACAAAAAGGTAAATAATAGTCGTAATGTCATTATTCCAGTTGTAAAGCGTTTTATTGCTCACTCGGTCCGGAACGGGTTGCGTTGAATCGTAGATATGTTGTTATTAAACGATAGCTATGGGAATAATAAGGCGAATCATTAATTTTATTTTCTCTGAAATTGTTTGTTGTTCAGACTACTGATTATGCAAAGCTATTGAAATTCAGATATACATAACAATAAGCTAAAAGAAATATTTATTTTTCGGATCTAAGACAATTTTAATTTTAATGCAAAAGTTAGTCTTATTTTTAGTTTATGATATTAACAGATTTCAATATAAGTGGTAAGAATAAAACTAAGTTTAATTTCATAAAACTCAGCAGAATCTAACTCATCTATAATATCAATAGAGGGACCAATAGAGGAACCCACAGTAAGCAATTATTTACTCACTGCAACTTGCTGCACCGTTCAAATTTACTTAACAGATGAACAATTTTACGATCCTACTTTGTAATTGGATTTTATTGAAGTCTATGGCTGGTGTGTTTACGTTCATACTTTACATTTGTGCTTAGTCTTTCAGGATTTTCAATGTTGAAGATTGATATAATTTCAGTGAGATGTGGCATGTGGAACGATCTTTTATTTACCTACATTCTATTTATCAATTAAGATCTTTAGTATTAATTAGTATTAGTCTTTAGTATAATATTAATCCCATAAAAATGTTTTGATGAAAGCTTTTTATCATTATAATATTTGACACTTACAGCATCCCCATGAACAATACGTTTTATTTACTATTTAGGTTAACACGTAGAACAATACGAGAAATTTTATAAAGATTCACTTGAGGTATCAGACAAAGAAATGCAAACACTTTTACTTGATACAAATAAAAAAGCGACGGAAACGGTGCAGTATCTAAGAGATTTACGACAACTTAAAAAAAAAACTTTTAAAAGCTTAGTTAGTAGCTGTAATAAAAGCTAATAAAAACCGCAACCCTCATTCCGATTCGCTCGCGTTTTCGTTATCTAACGAATGGTTAAACCATGTTCTTTTCTTTATATAGGATTTACGTCAAATCCCTGTCTGGCATCGAGATGCGTACGAGTTTGTTTTCGAAATAATATATCACACTTAGCTTAAGATTACTTTAAGCCCCGTATAAGAAGATATATCGAAGGCTTAATACAAGAATTCAGGGGTTATTTATTCTTTATTGGGGCATGCGCGAAAAGATTACGTAAAGTTACCCACGTTTTAGCTAAGCGTTCTTTAGTCTAGTGAGTAATTTGTGAAATAATTATAAGGAAAATACATGTAGACATAGGTACTAAGGTAAAGTCTAACAGAAAAGAAGTACTTAGTAACTATACGAAAACTTTAGATCTAGAATACGCTGCTTCCGTAACAAAACATGTATTGACATTAGTGTCAATTATTTTAGTATCTAACGAGTAATGGGACATCTCTAAGGATTTCATTAATATTTTGCATTAGTGTGTTATTTACAGAGACACGAATGAATGGGTACTTACTTGCACATACATATCCATCAGGAAATGGTCATGCTACACCGTTTTGAAGACGATGGCGCGATTTGGCTCGCACTTGAAAGGGTAGAACATTTCAGAGCACGCTGTATTCATGTATGTAAATATACCAGCACCCTAATGTTCCGACGGAAATCACTACCCAAGTGAAAGTACGAGGTGGTTTCAAGGGATTTAATATGAAGCTTTTGGTATAAAAATTGTTGCTTACTTTAGTATTGTTTTTGGCTGATGGTTTTTGTTTTATCTTGCCGGTTAGTAGGTCATAAAGTATTGATCAATAGTTTACCAGTTACTATTTCTATTTGCGGATATATGTTATATAAATCAGTTGTCAATTATGATACATTTATTTAATACGTATCTAAGAGATAATAATATTTCAATATGTACCAAGATATCATAAACTAAATATAAACACCACTGATAAACTCGTTCTCAATGAGCGATAACTTCCAAAATAAACAGAATTCTCTTCAAATATTAGTTCCTACACAGATTACATCTAATCAGTCTCGAAACGTATTTGACTATGCAATCGTTAAACATCTTGTTAGTGCACTAGCAGCAAATTGGGTTCAACAGTAGTTTCACTGCTAAGGTTTAGACAGCCGGTTGGCTTTGTGGTTAGTTTTGAACCTTGACTTTCAAGCCGTCTGTCGTGGGTTCGAATCCCACCCGGGACAGATATTTGTATGCATGAATATGTCTGTTGGTTTTGTGTCTGGATGTAATTGTATATATACGTATGTATTTAAAAGTAGTATAAGCACTATATCTTCTTTGTTTGGAATCAGATTGACCGTGTGTGCATATTTATTTGTTTAATTACAGTTTGTATAAGCTGTGATGTATAGGACAATGTTTTGTGCCAGTACTTGAGTTTTTTTTTGTACATCTAGGTACATTCTGCGGTTTTAGATCTTGGTTCTCAGGCGGTATAGTACGTTGATCTACCAGACCAGTTTTAATAAGATGTAGAGTTTGCGGTAAAAATAAATATTACACCATTTTGATATACGTACACTTATAATAAATACCCTGAGACATTCTTAACTTACGGCCAATGATTTTAAACTTGCTTGTATATAGTAACCTGATATACTTTATAAACAACTTTTAGGTATCTAGATAATTATTTAAACAACCTATAGACCTGATTATTCACATAACTGTTTGTACTGAGTGGAAATTGAAGAGCTTAAAAGTCAAGATAGCTAACCACAAAATCATTAGTAGAAATAGCTGCGTGCAAATTAATAGACTAAAAATAATATTTAATTATAAACACACATTATATCGGAAACTGTAAGGCCTACTACTATTGTTTGTAAGTAATTTAAGGTATATTTATGATGTAGTGTAATTCAATTTGATTCTTGTGGGTAACATTAAACAGCAAACGTTACGATAACAAGCAAAATGGCGCTCTAATGACATTTTAATAGTGGTTCAGGAAGCTCTAATACGTTGATAAACACAAGTGATATATTCACCCTTGCCTTGTTTCTGGCGGATCAGAGCAATTTAGTCTTTATGTCGTAGTATATGCAATTTAGAATTATTTTATTTTGCGAAATAAAACAATACAGCCACTCTGATGTCTTTTCAATTTTAGAATTAATATACCTGCGTAGAAGATTTAAACGTAAAGTATATAAGGCATTTAATAATATCTTAGACATCCGTCTCGCGACGGCGGCGGGTGTTGGAAGCCTATTTTATTATTTCCCACTTTTTGCTCTGCTCGACTCTGACGACATTAAATTATCCCCGGTCATTTCTGTATATCTCGCCTTAATCCCTTCAGAGGAATTTCGGACGGTATTAAAGCGTGAGTGAAATTTTTAACACTTAACCATCGTTTATGACCATTTACATAACTATTTATAAAACTTAAACATGAAATTTTAGAAATATAACGTAACCTAATATGACTCATGTAGGTATGACGATACTTTTTATCAGGTACCTACCAATTACTTATATAGCAGGACATAAAAGATAAAAAAAGAACAATAAAAAGAAAATGTTTAATTAAGGAAATATAGGCAGCATTATATTGGTAATAAATGCTTAAAGTTCCTAACTTCCATTTAGTCATTAACATAAGGTACATACTATCTCGAGTAGGTACCAACCTACGACGCAATAAGCACACAAAAATAGGACATGCGACAAATCCTTCCTAATTTAATATAGCATCAAAGTTAAAAAATGCAATAAGGATGCAAGGCAACTTAACGTACAATTTTAAACTTTGCTCGAACACCCTCTAGGGCTCTCGTTAGCGTTAAAAGCTTTAATAAAATAGCATTAAGCGCGTTCCAAAATCAGGTTTTAAACAGCAATCTAGCGACACTCAAAAACGAGGAAGTATAAATTAGAAGAGGGCGTGAAATTCCACGGTTTGCTGTCAATCCGTACAAAGGCTTATATAACTATGACGGAATTAAAATTCCATTCAAATGGGCCTCCAAACAAGCTTAGCCGAAAGCCGCATATTACTTTTTATACATTTGTATGTAACAGAAATGGATCTGTTAGGTAAATAATTGGGATTTTGCGATACGTCTTTGACAAGTTGTTATCGTTACATTACCTTGTACCACGTAAAAAACGTATTTATAATCAAGGGTATACAAATATATAATTAATAGTAACGTATTTTAAACAAAAACAATCATGCAAAATATAACATTAAATACGAGCATATGTTCTTCCATATTGTAAAAGGGTTTATACAGCTTTCGGATCCTTCGAAGCCGCGGCTCTGAGCACTGTACATTATCGAGGATTCCTTTAAGTGGACCCAGATCGCCTGCTTTCCATAAAATTCTTGATAACAAATTTATGTCAAGGACCGTAGGAGATACTCGACATTCCAATGGCGATGGGACATGTTTTGTGACCATTTTGTCGATAGATAAACATTCTAAAGATATAATTTAAATGTTTTAAAAGCAACTGTTATGTTAACTAAAGGATTCACAAGAGATAAAGTTTAATATTATTTAATTTTACAACCCAACCTAACAATTAATTCGAAATAATTTCCCCTCGCCATTATAATTTCCACATTTTTTTCCAACCTCAAATATTCAGTAATATAAGCCGAGTTTATTTGTCTACTCGCGAAACGGTAGCATGTTTACACATTTTTAACCATTCTCCAGACAAATATGTTGGTAAGTACCTAAATCATAAAGCGAAAAATGTGTGTAAAAATGAAATCAGGGATTTCGTTAAAGTAAAAAGGTCAGCTTGTTAACTTTTTACTAATGAAGTTGATACAAAAAATTTGGGGAAAGGAAACACTTACGCGGCGGCTCGGCGCGGCGGCGGCGCCACCCAAAATTAAGCGATTTATGAAGTACGGTACCTACCTAGGGACCTCGCGTTTACTGAAAGAAATTTACAAACTGATACGTAGGATCTAAAACCATATGTCATTAATGTTGATTTTTCTATTAAAAGCATCTTTGTAATTATAAAAATAATTTAAAGCATACTTATTATATAATTTTTTTATAAATATCAAATCATATATTTATCTTTTTATCTGTGTTCAAAACTAGTGCCTTATCTGTATAAGAACTTACATGAGCGTATAATCATTTAGATTCTAAATACTTATAATATAATCTAAATAGTCTGTTAAAATTTCACAAACAACAAAGAGAGCTGAATTCTGTAGGCTCAGCATTCGATAGTCTTTGTATAAAACACACAAAAACTGTATGAAGGTACCCATATTTGTCATCAATTACGTAGAGTGGAAATGGGAAAGGTTTCCTACTAAATCGCGTGTGATATCCCGATGTTTGCAGGTCATTAGAGGATGTAGGGGCTCTGATCTTTACATTTTCACGACATTGGTTCCGCTTGCTCTTTTCACGCCAACGAATTGCCCGTTTATGCGTATAAACATCTGTATAATTTCTGAACCTTTACGTTATAATGCAATTTATTATTTATAGGTATAGCTTTTTCTGCAATTACATTTTTTTATTTGTTCATATTTAGAACAATCGAATGCTTTCAGTTTAGTTGTGTGTCAAGTGAATGCTGAACTGAATGCTCTCCCCAATATCTTATGTAGAACTTCTAAGAATGTAATTAGGAACCTACTTTTTTGAAGGAGGTAGGGCGCAACGGATTCGTCCGTTCGAAATTGGAGTAGCCCGACTGGGGTAGTACCTCCACCTTATAGAAGACCGCAGCCAAATAACACTACACGTAGTGTTGTGTTCCTGCGGTGAGTACTTAATGTAGCCAGAGCTCCATGAGGAGACGCTGTAGCGGCAGTGGGGGGACCAGGGATGTAGTATCGTCGTAGGGGTATGCAGGAGTGATACCTGTTTAGCCTTTCGACGAAAAGTACATTGCGCTTTGTCCCTTTCATTGCCTATACAGTTACTCCCTTTTTTATAGGGTCGGCAACGCGTGAGTGACCCCTCTGGTGTTGCAAGCGTCCATAGGCTACGGTAACCGCTTCCCATCAGGTTGGACCGTATAAAAAGAATAAAAAGAAAAAAAAACTATTCGATATACTATTAGAAGATGAAATACGAAACTAACTGGTGATGCATAATACGATTATAATACCTATATTTTGATAAGTAACCGTTATGTCACCGTCCCTCAAGCATATCAACGATCCTCCTAAGCTACGGGTAGGTAGTAATTTCTAACAAAGTAACGTTAATTGGTCTTTACCCGACCAAGGCATGGAACCCAGGGCCTCCGGTTTCTAACTGAGCTTCATAACGCAACCTAGGCGATAATTATGGATAAAGTTTATTATCTATCTGAAACGTTCAAAAGGCTATAACTTTACTGAAATAAACAAAACTTTTGATTTACTTATTTGAGTTTCACAAAGAAGTACCGAGGGGAATCATAAATGAAATTGACTTCATTGATCTTTGTCTCAATTGTGTTCATATTTCTTGTTTCAAAGAAATAACATTGACTTAGTTTTAAGTTTGAAATAATAATAATTAACTTTGAAATACATAATATTTGATATGAATATACGTAACAATTGCAAAATAGAACAACAAATAAAAATCGAGAATGAAACAACGATCACGATTACTTATTTATGGAACTACACACATACGTCTATCGTAGCCCATGTGTAGGGATGTGTCACATTGAAGTGCTAGAGTGTTAATACGCTGGGGAGCATCGGATTTTGTTGTAATATAGGCTTAGCTAAAGCAGGCTTACCACGTTTGCCGATTAATGCCAATGGGCTATTTAGTAGCTGGCTGTTAGCAGACATTTAAAATTTATTTCGGCAAACCTTATTATGTGGCTTTTATGGATATACAGTGATTTTATATTTCCGATTGAATGCAATTTTAAACTTAAACTACCGATTAATAAGGCATAAAATTATCATTCAGCTATTCAATGGTCATGAAACACGGATTATACTTATATCACCCAAATATTAAACACTGAAAGCGGCATGCTATAAAATAAGCCATTTATCAAGATACTAAGTCATAAGGAAAACACGGATCTCATAAATATAAGAACCCATTACGGCTAACTGTAATGATGACATTTTAAGATATAGGTAGTTGATTCAACACGTACACGCGACTGACGTGGAGAGAGGGTCCTTAATTCGATTGGGGAATTCCTCTAAATAGACCTCTCACTAGTTTTAGTCGTCCGCTTCGAGCATACAAAACCGGCACGGCAAGTTTCTTGAAAAGTTTTACTTTACTTTGTCTAAATTGACTTTCAAGTAATATCCTAGTTCTGCTTCTTCCTGCCTGTTATTCCTTTAACTCAATCACGCCAAAAATATACATACATGACTTTAATCTAAAAAAATTAAACCATACTATCTAGAGCATCGTAGTTTCTTAACTATACCTAGGCACCTACCTACTGCAGGTAGCAAATATGCAGCTAACATTCTTGGCAACATGCCACACAGCTACATGGCCCAACATGAATAACATACTTGTGATAACCCTCCGAACTATGGGTAAATTATAAATTCCAAGAAAAAACAAAGTATGAATACCTTGAAGTTTATTAAATTCCCAGCGAACGTGATATGGGCACAGTATTCCATTATCATTTTCTAATATCGGCAGCACTTCAAACTAAAATACAACAACACAGCGTATACCTATCAAAAATAATTATCCGAGTCATAATAGTTAAAGTAAGTTAATTAAAGTTTCCCACAGAGGCCATAAGGCACTTTTAAATGTCTCTAGTTCAGTAACTAACGTACCTAAGTACCTCGTCTACCTACGATGACCCTTCACCCAGCCATAATGTGAGACAATATTTCGTAATGTTGGGTCCTCGCAAGGGTTGGCATATTCTTTAATCTTATACTAACTTACAAGTTACATTTACGTCTACAATCATCTAATCTGAAAGGTAAAACTAAACTAAACTCTGATTAACCTTTACAACGGGCTTAAACCAAGTGTACCGCTGGATTCATTACATTAATTACCACAGATCTGATGAAATATCTATTTTATTTTCAATGTGCTTTGTACCAAGCAACCGTCCGGAGCGAGTGTTAGAGTCGACAATCCATTAATGCATGTAAAGGCCTCGTTGAATGAATTAAATGTATTTAATTTCATTAACCTAACAGTGTATATATTTATTTTTATTTTTGTATTTTTATTATTTTTGAAAAGTTTCTGCTGGTAATCATATAACCAATACATATATTTTTTAGTTTTACACTTCCTTATTGTCCTTATTTATACTTACGCGACCTGTCGGATAAATATGTCGATCTTTCTCGAAGGTCGCAAATTTACGACAGGTGCAAATAAAAGATGCCACAAATACCTCAATGAATAAAAGCATACTTCTTTTTTTTCTCGGAGCGGCTAGAGGCGGCCGACAAACTTCATAATAACATACTTTATGCATCGATAAAGCCCTTATCTGGAAGCACCCTTTTCTCAATAGCGCATTCTTGGCACACGAAAGATACAAAGTCTACATGGGTTTTTTTTTACTTTAAACCTTTTTGTGTAGACTTTACGGTTGTATTTAAAATTTTCTGCAGTAGACGAGGTATTTGATTTACGGCCAGGTGAAGGCTCTTGTCGCTCTCTGCTCTTCCATTCAGAGCTTGCACAAAGTGGGACACCTTTAGATTGGCGGTCTCAGATTAATTTGTTCTCTTCCAATGTCACTTGACCGATTCCCAACAGATAGGTTTTGCGGGCGACAACGGTCAGTTTCTGACGTCATACAACGATATATTTTTGGTTATTTTAACAATATATACCTAATATTTGTCTTTCAAATGAATAAGTGCATTCAAACGCTGTTCTTTACTGAGCTTAAATTGTTATCAAAATAATTTGACTCTGTGTCATAACCGTTTGCGGATAAAAATGCAAACAAAATTCCGATTTTCAACGTTCTGTATTATTCAAACAAAAATCATAACTTCCTTTCGATTCTCGTATCTCGTCGATTCAGCGTCATACGAATTCAGTATTCAGCACGAAGTTGAGCGCATCGCCTTTAGCAACCACAGAAACTATCCTATTATACTGGAAATAGATATCAGTATTTCCAGGTATTTTTACACATCTTTGAAGTTTAAATGTTACTTTATTTTATTATACGTATGAGTTTCTTAATGCACAAGTCAGTCTGCCCTATGTCCGTGAAATTTTAATATGAAAAACGTTTTTTTTTTATTTTATGTCATTGTAAATGGATAATATTAGGTAGGCAAGAGGTACGAATTTTTAAGATAAATTAATTCCAACAACGGGCTGAGAATGGCTGACTGTACATGTGTACTGACGGGCTCTCTATCCCATATTAAGCCTTTGTTTGGTAATGGATAAACAAAAGATTAAAGCTAAGGTAGAAGCAATTAAAGAGCTTGCAACACTTCTCACATTCTTTTCCTGGGGCATTGTGCATTTTTTTAGAATGAGGTGTTGGGCTGAGGGTAGGGGGGTGTTCGGGAGGTTTCATTCTGTCGTCGGCCGGCGGCAAGTCCGTCTGCGTCAATTCAGTTCAGTAGCTTCGTACCCTCGGTGAGGGGTGGTTGCGCGCTCTACCCCGCGATGCCGCAATACGGCCTCTCTCGATATATTCGTGTTGTAAAATAGTGAAGTCGTTTTTTTTTTTGCTTTTTAAGACTTGCGGAAATATGTGAGTTTAGACTATAATATTGGCTGGAAACGTTTTTTGGTTTCATTTACCTTTAATCAAAGTTTAAAAGAAATTCTTCGTTGGAATAACAAAATTTGTGAATATTATTAATTTCAAGTTTTATTATAAATAGTTTGTAAATACTTATTTTTAATATATACTGATATAATTTACATTTTTATTAAGTCATTCTCGACTTTGTTTATTTTTTGTAAGTTAAATATCTACTCGTTTTATGGTTACCTAGTTATACCTATCCATCATATTTGTCTTACTTCTCTGATCCCAATCATTTGGTGCTCATGAATATGCTTTTTACTTATTCAGTGCATTAGGCATATTACAAAACACCCACCCACCTATATTTAGATTTTGTTAGGTTGTCGCTTGCTTAACGTTAGGCTTCTAAGAAAATGTTTTGAATATCTCGAAATGCAGGAATCATAACAAGAATATGTAATCAAAAATCAGTTTTCTTTCTTATTAATGCATTAACTATTCAACTACAACCTTAGATTATTCTGTTTCTTTCATGATAGGATTTGTTTTCTTAGCTAAATTATTATTTGAGTCTTAAAAACAAATTCGATTACAGAGGTCTTCTGAATCTGCATTAATATATTGTTCTAAAATATTAGATAATATTTTAATTATCATTATGACCTGGTTTGTTACATGCATGGGTAATAACTTATCTGAGTATTTATATATCATTGATTCTGATCACGTCGAACATTAATTAGAAAATGGACTATTGACTACTGATTACACATGTTTATCTAGTCAATTCTTAAATTTAAATATCATATTCAATTTAAATGATATAATATTTTTCGTTCCTTATATTTTAGATTTAAAGCTAAGTAAAAAATTGCTGTTACTAAGAACGGAATATTTAGGCGTTACAGCTAGTTTTGACCATTCCAATATTGAACCACGTCATACCAGTACAAGTCGATTATTATGTACCTTCCGTGACCGCGGGACCCGCCTGGTACAGACGGGTCAGGGCTTTTTGTTTACTGCTTTACCTTCATAACTATGGTTAGCTTTATACCTGTATGGTTCTTTGAAGGACAAACCGTAGCACGTATTCGTAATAATATTAATATCACACTATAATGAACCTAGTACCGATAGGTACGCTTCAAGTAAAATAACATCAAACTAATTAAGTATAAGTAGCTTGTAATTTGATACAAAAATGTTGAAAATGTTGTAAAGGATTCGGAAAATGAGACGGGCTTCTATTTATTTGATGAGAAGTGATAAAATCTCATTGAAAATGGAATGCCCACCGAGAAGTTATATAATTAACGAAGACATATTTATTATTAAAGCTAAATACTTAAACACGTATATAAATAAATACCAGCAATTTTTCAATGTCTGTCTGCAACGAAAATAGATTAGCAGCTGTAAAACTTCGAACTTCCTTCTCTTGTAAACCTAATACTAAGCACTGAATAATTAACAGTTTCATTATTAACAATTTTAAGTAAATATACGATTAAATAAAAGTGGGAGAACTTTGAATAATTTTATTTGTAAATGAGGTATAAAAACAGACGTAACTACAAATATTTTATGAACCAAAAGACACTCAAAATCATGAACATTCTTATCACTGTGGCAAATCTAAAATTTATTGTACCTTTTAAGTTTGCAAAGTCACAGTTAAATCGATAGATCGCTATCTAGTTCTGACTCATTCATAGATCTTAAGCTTTATCGAACTTAATAGTTTTGTCTGATGAATAGTTCATGTTTTACTTAATTAGTACGCACAGTTTATTAATGTCCACCCATATCTCGGTGCAAACCTTGATTGCAATTTATTACACCGATCAGTCTGCTCTGGTTTCTGGTCTATCGTAAGTCTTAAATAACTGTACAGTACTCTAGATACTTATTGCTTATAGATAAAATAAATTATGGATGCATAGAAACGTTTTACTAAGTAATCAGTACTGATTAAAATCGGAATAAAATTTTAATCCATATTTAGGTAATAGCAACAAACATGACTTGCTCATATTTCAAATAATTTCAATGCTACCATTTGTTTTATTTTACTTTGGGTATTATTACTATTGGTAGATTAGATACATGAAGCGAGAGTTTATTGAATAATTTAATTCCTCTGAATAGCTTTCAGAATAATTAAATAACTAAGACCTGCGAAAATAATGATTATTTCGCTACTTTCAACATAGGCATTCTGAATCTGAAATACTTGGTCAAAATTATGACTATAATATTGAAGCTGGCCTGCAACTATTAACCTATCGTTAGCAATACGTTCGACAATCCCGTGTATTTGTCGTGACGCCCATAGACTGTGAACACATGTGAATAGCTCTCGGCCAAATGATATTTTTTTATCAGTCGTGTAACAATGCCCTCGTCCCATGCAATATGCGACGGGAAGAAGCACATTTTTCTGACAGGGAACGTGACTTATTGTGCCTCCACAATGTGTTATTTTTACCACCACTAATATTTATTTGAATGCAGGTAGTTTAACATAATATGCAAAAGAATATATAATCTATATTCTTATATTGTTTAATTCTACGATCATGTATAAAATAGTTGTACGCTAGATTTTTCGTTTGGTTTAAACTATTAGTTCTCCTCAAAGGGTGAGGTACCTACTTTGGCAGTCCGAGATTAAGTTATAGTCCAGCCAATTTCAGTAAGGTCAAAAACTTCAGCAGAGAAATTCCAAATGACAAATTTCAGAAAGTGTTTTTATATGTTCCACAAATAATATGAGGTTACAAAAAATATACTTACTTACTATTGTTTTTTATTATCTAATGTAAAAATAAACCCACTTTATTTTAATAGTGCCTGTATATTTTTAGTAGGTAGTAAACCCACAATATTGGATACACACTGAAAATCAACCTTCATATTTATTAGAAATCAAACTTAACAAATTACATTATATTCCGATGCAAAAATAATTTCAACGGAATGCATATTATGAAAATCAGGTTGGATTATTCTGTAATAAACATAATGATGTAATGTCAGCTCTACTGGAAAATTAAACCGAATTAATAAGGTAGAAATGGACATAATTAATTTGTACAGTTTGATGTGTAAAGAATGACCGAATATATTCATTATTATTTATGGAACTGATTAGAATATGTTTAAATAACCTTTAGGTTCGCTTTTATAAAGGACCTTAAATATATAAAAAACTAGCTGCCTCCCCGCGGTTTTACCCGCGTAGTTCCCGTTCCCGTGGGAATACAGGGATAAAATATAGCCTATGTTACTCGGGGATAATGTAGCTTTCCAAAGGTGAAAGAATTTTTGAAATCGGTCCAGTAGTTTCGGAGCCTATTCATTACAAACAAACAAACAAACAAACAAACAAACAAACAAACAAACAAACAAACAAACAAACAAACAAACAAACAAACAAACAAACAAACATACAAACAAACAAACAAACAAACAAACAAATCTTTCCTCTTTATAATCTTAGTATAGAAAAAACAATATTTCTTGATTGATTGACCAGGGTTAAGTTTATCTATAATATGTTCACTTTATAAGTGTTGGGAACTTTTAATATGTTATTTACTTGAAGTAGTGTCAGAGTTTCATCACTGAACTGTCGCGTAACATATTTGAGAGCATGATTCGTTTGACAGAGTGTAGCTTCTCTGGAGATAGGAAACATAGCTTCCTCTTATGTCTTCCCGCTTTGACGTTTTCCCGAGGGTAGGAATAGAACCTATCTATTGGATTTACATAAAGGGTTGGACGCGTTCACATCAACCGTACCTATGTACCTACCATCATGCAGTACCTACCTATCCTCTATTTGGTATAGCTGTTTTGGGCAGTTATGTGGTAGATTATTATAAAAATCAGAAACAAACATTACTAAAATTTTAGTTATCTATACTATAACATGATTAACGAAGAAACAGGTGTAGCACTTCTGAAAAATATTTTTAACTGTTGGGAGGATTCACAGAACGTTATTGGTGTGTTTTGTGATTTATCTAAGGCATTTGATTGTGTTGACCACCCAACACTTATACGTAAACTAGATTATTATGGAGTTAAAGGTATAGCACTTGATTTGATGAGATCGTACCTTAGTGAGAGGACTCAAATTGTAGATGTCAACGGAGTTAAATCGTCTGGTTCTCCTGTGCATATGGGTGTGCCCCAGGGCTCAATTTTGGGACCTTTTCTATTTTTAATTTATATAAATGATCTTCCGTTCTATGTTAAGAATACCTGTGGAATTGTACTGTTTGCTGATGATACCTCACTGATTTTTGGTGTTGATAGACAAAAATTCAATTATGACGATGTAAACGGTGCATTATCTAAGGTATTAAATTGGTTTACTGTTAATAATCTAGTTTTGAATGCAAACAAAACAAAATGTATCAAATTTGCATTACCTAATGTAAAAAAATTGGCCTCTAATTTAATGTTAAATAATGAGGCCCTCAGTCTTGTTGAGTCAACAGTGTTTTTGGGTATCACGTTAGATTCGAAACTTCAATGGGGCACCCAAATATCATGTCTTGCGGGGAAGCTCAGCTCAGCTGCTTACGCGGTTAGAAAAATCAGACTACTTACGGATGTAGAAACAGCTAGATTAGTCTATTTCAGTTATTTTCATAGTGTTATGTCCTATGGTATCTTGCTTTGGGGCAGAGCAGCTGATATAGATACAATTTTTATTTTGCAATAAAGAGCAGTCCGTGCTATTTATAATTTAAGCTCGCGAGCTTCCCTCAGAGATAAATTTAAGGAAATTAACATTCTCACAGTTGCATCACAGTACATTTATGCAAACATAATATTTGTCCGTCAAAACATTAGTCTTTTTGCTAAAAATTGTGATTTGCACTCCATTAATACTAGAAATAAGCATAAACTTGTAACATCTGCTTATAGACTACAGAAAGTGCAAGAATCATTTTTAGGACTTGGTGCACGGTTTTATAACAAAATCCCCACAAATATTTTAGAATTGCCTATGAATAAATTTAAGGAACGAGTTAAGTCAGCTTTGGTACAGAAAGCTTATTATAGTATTAATGATTATATTAATGATGACAAGGCATGGGTATAGCGCTCGTTCTATCAGGACTAATGTTATAATTGTTAAAGAAATTGTTAAAACTTGTTTTGAAAAGAGTAATTGCTGAGTTTATTGCCGGCTCTTCTCAGCAAAAGCAACCTTCCGAACCGAGCATTAGAGTCGACGTTTCATAAGTGCCTGTGAAGGCCTAGTTGAATTAATAAATTTATTTCATTTCATTTCATTTCATTATTTCATTTCAACATTAATTTTTTTGTTTCTTTATTATGTATAGGCTCTGAAACTATTGGGCCGAACTGACCGCTACGTTATTTTACGGAAACGGGAACTGCGCGGGTGAAACCGAAGGGCGGAATTTTTTTTTTTTTACTTTTTATAAATAGTTTAGTTAACCAGTTTAAAATTTTTATTAATGAAAAATTATTTAATAAATTCCTTTAATTTAAAATGAATCTTTAACATTATTTAATATAGGTAAAACATTTTCAGTTATTGTCAAATGAGTGGTTTCAATAAATTTTACTTCTAGGTAATATATTATGAGATTCAGTTGTGACGATGTGTGTATAGGACACAAATTCATCAAAGGCAATTCCATAGATCTCTCGTCTGGAAAATTCAATAAGGTTTGATGTTTTAAGATAATAATATGTTAATTATAATTATTTTACTACCATCTATTTGTAACCCAGTTTCTAGCGTCATGACTATGGAAGCCTGTAAGTAACATTTCTGACCAAATTTTATTTCAAATATAGAATTTGAATCGATAAAAAAATTATAATTAAAAGGCATAACAGCTTTGATAAATTTGGTTTTTATATTTTTTTAACAAGAAATTGATAAAACTCAAAAGAAAAAAATATTTATTTCATAAATCAGAGAGTAAAATCTACTGATAATGCATGAACTCCACATCCGACAAAACTATAATTTATTCAAAATCTTCTTTGAGGCAGTTACGACCTTTCAACATAATTATGATAGTAAGTAGTATAATATCCCTGAGGGCAAATAGTACCTATACGTTATTTAATATTCAGAACTGGATAGTAGAACCCATACATATTTAATCTTCAAGATATTATAATCAGTATGTATTCCATCTCCAAGTTTTATCAGTCAAGGATCCGGAAAAATGTATAATTAAAAATATTAAAACTTTAATATGATTTCTTCGGTCGCCTTTTCTTCCAACTTTTCTCATTAGAGTAAATTTTAACTGTAACAATTTGTTTGTCGGGTCGAAATAAAGGGCTCACTTTAATTATTTTCTTTTACCATTAATTATGGACTGTAGATGTCTGAAATAAATGGATTTTATTATTATTATTATTATTAAGCATCATAAAGTTCAGCATCACGACGGGAAATATCATTGTTACTAGTATAATAACTAATGTTGGTTTAACCACAGTAATAGCATGAAGATAATATAATAAAAACAAAAAATACAAACTTATTAGCGAATATAGGAGTTAATAAGTAAATCCATAATAAACTCCATTAAAATTCATCATCAACTTTAAATATAACAAGCACCACTATCACTAAATAAACACACGCAACTACAAAAGCGAGTAACATTCACAAAAACAGTTTAAACACTTCTCCGGTCGAGATATTCGGGTAAAAGGGGCATTAACTTAACGACCCTGCCACATCCAACAGGTAGAGACTGAACCTTTGTATCCTCCCACGCTCCAAACTTGAGTAACTTACCGATCGCAATTTTATTGTATGTAGGTCAGGATCACTTCTAACTGTTTCCAAGTACCGATGTAATCCAGTCGCCACCCGAACCATCTCGCCTTTAAATATTACTTTATATTTTTCAGTACGGATAAATGGATTTATTGTAATGTGAGATCGTAAATAAAGGTTAGTTGAATAAATGTTTTCTTTAGTTTTTCGCTGGATTTGTACTCAAGTTTATTATTTCTATTCGATTGCTGTTTCGATTCATTTATAGCCACTAAAATCCGTTTGAACATGCAATGGCTGTACAATAAAGAGGGTTCCGCACACGAAGATTAGACACTACAGCTGTGTGTTGTTCAGTTCGGAGCACTGCTAAAGGAAATAGATTTTATACTGATCTGTTTGGTTCCGCTTGCTTGTGAGCACCATGGGTTTTGGATTCATTTGTTTATTCAAGCGACGATGCATTTACGCTCGCAATAATTTTATTTCGGGCGTAGATAATAAATTTATTTCAATATTATGTATTTTATTAAGCGGTAGGTACTATGTTTTCAGTCATTGTTTTGATTCGTTAAAATCTATGTTATTATATATCGAATCTTTATTAAATTGTCTCCCATTTTCTTCACAAGAATGCCTTAAGATTGAAATATCTATATTTAGGTATCCATTTCTTATCTAGATCTATACATATGTCTTGAAATGTCATTTTATCAGTATCGACCTCGTATAAAGTCTAAGGGAAGGAACTGTTGGAACAAAGTCGTGCTCGGGGCTGTCGCAGAAGGCTCTGTAAAAGTTTACTCTGAGCCTCCGGAGAAACGCTAGGGTTGAAACATGTTTAACTTATTTTCTATTACAGACAGATGTGTCCTATTTGAAGGGTATACGTGTAATTTTATGGTTCGTTTGATACATAGTACCGTTCATAAATAGATACCTTGATTTTAATCTAATTTATAAGCTATTCTGTATTTTTTTCTAGTTTTATTGAACCTTACAGCTACAAACATCATTTCTATGTCTAGGATGTAACGCCACGACACGCAAAGACTTTATATAACCATATTATTTTATTGTGTTCATATAACATAGATAACAATCTAGAGAAATTTCTAATAACATGCATTTACTCCGAATATAGGTATTACTTCGAACTTTATTATTGGTATTACCTTTTTAGCTGGCTTTTTAAGCTTAAATTTTAGTCATACTATCTTTAATATAATATATTCATGATAGTGCAACTAACTAATATATCCTTATATAATGCTATCATTAGATGAAATCGTGTTAGTCCGATAGGATTCGATGTTGAGGTCAGGTTAAGGCGGAAAGTGATTCTTGGCAATATGCCAGGATCAAGTAACAGGTTGAGAAATAGCATATTAATCTTGAGCATTATTGGCATACTAGTTAAGCTATGATTTTATCTTTTTTTCAGAGAATAACTTTGATTTATTCGGAATTTTTATGCGTTTTATTTGATAGAATTATGAGGAGATAGATGATACTTTGCTATTAGCTACAACACATAAATAACATACATACATAAATACATTGACCACGTGCGGTTACCAAATTTTCTGTTTTATTTATTTATAAAGTATATAATAACAAACGAAAGGTTGACTTATTTTTACTATATTGAGTTTATCGATCATCGGTTTTCTGATAATTTATTTATGGTTGTCCACACGCATCATGCTTTTAAAATTACCATAAGATTTCATAAAAGAAGGTTAACTTTTAATATGAAGAAAAGTTGAAGTCAAAATGTACTCCAGGAACAGTAGGTATATTAGAAGCCATAAATTCGCGACTCACATGCAAATTGCAAATATCGCACTGTCACACAGGTATGTTTCTAAATGCAAGTCACGAGTCAACTTGGTTATGCAATTACACAGTATTATAGATGTTCCCTATTTTATCACACGGACATTGTAATATTAATGCTTTTATACATACGATATATGTATATTAAATGAAGTAAGAATAATATTATATATCACATCATAAAAATTATGTACCTAATTGCTAATTATGTACAATGTTATTTCCGAATACCTTAACTAAATATCCCGCTAAAGTGAATTTATAAATTGGGTGGAATTGATAGCCAATAATGAACCAAAGGAACCCATAAAATCACTCGTGTATAAAATTAGATTTTATTTTTTTCCAAGGGTAACTTAAGGTACACTTGTGTACTTGATATGCAAAGTTAATTACGATTGTACTAAAATTAAATTTTGCCCTTAACTGATATCTTCCATCTGAATTGTTCTCTTAACTCGATTAAAGGGTCGAGCTTGCCGAAATTGATTTACGGCAGTTTAAAACTAAGCCAGTTTCTATTAGATTATTTGGAGTTAATGGGCTTCAGATCGACACCAGCTATTTATACTACGCTAAGTCCGAAATGTGTACTTTACAGGAGAGGCTTATAAAGGAAAAAACGTGATAACTTTTACATTAATTAAGATATTCATTTGAAATTTGGAACCCTTCATGGTTATTTTTTTCTTTATAATATCTCATATTTATTTTTCCATAATTATTTATATTTTTCGATTTAGCGCTAGTTAGCCGAATATAGACGTAATTCTTCAAATTAGTTTTACAAGTTACACACGTCTATCTTACGTTAGCGTTGTGTATTACGGGATGTCATAGTGATAAAGATGTGTTATTTTTGTTGTGTTGCGATAATAATTTTTAAATAAATCATCCATTATTTGTTACCTTAGGGTAATATATATATCCGTAAAATATATTATTATAAATTCACTGGCAAAATAACTATTTATTAAAGTTAGCTTTTTGTTAACCCGTATATACATCTCTGGCGGATATCGTGTTAAAAGCCGCCAAATTATACATAGCGTACTATACATTGACCTGTGCCACAAGTTAACGCCTCATTTATCTTTCCGTGGAGCTAAAAATTATATTATTTTTAATAGATTCTAGATAGAATAGAGCAGATAATATTATATTCTGTAATTTTGATACATAATTTAAACTAATAACGTATAAAACTAGTAAGTAATCAACAGTTAATTACATATCAATTAAGTGCTTACTTATGATTAATTGAAGATCAGATCAATCACAGTTCGATTTTGTACCTTATAATTATTTAAATCAATAAAGTACTTAATATTGTTATTCTTAAAAGAAAATGAACTCTCCTCATTATGTTCAGTTATTAAAATAATAATATTTATGTGGAAAGCAAGATGGGAGGCATTTGCCCTGCAGTGGGATACCCATAGACCCAGGCCTTAAATAAAATAGATAACAATAACGATAATACATTTCCGGAATAATATTGTTATCACAATAATATTTAACGTTTTTGTATTTTGCTGGATTGATTTAACCAAGTTTCGTGTCTTTTTCGGGAATAAGCTCTAAAAGTGGGAGTATTTTTAAAATATACTACATGTTTGATTACGTTATCAATCAAAAGATAAACGATACTTATTTTCCAAAAAGCCGTAGTTACCACTATAAACTATTTTAATTAACTTTGTTCTAGATAATTTTGTCATTAATAAAATTAAGCTAATATTGTTTCAAGAATCAAAATAAAGGAGTTCCATTCCCTATCGCACTGGTGTATACCATTCAACTGGAGAATACACTTCTGTCTCTTGCAGTCTTTTCTATTAAAGCCGTATGTCTTTTTTATCCATAAAATGATTGCTTCTTCATCTCTTCTATCTTCATTTGAAAAAAATGAGCGGATAATAAGTATCTTCATAATATAGTAAACGATATGGTTACTGTTTCATCTCTCACGCAGTTATCTGATTATAGGTTGACTTTGTGAACTCCCTAAGATGTTAATTTGTCAAATATATTGTTTAAATAACTGGCAGCATAGCAAACAGCAGCCTGTTTTAGCCGTTCGGTAATCACAGTATATAAGCGGGGGCTTATATACTCATCTTCGAGCTTAAGATGTTAGAGACCGACATCAGCCTTTTTAGGACGATGGCATTTACTAGTTTGATACCGCAGAATAGAGACTATCATTGAAAACAGGCGAAAGTTTTAAAATTACTGGAGGTGGATATTGCCGTTACTAAATCTGTATTACTACAGGGGCTGTCATTCATGTGCAAACCTGAAAGACTTTCCTGGGCAGACGTACCGATTTGATGTGGGATTGTTGTATTTTCGGTTTTTTGGTAAGAAGTCGGCTACACCGTTTGAAGATAAGGAACTATATTAGCTGTGCTGTCAGAAGGATCATCAGATACGACAGAAAACAAAATGTCGATGCTTGTTGGACTTAATGTCAACGGAGAAGGCTTTTGGACCGAAGTCAATACCTTTGGTAAATAAATATTAAGTGGAGTATAAAGAGCCCCCAAGTCGTTTAAGTTTGTATCTTGTAGGTCTGCACACAATTTTCATAACTGACTGAACTGGATAGGTATATAATATTTATTATTTTAAAATTATCTCATCAGACATAACGTGCTCATAAAAAATCCCGAACTCAGGATTATTAACTTCAGCTGGTAATTTATTTGGCTACGATTCTACAAAAAACGGTTAAATATTGTATTAAAATTATGTTTTTTATTATCATAAAAACATGCCGATACATTAAAAATATGAATGGTGAAATTACCATCGAAAACGAATAAATATAATTGTATTTTGACATAAGTATTTAGCTAGTAAAAGTCGCTAAGTAGCGCATTCTACAAATGAACAAATATACCTGAACGTTCTAAGCTACGCTAACTAGTGTTTGCGTAGTATACACGGACTTTTATAAAAGCGCTTAAATTTAAGAAATACGTAGCATATTACCATAATATATATTTAAATACTTTGTAATACATAATATAATCTATGCGCCCCCTCCCCGTGGACACTCCGCTAACACTAGTTGGCGTGGTTTAAATCGAGTGATTTCAAAAAGTACCTGCACTTAGCGTTTTATAAAATTTGTAACTTCGTTATTTTTGTATATTTCTTCACAATTTTTTTTTTACATATAAAAAACCTAATTCTAAGAAGCTTGGCATAAAAAAACGTTTTTGCCAAATTTCGAGTTAGCGTAGTATAAATAGCTGGTGTCGAGATTATCCCTAACCGCCCAATACATTTCTATGTGCGAAATGAATTATTAATCGAGTTATCATTGAGAGTAGATATTGAATTTCGATTTAAGAACAGTCTGTTTCTGTAATTAAGAGAAATTTAAAGAAGATAAAATTAATATGGCCTGGAATGTTCATAATTTTAATTACTTTTGAATGGCTGCACATAATCACGCGATGTTATTTATCATGAAAACAATGACTGTGTTAATTCTTTATGTGAAGGTGCAATAATATATATTTACTTACCTTTATTAACATACATAATATGAAGTATCGATCACTGATAGATTATTATCAAGACTTACATACATAGGTAGGTTAGGTAGTTATGCATATTGGAGATCCATCATTACCAGCTGTAGACACACGGGATTGGGCTTAAATAATAAATCAACCTTTCTGTATTACCTAATCCTAACAGTCGCAGCCATAGTATATATTATGAACATTGGTATATCTCATATCTAAGTACTAGTAATAATATCTAGGTAGTTAAATGTATGTACCTACTATTTTATTAATTACACATATTCAGTGATAATTAATTAATAATCACTCCAAATTACGTATTTTTCTTGTCCAAACAAGTGACATCAAAGATCAAAAAGTAATTTAATCTTTGATAACTAAATAATAACAATTCAATGAACACGCAAAATGGCGTGCAATAACGAAATTCCAGTTGAAATTCAAATTTGTACGGAACCAAACTTGTAGAAATTCACTGGTGTCGTCACTTCAATTTATCCGACGCAAAACTTTTTCAAAGTTATTAAATTATGAGTGATTCAAAATTACTCTCTTTTAGGCTGAGTTCTTTCTTGTGGCGTGTTTTAAAAATATCTGTTTTTGTCCTTTTAATGATGTGGCGGTGAAAATATGGTATATTGAGTTTGTAATAATAAATTGTTCAGTTAATGAGGTTGAAGATTTAAGGCATGTCAATGCGAAACATCTGCTTAATGGTTTCGTATCTCCAAGATTTGCCCCACACATATCAATTAGGTGAAATATATTGTGATAAAAGTAGAGATGATTGAGATTCATTTAAATATTGTCACGCCACGTGTAACGTTGGCATATCGTGTTGAAAATTAATAATGTACACGCCCCGTCATAAAGGCAGATCCACATTGAGCACCGAGTGACTTCTCAATGTGACCCGATAATTAAATCTCGCTCTAATTGAGCGGGGATCGATCCACCCATACATATTTCGTGAACAAAATTCGTTGCGGCATTCACGTATGGTATTTATAAAAATAATACTGAGTTCAAAAATGAATGTATAAATCGAATCGCGTAATTGTGTGTATGTAGTACTTTACGTATCGTCAATGCTGATTTTTAACAGTGTAACAAACAATCCAATTATTTTCATATTTCGCAGAACCTTACACTTTTTAACTTTTGTGTAGCAATTGTAAAAAAAATTACCTCTATTTAGGTATATATTGATACAGATATATTTATTATGATCATGCAAATACAGTGCAAGATTTTTCTTACTTCCATACAATTTATAAAGCCATTTTATATTATACTGCAAATATTTCATAATATAAGGAGATATTTAATACAGATATAAATTCTATAGATATTTATTCTTGAGACTATACATGCATATATATGCGTATATAGATGTACTGTGTATAAATGAAACTATGTAACTTGAGAAAATTAATAACATATTTTAATATTGTTTAAGCTGGGATCAAATTTGTGACATAGTTTATTAAATCAAATTAATTAAAACGCAACCAAATTTCGAAATATGTACACAAGTAAGCATGAAAAGATTCGTTTCGCGAATCTTGAGGGTGACACGGACGTAAACTGTGTGGTTTGAGTTCATAATGTACCTATAGCGACTAGGGAGGGTGGCGAGCTAGGATTAAATTTTGTACCGCTTCGTCGCCGACTCTCGCCTTACCTCGCATTATGAAATGCGTTATGCGCAGTGATTTCTTTTTGCTGAGGAAATAAGAATTTCCCTCGTTCTCATATAATATCACCCTACCACTTTCATCTTCGGTATACATAGGTAATTCCTATGGAATTGCTTTTTGCATCGCGTTAAAGCTTCACATAATTAAAGAATTTGAAGACCTTAAAGAATTTTAAAATGAAAATATACGTTCTATCCATAATACAACTTGGCGGTATCCTGTCTATAGACTGGAAATAAATTTGAAACTTTCCTCCCCGGAGAGAGCTGTTATTTTTCCGCAATAACTTTCAATTAACCACCGGTGCGCTACGGACCTAACTTTTTCGTGATTGATGTCACAGTAAAAAACGGTTCCACGAGCTACAAGCAATTTCACTAACCATTGTGTGGGAAATTCTTCTTAATTTTCCGCTAGAGCGTTGGGGTGAATAATAACGCTGCTTTAATGGGTTTTCCTGCTCTTTTATTTCGATGGTGAAAGAGTTTCTAGTATTGAATCAATGGACTGTCTACAAATGGCTTCAGGTGTATGCCTCCCTCTACCAATTTTTATTTGCCCTCAATTTAATTTACAGGTACAAAAACGTACTGTGCTATTTACCTATATACAATGCAAGCTTAAATTGGCTGAAGTTGTACGAACATAATAGATACTTATAGTAAATATCGGAAACTAGCAAAACCATAAAGTTTTCATGAAATAAAACCCGTAAGATACTTTAAAGTAAATTTGGATTTATATACCTGTTTATAAACTTTGGACTGTGTACAGTGTTCAAAATTAAGAGTTAAGCTATAGCACTACGAAGTTTAAACTCCACTAAAACTGTGCATCTATGTCAACTGTATTATGATATATTTTCTGTGTACACACTCCTACTGGATTGTGGGTTGTAGGAGGAAAGAAATGCTTATTAGCGGTAGTTTCCGAACATAATTTTAATGCACTAGTGTTGTATTTCAATTGTCATGAGCGAATAGATCTAAATCCGAATGTAGATTCTTCGTCTCAGTGCAAAAATATGCATTAAATTCATAAAAGAATTTTTTTTTTTTATAATTTAGCATATAATTTATATTATTTAAGAACGGTTTTAAATATACCCGCAATGAGACGCTCACCAATCACGAAAATACAAAATCTGTGCATAGACTAGCTACGGATAAAAAAGCGTAAATGCGCTGTTCCGTGTCGACGCATAAATGAATGGGAGATTACGGAAAACACGTAAGGATTTATCATAAGATATTTCCTTAAGTGTATTATACCTAGCACCTATTTCAACAAAAGAAAGCCCATATAATTGTTTTCATTACAAATTTATTTTTGACTATTTATCAAAAAAAAACAGTAATACATATTATTAATTAGTTTTATCGTATTGAATTAAAAAAAAAAAGTGTATTTCTCTACTTTGTTAAACAGAATTAACCCTATTTTCCGTTGCTTCGTATAAAATAATGTCACATTAGGACAATTTCTCGTCTTAAGTAAGAAACTCGCTTCTTTTGAAGTTTAAAGGCTTGTTGACCTAAGTTACGCAATTATACTATATTCCAGTAGAGCTATTCAGTTAGTTATTTTGTTGTCTTGGAATCATTTAATTGGCTTTGGACAGTAAGCCCTTTTGTGGAAAAGGAGTTATTTAATGATCACCAGTTCGTATTAAATAGATATGATACGAAAAGTATTTAATAAAAATATTTTTAGTGTTATCTAACAATTCTTATTGTACAAGAATATCGTTATTATTGAGTGCCTATAAAGTTTGAGGTATTTAAATATACTCATAATTTAGAGATTCATCTAAACATTCTACAGATTACAGACTGACTTGATTATTAGGTTGCAGTCAAATATTGTAGCCACAAAATTCAAATAACATTGTTTATTTAGGTACATGATATCAACTCATAGTAATAAATTGTTCTTTTTTGCGTTTTTAATTAAAAAACGTTATGCGTTCTCAGTGTAGTTTCCAATCATGGATCATACCTGCTAAAAATAGCAATAAGTTCATGTGTACCTGAATTTTTGTTCCGAGTATCTATAGGAAGGTATGCCTGATATATAAAAATAGTACAGGTGTGGTTTATTCTGCTCTATTCCCGCAGTAAAGCTATTTTATGTACTCGTATTTGCCGATGTCATGCTTGTCGTAAATGGAAAACCCGATAACGTCAACTTTCCACTCATACAAAAGTATCTTCTACATATATACATACCTACATACGATAGTATAAACACGCTAGGCAAGCGGTAACTGGCTTTTGAACTTTTTCCTCCACGAAAAAGGATTCTGGGACAAATGTTTGCGGCGAGTTTTTAGCTTATTTGTTTTGTTAACTTACTTTAAAAATTCTTGTGATGTGTCAACCATGTACAATCGATTTAATGATAGGCTTCATGAATAATAATGACACATAGAAATAGAATATAAATATTTAACAAACTTATCATGGGATTACATTATAACATAAGTATAGGAACACTATATCCATTCAACTAGAAACAATGCGCCATAAGTATTCCCCTCACAAGAGAAGTTTAATATCAGAGGAACGTTGTGTGGGATGCTACATTACAAGCTACGACATTTTAAGTACACATATACTTAATGACGCGTTAACTTTAGCGTGTTGCCTCTTACGATCCCTGTAATTGTTTTATAATTAGTTTGTCTTTATTAACTTCTGAATAAGTCCAAGGTTTCCAGCCAAAATTATAGTAATAAGTTTCAACAAAATTTTCAGTGAAATAATATTATTACACCAAAATAATGTGATCATTAATGAAATAATATTTTATGTTTATTGAAAATGTTAGCTTGTGTGTGTCAACCTATGGAGACAGCACTGTTGTTTAAAGGAGGACCACCCGTTGCTATGGGGCCACTCGGTACTAGCAAACTAAGGCATAATAATGCAGAGGCAATGAAATCCATTAAATTGCTGCCTAATTCCGTTCGCCGCTTCAGTGACGAGGCCAAAGAGAGTTCGCCGTCGCTTACTTCATCGCCATCTCTTATTAATTCCACTGGAAGTTTATTGAATTTAAGAAAAATAGAACGAAAGGCAAAGTCGACGAAAATCCTAGTAAATCCCGTTTGCTCCGATAGCGTCGGCACCAGTGACGATAGTAATCGATCTAAAGCCGTGAACTCAAAATGGAATGGCAAGAAAAAACGTCTCAAGTCTGAATATAACAAAAATCACAAGAAAGTTGAACGCAAAACTGATAAAGATGATCCAATTAGTAGAAATGAAGCTAGGGAAGATAAGAAATCGATATCTTGTTTCAAAATGAAAAGTTCTGAAGATAAATCACGCTCTGACGACGACAGAAAATCAGGCAAGGAGAACTGTTCGAACGAGAATGCCAGTAATTTGATGAGCACTGAAAAGCCTGATATTATTAATCACTCCAGAAAGACTAGCAAAGAATTATTGGTAGATGAAAGTACAATGAAAGATCAGACTGTACAGAATATTGACCAATTGGATACGAGAAAGACTGATAGTGCAGTAGCAAATAAGGATAAAACGGTAAGTCGTCGTAGTATGTCTTTGTTTGTAAAAAGATTTTTTATTTTGTAACTTTTCTTATTCTAAAAAGACGGGTATATTCTAAAAATATTACCTATGTTTTGATTTAATTTACATTTACCCTAAAAAACATATGACACTAAAAATCTAAAAATGCATTGCATACTTCATAATTTTGTCCTCAACAGTTTGTATTTGATCTTCCGAGCTGTGCTTATCGAAACAAACCCGAAATAACCTTACAATCACTCAGTGGCATACGGAATTGAGTTCATTATCAGCATTTCGGTCGTCTCCACAGTACGATTCAATTTGTATGCTAATGAGGTAGAGCATCCTGGGACCGCACTCGTCTTGGATCACTCCAACCTCGTTTACGTCTGCTTCAATGAAGATAAAGAACTGGGAATCCGAAGCATCCATTTATTTTTAAATATGTCTCGCTAATATGTGTCAGGGTGACTCGTAAATCAAATTAGTAAATTTCAGCATTTTATTATGCTAGCCTAAACTATTCTTTCAACACAATTATTTTGTTAATAAATATAAATATAAGTTTACATGAGATACATTTCCCTATAACGTTTATCTATTCTATCTAACATATATTTTACAAAGGGATTTTCTTCACTTATCAGAAAGGATGAAGAAAATAGATGTCGCACAACTTTATTTCCATTTCATTTCCGCCTTTCGTGCGTGGAATGACATCTTTAGTCTAGAACTGCTTCCGTCCCTAGAGTAAAGTAGTCTAGTTGGCGTAGGCTGTGAACTAGTTTTGTAAGAAATTCTTATATCTTACTAAAGCGATAATAACATAGTCACAGTAGTGGCAATTGCCGTAAGGAGTACCAATTGATAATAAATACTATATACTAGAATCTATAAACTTGAACCTTCATCTTCATCTTCATCATCATCATCACGTTACGTATCTTTTTTATTCTATTTAGTAACCTCCAATAAAATCTATGAAACAAGGCAAATAAAATAATTAGCTCATAGAAAGTTCCAAACTAATATTAAACTACCATTTCGGACTAATATTTTTCCAGACTCATTTCAGTACTCATTTCTGGCAAAATATACGTAAACTTCGAGTAAAATTAAATAGCAGTAAGTATGACTGGCAAAGTTCCACCAAAATAATTCTCTTTTTTAAATTATTGTATATAATCCTAAAAGCAAAATTGGATGTAGTGGTAGGTACAAAGTGCTAGCTATTATTATAGGTACCTATGATTTGGATTGGAATGTCATCGACATTCGTTTCATCTGCGTTTAATATCCGGTGCAGAGAATCCGGGTAATTTTATTGTGGCTTCGCTAAACCCCTATTGCTGGCCGATTGCGTAGCAAAAGGATCTGTATTGAGAGCTTTTTGGTATTTCATATTTGGCCAATGATGGTTATAATATCATTTACATGAATATTAATTTACTTTTGATTAAAATCCATTTCATATTGCCCTTAGATTATTTTAAACATATTTGGTCTGTATCATTCATGTATTAAGATGAACTAAATTACCTACATTGAGCATGTACCTACTAGTACTAAATTATATTATTTGTATATGAATTTAAGGATATATTTTATTTGTTTCAGGTAAGCAGCTAGATTATGGTTTCCAAGTATATGAGCTGTATGAAAGGTATTTATAAAAGAAATGGTGTAGGTTCATTAAGTATTTCTAGTTTTTGAGGTAGGTACCTACTTATCAATTACTACTACATATAACTATATGTAGATATACAATTAGGGGTAAAACTACGGACAGTACAATTACTAGGAAAGCTGACACACATTTTGAATACGGAATACAGACTCACTTTTTCACATACGTTTATAACGCCACAACGAGAAACACAAAAAGAAAGCCACAACTTGAGGTGGACATCAAAAACTTTTTTTGTATAAATGTCGTTAATTATTATCTACTAAAGAATACTACAGGAAAATACTAGTCTATACTAATATTATAAAGAGGAAAGATTTGTTTGTTTGTTTGTTTGTTTGTAACGAATAGGCTCCGAAACTACTGGACCGATTTCAAAAATTCTTTCACCTTTGGAAAGCTACATTATCCCCGAGTAACATAGGCTATATTTTATCCCTGTATTCCCACGGGAACGCGAACTACGCGGGTAAAACCGCGGGGAGGCAGCTATCCTAAATAAATTAGCTAATGTTTTAACACAGACGGTGAATTTAAGTCCTTCTTAGGTAAGAAATAAAGTCGTTACACTCGGCTAAACAAATCAAACAGAACGAACAAACTAAGTTAGGTCCAATTTGTACTGTGAGGCTTAGTTACTTTTATTCTCAACGTGAAGTTAAATAACTTACTTAGTCTCTTTATGCAAAATAAACTTATTTACTACTATTGTAGTATTTATTTCATTCGAAAGGTTGGATAGCGGATAAGATAGAAAGCGATGTCCGGGCTTCAGTGACTGTAAAACTGAGCTCGCAATTTATGTATAGCTTATGTTAGATTTCCTGAAAAACTAAGAGTGTATGAGAGTTATGTTTGAAATTATTTCAATTAATCTAGCTTAAGTACCTACTATAAATGAAAATCTTTTAAATAAATGGAATCTTACACATGTGTATGTAGGTAGGTAAGTATACCAGAAGAAACAAATAAAAGATGCATCATTTTATACGTTTTAGGTTCCACTTATGTAGATTTCATAATTTTTATAATATTGTCAAAGCTAATATTATTTTTTAGTTTGCTGTAATTGAGTTTACGTACGGTGGATACCTTAAATATCATTGAATGAATAATTTAAAGTGTCCTGGCGTAACCCGTTCGTAGTGGAAATGAAGTTAGTCCGCGGTTACCGCCTCAGTAAACAGAGTTAACACCGTAAAATGGCCACTGAAACTGTTTACACCTCACTGTCGCTCGCTGCTAAAATCGTTACGGCAAACACTGGCTAATTTCAGAAACTTGAATTACAAGACAATCCTCGTCCCCACATCTCCAAACTGCTTAATACAACTT